>CM029511.1:12893745-13493745 GCA_017140475.1 Eucalyptus fibrosa
ATGCTATGATCACAAATTGATCCTTGGATCTTTTGATATATACACAATGATCCTCATCAATCATTGTAAAATCATATGCCACTATGGCATTATGAAAACGTATATACCATTGTCTTGATGACTGCTTAAGACCATATATCGACCTCAAAAGTCGACATACTTTTTTTTCTTGTCCTTTCACTATGAAACCAGTAGGTTGTTCCATATATATTTCTTCCTCTAATTCTCCATTGAGGAAAGCAGTCTTTACATCCATTTGATGTAACTCAAGATCCAGACTAGCTACTATTGCCAAAATAATGCGAATTGAGGTAAATCTCACTACAGGAGAAAACGTATCTTCATAATCAATTCCTTCCTGTTGATTATACCCCTTCGCCACAAGGCGAGCCTTATGCCTTTCAATCGAGCCATCAGCCTTTCGTTTTATTTTGAGAACCCACTTGTTCCCAATAGCTCTGCGTCCCTTTGGAAGATCAACCAGTTCCCAGACTTGGTTTGATTTCATTGACTCCATTTCCTCTTCCATTGCATGAATCCATTTTTCTTTACTAGGGCAATTAAGAGCCTCATTGATATTTCTTGGCTCATCCTCATCTTGTGGAGCAACCATAAAAGTTTCCCCTTCAATGTCAAAACGTCGACGGGGAATACTTTGGCGACTTGTTCGCCGTATGGGAGATTGTACACTTTGCACATCATTCTCTATTATGCTCCCACTTAGATGAACTCCACTAATATCATTTTCTTGATCCAAGGTCTCAAATAGGGAGTGATCTTCCCCTATTTCGCCCTTCTTAGGAAACTCATCCTCTAAGAATGTAACATCTCGTGATTCAAATTCAGTTACACTCCCACTTTCCTGCTCACCAATGAACACATACCCTTTCAAGTGTTCCGAGTATCTTATGAAAATACTATTCTTTCCTCTGGGACCCAATTTCCCAAACTTGTGAGAGGACTCATGTGTATAGGCAGCACAACCCCATGGCTTAAGAAAACTCAAGTCCGATTTTCTACCTGTCCATAACTCATATGGAGTGGAAGCAACTGATTTGGAAGGTACCCGGTTAAGTATATACGCAGCAGTTAACAATGCATCACTCTAAAAGGTGATAGGCAAGTTAGCATGCACCATCATGGACCTAACCATTTCCAGTAGGGTTCTGTTTCTTCTTTCCGCAACACCATTTTGTTGAGGAGTGTACGGAATAGACAACTGTCTTTCTATTCCTTTTTCATCACATAATTTTCTGAACTCATCAGATAAATATTCTCGACCTCGATCGGATCTCAATGCTTTTATTTTCTTATCTAATTGATTCTCTACCAGGTTCATAAACCTTTTGAAACAACTTATCGCTTCAGATTTATGAGAAATCAAATAGACATATCCGAATCGAGTATAATCATCAATAAATGTGATGAAATAAACAGCCCCATGCCTTCCTTTCACATTCATTGGACCACAGACATCATAATGGATTAAATGCAGAGGAAATTCAGCTCTTTTTCCTTTTCCAAATGGTTTCCTTGTCGTTTTCCCTTCTAGGCAATGCTTATATATGGACAAATCGACTTTTTCAATATTGCCCAACAAGCCCTCTTTGGCTAGTCTATTCATACGCTGTTGGCCAATGTGACCAAGTCTAGCATGCCACACATTCACATCATTATCATATTTATTAGGAGACGTGAGAAGGGAATAACAAACATTACCATTAACATAATCAATATCTAATACAATAAAACCATCTAGAAAATAACCACAACCATAGTAATTTGTCTCCAAAAAACAAATTCACACCTCTACTACAGAAGTTCATATTGAAACCTAATTTAACCAACATCAATACAGACACTAAATTCCGACGAATCTCCGGAGCATACAACACATCATGAAGAAACAAAGTGCGTCCACCACGCATATTCAGTTGGCATGTGCCAATTCCTTTCACTTCAGCTCTAGAGTTGTTTCCCACATAGATCCACTTAGTTCCAGTTGGTACTCGTCGGAATTCCACGAAGGATCCTCTATCCTTCGCTACATGGTCTGTCGCTCCCGAATCCACAGTCCACAAAGGATTAGACTCAGTTAAGAACACAGAACTCGACACATAAGTAAAGTTCTGAAAAGTACAAGGGGTGCATACCTTCTTTGGCTCACGACAGTCGCGAGCATAGTGACCCTTCTTGTCACAGTTGTAGCATTTCACCCTTGCAAGCTTTTTCATGCGAGGACGTTTCCCTCTTCCATGTTGGTTGAATTTGGGTTTCTTCCCTGAAGGACCTGCTTCTTCCTTGCCTTTCCCCTTATCAAACCAGTTAGGGCGCTTGCGCTTGGAGCTCGAAGCTCCATTTGAGCTAGAACCAGCATAATAGAGTTCAGCATCTGGCTTAGCCGCCAACAGGCGATCCTCTTCCAGCTCAAGATGACGCATCGCATCCTCAAAGGTTTTGATGTTTTCATTATGAGTCAGGTGCACCTTCATATGCTCCCAACTCGAGGCAAGGAACGAATCACTTTGCTTGCACTTGCTGCTCATCTGTGAGGACATGGCCAGCATCTTTCAGCTCAGTTATCATGTTTGACATCTTTCTAAGATGTTGCTTCATGGTCTGACCATGAGGCTTCTTATAAGAGTCAAACCTGATAGTGAGCTGCCTCAATCTAGTCACCGAAGTATGACCATATCTAGCTGCCAATGCCTCCCACAATTCCTTGGCATTATCAAAACGCCGAAACTCTCGCATGACGTCATTTTCCATGTTGCTCAACAACGTGATGCGAGCTAGAGAGTTCATTATTTTCCACGCAGAAAAAGCTTCTTTGTTTCTTTTGTGCTGTGCAGTGGTTCCCTCTTCAGGTTCTTCCATGGTCATGACAAGAGCCTCAAGTGCTTCTTGCTCTTCTAGCACATACTGGATTTTCATTTGCCAAATCTCATAGTTGTCTCCATTGAGCTTTTCACCTTTGTTCAGCTCGGCAACTATGCTCTCTGTGGCAGAAGCCATTGATCTGAACAAATCAGACAAATATGCACAAATTATTAATGCCTATCATTTATGCATCCCTATTTACATAGACCCATCATATTAATGAATAATTTCAAGTAAGGCTTTAGAATCAAAATGTCACTTCGTTTCCAATCATCCTCCAAAAATCCTAACTTAAAACTATCATTAATATGATTGTCATATGCAAAATTAATTCTATGAAGCTACAAAAACTTCTAAAACTACCCACATCTAATTACCCACAGCAACCAGGAATTAACAGAAAGCAGCAGATAATTGACATACAATTAAAAAAACAGTAATGCTTTCAATTAACACAATTAGGTAGTAATCAATACATAATATGTCCACAAAGCACACTTAACATATAATAGCCAATACAACTAACACAAAGTCAGCACACTAACTGGGAAAGATCCTCTTTTGTTCAATTTCTTGATATTTTCCCTTTAAACAATACAGTAATATTCGTTTACAAAATCCATCACAATTTTCTTATAGGAAGCGGCTCCGTTGACATCCCATATGCAATTCAACACATCTTGCCATTCAGGTGGAAGAGTGGTTATGAAAAATCGCACCATCTCTGACTGTGACATAGGACGACCATTCCATATGACCTGTTGAATTTTCCTGTTGACTTCAAGAACATGATCAATTAAGTCACCCATTTCCCATCGATGATCAACAAATTCATTATCAACTCGATGACTATCCTTTTGTTCATCGGTAACTGCGCGAATAGGTGTGCGCAACCTTAGGGGAGGCATAGTTCCTGCAACAAATGCAGAACAAATAAGGGATCACATTATAATCCACTTAGAATTAATTGAAAAAGAAACACATTCTTTTCCCTTTTTTTTTTTTTGGTCAACGGTCAACGGTCAAAGTCAACGGTCAACGTGGTCAACGTGGTCAACGGTCAACGGTCAGAGGGTCAACGGTCAACAGTCGTCGGTCGTCGGACCGGTCGGACCGGTCGGGCCGGTTGGACCGCTCGCATGGACCGACGCACGTGCCTCGCGCGTGCGGGGATGACGTCACGCAGACGTCATCCGCACGTGCCTGCCACGTGCCTTGGTCTCCGGTGGGTCGGGTCGCCGGCCGGTGACCGTCCGGCAAACGACGTCGGTGATGACGTCATCGGTGACGTCATCACGTGACGTCACGCGTCGGTCCACGGACCGGCGCGTGCCGATTCGCCCGCCGGTGGCGTGCACGCGCCGGTTCGCCCACCGGCGCGTGCCGCACGCGCTGGCCAATGCCAGCGCTTCGGGCGCCTCGCGCCCACGCGCAGCGCCTTCCGGCCACGCGTGTGGGCGTGCGTGCGGCGCGCGCCGGCGGCGTCGACACATCGCCGGACTCGTCTCGACGTCGCGCTTCTTCCTATGCAATCACAATTTTATTTTGACTTATGAAAACTCGGAAAAATGGCCGAAAAGCGCTCGGGTGTCGGGATTATGGCCCAGTTCCGTACGGCCGAAGGGATTTCGCGAAAAAATCAATCAAAAACATCAGAATTGATCGGGAAAAAACGTGAAACAGGGCTCTGATACCAATGTTGGGAATAACAGATCCTCGAAAACTGGATTCGACACCGAATCGAACCCCTAAATCAAGTAGAAGACGAAGCCCGGGAAAACAACACGCATCACCGATCCTAAAGCACACCACGGATTCGAGCGTACCTTTTAGCCACAGATTAAACACCGGTTGTCGATGGAGGAAGAGAAACGGTCCTGTTCGATTTGAGGAAGCAAAATCCTTTCACGTGCTTCACTGTTTTTCTTTTGAAGAAAACGGGAGAGAAAGGGAGAATACGTTGAGAGAGAAAAAGAGAACGTATGTCTTTTCCAAAAACAGTGCCTTTTTCTCTCTCTCTCCTCCCTTTTATACCTCTCCCCTTCCACGGGCCATATTCCCGTGGATCGGGCTTCCTGGGCCCAACTTGGGCGGATGGGCCTTAAGCCCAAAAAACCAATAAAGCCTTCAGCACAAAAGTCGTTCTGCCCATCTGCAGAATGAATGATATTGACATAACATGAAGCTATAATAATTGTCAAGTGACCGATGATGGCCAAAAAGCAAACTTAACTCTACCCTGGTTAACTCTTATTCTCGCTGTGTTCTATCTTCATCCTCCTCCCTCCGTGCTTTAGTGAGAGAGAGAGAGAGAGGGCAGCATCAAAGCAACGATGATAGACGTGTCAGGGTGGGGGAAGACACGTAAGGGCCTCGAGTTTGGCAATAAGAAGCGTCGGCCTTGTGAATTGTTACGTCACTTATTTTTTTGCAGAGAATTTGAAAGTGTCGTCACGTGCCAGGGTATTAGCAAAGAGAGGTCAGATAGAGAGAGAGATCCATATAATCTGTGAAATTGGCTGATCTTATCGAGTGCATGCAACACTGATATGTAGTTAATGAGCCCTTAACATAAACACATAATTTCTTACTAATACAGTTAATATACACGGATCCATTGATGAGGCGTAATCAATAATATAAAATTGGGTTTTTTTTTAGAACTATTGAAGTGTGGTTTTGAGAAATAACTAATGATTATAATTTGTAACTTCTACACAAAAAATTAAAAAGTCATCTTCTATGAACCTTCAATTTCTCTTGATGGAGTGATGGAGTGATGGAGTTGTGTATGTAGGTCAGAACTTATGCATATTCCATTAATTAAATAAGATTAAGAAATAAAAAAAGGAACTTGTGATGACATTTTTCCGAAGTTAGCCTTAGGCCATTGCAGACTTATTGCATGCAAGATCCTTTTTACTATTTCTTGATAAGAAAAACATCTTGGCCAACGCTGGTGGTGACCATATAGTACAACGGCAGAAAGCATTATTGGACTGAGTGGACTCTATTATTGGTCCAACTTTATTAACGCTGATGCTTAAAGGGCTCGTGAAGTGATTGGGATTGGAGTGCATTTTTCTGAATCGAAATTTGGACTTTAGCTGCTGCTGATTTGCTAGAGCCCAGCACTGCTCTCGTAATTTTTAGCAAGCAGGCCTGAAGTCAATTTCAGTACAAAAGAAATGGCGGAGTGGGCCCTCTTGTTTTCAATCAAGCGTGATCACGTGGCGGCATTTGTTCTTTGGGAAATTCTGTAGCTGTTGCGTAAATATGATAGGACGATACGCTGAAATACGAATACAAATGCATCAGAGAAATACAACCTAAGAAATACAAACACACATGTATATTATCCTTCACAGTTGTATTAATAATTAACGATCACGTGCCTAGATATGGTCGGATTTTGCACTCCAATCTCAGCTTTCTCCTGCTTTGAACAACTCTAGAGGCGACGTCTGTCTTCTAGTAGATGAAGCCTTACGTGACACGTGTAAGCGCAGGCAGCTTGCATGCATCAACAAAAGTACGAAATGAAGCCAAGGTTCGTAGAGTCCATGCAAAAAAATATCGGTAAGGTAAGAGTTGGCAAGCTTCTGATGAAAGATAACATCACATTGACGCAATATCACGGGATCCTCAAAAACAAGTACTGGGATTTTCACAAACGCGAGGGGGAAGTTGGGACCAAATATATAATCGTATATGGCTATGCACATATTAAATCGAAGCTAGACCGGACAATGATTAGAGAGAGAGAGGATAGTACGGTGGAGTTGGGCCTCTCGGCGTGAGGTTAAAAAAGCAAGAAGCTTTAATAATTGCAACATGATCCACAATACATAAAGTCATACTTGACCATATGCAACAGGAGGTTGATGAACCTTCAATAATTGCAATGTGAACCATGATGGCCTAAAAGCAACTTAACTCCACCTCGGTTAAACTCTTAACCTCACTTTGTTTTGTCCTCCTCCTCCTCTACGTTTTAGAGAGAGAAAGAGAGAGAGAGAGCGCACTAGTAGCATTGGACATGTACGGTTGGCACTTGTTAGGTAAGGAGAGAGACGCAAGGATTTGGAGTATGCAAGTTGGAAAGAGGGTCATTAAATTGTTAACGAAATGTAGTCAATCAATTCAATCGGGCTGTTAAAGCAAGGTTTTGAAAAATAAATGATGAGTATAATTAGTAATTTCTATACAAAAATAAAATAAAATGAAAAGCCATCTTTCAAGGACCTCTAATTTCTCTAAATAGCCCTGCCTATGTAGCTCAAAGCCTGTGCTTGTTCACAAGATTGATAGATTGGTATCTCTTAAATATCAATGGAGTGCCTAGGTTTCCTTGAGCATCCAATGAATCTCCATCAAATGGGCGATCCCTCCATTTCATACACATCGGATAATTATCGATGATTATTTAGAATTAATATCCTGAAAAACTTCAAATTAGTACATATGTGACAAATTTATCATAAAATATTTTTTTGACCGCTAAAAGCCCAAAATTGATATACCTTTGATAAATTTACGCAAAACTAGTATACTTATGACAAATTTACCCTTTGTTAGTTTTCGTTAAATTTTACTATCAAATTATTAAGTTAAATGACACGTGATAGTTGACTGGTATACCAATTTGGGATTTTACATTCCATTTGTCACAGTTTACAATTTTTATGATTTTTTTGTGATGTTAATCTAATTTAGTGGATGGTATATTTATCATAAATTTACCAGTTTTAGGATTTTTTGCGGTCAAATAAATTAGTTTGGGGTAAATTTGTCATAAATGTACCAGTTTAGAGTTTTTTAGGATATTAACCATTTTTATTAGTACATCTGTGATAAATTTTCATTCTATATTACATTCTTTGGAAAATGGGCAAGTTGCCACACTTGATTTTTTTCATCTCAGTTTTTATTCTCTAGCCATGGGGCCTCGGAGCTGCTGATGATTGATGGACAGCGATGGTGGTAGATAGCTTGGACAATTCTGGCGTTCCGCAAGATGTGGGGTTTGAAGGTAATTTTTTAGTCCAAACAGAAATGGTGGAGTGGGGCCCACTTGATTTAACTCAGCATCCTTAAGGTCAAGCAATGGAGGACGCAAGGGGCATCTTAGGGAACATCAATCTAGTAACGCCACATGTATAAATTAACGCTTCGTGCCGCTTTCTCCCACCACCATTGCATCGTCTAAATGATTTCTTCCTTGCTCTAGAAACCCTCTCTTTCGCTTGATCTTCTGCGGCTGTTCTTTTTGTTGGAACCGCCGCGTGTGCATCGTGTTGAATCCTTCCCCTTCTTCAGTCATCGTCGTTTTCGGGTTCCCTCAGTTTCGCCTTCCTCAGAATATATAAATTCTTAACTCTCGTTTCTCCGCAAAGAAGAAAAGAAAGCCAGAAAGGTAGAAGAAGTCGAAACGGGCGGAAATGGAGGATAGTGCTCTGTGTAGAGCCTCCAAAGCGGTAAAGTGCGTGGTGGCTCCGGCGGTAAAGTGCCTGGTGGCTCGGGTCCGTCAGCACTGCGGCTACATAATATTCTCCGACCGCCGCGTTTGCAAACTTAATGTTGAAGTTAAGGAGCTGGGTGACAAGAAGGATGAGGTGCAGCGTTCCATCGATGACGCTCGAAACATCATGGAGCCCATCAAAGCCATGGGCGAGACATGGGTGAAAGAAGTGGAGACCGTCGCTAACAAGGCGCGCAACGTGCTGGATTACGACGGAAGAGCTCAGAAAACTTGCTTCTATGGGTGGCTTCCCAACCCAAAGGTGCGATATCTTCTCGGCAAAAAGGCGAGCAGGATGGTCCAGAACATCCAGAAGCTCATGGTCCAGAACATCCAGGAGCTCATTGCGCAGGGTCAAGTCGAGGAGGTTGACTCCGAGAATCCTCCGCCAGGGCTTGTTGGCGGTGCTCTCTACGTGAATTCGTTGGCCAGTGATGAGGGCGACTTTATCACCGATTCGCGAGCTTCCATCTTTCAGGGCATAATGAAAGCTCTGAATGATGAGAAGGTGAAAGTGGTTGGGGTCTACGGGCCTGGCGGCGTGGGGAAGAGTACGCTGTTGGAGATAGTCGAGAATAAACTTAGGCAAGAGAGGGGACCGTTCCGCATGATCGTTAAAGCGGAAGTCTCGCGGACTCCGGATTTAAATAATATCCAAGGCCAGATTGCTGACGCCTTGAGTCTGAATCTGAAGGACAAGGAAAGTCAACAGGGAAGAAGAGATCTTCTGTTTCAGAGATTGCAGAGGGATCCAAATGAGAAGGTTCTCATAATATTGGACGATCTGTGGGGAGCACTTGATTTGAAGGCAGTTGGAATTCCTCTGGGAGATGAGATCACGAACTGCAAATTGTTGCTCACTTCGAGAGATAAAAGTGTGCTGGAGCAAAAGCTGCATGCCGAACAAACATTTCATCTGACAAGTTTAGAGGAAGACGAAGCTTTCAAGCTATTTGAAAAGATAGTCGGCGACAAGCTCAGAGAGGATGAGGAATTGAAAGTAAAGGCGGCTCAAGTGGTAACCAAGCTTGCAGGTTTGCCTCTTTTGATTAACTCCGTTGCAAGCACCTTAAAATGTAGTGATGTGTCCACGTGGGAAGACATGTTAATAAAAATAGAAGACCCACATAATGAGAGAATAGTGAAGTGGAGTTACGATCATTTGGAGAGTGAGGAAGCCAAGTGCTTATTCTTGCTTTGTGGTCTTATTGGTGGGACCATTGAAGTCGAACTTTTGCTGGGACTCGGCATGGGTTTGGGCTTGTTTGAGGGATTCGATAACAAGATGCAAAGTTCAAGGAATAGATTGAATACGATGCTCAATAGCCTCCATTCCTTTTGTTTGTTACAGGATGGTGGTGATGGTAAGGAAAATGTGACCATACATGATCTTTATAGCGAGGTGGTTGTCTCGAATGTATTTAGTCGGAATTCCTTAATGATTAATAACAATTATGGCTCATGGCCAAAGGAAAAGCTTGAGAAATGCTGGGCATGCTTAGTTAATGTTGGCAGTGGTAGGCTTGCTGAACTAATGCTGCATCAGTTTCCCCATGTGAAGATACTTATGTTGTCGGAACAATACGATAGGGGAGATTGCAATAAAATGGATTTCACATACATGGAGGAGCTCCGAGCCCTCTATCTTTGCTCCATGCGTATCACCAGTTTACCTTTCTCGATGGAAATCCTTGGTAATCTCCAGTCATTAAGCATAAATTGCTATGTGGGGGATATGGCAAATCTTGGCAAGCTCAAAGCATTGCGGATTCTCAACTTTGCAAAGTCTCAAATTTCTAGGTTGCCTAAAGAAATTGGGGAACTAACGAATTTGAGATCGTTGAATCTAAACCATTGCTACTCGCTCAAGATAATTGAGCATGGAGCCCTAAAAGGCTTAATAAACTTGGAAGAGTTACATATGAGGGGAAGCTTTGATGGATGGATGGGCAAGCATAAAATGACGTCAAAATCGTGTGGTGTTGGGCTTGCCGAGTTGAAGAACTTGACAAAGCTAGCATCTCTAGAAATATCCATTCGTCAACCCATCATACTCTTGGAGGATGATGACCTGCCATTTGGGAACCTGGTCAGATTTTGGATCAACATAGGAAATCTTGAGGGGTGGGGATATGAATGTTTGGCAGTCATGAAGCTCAATTTGGAAGGGTGCAATAGTATTCTTTCGAGAAAGTGGGTTCAAGAATCTTTGCAAAAGACTCAATACTTATATTTATGTGAGTTGAGTGAGTCCAAAGAGAGCGCTCACAAGTTGTGCATTGAAGGATTTCGAGATTTGAAGGCTCTCAACATTAAAGACAGCTACTCAATCAAGTACATTGCCAATTCATCCTATGGCCTCCCTCCTTTTTTGAAGTTAGAGTCTTTGTTCCTTGAAAATCTTATTAATTTGGAGAAGATATGCCATGGCCCTATCGTACCAGGGTGCTTCAGCAATTTGAAAACTGTGAGTGTCGGACAGTGCCGCCAATTGAAATACTTGTGGTGTATTTCAGAGATGCAAAGGCTTGTGCAGTTGGAAGAGATTAAAGTGTGGGAATGTTACTCAATGCAATCCATTGTCACACATGATGCCGGAGAAGATATAGTTTCTGCTGATAATAGAGTTGAGTTGCCTAATGTATGCCATTTGGCATTGTGTGAGTCACCAAATATGACGAGCTTTTGCATTAGAGCAGAAATCACATCAGAGGATACTCCTTCTCCCATCCAGGTAATTTTTTTTTTTTTTTCAATTTTTCCCTCGGTCAATTTGTCCTATTAGGATGAGATGATATTGGTTTTCACTCAACGTTAGTACATATTGCATTTTTTGATTATTTGTACAATTTTATTCACCTTTTGATTTACAAATAAAAAATCCTCTCAAATAGAACACATACCATATTATAGTTAGAGGAAAGCCTCTTTCCATGACTTTTTTTTTTAATAAATTTTCAACGTTAGATAATTGCATTGATAACTCGGGTTT
This sequence comes from Eucalyptus fibrosa, assembly GCA_017140475.1. Taxonomy (NCBI): domain Eukaryota; kingdom Viridiplantae; phylum Streptophyta; class Magnoliopsida; order Myrtales; family Myrtaceae; genus Eucalyptus; species Eucalyptus fibrosa. Next base: position 12,905,139 of record CM029511.1, read on the forward strand.
CTACTATGGCTAATTTGTTACTTGTATAACATTCTTAATGAGATGAAAAAATAGTGTGCTGAATGAAAGAAAGCGAGAATAAATCTCAAATGATTAAAGAAAATTCAATAATTTCAAAATGGAGAAAGTGACATTCAAAGATTCAATAAATGGATGGCAAACAAGGAGCCACGTAACAAAGATAGTCCCCATAATTCATGTCTTGTCAAACATGCAATTTGTAACTGATTCCAACATGTCATGCCAAGTTGCCAACGTCAATGTCAACATCACTGTGCAATTGAGTTGCATTGACAGCATGATAGTGGTGAGGATATCCTCATGAAAACGATTTCGCTTTTCATGGAAGAGAAATTCATTCTTTTTTGTTCTTTAGCCCGAGAGTTTCACTTATTTTCTCATGAAAATAGCTTTACTTGTAACATAACTCACCTTTGATGAGTTTCATTGTGGCGCTTGGTCAGGTTCTATTGCCTCGCTTGAAATCCCTAGTAATGGATGGACTCCTTGGTCTGGAAAAGATACTCTACAGTGAACCATCATTAAAATATAGCGATTTGACATCGTTAAAGATCAAACAATCTAAATCCATGTCGAGTATTATGAAATCAAATTGGATACTAAAGCTGCCAAATTTGGAGTCAATGGAAATTGAGAGCTCTCCAACAGAAGTAGTTTTTGACTTGGAGGAGCTAGAAGTCACAAGAGATGTTGAGATTCTCTCTCAGCTAACAGAATTGAGTTTATCTTGGTTGCCGAACTTGCGGTGCATGTGGAAACAAGATGTACAATTACACAGAATATCAATATTTCGGAACTTGAAGAAGCTCTCTATCAACAATACGGGGCTGTCATTTCTCTTTCCGGTGTCTGTGGCTAAATGTCTTAGAGAAATTAGAGCCATTACAGTGAGGGATTGTCCAAATATGAAGGCGGTGATTGTGGATGAAGAAGGAAGAGATGAAGAGATAGATGATATTATAGAGTTCCCATTATTGGAGCAACTATCTATAAGTCGGTGTTCCATGGAGAAATTCTTCTCATATCCTTATGGAAAAAAAGAGCTAGTGACCACTACTTCAGATTCACAAGATGCTTACTCCAATTCTTTCTTTGATCAAAAGGTACAAATCCCTTCTCTTGAGATTGTACCCATACTAGCCATAGGCACGCGATTTGTGGGGCAAGTAATAAAATCTCTCTAAAGAATTTTATTTGTTTTATTAGTTAAAGCGTGTTCATAATTTATAAATACACTAGTAAAAATTCATTCTTCCATTTCATCAAATAGATTGGTTAGGATTAGGCCAAATTGTCAAATTTTTCATAATTGCGATCTAACACATAAATCTTATGAGCAGGTGAGTTTACCAAGCTTGAAGGCGTTATACTTTCACGAAGTAGGATCCTTGAAAAGGATATGGCATGGTGAACTTCCGAGAAGTTCCTTATGCAAATTAGTCACTCTCTCCCTAGGTTATTGCTCCAACCTACTCAATATCTTCCCCTCCACAATCATAGGAAGATTGCTCAACTTAAAAAGTATCAATGTTGAAAATTGTCCCTCCCTCGAATCATTATTTGATTGTGGGTCCTTTGATGCAAATACTAAGCACACAACAATTTTGCTCCCCGAATTGGAACTTTTGACGGTGATGGAAGTAGGAAAGCTAAGATGCATGGTGAAAGGCGACTCCCAAATGATTTTGGGTTTTCCTAGTCTTAAAGTTGTCAATGTTGAAAATTGCTCCAACATGAGATATCTCTTCCCCAATTTCACAGCCACAACGCTAGGGAAACTCGAGAAAATAGACATTCGGCAATGCAAACAGATGAAGGAAGTGGTTCTTGAGGAAGAAGATTGTCCTGTGACAAGTTTCCCTTCCTTAACACAACTAAGGATTTTGCGGTGCCCTAACTTTGGAATGTTCACCCAGAGTCCTAGAAGTGTCAAGAGGCTGCCTGTGATGAGTTTCCCTTCCTTAACACAACTAAGTATTTTGCAGTGCCCTAATTTTGGAGCGTTCATCCAAAGTCCCATAAGCGTTAAGAGGCAGTTAGGCGAGAGGGTTGAAGAAAATGATGAATCGCTGCAACTGTTCAATGAGATGGTCTGCTATATCCCTTACTATGATCATTTTTATTCTTGTGTTATCATGTTTTAGAACGAACAATGTAATAAATTTGTCCTACTTATCCTCCTTTCTCACATCATCCTCGTGCAGGTTGCATTTCCCAATATAACGAGTCTAAAAATTGAAGGTCTTCAGTGCAAAGAGCTATGGAACAATAAAATTCCCACCGATTCCTTTCAGAAATTGGAATCTCTTAGATTGAAGGATTGTGACGACCTCCAACATGTTGCCCCATGTTATATGTGGAAGAGGCTGCAGCACTGTCTTATAAACCTAGAAGTGATTTCATGCTGTTCAATCGAGATCATATATAAAAGTGATGAGACAGATACAAAGGGTATTAAATTGAGGTCGCTGGTTTTGCATGATCTTGAAAACTTGGGGTGCATTTGGCAATCTGATGATCTCCTAAATGTCCTGCTCCCAAACTTGAGATATGTAGAGGCGGTGAGGTGCTCCCGTTTGAAAATGCTTTTCTCTACCTTTACGGCGAAATTTCTTGGGCAAATCGAAGAGCTGGTGGTGGAGTCATGTGAAAATATGGAGCTAATTGCTGGTAATGAACAAATGGAAGAAGCAACTGGCACAACAATCGCCTTCTCCAAGTTAACTACTCTTAGACTTTTCAAGTTACCGAAATTCAGGAGCTTCTTACCTAAGGAATACTCTCTGAAATTCCCGTGGTAAGAGGACTTTCATCCTTGCAATTCTTGAGTATAGTAAGCCGTGGAACAGTGGGGGACCGAGGCACTTTTGACTAGTTAGATCGTGAGGACCGAGTAATCATGGATGCCATCCTAATCAATTGTCGCAGCTAATGCACAATTCTTAGAGGGACCCACATGAACGCTACATCACGTGGCCCTCAACAGACTGCTCTCTTCCATACTCTCCACATTTGACGATTCCTTTGATCTTCATTGTCCTCTTCGTCGCCCTCCATCCACCAACAGTCGCTGCCAAACACTGACCACTTCCCGACCACCAACATTTCCGCCAAGCTGCAAAGAGGTCTGTAATGTAGGAGTGCTCGAACTTCGGTCATGACTGTCTGCTTCAACAATTTCATTCCTCGACGTTGCTTTTGTTATCTCCTTACTCATGTGCGATTTCAATCGTTGTAGCTAATCATTCTCCATTCTAGTAAATCACATATGCTATATTTTCCATTTCTATTGCTACTGTTTGTGGGCAAATTGATTGTGATTGAGGCTGTATTTATGATTTAAACTGGTGCTTCTTGGCCAAGATGTATACCACCTATTTGATGAAATTCCTGAACTAAGTCGGTGTGTAATTTTTATTCAGTTCTTGACCAAGAATTCCCTTCATTACTAGATTGTTGATTTATTCTGGTCATATAAGCGTGTTTGAGTTTCGTTTCTTCATTAAAAAAAAAAATCGTAGGTATTCAATTCGAACTTGTTTTGAATCTGCCGGAACCTTGTCAATGTATGCCGAGTCGCCACTTTTGTTGCGGCCCTGAGCTAATGTTGATTGGTCCTTGATTTTATGCTATCCCACTCAAGTAAGCATGTGTAGTGATATAAGATTGTGTTGTGGTGAATTTCATGTTTGCTTGGGAAAGAAATTATGTCATGGATGAATGAAATTCTACTAGAAATTGATCTGTGATGCTGACCCTGTCTTGATATGTCTGATTTGGTGTGCTTTTGATTCCAACCCGAGGCTAGTTTGGTTATGGGGATCATAAATGTACATGCGAGGAAAGTAATATGGAGAATCTCATAGCATTTAGCACGAATTAGGGTCATCATCTCTGAACTTGAATATGCTAGAATGACATACTGCATGCTGACCATGATTGTTTTGTTTAAATTTGGCACTAGTTTGGTCTTGAATTGATGCCATTTTGATCAAGTAAGATATGGCTTCAATTCATGTCAATTGGCCATCAAAGGATCATGATTTGTCTTGTATGCTCTGTTACAATTTTGAACATGCACTGGAATTTATGGAATATGCATGAATTAGATCGATTTTGACTTAGTTTGGTTGCATTTTTTATTGCCTGTGGATAAGTGATATGTGTGTGCATGATTAAATTGATGAGATGTGTGCTTGATATTGCCATCAAGAGTCTTGGCTTGATAAATAATTTAGAGGACTGATGTTAATTGAAGCTTAATTCCTTAATTCTTGCGATTCCAAAGCAAACCTTCTACTAGTACACATATTTTGAAGGTGATATGGTAGACTATCCAGATACAAGGAAATCTCTCAACAAAGCTAGTTAATGAGGCCCTTGAAATATCGCATGTACAACACTTGCCAACAAAGTACATGTATTCTCTTCCTTTCCTTCGACGCTCACCATTCAAGGCTTATTTACAAGAGCTATTGCTTAAATCTAATTGATCCTTCAAGTGTGCGTTTGTGCCAACATACCGTCCACAACACCAATTGCAACCTACTCATTCATGATGTCATCTCCTTCCTTGGAGTGTTCACCTACCACTACTATTCAAAATGATATTTCAAAGATACGACTTTTGTTTTCCTCCCTCCCCCATGGAATTCGCAAAAGCATGGCGAAGATTAGTCACCAGCACTACTAGTAACCTGCCATTGAAATCCAATAGGACCTTATCCATATGTTCCACTAGGACTGGGTGTATAGTTCCGCTTGTCTCTTCTATAAACCATTCTGCAATGGAGGTGCAAAGCTCCATCTATCTCCTTGCAGTAGGTCTCTCTGTTGCTAATAGTAATTGTTTTTATGACACTGCTGCTTGTAGCAGGTCTCCTGATTTGAAAAAGTTAGAATATTTTCCCTCTAAGAAGTTTATGCTATAAATCTCAATATGGAAAACACTTAGCCAAGAAGAACTTGATGAACCATATGAATTTATCTTAATATCCACACGATAACATCAACTCATCTGAAGCATTTTACACAACAATAGCATTGCGTGTCCTTTCCACAACTTGCTTTAACTTACTTTGTCCTGCTTATGAATGCTCATTCTACTCATTATTTTCAATTTCAGCTGCTCAAAACATTGCAATATAACCCAAAATCACTTGAAAATTTTGTTATATATCTTTGCATTTGCACACTCTCATAATCGATTGCTACTAATTTACTTAGTTTATCATGTCTTGAGAGCATCGTGAAGAGTGGTGGGTGATATGAGGATTTTGCCGCCCACATCAGGAAACATTTCAGAGCCAGCCAAAGAACCGACTTTATAGTCTCTACTCACATGGATGGGATACCGCATCAGGTGCCCTCTCATTTCCTTGGGATCATGTTGGTCCTCATCCACATAAGCTTTCCAATTCCGTTTGGCTATTTTGTTCACCCTCTTTACACATTAAGTGCTTTGAGGTCCCTGAAGCTGTCCTCTAAATCTCCTAAGTGCTCCGCCCAAAGCGACATCCTATAACCGTAAACCTGCATAGCATAAGTCAACATAATTATACACAAGCTTAAGTTTGTGAATGAATGTTGCTGCACTCGCTCGAGCGTACGCTTTGTATATGCTATTCAGATGAGCCTAACCCGATGTAACTAACCTGGCCACGTGGATGCCTCTTTTTCCTGGCCCAAGTGTGATGCGGCTGATAAGCCCCCATCGCGATTTCGGTGTCTCTTAAGCCATCCAGAGATCTTTGGTTGATATTTGCTTATCCCAAGATCACATACTCATCATCTACTATCAGCCCCTTGGCACGCACATATATAATGAATCTGCAATACTTCTAAACCAACGGCTGCATAAATAGAAACGAAAACATGTTTCAAACCAAAGTCTTTTTACCACTCATGAAGCCATAGCTCTTAATGACTTCATTTGTTTTGCTTTTTTAACAGGTTTGTCAAAGGTGAAAGAGTATGAATTTGAGTTTGATCGCACACACAATCGGTGTGGAGATTTGTATTATATTTATAATATGTACATGAGCGGGAAAAATACAATTAAAGATTTTACAAAGATAACAATCTACAAAATCAGTAAAGATTGTGAAAGATTACTCTATCAATGGAATCGACAGAATTGACACAAATCATGGAAGATTGGCTCAATCAATGGGATTGGTATAGATTGCAGGAGATTGCTGTATCATGAAAGATTTTCTTTATCACACCCCCTCAAGCGAAATGGTGGCGGAGTCACTGTGAGCTTGTCACGTAAAATAAGAAACCGAGAGATGGATAGAGGCTTTGTCATGATATCAGTCGTTTGAACCTGTGTAGGAATGAAACGAACTTCCAGCTGCTTCTTTTTAATTAAATCACGAACAAAATGATAGTCAATTTCTATGTGCTTGGTTTGGGCATGAAAGATGGGATTGGCAGCCAAATAAATTGCCCCTACATTATCACAAAGAACAAGTGGTGGCCGATGTAGAGTGTATCGAAGATCTCGAAGGAGTTGTAATAGCCATAATAATTCAGAGGATGCGTTAGCCACCCCTTTGTATTCTGATTTAGTGCTGGATCTAGCAACAGTTGGTTGCTTTTTAGAACTCCAAGAAACCAAGTTGGGACCAAAATAAATGCAATAGCCACTAGTAGATTTTCGGTCATCAGGGCAACCAGCCCAATCAGCATCAGTAAACGCAGTAAAGGTCAATTGGCAAATAGGTCGCAAGGTAATGCCATAATGAATAGTAGCCTTGAGATAGCGCAAAATCCGTTTGACGGCTGACCAATGATCTTCAGTTGGACAATGCATAAATTGACACACTTTATTGACGGCAAAGGATAAATCTAGCCTAGTAAGAGTGAGGTATTGCAGTGCCCCAACCGTACTTCGATAAGTGGAGACATCAGTCAGTGGTTCACCACTTTGTTTTGACAACTTAGAAGCCGAGGGAGCCATAGGTGATGAGCAAGGTTTTGCATCAGCCATACCTGTACGGGTTAGAAGATCGGTGGCATACTTGGATTGAGTGAGGGACAACCCATTAGAGGATCTATGGGCTTCGATGCCAAGAAAGTATGATAAATGTCGCAAATCAGTGATTGAAAACTCAGTGCCAAGACGAGTAATTAATTCAGTGATGGAGGAGGTAGAGCTCCCAGTAATAATAATGTTGTCCACATAGATGAGAAGAAGTAGAATGTGAGCGATGTTGTATGAATAATGAAGAACCAGCAGTGGAGGCTACAAACCCAATAGAGAACAAATATGAACTTAGCCGAGAAAACCATGCTCTTGGGGCTTGTTTTAGCCCATATAGAGCTTTCCGAAGACGACATACATGGCCAGGATAATGCGGATCAACAAATCCTTGGGGTTGCTGCATGTAGACTTCTTCTTTAATGGTGCCATGAAGAAATGCATTCTTAATGTCCAATTGACGTAGAGACCAGTTATATGTGATAGCTAAGGAGAGAACAACTCGAATCGTTGTCGATTTGATAACCGGACTAAAGGTTTCATCATAGTCTAAGCCAGCCTGTTGAGTAAAGCCTTTTGCAACGAGCCATGCCTTGTATCTATCAATTGAGCCATCAGATTTGGTTTTTAGGCGATAAATCCACTTGCAATTGACCACATTCATAGAAGGGTGATGAGGGACCAATTCCCAAGTGCCATTTTGAATGAGAGCATTAAATTCATTGGCCATAGCTTGCTGCCAGTTGAGGTCTTTGTTTGCAACAGAAAAACAAGTGGGTTCACTTGGCGTTAGGCTTGAGTGAAAACAAGAACAAAGTGGGTGCTTAGTGGAAAGAAAACCTTTGGTTTGCAAATGTTATTCTTTAGACGAGTGACCATTGGATGGGTAGAAGTTGGTGGTTGAGGTTGAAAAGATTGTAACAATGGAGCTTCTAGAGAAGAGGATCCAGAAGATTGCTGAATATGTGATGAGGAGTCATCCATGATAGTAGATGGACTTGATGGAGTTGATGTGGTGGTGGGCACCCCCTGAAATTGTGGGGGCTTAGTAGAGGAATAACCAATGCAAACAGGAGAACTAGGCGATGGTGATGACAATTGACCAGATTGTGAATTAGCAAAAGGGAAAAAGTTCTCTTGAAAAATTACATGGCGAGAAATATATGTTCGGCTAGTGCTACGATGAAGACAACGATAGCCACGGTGATGGGGAGAATAGCCCAGGAAGATACATTGCATTGTTCTGTCTTCAAGTTTATTGCGGGTATAAGGGCGCAACCAAGGGTAGCATGCACATCCAAAAACACGCAATTGTAAATAATCAGGTTTCTGGCCAAACAATTTCTCATAAGGAGACAATCCGCTCAAGACTGTTGTAGGCATGCGGTTAATTAGAAAGACCGCAGTGAGGAAGGCATCATTCCAATATATACGAGGAACAGAAGATCGGGTAAGCAATGTGATGCCAGTTTCCACAATATGACGGTGTTTGCGCTCAGCCCGACCATTTTGCTCCTGTGTGTGTGGGCATGAAAGACGATGTAGGATGCCATGAAGATGAAGGTAAGTATCAAATTTCTTATACTCACCACCTCCATCAGTTTGAAGTGCCTTGATCTTACAATTGAAATATCTTTCCACTTGAGATTTAAATTGCACAAAAGTAGACAGTGCATCAGATTTCACAGTAAGTGGAAAAAGCCATGTATATCCACTATAAGCATCGATAAAAATGATATAATAACGAAAACCATTAATTTAAGTAACTGGAGATGGTCCCCATAAATCAGAATAAAGTATCTCCAAAGGAGCATTACAAGTAGTTGATGACCTAGGAAAGGGAAGACGACGCGACTTGCCCAAGTGACATGATTCACACAAACTGGATGAGGAAGACGAAGATATCGGCAAGTCATGCTTTGAAATAACTGAAGAAGTGATGCGGGTAGTTGGATGACCCAAGCGCTCATGCCAAGTAGAAGCAGAAACTCGTTCACCAATGAAGCAGGATGGTGCTGATGGTGATTTGTTTGACTGTAGAGGGACCTTATTGGTGGTACGGGCATTATTAAGATAATAAAGTCCATTCTTATGCTGGCCTTTGAGCAGGAGGTTCCCCGATGATCGATCCTTAACACAACAGAAAGTAGGATGAAATTCAAATACCACATCGTTGTCTTTGGTAAATTGAGAGACTGATAATATATTCTTCTTGATAGAGGGAACATGATAAATATTTCGTAGTTTAAAAGAACTAGCAGGAGAATGTAAGATGGAAGAACCGATATGTGATATTTGCAAACCTGATCCATTTGCAGTGCGGATTTGATCGATGCCAGAATAGTCACTCCGAATGTTCAAATTTTCCATGTTTGATGTAAGATGATGAGTGGCACCAGAGTCTGGGTACCAGTATGGATCAAATGACTCACCAGTTGAAGATGCATACATTGCAGATGGAGAGCCACTATTAGCTTTATAACCAGGATTAAATCTCTGGTAGCATTGGAGAGCAGAGTGACCTGCACGACTACAAACTTGACAAATGAGTCAAGAGTGAGAGGAACCTCCTTCATAAAAATTGCGACCACGGCCTTGACCGCGTCCTCGTCCTCGTCCGTGTCCTCGACCATTCGAGGGAGGATTCGAGGCAGCAGATGATTTGACCACAGCATTCACAATAGGAGAAGACTGTATCGGAGATTCAGTGGTGCGGCTTTCAAGAATAATTTCCTGATTGTAAAGTAGGCCGAGGAAGTCATCAAGAGGTAATGGATCAAGACGAGATGTGACTGAGGTAACAAATGCATCATACTCCGAACCCAGGCCACCGAGGATGCTGAGAACTAATTGGGAATCGGAGATGGGATGAGCAACGGCAGAAAGTTGATCTGCAATATTCTTGGCTTTTTGAACAAAGGCTTCCATGGAAAGAGAGCCCTTCTTTAAAGATCGAAGCTGATACTCTAACTGCATTATGCGAGCTTGAGATTGAGGAGCATAAAGTTTCTCAAGCGAGGTCCAAACATCATGAGAAGTCTCAAGACCGACAATGTGTGAGAAAACTGATTCAGTAAGAGTGGAGAGGATGCAGCAGAGGATGAGTTGATCTTGATAATGCCATGCAGCATGATCCGGGTTGTCGATCACATTATTATCAGCATCAGTGATTGTGGGTGTCGGACAAGGATATGAGCCATCCACAAACCGAAGATATCCATGAAGACGAAATAGAGGAAGAAATTGTGCTCGCCACAGAAGGTAATTATTGCGATCTAGCTTGATTTGGAGAACATGAGATATATTGCCAAGAGCAAAGGGTGGTTGGGAGGGAGATAACAAGGATGAAGAGTTAGCAGCGGTGACGGCAGTAATAGTGTTGGAGGATGTAGAAAAAAAAAATTTGTGAAGCTCTGATACCATGAAAGAGTATGAATTTGAGTTTGATCGCACACACAATCGGTGTGGAGATTTGTATTATATTTATAATATATACATGAGCGGGAAAAATACAATTAAAGATTTTACAAAGATAACAATCTACAAAATCAGTAAAGATTGTGAAAGATTACTCTATCAATGGAATTGACAGAATTGACACAAATCATGGAAGATTGGCTCAATCAATGGGATTGGTATAGATTGCAGGAGATTGCTGTATCATGAAAGATTTGCTTTATCAAAAGGAAGAATCCATGAGAAGAGTATAGACATATAGCACGGCATTATTTTCGGATTGTTGATTCATTGCTTGGGATGAAGGTTGCGAAGAGGACAAGGGCTCCCGCTTGCCAAGGCAATAGAAGTTCAAGTAATCCAGTGGATGGTACTTGTGTGACAACCCGGCTTTTTCGAGAGCCTGTGCGATGATTTTGTACATCATCGTCATGGTTTGTCCCTGTCCACATTATCAATACATGGATATGAGGATAGTGATTGTTAATCTTTTTATATCATCATATCTCCTGGAGAAAAATGCTAAAATGACTCAAACAAGGTCAGATCTCAAATTTTCCCCCTCAAGTAGCTAGGCTTGGTCTGCTTGGATCACTTCGTTTTCTGCTTAACTCTGTTCATCGTGTTATTTAGTTTCAATTTTATAGGACGTTATATTTATTGATATACTGTTATCGATATGCATGTGTCATTGCTATTTCTTTGCAAGATGAAAGATTTTATCCTTGATCTGACTTGCTAAAAGAGAATTTCTTGCACTACAGCACTAGTAGGGACACCCTTCACCCACATCAGTATCACTCTACCGACACTGAACCGCTCGTTTGCACTGATCTTGCTTGCAATCTTTAATGGCAGCTCCATCAGCACTAAATTGTTTGCCCCTGCTTGTCAAAACCATATGAAGCATTGGTTGCCATCAAAACTCTAACTCAAGATATTAGATGAGCTGAAACAAAACTAGAAAATGGAGGAAAATACCTAAATTTAAAAAGTTCAGAGGGTCGGTCTTGGAAATATTACATATTAAATCAGAATTCAGTTTCAATGTCTTATACAGTGAGTTTTAGTTATTATTAGCTAATACACAAACCCAGACGGAGCAAAGTTTGTATACTCTTTACTAGAGGTATTGTTGCTCGCTCAACTCATTCAGTCAAAATGAATAGAAATGTGCATCTTATACCTGCATTTTAGTATGATGGCCAATAATAGGAAGAGCAAAGAAAATACTGGTTTTCAATGTACATGAAGTGTTGTGCTAATCTAATCGCTTTCACATATGCCGTGTGAATGCTCGTCTACTTTCAAGTTCTTTCCACAGATAAAATTCCACAACGACAAAAAGATTGAAAGAAGCAACATTATCAATGTGGACTTCAATCTCTATTAAAAAACACTAAAGATTGTGCAAGAAAAAAGGAGAGTGACTTTCTAGCATAAGGAAAAATTTTCGAGTCATACATATATAACGGCCACTTGCAAATCTACAGGCATGATATTAGCAGCTAAAACCTACTTGCTTTGTGGCTTCTTTGACACTCTTCATAAATCCCTTTATAGATCCAAATCAATTGATCTAAAGACCTATGCCAACATAAAATAGAAGTGAAAGACGATCGTTACACTTCATTTTCCTTACGATTGAAGTCCCTTGAAAATGCCAATAAATTTCATGTAAATTCTCCCGACCTGCACATGCCAGTTTTTCGAGTCATGTTCGTGCTTGACTTGTACTTTTTTGTTGCCATCGAGGCTTGTCGAGGGAAAAAGTATCCGCGAAATCCTTTCGAGCCTTAGGAGAGCATTCTTATGCCATGCCTGACGTTTTTTAAATTAAACTTGCGCCACTTCACCACTTTTCTCCATCTCTATTCGAAATTCTTCCTTATGTCATATGCAACTTGTCCCCCAACTTTGCAGTGTAGATCATGCCACGGTCGCCTTGGGACATTGACAGTGGACTACAGTCATTACAGAAAAAAGCAATTATCACATGATTAGAAAATAACACATACATGTAATTACAATGCTAAAGGAACATTAATTTAATTACTATGAATGTAGGGTTGTGAATGTCATTCTTAAAGACAACGTCAAGATCACTGTAGAGTCTATGCTTAGGAGTGTCGTATCAGCCATAACATAGATCCAGCTCGCCAATGAAAGCTGTTATTTTACGATTGTTTCCTAAGGCTTGCGTGTTGAGAATCATGCACTTTTGGTGGTGTGTGTATGGGGTCCCCACCACCTGGACTACAAAAGATCTATACACCAACAAATTAAACCAAACATTTTTGTAGGTTTATGCCAAATTTCAATCAAATGTGCAGTTGCTACAGTACTTTAAAATTCCCTATCAGTACTGTCCTAATTGCATGTCACTAGGTTAGAAAACACATGATAAGATCTAGGACAGCATGAGACAGGTCAATAAAATTTTGTAGATTGTCTAATGAAAGGAAATCTTTCCTATGAAATCAAACCCGATTGGAATAATCAGGTAATATACAGCAAAAAGCAGTGCTTTTGCTGCAATCTGATGATGAGATTTTGATTAAGAATTGACCTGAACATCTAAGGATACATACATATTGCTTGAAGATGCTAAGTTTGGTGCTTGCATAATGAGGAGCAAGCACACAACGGACACCAGAACGTCGAAAAAACTTCTTCGCCTCTTTGTCGTGAGTTTGCATCATGCCATCATATGCGACAACGTGGCACATGCTGATTCTCAATTATGAGAGATATAAATAAAGAACTATCTTTTCCTAAGTCAATAAACATACAAATTTTGCCACAAAGGACATGGATTTGAAATTTGGCCAAATGGTGGGTTGCACCATAAATGAGGATACTTATTCAAGAAAGAGCCATTATATGACATATTCTCCATTTACATTTTGTAAAGGCAAGCTGAAAGAAAGAACTATTAGGGGTCAAGATCTTGTGTCGAGAAATAGAAAACTTCTTATTCTGTAAACATTCATTAAGCTGACAGTAAAAGTAAGAAAATCCTTCACTAACTGTGCACCATTAATAAAAGGACGATCCTTAGATGTGATGTCGGTGGAATAGAAATTGGTTCACATGCGGCTCTCATCACCGTCAATGCATTAGTTGTGACTTCCCGCCGCTCTATTACACTGACCCAACAAATCAATAGTTATGGAAGCCACATGCAGACAAATTTTTCTCGTCCTGGTAGTACGCCGATCATCCGTAAAATCATAAAGACATTGTTTTAGCAATGCTTGATTACATGCAAGCATGGTTTAGTATTACCGTCTTCAAGAGGGACTTGTTGTGTGAAGTCTTGTCATCCCAAATGAGCACGACCACTCAGACACCTTCCTCGGACTTGTACTTCAAGAGCTCCCCTACAGAGAGCTCTCCTCCATTCGGCAATTCCCTGGTGGGCTCTCTCACAAGCCTCATAGGATGATAAAATGGACCAACCAATGATGTAGATCAAGTGGTGGGCCTCCAAAATGGCATGGCATATATCTTCCCAGCACCTGCCTTACTCATAAATCTTCCCATCATTAAGCAAATTCTGAGGCAGCTTGTCCTCTGGGACATGGGCACCTTGCTAAAATGTCTCATCCCCACCTTTCCCTAAGTGGAAAACATGCATTCGGTACACCCACAAAGTTTGGCCTAGCCCCAACACCATTCTTGTATGATAGATTGTCATTTATCGGCCTGAATTGCATCGAGATGTGAAGTTTTGGACAGGGCTTGAGGGGGCTCCCGAAGTTGCCAATTATTGAGAACTAGTCATTGATCATGTTGCTAGACACAATCTTGGTCATTGGTATCTCCACGACCCCGATGAGCTTGGTTCCAAACACGTCTTTGTCCTTCACATGAGACTCCACTTTCACGATCGGCTGCGCTAAGGAGATACAGAACCGCTTGTCTTATAGAGGGTTCTCGCAATTCGGAGTTATCAATGCCTAAATTTTGCCGACGATGCATGAATAAAATTACGAACAACGATAACAAAAAAAATTGTCATACGCCCTAGCTCGAACAATAGAATTTTTTATTCCCTAGGGCCCACCACCGATTTCCCCTTCACTCCTGAATTCGGTCAGGATAGCAATAACTAGAAGGACGTTTTCGTCATTTTGAAGCAGCGCACTTTCATCATTTGCTCAGAGAAGTGCATGGAGGAATTTTTGGCTTTCGTCATTTGACGAGGAAGTTCTCGAAGCTGCTTCGCGTCCGTAGCCTATACCGTCCTCTCTAGCTTCACCGCCGGCCGCCATCTCCACCGGAAGCCACCGCCGGCCTTGCATCTCCGACCACGGCAGACGCACGAAGGAAGGCACACAACACACGCGCAGAAGAAACAAAGCTCGATCCTGGAATCCGAACTTCATCGTGGTTGATTCGAGGTTCGCCGGAGGTGAATCAACGTCGATTCCAGCGTTCATGACTTCGATTGCGGGTTCCAGTGTCGTCTGGCTGCAGTTCCGATCGCGTGCTGTTTTGACCGCGAGGCGCTCCTTCGGTTCGTTCTTTCACTTCAGTGATCGGCGGAAGGTTGCCGTAAGTTCGAACCTAATGGAAAAGGACGCCCCGGCTCAGTTGACTCCAACCATCACTTTCGAATCTTCTCTCCACTGATTGAGCTCTTCCACTTCTTACTCTAAATCAAGCCCGAGTGTCGTCCTCGCGTCAAGCTCTGGGATTCAGAATCAAAGTTGCTCTCGCGTCGAATGAACGTTTGGATACTGCTCAGGAGGCGTTCGATGAAATGATATTTGGTCATAAAGTGGTGGTGTGATCAATTGTCTTCACATTGCAAGTGGGATCATAAAATTCCATGAATTGGACCTTTGATTGTATGCGACGACACGATATTCTCCCGCAGCTATGTTCGAGAAAGCTGCGAATTTAATTAATGCGAGACAAAGGGCGTAGCGTTCCGTCGATGAAGCTCAAAACAACACGAAACCGATCAAAGCGGGCGTCCAGAAATGGGTAGACAGGCGCGGAGATCCTTGCCGATGAGGCGCGCGGCGTGCTGGAAAACGACAGAAGAGCCAAGAAAACTTGCTTCCGCAGGTAGATTCCCAACCTGAAGAGGCACTATCGTCTTGGCAGGGTGGCGAGGGGGACAGCCGAGGCCATCCGGGCAGTTGAATCGCAGAGTGAATTCCGAAAGGTCTACTACTAGAATCCTCATATATATATCAATATATAAGGACTTAAAAGATAGTTTTGATCATCATAATGTAATTAGGAATTTTTAATTGACCATATTAAAATAATAATCTGTTTCTTTTAAAGATAGTCTTCTAGCTCACCACCACCCACGAGTTAATATTTTTAAGCTTTGACTATCAAGCGCGTTTGATTTGTTAGACCTCAATGATTTTCTCGGGCAAATCTGTTGCTATTGGTAATTTTTTTTTTTCATGTACTTAGTAAAAACTTAAATAGAATGGTTACTTCAAATAAATGAACCAAGTAATTTCTACTCGGCATCCATAAATTTCATTGTTCGCTTTAAGTTTTCTCTAACTACGTTGTCCATTTCAATACAAGTTTGGATTTCTTATTCAATTTTTCACTAGTATTTTCAATTTGCTTGTAATTTCAGTTTCCTGCATTTCAATTCAAGTTGTTAATTGTTTTGGAAAATATTTCATTTATATTTAACAAAAAAGAGAAATCGAGTGCAGAAAATCTCAATGATTGAGCCTGACTTTCTCTCAATAAAGATCAAACTAAAACTGTTGACTTCAAATTTTCAAGTCCGAATCCAAGGGAAGAAGGAACTCTGGAGCCAATTCTGCTTGTATAGTTCACCACCTCATAGGGATCAAGTCGAAGAAAACCTTCCTTTAAGAACGAGAAGACACAATCAGGACGATAATCATCAATATATGCAGTTAACGATAATCATCTAGAAGCGGTTTTGCCTGGATAGCAAAACGACCCAACAAGAAGGAAGCAACAGCAAGACATCATCACTCGGAGCTTGAATTCTAGGAAACGGCCGGCGATGGTAATGATCTGCATCTGGCGTGCCTGAAAGTCTTTCCAGTGGGGACATCGCTAGCCGGAGACAACGAACGTGAATTTGGAATCTCTGTCTACTCCGAGCTCAGCATCGAGGCAGAGTGAGCGCTCCTTTCTTTGGTGGAGGAGGAGGGGAGAGAAAAGGCCAGGCTAAGGGAAAAAGTTGAAATGTTGTGGTGATGGGCTGATGGGTCTGGGCAGGGGAAAAAAGCCCATGAGTTGCTATTGTGGGCCGCACCAGTTAAACCAAATTGTCCTTTTCTATTTGTTATTTATTTATATTTTCATTATTCTTTTTCTTTTGTTCTTTTTACTACCATTCATCGTTTTGATGTTCTTTTTTTTTTTTTTTTCAATTACAATAATGCATGCTTAATTTATCAACTAAATTTCAGGTGTCAACAGTTACGAATATATTTACTTTAATATATGAAAAAAATATCACGCTATCCAAACAAACTATAAAATGTTGTATTTACTATTGTGTCAAATCTTTGATTACCAAAGGCCATATTTGTTTCTTGACCGATGGGAGAAGTGGGCTAAAAAATATGGCAGTGGGCTAAAAAATATAGCACAATCCAGTTGAGTAGAACATGTATGCGTTGATGAAATTACAACCCATTTAAAATAACTTGATTTATGACCTATATTCATATTAAGCCCAAATCCTATCTTGCCCATTTGTTAGGTCAAAGTCCCAAAAATCGTCGTGAAGGATTAAACAAAAGCAATACAAGTAAAGAGAGAGATTGATAGAAAAAGAGAGATGGCAAAGATTCTTTAGTGAAAGATGATTCCTTCATCTTTTTGCTTTCCCTCTTTAGAGGATTCTTTTTTACTTTACTTAAAAGGTATCTTTAGTGAAAGATGATTCCTTCATCTTTTTGCTTTCCCTCTTTAGAGGATTCTTTTTTACTTTACTTAAAACGTTCCAGATTAAAGAAATGATGAAAGGGTTGAGAATTTGAATACTGTTTAAAAAATATATGACCACTAGCTTACTTATGAGGTTACCCTTAAGTAAGTCGTCATTATTATTAGGATTTTGTCAATGTCTAAACAAATTAGTAAATTATCACTTCTTCTGAAATTTCACAAGCGTCTTTTTTATATATCAGTAATATAATAAAGTTATATATATTTCACTATATATATTTCACTAATACGGTGATTGACTAATTTCTTTGAAACTTTACAACTTTTTTTGGTAAAATACCAACTCAATAAGGAATCTACCAACCTCTCAATAAATCAGTGAATTATCAAGTTTTTTCAAGTTGCCAATTATTAAACTAACAAGATGAGATCAAAGAAAGGAACAAATAAAGATGAGATAACATAGGATATAGACACGAAAAAGAGTCCAGTAAAAAGCAAATATGTGGTGGACCCACAAAGTGGTGTAAGGGAAGAAGGAACAGTTTTACGAGGAATTATTTTTCTGGGCCCCACAAGAACAGTTTACTCTACCACTCTTTCCACTTCCCTCACACTTACTGTAGCTGGGGTTGTGTATGATCCGGGTGAAAATTAGAATTGGAAATCACAAGTTAGTTGTATGGATCCATCTGGAAATGGGATCGTTGGTCCAGTTTGATTCTCAAGTGGGTTCATAGAACCGATCTCACTAAAAGATATTTAATTGTTATACAAAGTGTTTACCAGAAACATGAAATTGTTTTATATAATAACCAACTAAAGGCCTAAAAACAATCGCTTGAGCTCCACAAAATTGTCTCAATCTTTGAATAGTGATTACTTTGCCGATAATTGCTACATGCCATTACCGGTTCATGTTCTCTTTTCCTCTTTTTTTTTTCTTTGAACCTGCTTATGTCGATCGAGATCAACACATTTCGCATTTGCTAATTTGTCTCAGTCCTCTCTCTTAAGCATGGCTTGTCTCTGCATGGTTTTTACCATCTCCTTCATTGTCCTCTCCTCAGCCTCAAGCTGCATTTTCATGATTGCCTCAACCTACTTGTCAATTGGCATGAAGTACTCTTCAATGGCAAACTCATGCATGGGTCAGGGGAGAGTTCAAACTGAGAGACAAGGTGGAGATTGGAGCCATAAATTTCTAGATTTGCTAATTTCAAATTTTTTAATATTAAAAATTAATATATTATTATAATATAATTGGTCCATTCGGTGGACGAGTGGGCGGATCTGCCCATGGAACCAAAAACTGGACTGAATCTGGATGGTTTCGGTCCATTTCCAGGTGGTCCAGGCGGGTTTTGGTTCCTTTACACACCCATAACTCTAGCCCTACAAGGCAAGCATTATTTCCTTGTTTCTTTATTTCCTCTCCTTTTAATCTGAGTACTAAAACCCGCTTTACTCTATGAAATGACTCGATTCAATTCCATGGGTTATGCCATTAGAAAAAGGGGGACAATCACCTGTTGAATAGAACCGGATATGTGTTGATACAATATTAGCCCTTTAAAAATGATTTGATTTATGACCTGGATTCATATCAAACCCATATTTAATCTTACCCATTTGGTGAGTCAAAGTTCTAAATATCACAATGGAAGATTAGACATAGAGTAGTACAAGATGGGGGAGAGAGAGATGGAAGGTGAAGGATGATTCTTTAGTATTTTTCTTTTCTATTTTGGGGATTCTTTTTCACTTTTTCAAAGTTTTCCAAAGTGAAGAAATGATGAGATGGTTGAGGATTACAATCCTATACATAAAAGGATCGAGAAAATTGTCCAAAAAGTCCTAAACTTATTATACTTTTGCGAAGTTGATTATAAGCCTTTTTAATTTTACCAATAAAGTCCTAAACTTGTGACAATTTGCCAATTGAGTCTATCTGAGTGATTGAAAATTGCTAACATAAACATCAAGCATCCTACTTGGCACGCTGTTGTTGAAGTGGACATTTTTAATGACATTTTTTAACTTTTCTGGTTTTTTTCTTCTTTTTTTTTTTTTCATTTCTTTACTTTCTTTTTTGCCTATCCCAGATCTAACAAAGGTGTCACGACCCTCACTAGATCTGGGCGAGGGCTCATGCGCTCTTTCTTAGCGTTGCAAACCTAGCCCAAGCCCTCAACAACCACGACAAGGGCCACTATGGCCGTTGAGGATTGCAATGCCCTCACCCCAAAATAGCAAGGATTGCCATCCATCACTCTAAAAAACCAAAGAAGAGAGTAAAATAAAAAGAAAGTACAAAAAATTTTAGAAAAAAAAACCATTTGTCATCATCAACAGCAATGTGCATCGACTTGACTATAGATGCTACGCTAAAGAACGAATAAATAGATATGAGCTGTAGATGGTATGCGTAAAGAAACAAGGTGGATGCACGCAGTGATGTCTTCATCCTCTACAGTGGTGCTAAAGATATTTTCTATGGGAGCAAGAGGTTCTTTTGATTTCTTTCGTTGATCTGGTGGCCACTAGCGAGGCCGTAGCCAGATCTGGCGAGGCTCGACCTCACCATGGCTGGGCAAGGCCGAGCCTCGCCTTGGCTGGGCAACGGTGAGCTTGCCCCTTGTCGGCCACTGGTGAAGGTGAGCCTCTCCAGCGACGGTGAGGCTGCCGTCGCCAAATCTGGCAAGGCTCGACCTTGCCATGGTTGGGCGAGGCCGAGCCTCGCCTTGGCTGGGCAATAGCAGTCTCGCTGTTGCTGGGTGAGGCTCACCTTTGCCGTGGCCGGCGGGGGCGAGCCTCGCTAGCCCGCCTCGGTCGACGCCGGCCGGCCGTAGAAAGAAGAAGGTAAAATAATAATAATAATAATAATAATAATAATAATAATAATAATAATAATAATAATAATAATAATAATAATAATAATAATAAAATTTGAAAAAAATAAAAAAATTCGAATATATATTAAAAAATTGTTCGCCGGCCGCCTATCTCCGGCCGACATCCACGTCAGCACCGGCCGGTCAATTTTGGCAAGATGGACTGAATTGGCACAATTATAAAAGGTTTAGGACTAAATTGACAAAAAAAAAAGGTTTATGACTGAATTTGCACAATTGCAAT
Source organism: Eucalyptus fibrosa (assembly GCA_017140475.1). Taxonomy (NCBI): domain Eukaryota; kingdom Viridiplantae; phylum Streptophyta; class Magnoliopsida; order Myrtales; family Myrtaceae; genus Eucalyptus; species Eucalyptus fibrosa. The sequence goes on from CM029511.1 coordinate 12,925,657, forward strand.
AGGTTTAGGACTTTTTTGGTAATTCTCCCGATAATCTTTCCTTGATTGGGTATTTGATATCCATGCGACAATCATTTGGACACGAGACGTACTTTCCAAATAGAGTAATCAACTTATGGAAACTTTATCTGTGATGAGCAGCACAATCAAGGGAGACTCTTATTCTAGCAATCCAAAAGGAATCAAATTTTCCTATCCAACGGGTGGATTGGATGATTGATACTAAAGGTTTTGTCCAATAGTCGTTTTGGACAATAAGGAATATAAAAGGAGATCATGATGTTGAATGAATTAGGTATGTGTTAATGAAATATCCACCCATTTAAAATAACTTGATTTATGACCCAAATTCATGTTAAGCCCAGATCCTATCTCGCTCATTTGGCGAGTCAAAGTCCACAAATCGTTGTGAAAGGTTAAACAAAGAGCATTATAAGTGAAGAGAGAGATTGAAAGAAAAAGAGGGATGTTAGAGATTCTTTAGTGAAAGATGATTTTTTCATCTTTTTTTTTTCTTTCCGTCTTTTGATGATTCTTTTTCACTTTATTTAAAAGGTTCCAAATTGAAGAAATAATGAAAAGGTTGAGAACTCAAATCTTGTTTGGAAAAATATATGACCGCTAACTTACTTATAAGATCACCCTTTAGTAAGTTGTCGATATTATCAGGATTTTGTCAAGTCTAAACAATTAATAAATTATCATCTCTTATATATATATATATAATATAATATAATAAAGTAACCTATATTTCACTAATACGGTTATTGATCAATTTCTTTGAAATCTCACAACTTTTTTCTGTAAAATACCAACTCAATAAGGAACCTACCAACCTCTCAATAAATCAGTGAATTATCAATTTTTTCAAGTTATTAATTATTGAACTAAAAAGATGAGAGAAAGGGGAAAAAAGGAACAAAAAAAGATGAGATAACATAGGATAAAGACATGAAAAAGAGTCCAGGGAAAAGCAAATATGTGGTGGGCCCAAAGAGTCGTGTAAGGGAAGAAGGAACTCATTTTGCATTTCCCACTCTTTCTTCCCACTTTTACGAGGAATATATTTCGTGGGCCTCACAGGAACATTTTTGTCTTCCACTCCTCCTACTTTCTTCGCACTTACTCTAGCCCTTCAAGGCTAGCACTATTTCCTTGTTTCTTTATTTCGTCTCCTTTTAACCCGGGTCCTAGAACCCGCTTTACTCTATGAAATGACCCAATTGGATTCTATATGGGTCATGCCATAAAAAAAAGGGGACAATCACCTGTTGAATAGAATCTAATATGTGTCGACAATATTTTGACCCTTTTAAAATGACTTGATTTATAACCTGGATTTATATTGAACTCAAATTTGATCTTATTTATTTGGTAGGTCGAAGTCCCAAATATCACAATAAAAGATTAGACATAGAGCTGTACAAGGAGGGGGGGGGGGAATGGCAAGTGAAAGAAGATTCTTTCGTGTATTTCTTTTCCAATTTGAGGATTCTTTTTCACTTTTTCAAAGTTTTCGAAATTGAAGAAATGATGAGATGCTTGAGGATTACAATCTTGTTCGTAAAAGGATTGGGAAAACTATCCAAAAAATTCTAAACTTATTGTATTTTTTGCCAATTCGGTTTTAAGCCTTTTTAATTTTGCTAATAAAGTCTTAAACCTTTTGATATTTTGCGAATTGAGTCTATCCGACGGCTGGAAATTACTAACATAAACACTAGGCATCCTACTTGGCATGTTGTCATTGGAGTAGACATTTATAATAACATTTTTGAACATTTTTGGTTTTTTTTTTCCATTTCTTTTCTTTCTTTTTGGTTTTTGGAGTGATGGCCAGCCAAAGCGAGGGTGTGGAAGCCATTGCCTATGCAAGAGCTGCCAAATTCTCGCCTAGCCTAGATCTAATGAGGGTGTCACGGTCTTCACTAGATCTAGGTGAGGACTTGTACGCTCTTGCTTGTTGTCGAGAACTTGGCCCAGGCCCTCAACAACCACAACGAGGGTCGCTATGGCCGTTGAGGATTGCAATGCCCTCATCCAAAACTAGCGAAGATCGCCGGCCACCACTCCAAAAACCAAAAAAAAAAAAAAAAAAAAGTAAAGTAAAAAAAAAAAAAAGAAGAAGAAAAAAGAATGAAAAAGTTCAATAAAAACTATTTGTCATCGTCAATAGCAATGTGTGTTGACTATAGATGCTATGATAAGAACGAAGAAATAGAGATGAGCTGTATATGGTATACGTAAAGAAACAAGGTGGATGAACGCCATGACTTCTTCATCCTCTGCAATGGTGCTGGAGATATTTTATATAGGAGCGAGAGGTTCTTTTGATTTCTTTCGTTGATCAATATCTTGTAATTGTTTATCCTACATTACCTGTTTTTCAGTATAGAGCTTGAATATCACGGCTACATATGGAACATATATTATATTGGGTGATGTAAATTTATGAATTATATGTAAGTATGTTTTCCCATCTATTAAAACTATTTTTGTTTTAGATAATTGACCGAATTAAGTAGTTCTGCACGCATTAACATGACGCTTTCAAGCTTTTTCCAGCAATTCCTCTTGAATTTCTATTTTACTAGGTGTACAGGTAGATACATGTACCTTTTTTTTTTTTTTTTTTATGTAGTTGGATGAAAGATAATCTTTACTCTTATTTTCCAATGACTGAGTTTTGACTTCTTTCATGTAATTGATTATATGCTTAGAGATGTAGGGGCTGAATAATTTCATATACTTTTCATATGTCATTATCTTAAATTTCCATCTACGTAAAAGAAAGAACGACATTTACATATCAGCCATTCAATTTAATAAAAGAAACCGAAAGAAGATGCGCAAATTAGACAAAGTCCTTAGTAATTGCCATCTGTAGCGTGAGGTTGACATAATAACATCACTCTGTTCTTTTCTTCTGTTTGGTTCGGAGCCGCGTTTGTCTTCCTCCTCCTCCTCCTCCTCCTCCTCCTCCGCGTTTTAGAGAGAGACAGACAGACAGACAGACAGACAGAGCATCAGAGCAACGATGGTGGACATGGGTCGGTACGTGTTAGGGAGGGAGAGACGCACAAGGATTTGGGAGTTATTTGTGAATCGTTACGTTATTTTTGCAGAGAAGCGGGAAGAGGGTCATTAAGAAAAGGTTTACAGCAAAGAGAGGTGGTCCGGCTCAACCAATTAATAGCGTGACATCCATATCATCCATGGGGTTAATAATCCTGTTAACTTACACATAATTACATACAAATACACTTTATTTTCATTGGTCCCGTCAATGAAGTGTAATTAATCAATTAAATTGGGTTCTTTTGGAGAAGTGATGTTCTCAGGAATAAAATATGATTATGCCAAAAAAAAAAAATATGATCATGCTTAGTACTTTTAAATAAAAAAAGAAATGTTAAAGCATCTCTCATGAACCTTCAGTTTCTTCCAATGGAATTACATATGTAATTCAAAACAAATACATATTCATTATTCACAAGATTAATAGACATAGGTGTTTCTTAAATCTTATCAGAGAGTATTTGGGACTTTTTGAAAACCCGACTAATGCCCATTGAGTGCGGCTATCCCTCTGCCTCACACACATTGTTTAATTCTTGAAAACACATAAATCTTTGCTCCTATGGGTGACTCCAAGAGACTACGCAAATATGGTGATTCACTCACAAGCCTTGAGTGAGGAGGATAGACGCCCTTATCACTTGAGTAATCTCTTGGGATTAAAAGATAGGTGCTGCTTAGTTTTTCTTTAGAGAACAATTCTTAATTTTCCAAATGACTTCTCTCCGTGTGATCATGGTTTTATATCACATTCTTTTGAAAATCCTATAGTTGTCGCAATTGAATTTTTCATCTCAATATATATTCGAAGTTGGTTTTGGCAACTTAATGTTTAAACTTGGGAGCTGAGCCCCCTCTTGTTCTTTTAACTCTTGGGAAGGGTTGTAGAATATTCTTCTAAACAAGAAATTATTACTTATTTAAATTCTAACCTTAATCTCACATCATATATGTTTTTCCTTGTGAGAAAAAAAATTAAGATGCAATCCACCATAGTTAAGACTGAAAACTAGTTTTATTAAAGTGTAGATTTGAATGATGTAGCATGATTAATCAAAATCTAACGATAGAAGTTTTGGGTCACAAGATTGGAAGAACTTTTGGTTGATGGTCATGGCATAATTGGCATAAAGTTTTTGATAAATAGGGAAATTTGGCGCAACTCTTGTGGATATTATCTCTATTACATTTTGTCATTGCTTTCACTCTCAATCGGAGAATTATAATTGTTGCTTGAGTTATATTTTATCGTGTTCGCGAGTAGTCAACCTACCTATTCAATTGGAAATGTGAGGAAATTTAGAGTAATGAAGATGGAGTATGCTATGATAAAGATGTTGCCTGGGCCGATGCAGCACTGCCACACTTGAAAAACCAGTGGTCTCTCATTATTGATCAATGCTCGGTGGCACACCTTCCTGTCTTGGAAGGCTTGTGGAAATCGAGGGATTGTGAATTACTAGGTGCAAATGCCTCATAAGGACAGTTATCTATCGTGCTTGAGGAATCTACAGTCCTTGGGAGCTGTCTCGATTAGAAAGAGTAGTTGAGGTTCAAGGTTTGGGGGAATCAGGATCTTTGTTGAGTGTGATTCAATTGAAGGATTACCTAATTTATGCAATTTGCGTTTAAGTGAAAAATTGTCCTAAGCTAAGAGCCATGGAAGGGCTCGATAGCTTAAATTCTTTGAAGTACCTGGTGGTGAAAGGTCGCATATCTCTGGAAATGTTGACCAAGTATTGAGATCGACCTCAATATAGATGGATTGGATGTCTCCTAGAGCTACCAATTAGATGATGCAACTTATGAAAATTGATTCCTCACAAGTTATCTCATCAGTTTGATGGCCGATTGTAAATTGGACATCTTGTAAACATGAAGTCTGAATTGTATTTATGGTATGAATAGAAAGCATCAAAGGCACAAGTATCATATGGTTAATGCGTATACAGCTTAGTGGAAGAGATTCATCTATCAACGTATCTCTATGTCCTCAAGATTAATATTTATTGTCCTTGAATCAAAATTAGTGATTGATAGTAAGAAAATTAGGTGGTGGTTCTTTGTTCTTTGCTGTTGTTGTTAATAATATGATGTTGGATGCATATGAATACATTTCATTAAAAGATGAAAAAGATGTGAGCACCTTCAGAAATCAATGATTTCACTGGATCTGACAGATAAAACATTGTTCTACTGTAGTGATCACTAAGAAATCTTATAGGATGCCAAGGACCATATTATACTAAAGCCTTTTTACGAAATTCCAGTAGAATTCTTATCAAAAGGCTTCATTTCATCCCTCACTTGAAGTACTGTCTTTCAAAAGTTTTAGGGTCATGTAATATCCCTTACAGCTTTGGAACTTCTACAATATCTATGAAAACACCACGGTATGCAATACCCTCGTAGTAGACTTGCAACGTGCTAATTGTATTGCTTCTAACAAGCTATATAATTAACTACTGATTCTCCCATCGAGCAATATTTTTTACTAAGCAAAAACAAATTTCAACCTATAGGAAATTAGCGACTCCTCAAAGTGGTTAGTTGATTTGATATGGAAGATTATGTATCGATATATCTCGATGTTATACTAAGTAATTTTTTTCACAATGATGAGCAAGTTTTCACATTGGAAAAAAAGTAAATATGTATCCATTTGCAACTAATACTATTCCAAAGCAACCGAAAAAGGTCGTTGAGCATAAGTAACTTTCAACATACATGTGGCTAGTAAGTTTGTAATTATTCGATTAGTTACTTTTCTTAAGCACTTTCTCCCCTCACTCCATCCTCTATCCTAAAGCGCCCAATATCTCCTTTGTCCACTCGCCGAATGCCCCCTAAATTGACCTCCATCGAACTTTTAGAGAATATTTTGACCTCAGCAAATCCCACTATCTCCTCCAAAAATGGTCGAGAATCATGTGCCAAATAGGTGGCCAAATATCATTCCCTTTTGTGCTGATTCCTCTTGTTGGCCGATGAATCGATCGCAGCAGCTTAAGAATTGTTCACATTCTTTCCTTATGGATCTTATTTTCTAATTGGAAGCATCAAGTGACATGCATATATTCCATTAAAAAATGAAAAAGATGTGAGCACCTTAGAAATCATTGTCTTCTCCAGATCTAGCGGAGAAAACATAGTTCTGCTGTCGTGATCAAGAATAGATCCTATGGGATGCAAAGGGCCAAACAAAAATAAAGCCTTTCCTAAATTCCAATAAAAATCTCATCGAAAGGCTTCATTTCATCCCTCAGTTCAAATACTTTCTTGAAGAGTTTGTGGGTCATGTAATAATCCTTACGGCCTTGTAACAACTGTAGTAGTAATGGCAGTAAGAAAACACGGTGATACGTAATAGACTTGTGGTACACTTGCAATATACTAACTATATAGCTTCCAAAAGGTCATATAATTAACTACTAATTCTTTGATTGGGTAATATTTTTTGTTAAGGAACTTAAATTTCAACCTATGGGATAACTCTCAAAGTGGTGAGTGAATTTGATATGAAAATTAAGTATCGATATGTCACAATGTTATACTTAGCAATTCTTTTCAAAATGATAAGTAATTTTTCACGTTGCAAATAGTGGAAATATATCCATTTGCAGCTTACACTATTCCCAAGAGTTTCGTGGAGCATAAGCAACATTCAACTTACATGTGTCAAGTAACTTTTCAAGCAGTTTCTAATTATTGAACATCAATTAGTAACTTTTCTTATTTGAAAAGTAAGTTTGTATCCCTTTTCCATGACAAGGAAGCCTACCCTGGCTAGTAAAACACAAACCCATAAAATACCCTACTAAAAATCCTAAATCATGTAAAATGTGAGTTATGTTCTAGGAAGCCGGTCCAAACATGATATTATTTGTGTTTGTTAGCGTAGGAAGATGGATATTTGTACCCATTTATAAACTACTATTTCTTGACGGTTAGTACGTTTATATGGGGAAAAGAAACTTCTCAAAGATATTAATAAGTTTCAAATTAACAAGTAACTATGACAAAACAATTTTTTTTTCACAACGGTGAGTAGCTCAAGATATTGACAAAAGTAATGCATACTTGTAGTCAACCAGTATTTTGTGAACTGATTAGTAAGTTTTGGTAATCAAAAGTAACTTTCAATCTATTAAAAATCAGATGCTGAATAGGGAAATGAAAAGTTATTTGACAATGAATGAATTGTTGAGTAATAAATATCATCAATTTCTTACCAACATGGATCTGTGGATATTAATAGTAGGTTTTAACAACATAATTGGTAAGATGTTAACTATCATTGTATACGTTATCAATTGGGATAATTAAGTAACCCCCCTGCTTACTTAAACCATCAAGTCGCTTTTTACTTAAACCACTTAATTAAGATGTTAATAATTAAATTTATCGAGTGCACTTAATAATGTTAAATGCTGAATATAATAATTTTCAGCACTTGATGTGGTTATTAAACCCCCCTACTTACATCCCAAAAAGTAAAAGTTACCTCTAAAAATAAAGGAAAGAGTTGGAAGATTATTTCATGTAGCTAGTAACATCTCAAATTGAAAGATAATTCTAAATAAAAGAAGTAACATCTACGTCAGATTTGTAAATTTCATGTTTAGTTCTCTCTTAAGTACGTTGTTCATTTCAATTCAAGTCTATTTTCCGTATTCAATTTTCACCTGTACTTTTAATTTCTTGCGGTTTCAGTTGCCGATATTTCGATCCAAGTTGTTAATTTCTTTGGAATTTCGCATGATTGAGAAAAATCGATCACTCAGAGCTGGTGGGTTGGCGGCAACTTGCTACGTGTTGCCGGCTATTCCCGGTTGCTCCATTTCTTAAGCTTCACACATCAGCTTCACCTCGTCTCACAGCCCTGCTTTGTCTCTGTTAGCGTTTGTTTTCCAAAAGATGATATTCTCTGGTTGATTCTCTGTTCCCAATTCGATTTTCGCCCCCACCAAGTTGTCGCCTCGCCTCCTAGCTCCATATCTTGAAGGTAATTCAATATTCTTGTTCTCTTTCTGTTCTCTTTCCTCTCCTTTGGTCATTTCGTTTTGTGCGTTTTTAGAATATGTGCTGCTGTCATTCATAAGACAATTCGTACAAATTGGTACTAGATATGTCCTTAAATATGCTCGTGCACGCACTAATGCAATGCTTTCAAGCTTTTTCAGCAGTTCCTTTTGAACTTTGTTTTTCTAGGTGCATAGGTAAATGCATGTACTCGAATGAAATATATTATTTTCCCTTATTTTTTGATGATTGAGTTTTATCTATATTCTGCACAATTGATGTAGGGGCTGAATATTTTCACATACTTTTCACGTGTCATTATCACTCCATCCTCTTTTCTTAAATTGACCTCCACCGGACCTTTAGAGAATATCTTGACCTCGGCAAATCCACCGATCTCCACCCAAAATGGCCGAGAATCATGTGTCAAATATGTGGCCAAATATCATTCCCTTTTGTGCTGATTCTTCTTGTCGGCCGAATGAATCAATCGCCTGAATTAGTGCTGGCCGAAGTTTGGTGCCGTAATGGGCAGTAGCTTAAGAAGTGTTCACATTCTTTCCTTGTTGATCTTATTCTCTAATTGGAAGCATCACGTGACACGCATATATTCCGTTGAAAAAATGAATAAAGATGTGAACACTTTAGAAATCAATGTCTTCTCCAGATCTGACAGATAAAGCATAGTTCTACTATTGTGCTCAAGAATAGATGCTGTAGGATGCCAAGGGCCAATCAATAGTAAAACCTTTTCCTAGATTCCAATAGAAGTCTCATCCAAAGGCTTTATTTCATTTCTCAGTTGATATACTTTCTTCAAGAGTTTTTGGGTCATGAAGTATCAATTAGGGTTTCGTAACAACTGTAGTAGCGATGGCAGGAGGAAAACCCTATGATATGTAACACAATTGTGGTAGACTTGAAATATACTAGCTATATTGCTTCCAATAGGCTATATAATTAACTGCCAATTCTTTGATTGAGTAATATGTGTTGTTGAGGAACGTAAATTTCAACTTATGGGAAATTAGCAACTCCTCAAAGTGGTCAATATATTTGATATGAATATTAAGTATCCATATATCATGATGTTGTACTAAGTAATTTTTTTCACGATGATAATTAAGTTTTGACCTTTTTTTGGGCATGTAGTAAGTTTTGATGTTGAGAAAGGTAGTTTTGTATCCTATTGCAACTTATACAATTCCAATTCTAGCAACAACAAAATATTATACTATTCCAAAGCAATTGAAGAGTTTCGTGGAGCATAAGTAATATTCAACTTACATGTGGTAAGTAACTTTTAATCTACAAAAGTAGTGTCAATAAATACAGTTTGTAATTATCGAAAATCCTATAGGATGCCAAGGACCAACTGATGATAAAAGTCTTCTCCTAAACTCCAATAAAGAACCATTCGAAAGGCTTCATTTGATGCCTCATGTGAAGTTCTTTCTTCCAAAAGTTTTAAGAGTCATGTAGTATCTATCATGACTTTGTAACTCAACCATTAGAGGTCAACGCTCACTTGTGAGTATTCACGTCCTCGAAATTTCACATCTTTTTTCTTTCTTTATTTCTCTCTTTTTTTTTTCTTTTTTTTTTTGGCACAAATCAATTTGAATACTTGAAAAATCCTGCTCTGCAGGACAGTGTATGAACTCACTCGCCTCAAAGCAATGGTGACAGCTGGATTGCCTGCACGCGTCGGAGGACGGCATGGCATTTTCGGGAAATTAAAAAAATAATAATAATGTCACTCTACATGTCTCGTCACGAGGGGAAGAGCAAATTTTGAATCGCTGAACCGTGGGACCCGATTTACATGTGGAGTTCACGTGTCGACTTCTGAATGGTTTTACATTTCACCTAGGTGGAGTGTAAAACCCACCCAATATTTTCTCCTGCTACCTTCTGTTGAAGCCACATGCTCCTCTTTCTGATCGTTGCAACTCTATAAATGATCACTTCCTCCCTCAAGATTTCCATCTTCATTTACGCCTATTGCTAAAAGCTGTCTCTCTTCACCCAATCGTTCATGGCTGCGGATTCATCCTACTGAATCTTTCCAGTCCGGTCATTTCCGTTTCATTACTGGGTTCCATCAGTTCCGCCTTTCTCAGCATATATAATTTCTCAACTTCCATTTCTCCTACAAGCGAACCACAAAAGTCGAAGTCGAAAAGGGGGGGAAATGACGGATATTGTTCTGTCTGTAGCTTCCAAATTGGCAGAGTACCTGGTGGCTCCGATCGGTCGGCACTGCAGCTACGTAATATTCTCCAACCGCTACATTCGCCAACTTAATGATGAAGTTAAGAACCTGGATGACACCAGGGATGAGGTGCAGGACTCCATTGATGGAGCTCTAAGCAACATGAAGCCGATCAAACCCATGGTCCAGAGATGGGTGAACGAAGTTGAGACCGTCGCTAATGAGGCGCGTGACGTGCTGGATTATGACGGAAGAGCTAAGAAAACTTGCTTCTGCGGGTGGCTTCCCAACCCGAAGGGGCGTCATTGTCTCGGTAGGGCCGCGAGGAAGACAGCCCAGGCCATCCAGAAACTCATTCTGCAGGGTGAATTCGAGAGGGTCTACAACGAGAGTGCCCCTCCGGCTCTTGTTGGTGGTGCTGCCGAAGTGAATTCGTCGGCCTATGATGGGGGCGACACTATCCAGGAACTCATTCCGCTGGGTCAATTCGAGAAGGTTGACTTCGAGAATCCTCCAACGGTGCTTGTTGGCGAAGCTTCTGGCGTGAATTCGTCGGCCGGTGATGTGGGTGACACCATCACCTTTTCGCGAGCTTGCATCTTTCAGGACATAATGAAAGCTCTGCATGATGAGAAGCTAAAGGTGATTGGAGTCTACGGGCCTGGCGGCGTGGGGAAGACTACGCTGTTAAAGGAAGTCGAGAAGAAACTCAGGAAAGAGGGGGGACCGTTCCAGATGATCGTCAAGGCGGAAGTCTTGCAGACTCCGGATTTGAATAATATCCAAGGCCAGATTGCTGACGCCTTGAAACTGGATCTGAAGGACAAGCAAAGCCAACAGGGAAGAAGAGATCATCTGCTTCAGAGATTGCAGAAGGATACGAGTGAGAAGATTCTCATAATATTGGACGACCTATGGGAAGAACTTGATTTGAAAGCGGTCGGAATTCCTTCAGAAAATACCAGCGGAAAATGCAAATTGTTGCTCACATCGAGATTTAAGCATGTGCTGGAGCAGAAGATGCGTGCCGATCGAACCTTTCTTCTTGAAGGTTTAAACAATGATGAAGCTTTCGGGCTATTTGAAAAGACGGTCGGCGACAGGCTCAAAGATGAGGAGGATTTGAGACCAATCGCGGCTCAAGTGGTAAAGAAGCTTGCAGGTTTGCCTCTTTTGATTATCTCTGTCGCAAGCACTTTGAAAAATAGTGGTGTGTCTGCATGGAAAAACGCTTTGATAAAAATAGATGTGAAGAAAATGGAAACCATAGTGAAGTTGAGTTACGACCATTTGGAGAGTGAGGACGCCAAGTCCTTATTCTTGCTTTGTGGTCTTATCGGTGGGACCATTAAAGTTGAACTCTTGTTGGGACTAGGCATTGGCTTGGGCTTGTTTGAGGGATTCAATAACATGATAGAAGATTCAAGGGATAGATTGAATACTATGCTCGAGAGCCTCCGCTCCGTTTGTTTGTTGCAGGATGGTCGCGATGACATGGAAAATGTGACCATACATGATCTTTATAGCGAGGTGGTCGTTTCAACTCCATTTAGAGGTCAGGATTCTTTAATGATGAATAACGATTATGGCTCATGGTCAAAGGAAAAGCTTGAAAAATGTTGGGCAATATGCCTCGCTGAACTTGGCAAAGATAGGCTTGTTGAATTAATGACGTGTCAGTTTCCCAACATGAAGATACTCATGTTGTCTCAACCAGATGACTGGTTGTGGATGCCAGGACACAAACATGATGGTGGAGAGTACTGGGGACAACTAGATTTCACATGCATGAAGGCGCTCCGAGTCCTATATCTTCGCTCCAGGCTTATCTCCACTTTACCTTCCTCGATTGAATTCCTTGGGAACCTCCACTCTTTATACCTAGACCAATGTCATGTGGCGGATGTGAGAATTCTTGGCAAGCTCAAAGCATTGCAGATTCTCAGCTTCGCACAATCCACCATTTCTAGGTTGCCTAAAGAAATCGGGGAACTTATAAATTTGAGATCGTTGAATCTAAGCAACTGCTATAAACTTAAAACAATTGAGCCTGGTGTACTAAGGGGCTTAATCAAATTGGAAGAGTTATATATGAAGGGAAGCTTTGATCGATGGATGGGCATGGATGAAAGACCATTGGAATCATGTAATGCTAGGCTTGCTGAGTTGAAGAGCTTGACAAGGCTAATTACTTTGGAAATATCGATCCCTGATCCCACCATACTCTTTATGGATGGGGACTTGCCATTTGGGAACCTGATCAAATTTTGGATCAACATAGGAAATGTTAGGGGGGGGGGGATTTCTAGGTTTGAGAACCATGAAACTCAAATTGGAAGGATGCGATGGTATTCTCTCAAGAGATTGGGTTCAGAAAACTCTGCAGAAGACTCAATACTTGCATTTGGACGGATTGGGAGAGTTCAAGAAGAATGCTCACGAGTTGTGCATCCAAAGATTTACGCAACTAAAGCATCTCCACATTCGAAACAACCCCTCAATCAAGTACATTGCTAGTTCATCCAGTGACCTTCCCACTGCATTTACGATTTTAGAGTCTTTGTCCCTTGAAAATCTTATTAATTTGGAGAAGTTATGCAATGGCCCTGTTGCACCAGATTGCTTCAGCAAATTGAAAGCCATGCATATCAAAAAGTGCCATCGATTGGAAAATCTGTGGTTTCTATCAAAGATGCCAAGACTTGTAGACTTGGAAGAGATTCAAATATGTGAATGTGACTCATTGCCAGCCATTATCACATATGATGTAGGAAAAGTAGAAGTTGCCGCTAATGACATAGTTCAATTGCCTGGTGTACGTTGTTTGGATTTGCGTAAGTTACCAAATATGACGAGTTTTTGCAGCGGAGCTAAGGGTGCTCCAATTCAGGTAATTTTTTCATTTTTTGGGTATAAGGTTCCTTAATTCTTAATCTTGTAAACGATAGCTAAATCATACTATTATAGGGGAATTTAGGATAAGATGATATTGGTTCACTGAATCTTAGTGCATATTGCATTAAATTTAATTATTTGTACTTTTGGATTCACAAATAAACAATCCATTCAAAGAAAACACAGACCATACATTTTTATTAGCATACAACTATAGCTCGGGGGAACCCCCTTTCTACGAATGATTTCTTTTCGATTCATTTTAGTGTTAGATAATCACACTAATTACCTGGGCTCTAACATGGTGTTGTATTATGGCTAATTTGTTACTCATTTAACATTTTTAAAGAGAAGGGAAAACGTTGTACTTAACAAGAATGAATCTTGAATGAGTGAACGAAATTCAACAATCTCGAAATGAAGAAAGTGAGAGATTAAATAAATGGAAGGCGAACCAAGAGCCACGTGACAAAGAAAGTCCACCTAATTGATGTTTCACCTACATGCAAGTTGCAATTGATTCCAACACGTCATGACAAGCTCACCATGTCAACATTGTTCTGCATCTGTCATCCCTTTCTTCAGCCACTAAGGGGATATTTCCTTCTGCATTCTTTCAGGCATGACAAAAAATATACACATTCTACCCTCTGATCAATTGATTTTTGATAAAATTAAGTTTTTGACATTCTTAAGAGACATCGAGCCCATTCATGTATTCAATGTCCATTTGTTTCATTGAAAATTCATTATTGTTGAAAAAAGTTTTCTTGGTAAATTGTTTTTCTAGAAAATGAATTGTTTTCCTGTATTTGGTTCTATTGAAAACGCAATTTGAAAAAATGTTTGATGATGTTTATTAACGAAGCGCAAAAATTTACAAAGTAAAGACAAAAACTGTTATGGATCCTCAAAAGAAACAAGCCTCAATAAGTCATATTTACATGTTCATAATGAAATCCAATAAGTTAACAAAATTTATGAAAAATTGAACTTCGAACTTCGATATGAATTTGTTGTCAATTTTCAAGTTAAAAATAGAAAAACAAAAGAAAAATTATGGTAGTTGTTTGTGAAGATCGGTAAATGATTTCAAAAGAAAAGAGAAAAAAATAGAGTTGTAGTTTTGAAGATCAGCTAAAGAAAAGATAAAAATATACATATACATGTGTGTGTGTATATTTATGATATGAGAGAGAGAGAGAGAGAGAGAGAGAGAGAGAGAGAGAGAGAGAGAGAGAGAGAGAGAGAGAGAGAGGCATGATAGTGGTGAGGATTTCATGAGATTTACCTTTTTGTGGAAGAGAGATTCATTTTTTCTGTATTTTAGCCCAAGAGTTTCAATCATTTTCTCGTATCCAAGAAAAGTCTGAGAGTAGTTTCCTAAAAACAGCTTTACTTGTAACAAACTCACCTTTTATGATTTTCATTGTGGCGTGTTGTTAGGTTTCATTGCCTCGCTTGGAATCCCTAGAAATGGTTGGACTCTTTGGCCAGGAAAAGATACTCTATAGTGAACCTTCATTAAGCAATGTGAAATCACTACAAATAAAAGAGTCTAAATTCATGTCGAGTATTCTAAAAGATTGGATACTGCTGAATTTGGAGTCAATGGAAATTGGGGGCTCTCCATCAGCAGAAGTAGTTTTTGACTTGGAGGAGCTAAAAGTCACTGGTGATGCCAAGATTCCATCTCGGCTAAAGAAATTGAAGTTGTCTGAGTTGCCAAACCTGCAGTGCATATGGACGCTAGATGTACAATTACAAGGAATATCAAGATTTCGGAACCTAGAGAAGCTCTATGTCTACAATACGGGGCTGTCATTTCTCTTTTCAGTGCCAGTGGCTAAATGTCTTAGAGAAATTAGAGACATTGAAGTGAAGGATTGTCCAAATATGAAGGCGATGATTATGGATGAAGAAGGAAGAGATAAAGTGACAGATGATATTATAGAGTTCCCATTATTGGAGCGACTATTTATAAGCCGTTGTCCCACAAAGAAATTCTTCTCATATCCTCATGGAAAGAAAAAGTCAATAACCACCACTTTAGATTCACAATATACTTATTCTGATTCCTTCTTTGATCAAAAGGTATGGATCCTTTCTTTCGAGATTACAACCATAATAGTCATAGGCATGCGATTTGTGGGTGCAAGTAATAATATCTCTTTGAAGATTTTTTTATTTGGTTTTATTAGTTAAAATGTTTTTTTATAACTACACTTGTCAGGGTAAGGCCATTACTGAAAATTCCTTCCTCCACCACATTAGATGGATCGGTATAAGATTAGGCCAAATTGTTAAATTTTTCATAGCTATGTTCTAATGCATAACTCTTATGAGCAGATAAGTTTACCAAGCTTGAACGTGCTAGGACTTGAGTTGGGAGGAACATTAAAAAGAATATGGAGCAGTGAACTTCCCAAAAGTTCCTTCAACAAATTAGCCAAACTCATCCTTGAAAAGTGCTCCAACCTACTTGATGTCTTCCCTTCAAGAATCATAGGGAGATTGCACAACCTTGAAGAAGTCAAAGTTTCAAATTGTCCCTCCCTGAAATCTTTGTTTGATTTTGGATCCCTTAATTCACATACAGGACAAACGATTGTGTTGCTCCCTAAATTGGAAGGAGTTCAGGTTTCAAGCTGTCTCTCCCTGGAATCGTTGTTTAATTGCGAGCCCCGTGTTTCAAGTATGAAACGCGAAATCGTATCACTTCCCAAATTGAAACAAGTGTTCGTGAATGGAGCAGAAATGCTGAGACACGTGGTGATGAGTGATTCCCAAATGGTTTTGGGTTTTCCTAGTCTGGAAGACGTCTTTGTTTGCAATTGCTCTAAGTTGAGATATCTCTTCCCCAATTATATGGCCACAACTCTAGAGAAACTCGATGCCCTGGTGATTTCCAATTGCGAACAAATAAAAGAAGTGGTTCCTAAGGAAGAAGGCGGTCGATCTAGGGCAAAAGTGATGAGTTTCCCTTCCTTAACTACTTTACGTATTTGGCAATGCCCTAACTTCAGAGCATTCATCCGAAGTCCTACAAGTGCTAACAAACAGTTAGGCAAGATGATCGAAGAAAATGATGAATTGGCTCGACCGTTTTTCGATGATATGGTTTGCTCTATGCCTTATTGTGATTGTCTTTAATCTTGCATTATCATGTTTTAGAATGAACAATGTAATAATTTGTCTTACTTATCCTCCTTTCTCACATTATTGTCGTGCAGGTTAGATTTCCCAATTTAGAAAATCTATATATTAAAGGCGCTCGATGCAAAGAGTTATGGAACAATCAAATTTCTAATGATTCCTTTTGCAAATTGGAAACTCTTATATTGAAGGGTTGTGACAATCTCCAACGTATTGCCCCATCCAATATGTGGAAGAAGCTGCAGGACTGTCTCAAAACCCTTGAAGTGAAATCATGTCGTTCAATCGAGATCATATACGAAAGTGATGGGACGGTGGCAAAGAGCGGTAATTTGAGGACGTTGGATTTGCGTGATCTGGACAACTTGAGGCACATTTGGCAATCCGACGGTCTCCCAAACATCCCCTTCCCAAATTTAAGATACATAAAGGTTGTGAGGTGCTCCCGTTTGGACATGCTTTTTGCAACCTTCACAGCAAAATTTCTTGGGCAAATTGAAAAGCTAGTGGTAGGGTCATGTGAAGATATGGAATTAATTGTTGGGCATGAAGAATGTGAAGAAGCGACTAGTAAGACAATCACCTTCTCTGGGTTAACTACTCGTAGACTTTACAATTTGCCGAAATTGAGGAGCTTCTTACCAGAGAAATATTATGCGGAATTCCCATCCTTGGGTGACTCGAGTAGAACAGAGCCCAACCAAGGCAACCGAAGTGTGGAGGAAAGTGAGGGGGAAAGTGAGCGACTAGACCGCAAAATTGAGAAGTTAGCCACAGAATTGAGGAGTTAGACCACGAAATTGATTGGGAAAGTGAGGGGGAATAATTAGCCACAAAAGTTTGTGAGTGTTGCAGTGAATAGTGTCTGGCAAAACAAAATGGATGTGTCTGGTAATATGAGGTTTTGTTTTTTTTCTTATGTATTCTCTTCTACACTTCCCGCAAAGTGTGTGACTGTTTTCTTGGTTATTCATTTCTTTGGTTTGTCTCATGGGCTACAATGACGAGTGGCCAGCCATTGGACCATAAATTGTGGGGTTATGATGTATAAATTCTAATCAAGTGCATTATTGTCGAGTTCGATGAAGGTTGAATGTGAGTTGGAATCGATCATAATGAGGATTCCTATGAGTGGGTTGAGTTTTTGAATCTTCATGATTCTTATCAAGGTAAACTTCGCTCTGTTTCTCCTGGAGGTAGGGACTGAGTGCTTGATTCCGACAGCGTGAAATCTGGTTGAGTTTGGGACTGTCCTGATGAACTAATTCAGGTGCCCTTTACTGAAAC
Source organism: Eucalyptus fibrosa (assembly GCA_017140475.1). Lineage (NCBI taxonomy): Eukaryota > Viridiplantae > Streptophyta > Magnoliopsida > Myrtales > Myrtaceae > Eucalyptus > Eucalyptus fibrosa. Next base: position 12,943,310 of record CM029511.1, read on the forward strand.
GCCTACCATATGTTTGATTGAATTCCTGAATGGTACTAGCATGCATATTTTGCATGTATTCTTGCATCGTAATGATTTTCTGGCAATGGCAATGCTTAAACTGAGAGTTCTCCAGGGCATATGACAAATTATTTTTCTTGATGTTGGTTGAACTCTCCCAGTTGTGCTCAATGCTCCCATGACTGAGAATTTGAACATGCCGTGTTGGCTTAATTTACTCAGAATTATGTTATCCTTATCAATCTATGATTTTGTATATGGCTATTCCAATATTCAAGACAATTACGATCCTTGAATTGGAAATTGTGAAATCCTTCTTCAAAATGTGCATCGTTACTGTTGCGATATGGCGAGCGATCGAACAATAATATAGACGGATGAAAAAAATAAATCGGACACTAGATTTACGTGGTTCAGTCGTAAAGACCTACGTGCACGGGGAGAGCAGCAGCGAATTTCACTATAGATCAAGCGATACAAGAAGATTACACACTCAAGTCACTCAAACACTCTTTCGGTGTTTCCCAAGCCCCAATTACACCAAATACACCAATTTTTCTTGGATGTAAATCACGAATAAGTTTTGTCACACAAAAAATACGAAGACCCAAAGCCAAGCACCCAGCACCTATGAATGTCTCTCACAAACAAAGAAAACCATGGCACTCAAAATAAGAACGGCGCTTCGATCAACAACGATCCTTCGGTGGCGTGCGGCTTCTCCTTTTACGTAGGTCTTCGGCCGCTCCGTAGGGTTTCTTTTTCACTGACTTCGTGCAAGCACACAAAACAAAGGAAATTAGATTATGCTTTTATATGTGTGTTGGGCCCCACCTTTCCTACGCGTGCAGACAACTCGGCAACTTCTCACGGTAGAAAGGGAAATCTTCTACGTGCGTGTGTGCCCAAGGTCAAACTTTTGACCTTGGGCCCCACCACCTTTCTCTTCACGTGCAGGGGCTTCATGCGGCTTCATTCTTCTTTTCTTCAATTCGGATTCCGCAAGCTTCGCAGCAAAAAAAAAAAAAAACTTTCCTCCTTTTTGTTAAATTTAGCAAATTGCGTTTTCGCAAATACTCAAACTCGAGTCATAATTTAACAATCTCCACCTTAGCTTGATGTTTGAGCCAAATTACAATCGCTTAGTAAAAATTTAAACTCTACCGCTACTTTTTCATAGCCCCCGATGGGCTCAACCGCCACAGATTTTATCCAAGTCCAAGCTTTACTTGAACTTCGCCATAACTGAGAACCTCATCAGAATACCAACTTCACATGCATTTTTAACTATTTCGCAAGGATTTTCCGACGCAACCTCCTTAACCGTAGATAAAGCAAAACCATTGTTGCATCTCTATTTGTTAGAAGATTGAATACAGACCTTGTCAATATCAGCAGTTACAGCAACCATTGACTCTATAGGATCCACCTCGCTACAAACATCATCCGTGTCGATTACTTTGCTAGTACCCGTACCTCAAGAGTTTCTGGTCGCAACTCCACTTCAAGCTAAACATCGTCCAGATCCATATTAACACTGCCACAAACACTCCTAGCCAGAAGTATCGGAGACTTATCAAGGGTAACTTCTCTGCTGTCAACAAGTGAATTTATATCTGAGCACCACAACTAATTGCCCCACTCACTTTGTGCATAGCCATGGAATATGCATATTGTCCTCAAATCGAGCTTACCATCACTCACTCGAAAATAACACGAGCAACAAAACATTCTAATAATAGAATAACCAGCAACGTCACCTGACTACACTTCTTCAGGAGTCTGCCATTCAATAGCAATAGATGGGGATCTATTCACCAGGTAGCTTACCATACGTAGCACATCAACCAAGAATCTCCTAGCCATACCAACACTAGAGATAATTTTTCGGGCCATCTCTAGCAATGTTCTGCTCATCAATTTTGCAAATTGTTGTGATTTACCGGCATTAGTGCAGTGTTTCACTATCTCTTTCATGCAGAATTTATTTACCAGCTTCGAGCAGAACTCCATGCTATTGTCAATCTGCATATGCTTGATCAACTTACCAATCTCCATCTCGATCAAAGCTCTTGACTACGAGATCCTAACACCAACATCAAACTTGTGCTTTGGCACAAACCTTTAGGTCTTCTTCGAGCAGTCAAAAGACTCTCGAACATATGCATCCGACGTCTTTGAGGCGAAACTTGTCATTATCTCACCTTGAAGTTTATATAGGCCATCATGCTTGATTCCTTTCATTATCACCAGGACACCTCGAACAACCTTCAGAACTCCACATTTTGAAGAATATCTACAACCAACTGAATCTATGGCACCCAAGGAAATGAAGTTCTTTTTCAATTCTGGAACATGCCTCACTCCAATCAATGTCCTCACAATACCATCATGCATTCTGATTTTAACATCACCAACACCCACAACATCGCACTCAGCGTTGTTCCCTAACTGGACTTTACCACTACCTGTGCACTGATAAGTGATAAATCAATTTCTATTTGGTGTGACATGAAAAGAACAACCATAATCCATAATCCATCCATCAAACAATGAATCATTAGTGACAGACAAGACATAATCGGCATTATCTGCTACAGCTGCAATATTATCTGCAAACTCAACCATAATTCCCTTACCCTTCTTATTCTTCAATTTAAGGCAATCCCTTCTAAGATACCCCCTCTTGCCACAGCTCCAATAGACAACATTACCAGTCCTAGATTGACTACGTCTGTTCATATTAGTACTACTCTTACCCACACGTGTTACAGATCTTTCTCTATTTTCACCTACTAAAGCAGCAGATACAAGTTTGCCAAATTCTCTTCTACGAATGTCTTCGCTCAGAATTAAATCTCGAACCCCATCAAACGTCAAATTTGTTGACCCGGAGGAATTACTAACAATAGTAACAGTAGTATTCCAACTATTAGGCAATGAGGATAATAGAATCAAAGCACGTACTTAATCTTCAAAGTCAATCTCAACTGAACTCAATTGACTAATAATCACATTGAATTCATTGATATGATCTGCAACTGACACACCTTTACTCATCTTCAAATTAAATAGATGTCGCATCAAACAAACCTTGTTGATTGCAGAGGGCTTTTCATATATATCCGATAGGGCTTGCATCAAATCAGCAGTGGTTTTCTCCTTCAAGATGTTAAACGTGACGTTACGAGCCAACGTCAGCTGAATAACACCCATAGCTTGTCTATCCAGCAAATCTCAATAAACTTGCTTCATCGTCTCTAGTTTCTCCCCAAATAAGGGCAAGTGTAGTTTCATCTGATAAAGATAATCTTCAATCTGCATCTTCCAGAAACTAAAATCCTTCCCATCAAATCTATCGATTCTCACTTTTACTTCTTTTGTCGCCATCGATTCGCTTCAACTTAGCCAAGCCTGGCTCTGACACCACTTATTGCGATAGGGCGAGCGATAGAATAATAATATAGACAAATGAAGAAAATAAATCGACACCAGATTTACGTGGTTCAGGCGTAAAGACCTACGTTCACGGGGAGAGTAGTAGCGATTTTCACTATAGATCAAGCGATACAAGAAGATTACACACTCAAGTCACTCAAACACTCTCTCGGTGTTTCCTAAGCCCCAATTACACCCAATACACCAATTTTTCTTGGATGTAAATCATGAATAAGCTTTGTCGCACGAAAAATATGAAGATCCAAAGCCAAGCACCCAGCACCTATGAATGTCTCTCACAAACAAAGAAAATCATGGCACTCAAAATAAGAACGGTGCTTCGATCAACAATGATCCTTCAGTGGCGTGCGGCTTCTCCTTTTACGTAGGTATTCGGCCGCGCCGTAGGGTTTCTTTTTCACCGACTTCGTGCAAGCACACAAAACAAAGGAAATTAGATTATGCTTTTATATGTGTGTTGGGCCCCACCTTTCCTACGCGTGTAGACAACTCGGCAACTTCTCACGGTAGAAAAGGAATTCTTCTACGTGCGTGTGTGCCCAAGGTCAAACTTTTGACCTTGGGCCCCACCACCTTTCTCTTCACGTGCAGGGGCTTCATGCGGCTTCGTTCTTCTTTTCTTCAACTGGGATTCCGCAAGCTTCGCAGCAAAAAAGAACTTTCCTCCTTTTTGTTAAATCCAGCAAATCGTGTTTTTGCAAATGCTCAAACTCGAGTCATAATTTAACAGTTACTATGTACTTTAGTGAATTCCTGTGCAGACTTCATCCTTTGCTTGATCTCACATGTAATTGGTTTCGTATGCTTGGATGATTATCCTTTGCATTTCTCCATCCCTTCACACTGCCAATGATATTCGGTTCATTTTTTTTGGTGAATGCATGGGCCTCTACCTCTTTGATTTTCTTCATTTACTGAAGATTCTGAAGTTCATTCCTCGATGTCATTTGCTTGTAAATGTTCTATGAATGGTGTGCCAGTCCCTGTCATATTGACATTCGACGGCTGTGCATAATGAGCTGTTTATGCCATGACCGAATGCTTTGCTCGATTCGTTGTCCACATTGCTGATTTGTATGCATGTTCAGTTGTTGCTAAACGAGTCTCATCCATGAGAATTGACTATAGAACGTGGCTCAATGCTGTTTTTCTATGTTTACGTTGCTATGTGTTTCAGTTTTTGCAGCATGATGTTCTTTGAAAATGTCTCCGCTGGAGCCACCTATGGGTAACTAGAATGTGGTCTTTAGTATTTGGTCCCAAGAGTTCCCGTTGTGTCAAATCAAAGTTGCTTCCAAGTTATTCGAGTCACATTAGCAAATATATGTTGGATTCATGTCGACTCCATGTTGATTTCTTAGAGTTCAACGTGTTTTTTCCATCATATGTGGGCTAGGATTGGATTTGCTAGATCTTGGTTTCATATGAGGGTTAGTTCGGTAGCACATGATGGTACATCAACGTGCAGATGATTTCTCATCATTTTTTAGTTACTAGAGTCTCTATCTATCTAAATCATGCTCATGTATCGTCTTTCTACTACTTGTTTTTCTCAATTTTTAGTAGTTGAAATTACCTCAATACCGTGAGCCACATTATTTAGAATCGAATATGACTAATTTACATATTTGATCATGTTGTAATCGTATCGGGCAGAGTGGTGGGCAATCTGAGGATTTTGCCACCCACCTAAAGAAATGTTTTGAAACCGGCCAAAGGACCGACTTTACCATCTTTGCTCAAATGGATCGGATATTGCATCAGGTGGCCTTTCATTTCCTTGGGATTATGTTGGTCCTCATCCGCATAAGCCCTCCAATTCCGTTTGGCTATTTTGTTCACTCTCTTCATGCATTCAGTGCTTTGTCGCTCCCTGAAGCTGTCCTCTAAATCTCCGAAGTGCTCCACCCAAAGCGACATCCTATAACCATAAGCCTGCACAGCATCAGTTAAACATTATTATTCACAAGCTCAAGTTTTTAATAAATGTCGATGCACTCACTGGGTTTTCAGCTAGTACCTGCTATTAAATAGTTGTAACCACATGGAAATATGACATACATGAACTTCATGCACAATTCCATAATTGTGCCCTTTGAATCCAAAATTAGTGGTATTAGCTAATGCGCAATTCTCAGTGGGACCCACATGCACTCTACATCACACTGCCCCAACAGAATTCTCTGCCTTTCTTCCTGTCTCTGTACATCTAATGAATTGAGTCGCTTCTCTTTTCAGCTCAGGCTTGGCGCGCTCTGCAGTGAGGGAGCAGAACAGAAACAGAGCACCTTCCAACGCGAAAAAGGAGCTAAGCAATTTGTCTCTAGCCCTCGGTTATTCCTTTGATCTTCATTCCCTCTTCATTATCCTCTCTGTCACCCTCATCCACCAACAGCCACTGCCACACCTCCATCACTGGCCACCACAGGACATGGCACCCTGAGGGGCAAGAACAAACAACGTTGATTAAAGGAATTCGGGTGATTTTTGAGCATTTTGAAGACTGAGAAGAACAGACGGCGAGCTTTAATTGACACTGTAGACTGATACTTCAACGAGGAATATCACCGTAGACAAATGATGTGGACAAACATGAAGAGATCGTTTAGATGGAGCTGACTGAATAGTGATGGCTACGTTCTTTTTACTGAAGGCAACGGGAAAGATACAGTTGGAGTTTTGATTTGGATCCCTCTTCCTTGGTGGCTCTTCTACCATGGAAATATTTCTATGATTTGCAAGTGAGAGGGAGAGAGAGAATCAACAAATACTACACCTTTACTCAATAGCCGAATAAAAGAGTATATAGTAGCTCAACTTATAAAGCATGAGAGACAGACATTAACAAAGCTTCGATTACCTTATTTGTGACCACTTGCTAACTGTCGACTAATATTCATAAATATACTCCAACATAGATCACAATTGGAGCAAATACTTGACAGTGTTTTTGCATGTTTTTCCAGGTTGTTAATGTGTCATTTTCAAAGAAGTATCCACAACTGTACAAGGAGGGAATACGGAATTCATACTTCAACTGTAGAGTTGTGGCAGCCTAGTCTTTTTCTGCGGTCTACTAGTCTCTTGTCCTTTATCACTTTGTGACAGCTTCTAGTTCTACTGGTCTAAATTCATTGGGAAAAATGTTCGGCCTCTGGGACGTCAGCACAATGGCATTTACCTTTATTGTTGTCACTGTCAACTTACGCATTCTTTCGATGTGGAATTCAATAACAAGATGCCTTCATATCGCTGTCAGTGGAAGCATCCTTGGGATGTTTGTTTTTATTTTCATATGTTCACTTATGAGGGTGAGTCTTCTTCCTTTCTGGGGGTTCTTTTCTTCCCTTCACCTCATCTAGTCCTCTTTTGGATAGCAATTATTCTGATATTCGTCTTATTACATGTATGCGCAAGAAAGTCTCTACCATGTCATCCACGTATTAATGAGTACAGTCTACTTCTACCCGACATTTCTTCTGGTTCCATTTGTCGCACTGCTTGGTGACTTCTTATGCCAAGGGTAAGGTTTCATACTCATATCTAGCCCCAAAAAAAAAAAAAAAGTCGGGCTTTTTTGTTCTTAGACATATGTCTCGTTTAGAAATAGAGAGAAACACTGTAACATAGTCCAAGTGAGATTAAACACCAATGTTGCAATTCGAGGAAGAATCACATGATCCTTAAAAATACATCACGGAATCTACCGAGGAGCATATCCCATTCTACCGTATTGCTATTAGGGGGAGAAAAACTGTTATTTTGAGTGTACTATTTTTATGTTGGTTTTTTGGAGGGAGAGAGAACAAAAAACGTAACGTTCCAAAAGGTATGTTCCCTTTTTTTTTTCTTCTCTCTTAAAACGTCTTCTTCAAAGGACGTATCCTTCAACGTAAAACATTCCTCCAAAAGACATAACCCCTCGTATTTAAACAACTCAGCCTTTCACATTGCAACCGTTCTTCCATGGGCCCTTATCTTGCAGGCCGGGCTTTTAGGCCCAACATGGGCGGATGGGCCTACTTAGGCCCATCAATCGCATAGATAAAACCATCATCTCCCACTCGCACATGATAGGCCAAACAAGATCCTCTTTACCTCTCTACAACATCCATACCGATGAATAATCCGTGCAACCAGCTTACTTTGAGAGCTCGTTGCCATATATCTGTTAGGAATATATAGCAGCTTATAATGGGTATCACACTCTGAGTAGATTTAGTATGCAATACCCTAGATCGATCGATCACATTTATATCTCTCTCTTAATCTCTTTTTAAACAATGATATATTGTATTCACAATTATGATTATCCTAAAAACAATCATAATTGGTCGACCAATGAATACAAAACTAAAATGTGATTCTCCAAATTCGATCTTCCTCTTTTCTTCAAACTCCCAATTTCAGTTCAGCTTGCTTTTCTAGAAATGTCCCATTAGATCGAATCAATTCATGATCATTGGCAACATCCTAAGATAGCAAACACTGAATAGAAATTTTGAGGATAAGTAAGAGTCATGAGGGCACTAAATTGAGGAACTCTTTTCCTCAAGAGTCTCACACGGCATAAAAGTTGAGATCAAACTTTTTCCACTCTTATTGGTCGTCTCATGCATACGTAGTATGAAATACATATTACGATATTAACTCATTTCCCATGGAGCGTATGTCTACACCATTAATACCGTACAGATGATAGTTCAAACATACCTAATGTCTAACTTGAGTTCACATATCTACTCCTTCACAAAATTCATTAGAACTCACATCCGGCATCATAGATAGATAAAGTAAAATATGTGGGTTATTTTACTTTCGGACATGTCAATATCATGTCATCATCTTAACACTTAGTTAAGGTGACATATATATTTTAAGCTTGAGCTCTCGATTATCACCTAGATAATAAGCTTAAAAACCGTCTCATCTCTATTTATCACATAGTAAATAGAAACAATTACCCGTGTGAGTGGGCTAATCTTTTATCTGTCCGACATACTTTCTCAATTTTATATAATGCATTGAGTATTAAAATGCATAAACGTCAACAAAGATTCATAGACATTAATGATGAAAAGACACAAATTCATTAAATGTGAACACTTTAGGAAAATTACAATATTTAGTACATCAACCTCTACGCAATCCTAGAGATTTTACATGACCACAAAACATATCTCTAGGTATTGGTTTTGTCATAGGATCTACTACCATTCTATGCGTAGATATGTACTGTAAGTTCACATCTTTTCGTGCAACCATATCCTTGACAAAATTATACTTGGTATCTATATGTTTGGTCTTGCCATGATATTTTGGATCTTTGGTGTACACTATAACTGCTTGGCTATCACAATTAACCAATAATGGATTTGCAACATACCCAATAACACCTAAATGATCCAAAAATCTCTTAAGCCAAACACATTCTTGTACTGCTGCTGATAATGCCACGAACTCAACTTCCATCGTGGACAAGGCTATACACGTTTGCTTCTTACTACTCCAAGATATGGCGCCATTATTCAGTAAGAAAGCAAAACCAAAGGTAGATTTCCTTTCATCTAAATCTCATCCCCAATCAACATCTGAATAGCCTTCAAGTCGCAGATCCTTTCCTTGGTAATTCAGCTTGTAATCAGCAGTTCCCTTCTGATATCTCAGTATTCTTTTAACAGCCTTCCAATGTGTTTGACCTGGATTGGATTGGTATTTACTCACCATTCCAACTGTAAAACATATGTCAGGTCTTGTACATATCATAACGTACATTAAGCATCCCACAGCATTAGCATAAGGAACGTGTTTCATTTGTTCTTTTTCTTGTGGAGTCCTTAGACACAATCTATGGCTTAACCTTTCACCTTTTGCTATAGGAGTATCTATGGATTTACAATCTTACATACGAAATCGTTCAAGAATCTTATTTATATATGTTTCTTGCGAAAGAGATAATGATCTCTTCAAACGATCTCTTGAAATCTTAACTCCAAGAATGTATGCAGCCTCACCCATATTTTTCATCTCAAAGTTGGAAGATAACCAACTCTTGACAGTATCATCAACATATAATGATATGATCACAAATTGATCTTTAGATCTTTTGATATATACACAATGATCCTCATCCATCATTGTAAAATCATATGCCATTATGGCATTATGAAAACGTATATACCATTGTCTCAATGACTACTTAAAGCCACATATCGATCTCAAAATTCGACATACATTTCCTTCTTGGCCTTCCATAATGAAACCAGCAGGTTATTCCATATATATTTCTTCCTTTAATTCTCCATTGAAGAAAGCAGTCTTTACATCTATTTGATTTAACTCAAGATTCGTACTAGTCACTATTGCCAGAATAATGTGAATCGAGGTAAATCTCACTACAAGAGAAAATGTTTATTCATAATCAATTCATTCATGTTGATTATACCCCTTCGCTACAAGGTGAGCCTTATGCCTTTCTATCGAGCCATCAGCTTTACGCTTTATTTTGAGAACCCACTTGTTCCCAATAGCTTTGCGTCCTTTTGGAAGGTCAACCAATTTCCAAACATTGTTTGACTTCATTGACTCCATCTCCTCTTCCATTGCATGCATCCATTTTTCCTTACTATGGCAATTTAGAGCCTTATTAACATTTCTTGGCTCATCTTCATCTCGTGGAGCAACCATAAAAGTTTCCCCTTCAATGTCAAAGCGTCGACGATGAATACTTTTACGACTTGTTCGCCATATGGGAGATTGTACACTTTGCACATCATTCCCTATTATGCTCCCACTCGGATTAGATAATGATATCATTTCATCATGTTATTGTAATCGAGAGTGAGTTGAATTAAATTCATCACTTCTTATGTTACTCCCACTTGGACGAACTCCACTAAATTCATTATCTGAATCTAAGGTTTCAAATAGGGAGTAATCCTCACCTATTTCGCCCTTCTTAGGAAATTCATTCTTAAGAATGTGACATCCCATGATTCAAATTCAGTTATACTTCCACTTTCCTGCTCACCTATGAACACATACCCTTTCGAGTGTTCAAAGTATCTTATGAAAATACTCTTTCCTTTGGGACTCAATTTCCCAAACTTGTGAGAGGGCTCATGAGTATAGGCAGCACAACCCCATGGTTTAAGAAAACTTAAGTTCCAGTTTTCTGTCTGTCCATAACTCATATGGAGTGAAAGTAACTGATTTGGAAGGCACTTGGTTAAGTATATATGCAGCAATTAACAGCGCATCACTCCAAAAAGTGATAGGTAAGTTAACATGCGCCATCATGGACCTAACCATTTCCAATAGAGTTTTGTTCCTTCTCTCCGCAACACCATTTTGTTGAGAAGTATATGGAATAGACAACTATCTTTCTATTCCTTTTTCATCACATAACTTTCTAAACTCATCAAATAAATATTCTCGACCTCGATCGAATCTCAATACTTTTATTTTCTTGTCTAATTGATTTTCTACCAAGTTCATAAACATTTTGAAACAACTCAATGCTTCAGATTTATGAGAAATCAAATAGACATATCCGAATCGAGTATAATCATTTATAAATGTGATGAAATAAACAGCCCATGCCTTCCTCTCACATTCATCGGACCATAGACGTTAGAATGAATTAAATGCAAAGGAAATTCAGCTCTTTTACCTTTTCCAAATGGTTTCCTTGTTGTTTTCCCTACTAGGCAATGCTCACATATGGGCAAATCGACTTTTTCAATGTTGCCCAACAAGCCCTCTTTGGCTAGTCTATTCATACGTTGTTGGCCAATATGACCAAGTCTAGCATGCCACACATTCACATCATTATCATATAAATTAGAGATGTGAAAAGGGAATAACAAACATTGGCATTACCATAGTCAATATTTAATACAATGAAACCATCTAGAAAATAACCACAACCATAGTAATTTGTATCCAAATACAAATCCACACCACTATTATGGAAGTTCATATTAAAACCAAGCTTAACCAACACTAAAACAGACACTAAATTCCGACAAATCTTCGGAGCATACAATACATCATGTAGGAACAAAGTGCGTCCACCACGCATGTTCAGTTGATAGGTGCCAATCCCTTTTACTTCTACTTTGGAGTTGTTTTCTACATAGATCCACTTAGTTCCAATTGGTACTCGTCGGAATTCCACGAAGGATTCTCTATCCTTCGCTACATGGTCTATCGTTCCTGAATCCACAGTCCACAAAGGATTAGACTCAGTTAAGAATACAAAACTTGACACATAAGCAAAGTTCTGAAATGTACAAGAGGTGTATACCTTCTTTGGCTCACGACAATCGCGAGCATAGTGACCCTTCTTGTCACAATTGTAACACTTCACCCTTGTCAGCTTCTTCATTCGAGGACGCTTTCCTCTTTCATGTTGGTCAAGCTTTGGTTTCTTCCCTGAAGAACTTGCTCCCTTGCCTTTCCTTTTATTGAACTAGTTAGGACGTTTGCGCTTAGAGCTCGAAACTCCATATGAGCTGGAACCAGCATGATAAATTTCAGTTTCAGGCTTAGCCGCCAAGAGGCGATCATCTTCCAACTCAAGATGACGCACCGCATTCTCAAAGGTTTTGATATTCTCATTATGAGTTAGGTGCACCTTCATATGCTCCCAACTCTAAGGCAAGGAACGAATCACTACTTGCACTTGCTGCTCATCTGTCAGGACATGGCCAACATCTTTTCAGCTCATTAATCATGTTTGACATCTTTCTAAGGTGTTGCTTCATGGTCTGACCATGAGGCTTCTTATAAGAGTCAAACCTAATAGTGAGCTGTCTCAGTCTGGTCACCGAAGTATGACCAAATCTTGCTGCCAACACTTCCCACATTTCCTTGGCATTCTCAAAACACCTAAACTCTCGCATGACATCATTTTCCATACTACTCAGCAACGTAATGCAAGCAAGAGAGTTCTTTCTTTTCAGAAAAAATGCATCATTATCTCTCTTATGTTGTGCAGTGTTTCCATCTTTAGGTACTTCCATGGTCAAGTTAAGAGCTTCTAGTGCCTCTTGCTTCTTCTAGCACATATTGGATTTTCATGTGCCATATTTCATAGTTATCGCCATTAAGCTTCTCATCTTTGTTCAGCTCAGTTCAATGACTATGCTATTTGTGGTTGAAGCCATCGATCTGAACATATTAGACATATATGCACGAATTATTAATGCCTATCATTTATGCATCCATTTTGCACAAACCATCATATTAATGAATAATTTCAAGTAAGGTTTCAAAATCAAAAGGTCACTATGTTTCCAATCATCATCCAAAAATCCTAACTTGGAATTATTATTGATATAATCTTTTATGCAAAATGAATTCTTTGAAGCTACAAAAACTTCTATGAACTATCACAACAGTTAATAATAACATAAGCAAATAATATTCGACATCTAATAATGATAGAATAATAATGCTTTCACATAATGCAACTAACATATCAATTACTACACCAACAACATCTAGGTAGAAAACATTTACATAACATGTCCATAAAGCATACTTAAATAAAGATCAATAAAAAAATCTAACGCCAAGACAACACATGAACTGGGAAAGATTCCTTTTTGTTCAATTTCTTGATCTTTTCTTCTTTAAATTCCTGAGACATTCTAGGCAGCCATGGTAAAGTAGACGGGTATCCCTTAGGATTTCTCCTTCGTACATCCATTCCCCACCGGATCGAAGTCATTCCATGGGTCGCAGTCTTTTTGGCTTCAATCCGGTAATGTTCATCTATAAAAGTCATTACAAGCCTCTTATACGTAGTAGCTCTGTTGACCTCCCATAGGCGATTCAACACTCCTTGCCATATCAATGGAAGAGTGTTCATGAAGAATCGCACCATCTCAGAATGTGGCATGGGACGACCATTCCATATGACCTGTTGTATTTTATTGTTGACTATGAGAACATGATCAATTAAGTCACCACTCTCCCATCAATAATCAATTAGCTCAGCTATCAACCTAGAAAGCCTTTCCTTTTGTTCATCGAAAATTGCGCGAATAGGTGTGCGCGCATTACGGGGAGGCATTGTTCCTGCAACAAATGCAGAACAAATAAGGGATTACTTATAATCCACATAGAATTACTTGTCAAAAGAAACACATTCTTTTCCTCCTCCCTTTCCTCCTTTTATTTTTTTATATTTTTTTGTTAACGATCAAAGTCAACGGTCAAAGTCAATGGTCAATGGCCGTTTGGTCAGGTCGAATCGGGTTAGACTGGTCGGACCGATGAGGTCGAGTCGGACCAGTCGAGCCGATCGGACGAACCGACCGACACATGCCACGCGCGTGCATGGCTAACGTCACTATGATGTCAGTTGGCGCGTGCATGGCACACGCCAGGCTTCCGCTCGTGCGTTGCATGCTCCTGGGACTGAAACGGCGCGTACGATGCACACGCCCGATGGGGACCACGTTGCACATGCCAACGACCCCAGTCCGTTCCGGCCGCGTGTGGCAGCACGTTTGGCGGCCCCCGACGGCGATCCGTGACTCATTTTTCTCATATCGATGAGAGTTTCGACCCTACGCTATAAAAAATGAATTTCGTCTTATAGAAAATCACAAAACGGGGTGAACAGTATGCGGGTGTCGGGATTTTTCCGTCCCCGATCGGTCGACGGCGGTGTTTCACGAAAATTCAATCAAAAAACAAATCATAAACATGAAAAGGGATCGGAAACATGAACAATGGCTCTGATACCAATGTTGGGAATAACGGATTCCCTAAAACCGATCCGATACTCAATTGAACCCCTAAAACGAATGCGGAAAACGAGCCTAGAATCACATGTATCACCGATCAAAGATACACCACGGAATCGAGCGTACCTTGTTTTCCACATATTAAACACCAATGCTACAGTTCAAGGAAGAATCCTAATCTCGTTCTATCGAGGAGCGTATTGTTGCTATTAGGGGGAGAAAAATCTTAACGTGAGTGTACTGTTCTTATGTTGGTCTTTTTGGAGGGGGAGAGAGAAACTGAAACTTACGTACGTCCAAAAGGTACGTTCCTTTTTTTTTTCTTCTTTCTTAAAACATCTTTCTAAAGGTAACAAATGTCGTTTGTCATGGAGGACCTCCTTTTTCGTTCAAATAGCCTTCATCATCTTCATTGTCGATTTCGTGGGTCCTTTTTTCCCTATTTGCTCCGAGACAAGATACAGGGCTTGTCATGTCCGTACTTTTCCAGTTTCTCAGATGGTCCATCATTTGGGAATTGCATCTGCGCTGCTTCTCTCTCTCTCTCTCTCTCTCTCTCTCTCTAACCCCTCTTCCTCCTCTCAGGGCTGCACATTGCCCGATTTCTGGAATGCGGTAACGGGATAAAGCCACATATCAACCTTACTTGGTATGAGTATTTATTGGCTTGTGGGAACTTTGACAGCTCGCTCATCTCAAGCTATTGATTTCTGGATTCACCATATTTTATTTTGCGGATTCTGTTTATTAGCAATGAGGGTTTTCTTTAAGTAATTGTAATGGATACTTCCTCTGATTAGTTTCTCTCTTTTTTTTCTTTTTCTTTTTTTCACGCACTGATTATTCACGCACTTGGTTATAGGGTTCAAAGGTGGTTCTTCCCATATGATTATCAGATATTACAGGAATTTCTAAGGGCACAAGCCACGGGATGAGGACGAACCCGAAGAAATTTCTCCAGGTGCTCCAATTTACAAATATGTTTCTTGATACTGTATAATGAAATTTTTAGGCTGTTTGAGTTTCTCTATTATTGTCAGAATCACAAGCATACGATCTTTAGGATTCTCCCTTCCAAAATTCGTAACCATCCCTAAACGGAAGGAAAAGGAGGGATGTGATGATAACAGACTTCTGGACTCCTTCCAGACGTAGAATCGCACGTTTCAGAGCAGTAGGAAGCAGCTTACGTTAATTCTGTTCGTGCATTTACGGGCTAGTTCTAGCCCAATTGCAAAGTCCTAAATGCTTTTCTAGAAACGTTTTTTTTTATATCTTCTTGTTCATTGTTTCTTGTCAAAGCTTGCTTCACAAAGGAGGCTCACCTTTTATTCCCAACCACTCTGCTCATTTCTTGCATTGTGACTGCTTATATGGCAGCAATAAGGAGTTCCTTTGCCTGTTCATTAATTCCTTGGTCACTTTTTCTCTTGCTGAGTGGGAGATGTGTTAACTATTAGGTTATCTTAGGTGCTACTTTGGGAGCCATCGCTAGCTGCATCACGAAGTTGTTTGAGGATGACAAACTGACTGTGCCTCTGTCGAAAAAGTCGGGTGGTTTATTAGGAATTGCTAAAAGTGTGATCGTTGAAAGCACCTCATTAGTTGAAGAAGGAACATTTTCTCAGATTTTCATAGTTGATTCCAACCGTGTCCTGTGATTTCCTTCCAACACAGAAGTAATTATGGACTCGGCTTGGTCCTTGCATAAGTACCAGCGGCTCTGTACTTGATCATTCCGTCTTATGCAGGGGAAAGGCAGAGGATATCTGTTGGAGCAGTATCCTATTCTATTCTGTAAGCAAAAGTCGCATATAATCACCTTAACGATGGACCAAATATCTCACGAGGAGCTGATGAACTGGGCCAAGTTTCTGAGACGCTTTGATTGCTGGGATTCGTCCAACCGTTCTTCATAACCATCGTCATCATCATCATTCTCGAAAACCAGCTATATCCCACGCTTTTTCAGCGAGAGCCCAGGAAAGTATGATGGGTCTCGCAGGACTATCTATTCCTGTCTCCTTTGAACATCCGAACCATTGGCTTGAATTATGGATATCTAATCTGGTAAAGCTGGTCTTCACTTGTGTCATTTAATTTCTGACGTGTATTGGTCATTTAATGTCTGACGTGTATTGGATCTTCAAGCTTGAGAAGCCTTCCTTTAATGTCCTCGATTGCTGGTAGCGGAATGTTTGCCCGGTTTGCACTATCCATAGAGACAACGACAGCGAAAATCATTCCCTCTAACCTCGCGGTTCTTCTTCGGAGCAGCAAAATGAGGAACTTCCTGACAAAACCATCCAGGAATCTCACTCCCAGGGACACTCGAGTTGTGCAAATGCTTTAGAGCAACCTGAAATTTCTTATGAAAGAACACATTTAAGGTCAAAACTTTCTGCATCCATGATTGAAGATACTGAACAAAGGTGGAGAAACTGAACTGATGATCTTCATCCATCTTTTTGCTACAGTTCAAGTAGTTTTCCCAAAATGGGAGTTATGAGTGATCTTTTTCACCTTTTCAATTCTTCTCTCCCAAGAGTGAAAGCCTCAGAGATTTCAATACCCGGAGACCAGTGATGTCAACTAGATCGCTGCAATCAGTAAAGTTTAGCTCCTTCAAATCAGTAGAATTCAGATGAAAGGCATAAATTTGAAATCGATTACCCTTGAGGCAGCGTAGTTCTCGGAGATGATGGCCATGGCGGCGGCCGACTCGTTGATCGCCTCTGGAAGGCCCGGTGCTATCTCTTCCCCTTGCTTGAGGCCTTCTTCGTGGTAGAGGCGATCCACGATGCAGTGGCGGGGGGTGTCGGTTGCCGCAGCGGAAGCGAGAAGAGAACATAGCGTCGTTCTCTTCGGGATTGTCCGTCAGCATCTTCGCTTTTTGGCTTCTCAATTGGCCTTACTTAGGAGTCGCCGGTCTTTCGACATTGACAAAGGTCGTCGCTGCAGAAATTGAAGCGCCACGTAATGATGACCAATGAGCAACGAGCACCTTGCTGACGGATTCGTGTTCCCCTTGAAAAGAGCGATTTCCACAGTATGGGAAATGTCATGTCTTAATTTTTAATCGACAAATCAAGGCATTCACATCAATTAAAAAGGAAAAATTATCTAAAAACTTCTAAACTTATTATAAGGCAACCGATTATCCTAAATTTTTATAAACATTTTAATTATGATAATTTAATCTTAAATATTTTAAAAATTATAAATGTAGTTCTTTCTACTATTTTTTCCATAAATCGCTAACGTGATGTCTCAATCAACGCTGATTGTTCTACATGAAAATTGATAATAATGTGGTCAATTGGGTTTAATTTTAAAAAATAAATTATTATTTTCTTTTCTTTTCTTTTCTTTTCTTTTATTGTTTTCTTCACAAGGCCGGCAAGTGTTGCCAACCATTTTGGGAAAATGGCGTTCGACTTGTTACCGCCGAGAGCGCAGCAACAGGCCTTCAAATTTGTTTCCATTGAGGTGAAGACTTCTCAGGACGGCTCTTTTGCCGAATGCGAGTGAGATTGTGCCAGAAAGTCCGTTTTCTTGCGGGTCCAGCACTAAGAGGCCGTCACTGATCTTCCGCAGAAATTGAGGTATTGTTCCAATGAGATTGTTACAAGAGAGGTCCAGAATTTGTAGGTCCTTCATTTCACAAAGAGAGCGATGGATTTTGCCAGTCAATTGATTGGTAGCCAGAGAGAAGACGAGAACCATATTTAGGAGCGATGAAGGTTAAAGCGGCCCTTGGATCTAGTTCATATTCAGTTGGAGAACTGTTAGATTTTTCTATGGAACTTGTTTCAAGCTAGTGAGGAAGTTGTGAGAGATATTGAAATAAGACTGACTTAGCTCCGACATGCCAAATCCATGACGAGATATCACTGTGGATTATGTTGCTTGGCAAGATCCATTCCACGCTGGTTGAATATCTCAAGAATGCAAGGTTCAGTAACTTTGCACCCAGAAAGACTTGACTTTTTGGAGTTTTGGCAAGACATGCTTGACATTTTCGCTATTGGTCAAGGATCGAGATCTTTTAGACTTTTGAGTATGGATAACAAGTGTAGGTCTAAAAAACTGGTCAAGTTATTGGCTGAGATGCTCAGGTGAGGTTTGTAAGCTGAAAAGCCAAGGTCAACATGACGCCATGCAACTGATTACTACTTAGGTTAACATGGTCTAACAGGGTGTAGCAATGAACTTGTATATGTGACTGTTGAGCCCATTGTTACTCAGGTCTACTCTCATCGAGGATGGAAGAGAGAATGAGGTTATTGGAAATGTCAAGTTGGGCAAGATTGGAAAGATTCTTTATGCTTGGAGTCCAAGCGGCTTGGAGCAATAGGAACTGGAAGAGATTATGCTAGAAACCTTGTTGAAGAAATCGTATCTTGTTGTCGAAAATATTGGGTAACTAGACCTATGAAATTGTTGGAGAGAAGATCGAGCAGAGTGAGCCAATCCAAGTTTGACTGAGTTGGAGGAACATACCTCCTAAGCTCATTGAATGAGAGTTCCAAACTATTGAGTTGTGTTACGCTACCGAGTGACCATGGAGTAGAGCCAGCGAAATTACATTGGTTAAGCCAAAGTATCTCCAGAGAATGTAGGTCGCCTATGGACTCTATTAATGCTCCAAAGAACCCTATGGAGGACAAGTCCAAGTCCAAAACCTTCAAAGAGCTGTAAAGTAACCCGAAAGCTCATTGTTGCCTTCCCTGATAGATTGAGACATGTCAGCTTTGGCAAAAGGAAAATGTTTGCTGCTTGTGTGCCGCATGATTGACTGGAATTGAGGCTGAGGACTTCCAGAGATGGAACTAGATTTATTATTAGAGTCAATGCCATACATCGTTAGCCCATCAAGGGAACTCTTTATTATTCATTGATGCTCCTCTTCATTTCGCATTATCATTTATGGCCTCAAGAATATTTGTCCTTATATAGGACCATAACTATATTCAAGAATAGTTGTCCCATCTGTTGTGTTCCTTAAACTTGTTGCATTGAAATTTTTCCCTATAATGTAAGTTGTTGATTGAGTAGGTACTTTTTTAAACTCTTCTAACAATGAGGCAATTTACTGGTCTCAGCAAAGGGTACTCAATTAAAACCTTTTTAAGTTTGAAATATTTTTTGAGAGATATTTTTTGATAAAATTAGTCAATAAAAATTAGTCGAGCGCAAAATAATAAAAATGACCTTAATACATGTGGTGACAAGAGGAGAACTTAATGAACTCCAGTTTTGGGCACAATTAAAGACAATGATATCATCAATCAAATCATTTGATCACAAACTCTAGAGCCAAATGGGTCGCCAACAATATACTTTTAAAAATTTGGATGCCCATACTGATTCATTTGGGCATACTTGTGCTATTTTCATGTATTTATATTTCTTTCACTTTACAAATCCTTTTTCAAAAAAAGATCTCCATTCTTACTGTTATAACAAAAAATTCTATCGCTTATATATTTTCAACTTTTCCTCTCTTATTTGGACACGTGTAACTCCTTAAAAAATAGCACTTAACTCCACAATAGTCAGGTGAGCCAACAATTTTAGTATTAGGACAGATATTAATATTCTCAACCATTCCTTGTAGGCTAGTCACCAGTTCAGCCATGTTTACCTTCAACCTTTTTTTTTTAATTAATATTAATATTCTCAACAATTTTTGGTACCAAAAATATCGTCATACGCAGCACCAAGTACGATGGTATTTTTGATTCCCTGGGGCCCATCACCGATTTTCCCTTCTCCCTGGCAATCGGTTATGGGAACAATAACCAGAAGGACATTTTCGTCATTTTGGATCGGGGTACTTTCGTCATTTGACGATAGAAATATAAAAGGAAATTTTTGGTCTTCGTCATTTGACGAGGAAGTTCTGGATTCTGACTGATTCTGCTTCGCGTCCCTAGCCTCTCCCTCCCGTCCTCCCTACCTTCACCGCCGGCCGCCAGCTCCACCGGAAGCCACCGCCGGCCGGCGTTCCACCTCCGACCACGGCAGGCGCACGAAGGAAGGCACACACTGCACGCAGAGGAGAAACAAAGCTCGACCCTGGAATCGGAATTTCATTTTCGTCGATTCGAGCTTCACCAGGGGTGAATCAACGTCGATTCCAGCGTTCATGACTTCGATTGCGGTGTTCTAGTGATCGTCTGGTTGCAGTTCCGATCGTGTGCTGTCCTGACCGCGAGGCGCTCCTTCGGCTCGTTCTTTCGCTTCAGGGATCGGTGGAAGGTTGCGGTAAGTTCGAACCGCATGGAAAAGGACGCCCCAGCTCAGTTGACTACCAACCATCACTTTCGAATCTTCTCTCCACCGATTGAGCTCTTCCACTTCTCACTCTAAATCAATCCCAGGAGTCGTCCTCGAGTCTAATGAATGTACGGATACTGCTCTGGGAGTGTTTGATGAAATGACCGAAAGACTCTATCCGATATTTTGTCCCGTTGCTGGCCATTAGAATTAATGCTATATTGAGGCTGTGCTCGCTGTCTGGAAAGTCACTGAGCCGCCACCAAATCATCAGGTCGTCTCTTCTCCAATTAAACTTTGTTATTGTTGTCGATTTGTTATAGACTCGCCTCTCTTGATCTCCGTTCAGTTTTTATTCTTTTCTCCTTTCATTTGACTGCTCTGTCCGACCTTTGTTTGGTCGTCGTGCCAAGACACTTCTCGTCACCAAAAGCCAGAAGCGGGACTGCAACGGTAGGAGCCAAGGAGGCGCAGTCACGATTGCTTTCGATAATACCGGTTGCCTTCTTCGGACCTTCCTCTGTGTACACATTCGAGATGACCGGAATGGTATTTACTCGGGAGGTTATATGTGCTCGCTAACGCCACAGCTTTTTAGGATTCCATTTATAGAAAGGTTCTGTCGATATTTGGTCCTAAAGTAGCGGTGCGATCAATGGTCTTTCGCGTTGTAGGTTGAATGATGAAATTCCACGAACTGGACCCCTGATTTTTTGCTGGAATGTGTTGGAATTTGCCAAATTTTTGTCGAGGTGTTGCCAGAAGATTATTGTTGTAGCTTGGCTAGAATTCACTAAAAGTTTACTTGGAGTTGCCGTAATTTGTTCAGAATTGTTGAAAATCGCTTGAATATGCTGGAGTCTTGCTGAAATAAGTTAGAATTTTGTCAAAACATGCCCCCGAGTCTTTAAAGATACTTTTCTAATTCACCAACATGCAAGACGACATTCTAATGCCATGACTCTCCTCAAGGGCGTTCCATATGTTATACCTCAAGGATTTTCTTGGGAAAATCTATTGATGCTGGTGAGAAGAGAAGAGAGAGAGAGTAGAAGAAAAGGTGGCGAAGCTGCTGGTAATTTTTGTTTCATGTACTCAGTAAAATCTTTAAATAGAATGGTAACTTTAAATAAATAAAGTAACTTCCTTGACATTCGTAAGTTTCAGTGTTGGCGTTTAGGCTTTTTTTCTAAATAAATTGTTTGATTTCAATTAAAAGTCTTGTTTACCTATTCGATTTTTCACTTGTTGCTGTTGGTGAAAAATTTCGCATAATTCTAAAAAAAGTCAATCGCACGGCTGATATCTTTATCGTGTGTTGATTCTCCCAATTATTTTCGATGAACTTGTATAAAAAATTGAATCAGAAATGTCACCTTCTTACTCACTTTATTTGGAGAAATCCCTTCGCACTCTTCCATCAAGTGACATGATGCTTCCATTGCTTCCTTCATTGTTCCTCTTAGAGCATCATAACAAACCGAGCAAAAAATGGTGCACAGACTATATAGAATTACAGAAGAATCCATCTCTATTTCCTATGACTCCATAGCACACAAAATATCTAGTGCTTCGGCGACATCCCAACTCTAACAATACCCAGAAACCATTGCATTCCAGGAGCCTGTATCTCAAAATCGCGTATCATCAAACACCTGACGAGCATTACCTAAGTAATCAATTTGAGCATACGTGTGAGGCTGAAGCTCGTGGATCTGGGCCGGGTGTGAGATGGGCATGGTTTGATGGGTCGTATCGAACCAAAATGCTTGGGCGATGGGGCCGAATTTATCCTCTTTTATTCATTATCATTTTGTGCCGCGGTACTTCCCAAGCCAATTTCGGCTTTGATGCTCTCAGAACCCATTTTTTTACCACATCAATCACTCGTCTTCTCTTTGAAACTGTCCCTTTTTTTGTCTACCACAATCTACTGCGGACCTGGATTACAGAAGAAGTTTTACTTTTCAAAATAGTGATTATTAATGAATTCACAGCTGTAATATTTAATTTGTTTATAATTTTTGCTCATTTGCAAGCTTCAAAAAATTTGATTGATGTAATATTTATTTTATTATAATTGTTACATATTACTTCTCCTCCAAGTCGACACAAATATACAAAATAATAAAACAATTATTGTTTTAGAGCCGTGTGTGGGACCTTCCTTTATAAATTGCTTATGCCAAAGGCCATCCCAATATGGGCACTAGTTAGGGAAAAATATTTAGTGGTTTCCTATCACCACACCTAGACCTAAGATGGGTGATGGGACCTGCCATGGCTGCACATAAAAGTTTCGTGAAGTGGAATTAAGGAAGGAAAAGCAAAGAACGACGGCTAGAAACCTTACATGCGGCCTGGAACTGACTATCTAAGAGAGCGCTGAAAATTAACATAGGCAGGTCCTTTGCAGTCGGAGATTCAATGGGAAGCATGGTTGGAGTGAGTTGCGGCGAGACTAAAAGGTTAATTGATAAATTTGCAAAGGAGGTGAGTGATAAGCGCAACCATAGATTGCAATTTGCCATTCTGAGAAGTGCAGCCACTTATCACCAAGTGCAAGGTCCTAAAGGCACATTATAAACACATTCAGATAGAAAATCAAGTGATAGATTGAATTACAAAGCTCTTGTTGTAAAATCCCTCCTTGCAATTGGGTCCCTAATCTCCCGCAAGTTTTATCAAACCTTGTTTGCTTTGAGGCTAACAAGTAATGAAAGCGGTTGGTTTCCCGGGGAAAAGAAAAGATTAGCAAAATAATATAAATATTTTGTCATTCTCGCACACGTAGCTCATGCATGATCTAATCATTGTCTATCGGCTAAATCACGAAGCTAATAACAAGGTTAATATACATAAATATGAAATTATTTCCTAAGTCTCTCACAAATCTTAAATATTATATTTAAAACATTTTCATCCCAGATCATAGAGATTTGACTCTAAAAATGATTCAAAATTTCCGATTATTTTTTCTATGTACGTTTACATACTTCTTTTTTTTTTTCCCCAAACTTTTTCCATATAATCTCTCAACAAAACCAGCCTCAAAAGATTGCATCCACGACACTTGCCAACAAAATACCGATATTCTCTCCCTCTCCTTCGACCCTCACCAATTTCCAGGCTTTGTTTATAAGAGCTATAGCTTAGACCTAACTAATCCTTCAAGTGTGTGCGTTTGTGCAAACATACTATGCTCAACATCAATTGCGAGCCACTCAATCATGATGCCTTTCCTTCCTCCAAGCGTCCACTGGTCACTACTATTTAGAATGATGTTAGGAGATATATTTCCTATTCCATTAGAATGTTCATGATAAACAAATGGTCAATTCTCATTACTAGTTATTTTCGTTCCTTTGTTTTTAGTATGTTCTATGATTGTTTTTTGGAGTTGCAACAACTTGACATAGAGGATAATACTTACTCTAGGCAATTGAATTGGTGACAATTGCTGACTACGCTTGACCCTGAATTCCCACTTTCTAAAATAAATATATTTTTCATTGTAACGTCCAAATGCGGACTTCATTGTTGGCATGACAGGGCATATGGCGCACGAGATGGATGAAACGTTGATAGATTGATGAGTTCTCGGCGCAAATCGTTCCAGTCCTTATTTGTCTCTTTTTGGATGTTTATTTCTGTCAAAGAATAGACGATGCCGATCCCTGTTCTGTTGACATTCTGTCCATCATTTTATTGCTTCTTTCCATGGAATATGATATATCTTTTTTAATTATTTTATGAGGGGAAGATCAAGCGGTTTAATAAGGAACATTTATGATTAAAGACAATGAGTGGACGGAAGGATTAGATGAGATGAGGGGAGAGTTTTTATCCATTTACCTCTCTGTCGTGCGTCACGGATTCATCCCCTCCCTCTCATATTTTCCTGGTCTCCGTCACTATGTTATGTCTATTTGGTCATGGAATTTCATTCTCGAATCGCATTATTGTCCTTGCCTGAAATGGAAATATGCAAAAGGATCGAGAAACATGTCGTGTGAAGATGCGAGAATATACGGAGAAATGATGAAGTGATAGGAGTTGCCGTTATTGGCATTTTGGTGCGAATGAACGTATGGAAGATGTACAAGAGCGGTTCAAAAGAAGCTTTTGAGAATCGATCTAGATTATGGACGGTTTATTTTATTTCTTAAATTTTTGCTGCAACTGGGAAACGCATTGGGATATCTCCAGATTGATTGCACTATAAATTCGTTTTGTCGCCGTTATTGGCATTTTGGTACGAATGAAAATTCCTATCCTTACTATTTTAGCGTTTTGTTTTCTATCGCTTAAATATTTTCAACCTTTCATCTCTCATTTAGACGTGTGTAACTTGTGAAAAAAAAAAAAAGCGTGTAACTTCACAATTGTCATGCGATGCGAGCCATCGACTTTAGTTTTAGAGCTGAAGTTGAAACAAATATTACGAAGCGAAAAAGAATGCTTTGGGAAATTAAATTAAAATCGTGATTGACAATCCAGACTGAAATTGATTGTGGCTTGAAATGAGAAGTACAATCGGCAACAATCTCGTGGAGAGGTTAATGAGAGAGAGGAGTTGGTAAATTCTCGGTGCTCTGTTTTTTGTCATTCTTCTGTACAAAGTACAGGCTAAGAATTCCGGTTGAGATTTCTGCGATGTATCCTTCAATTTAGGATTTTTAATGATCTGTACTCATTTTGATGCTGTTGTGATAAACTTGGATTGCAATAATTGCTTTCATGTTGCGATTTGATATCTTGTTCGAACCGATCACCATATGTTCGTTAAAATGCCGAAATGAAGTTCGTCTACAAATTCGGGAAGCATTCTCATGTCTTAGTCTGGTGTCACAGGCCGATCGATCAACTCTCGATCAATGCTTGGCTTACCCGTGCGGCCTTAAGGTTTTACCCCTAAGTAGCCTTTCACACTCGACTCACAACGAACTTCTAGAGAGAAAAACACTTGATGAGAGAGAAGCTCTCGATTTTCATATATGTTGTGAATGAGAATACAATGGGGGAGGACACCCCTTTATATACAAGTACAAGGAAAACCCTAGCCGTAGATCTCCCTTAGATCTAACGGTGGAGATTGCACCTCCCCATCTACCAACCACCGGCATTTATTGTCAACTACCAGCTACTCGCATTTATATCGTATGCGTACAAATACAGTATCGCCCGCCCCCTAGAAGAATACTTTACATCTCGGGAACATAAACCGAGGGTCATCATCGTGTCACGCTCGTGCCCTGGAAACCTCCTGGACATGCTAACTTTCGGGCCGTGACATTTTCCCCCACTTAATTAGGCAACGCCCTCATCGCATCTTCGGCATGGAAATCTTCTATCACTTTCTTGAACTGCCAAAGATTTTCCTCGGGCTCCCAACTGGCTTCACTCTCTGGAAGACCCTTCCATCGGATCATATATTCTCGTTTGGGCGCGCAATACCGCTTCCGTATGACTCGATCTGCGAAGATGCTCTCGACCTCTTGATCATACGAGGTTTTTGCCCCGAGTGGCGCCCAATGAGACTCCCCACGATCCGGATCTTCCTCATCGACTTGGAAAGGTTTGAGCATACTTACGTGGAACACCGGATGCACCTTGAGTTTTGGTGGTAGCTCCAGCTTGTATGCGACCTTCCCGACCTGTTGTAGCACTCGAAATGGCCCCTCGTAACGACGGATCAACCATTTATGTACATCCTTGTAGCGAAGGACCGCGTGTAGCTTGGCCAACACTAGGTCTCCCACTTGGAACTCCACGTGCCGTCGCTTCTTGTCTGCCCATTTCTTCATGCGCTTGGAGGCTTTGTGTAGACACGCCCGTGCCAAGTCCGCCTGCTCTTGCATGTTTTTGGTGAACTTGTACGCGGGCGGACTACTCCCCCGGTACCCTGAAGCGATAGTGCTCGGGGTGTTTGGTTGCTGCCCAGTCGCAACCTCGAACGGACTCTGGCCGGTCGACTCGCTCCGCTGCAAGTTGTATGAGAATTGGGCTACATCGATCAACTTCGCTCAATTCGCTTGTGTTGTGCTCATGTAGTGCCGGAGGTAGATCTCCAAAAGAGCATTGACCCACTTCGTCTGACCGTCAGTTTGGGGATGCAAACTTGTTGACATGTTTAGCTTCGACCCCAGCAGCTTGAACAATTTGGACCAGAAACGTCCCGTGAAGCGGGGATCCCGATCGCTCACGATCGTTTGTGGCACTCCCCAATACTTCACCACATGCTTCATGAAAAGTTTGGCTGCTTCTTCGGCCGGGCAATCCTTTGTCATAGGCACAAAGGTTGCATACTTGGAAAACCGGTCAACCACTACCATTAGAGTCCAGCACCCTTCGGACTTCGGTAGGTTGACGATGAAGTCCATGGAAATGCTTTCCCATGGACGAGTTGGGACGGGGAGTGGCTCCAGCAAACCCGGCGACGACCGCTGTTCCAGCTTGTCTTGTTGGCAAACCAGACAAGTCTTTACATACACCTCTACGTTGTCCCGCATTTGAGGCCAGTAGAACCGATCTTCGACGAGGGCCAACGTGCGGTGGATCCCTGGATGACCCGCCCACTTCGAGTCGTGGCACTCGCGCAAGATTTCTCTTCTTAACTTTCCATGGAATGGCACGTAGAGTCGCCTTCCCTTGGTGTAGGGGAGCTCATCCTCACACCAAAACTGTCGGGTCTTACCTTCTTTGGCGTACCCGATGAGAGCTTGGGCTCTAGGATCATGCTCCAGCCCTTCTTTGATGCAGTCGACCCAAGGACAACTCGGTCGACTCACCGTGTGGCTCTTCAGCTCTGTCCTTCGACTCAACGCGTCTGCCACGGAGTTGGCCTTCCCCGGCTTGTACTCCAGCGCGTAGTTGAACTTCGCCAGAAAATCCTGCCACCGAGCTTGCTTCGGACTCAACTTCTTTTGGGTCTGAAAGTAACTCTTGGCCACATTGTCCGTCTTCACGACGAACTTTGATCCCAGGAGATAGTGTCTCCACGTCCGAAGGCAATGGACCACCGCGGTCATCTCCTTCTCTTGAACGGTATACCGTCGCTCGGTATCGTTCAGCTTTCGAGACTCGAATGCCACCGGATGGCCATCTTGCATGAGGACACCTCCTATGGCATAATCCGATGCGTCGGTCTCCACCTCATACAGCTTGGTGTGGTCGGGCAACGCCAACACCGGCTCCTCCGTCATGACTTTCTTCAGTCGATCGAACGCTCTTTGGCACTGATCCGTCCACTCCCAAGGCTTCTCCTTCTTCAAGAGGTCCGTGAGCGGCACGGTGATGCTCGAGTAACTCCGAATGAACCGCCGATAGTAGTTGGTTAGGTTGAGAAACGACCTCAACTCCGTCACTCTTGTTGGCGGCTCCCATTCAATGATCGACTGGATCTTGGCCTGATCCATGCGCACTCGTCCACCCCCGACGATATGCCCCAGGAACGGAACTTCCTTTTGGGCGAAGGCACATTTCTCGCGCTTGACGTACAGCTCGTTCTCGCGCAAGACTTGGAAGACTTGCCTCAGATGTTCGACATGCTCTTCCAATGTCCGACTATAAACTACAATATCATCTAGGTAAACCACTACAAACCGGTCTAGGAAAGGGTGGAGTACCTTGTTCATCATTGTGCAGAAAGTAGCCGGAGCGTTGGTCAAGCCGATCGGCATCACCAGGAACTCATAGGACCCATACCGCGTCACGCAAGCGGTCTTTGGTTCGTCCCCCTCGGCGATCCGAACTTGGTAGTAGCCCGATCGGAGATCCAGCTTGGTGAACCACTAAGCTCCCCCTAGTTGATCAAAGAGATCTGCAATGAGCGGGATCAGGTACTTGTTCTTCACAGTCAGCTTGTTCAGCGCCCGGTAGTCGATGCACATCCGGAGTGACCCATTGTGCTTCTTTTGGAACAGAACCGGCACACCGAACAGGGCTTTTGACGGCCGTATGTAACCCGCATTGAGCAGCTCCTTAAGTTGCTTCTTCAGTTCTTCCAATTCGGGCGACGCCATATGGTAAGGCACCATGGCAGGCGGTCGAGTGTCAAGCACAAGCTCGATCCGGTGATCCACCTCCCTCTTGGGTGGCAGCTTCTTCGGTAGCTCCGAAGGCATGACATCCTTGAACGAGTCGAGGACTTGGGTTGCTTCCGTCGGGACTTCCTTCCCTTCACCCTTGTCATCCTCAATCTTCAAGGCTGCCAGGAAGGTCACCTCTCCCTTCCTTGCTCCTTTGGTGAGTCGTATGGCCGAGATCATCTTCCGATCACGCTCCGACTCACGATGGACCGGAATCACGCATTGGCTACCCTTGTCCAACACGCATATACATTCCGCAAAGGGAACTACAACGGCATGGATCCTATCTAGAAATTAAATCCCAATGACAATATCGTAGTCATCAAGTGGAATTACCTCTAGAGTCTCCTTGCCTCTCTATGACTCGAGTTGTAGTTCCACGTCCCTCGCAACCCCGATCGCAGGGACTTCCTTTGAATTTACGGTCTTGAGCCATCTGGCTCCTTTCTCAACCCGTAGGTTAAGTTTCTTTGCGGCCTCTTCCGAGATGAAGATGTCGGATGCTCCCGTGTCCACGAGCGCACTCATCGTGGTCACTCCGATCTTCACGTCCGCGAACATCAAGCCTTTAGGCTCCTTCGCCTTTTTGGCCTTGATTGTGCTAAGGAGTCGCAGCGATCCCAACCGCCCTTCCTCCCTAGGCTCGTCTTCTTTGCACAAAGCGGCCAGCTTGGCCTTGTTCGGGCAATCCCGCGCCATGTGTGGACCGTCACAAAATAAGCAGCTATATGAATGTACCTTCCTTTGCCCACCTCCGTTTTGACCCGCATTAGCCCGGTGAGGATGAGGACCATTCTACGGTCTAGCTCCAGTCGGGCGATTGTTGAATCTACCCCGATCTTCCCCACCAATGCCTTTGTCCCTTGGACGGTTGTCCGGTCGAGATGTGGAAGGTGACGCCTTGTACTCCATGAGCGACTCGGCTACGGTCATGGCCGTAGTGAGATCTCCCACGTTGTACCGCTTTAACTCTTGCTTCGTCCATGGCTTGAGACCGCCCATGAACTGGTGAAACGCTTCGACTTCATTCATCGAGGGGATTTGGAGTAGTAACTCCGAGAACCGCTTAATGTAGTCGCGCACACCGCCCTTTTGCTCGAGACGTTTCAGCTCGTCACGAGCTTCCTCTTCCGCGTAAGCGGGGAAATAGTTCCGTCGAAACTCCTCGACAAAACCATTCCAGGTCGTGATAGGGTTCCCACACCTATCATCCGACCGACGACGCCACCATAACAATGCACTATCAGCTAAATACATCGATGTAGTGTTTACCCGAGTTTGGTCGTCGTTGATTCCCATGGCCTGGAAGTACCGCTCCATGTACCACAGAAAGTTGTCCACGTCCTTGGCCACCCACGAGCCCCGAAACTCCTTTGGCTTTGGTGTGTCCACTCGTGGACCTTGCACCGTGATGACACCGTTCACGCGTGCAGCTTGTGCTTCAGCGAGCTTACCCGTAAGCTCCGCAATCTCTGCGCGCATGGCCGCCATTGCGGCTTCCAAGGGTTCATACCGTTGTGCTAGTTCCTCCTGTATGGTCCCCAGCAACTCGTGGCGGAGTTCTCTCATGCCGGTCTTGAGCTCTTGCACTTCCGCAACCAACTCCTCTCTTCCGGCGTCAACTCCGTCCATGGTCTGGGTCAGGTCATCGACCGATCCTTGGACATCGGAGACGAACAACTCCAGTTTCGCCATCCGTTGTGCAAGATCCCCCACAGGCTCCTTCGAACCACCACGGTTCTTCTTCCCCTGGACACCGCCTTTCTCGGCGTTCCGCCCACGATCAGAGCAGTCATCACCCAGGACTAACGCCTCATCAGATCGTGGATCAACCATTGCACTTGTGCATGGATTGCAAATCAGCTCTGATACCACTTGTCACAGGCCGATCGATCAACTCTCGATCAATGCTTGGCTTACCCGTGCGGCCTTAAGGTTTTACCCCTAAACAGCCTTTCACACTCGACTCACAACGAACTTCTAGAGAGAGAAACACTTGATGAGAGAGAAGCTCTGGATTTTCATATATGTTGTGAATGAGAATACAATGAGGGAGGACACCCCTTTATATACAAGTACAAGGCAAACCCTAGCCGTAGATCTCCCTTAGATCTAACGGTGGAGATTGCACCTCCCCATCTACCAACCACCGGCATTTATTGCCAACTACCAGCTACTTGCATTTATATTGTATGCGTACAAATACAGTATCGCCCGCCCCCTAGAAGAATACTTTACATCTCGGGAACATAAGCCGAGGGTCATCATCGTGTCACGCCCGTGCCCTGGAAACCTCTTGGATATGCTAACTTTTGGGCCGTGACATTGGAATGATGGTTGTATAATACACATGTTCAATTCATTTGCAGCGTCTCTGCTTCCAGTGATTTAAGCCTATGGCTGAGACGTTGACATGCCATAATTACTCGATTGTTGTTCAAATCCATCCTCACAAGCTGTCTCTGATCCTGATATATTCTTGTTAATCATTTTTCAGGATGACCAAAGCATGTCAACTTATGCCATAAGTAGCATAGTAGAATCTAGTGGTCATGAAATTGTTGGCATCTGAAGTTATGTTCACTGGATTTGGATATTGTTTTACTTGTGAATCTGTTGGTAGGCTGAAAGGTCTTACGTTGCCGATTTGTATACAGGTTCAGTTGTTGCTGAATGAGTCTCAACCATGAGAATTTACAGTAGAATGTGGCTCAATTCTGTTTTGCTGTGTTTATGTTGCTATGCATTTCGTTTTTTGCAGCATGATGTTCTTCGAAAATGTCTCCGCTGCAGCCGCTTGTGGGTAATTAGAACGTGGTCTTTCGTATTTGGTCCCAAGAGTTCCTGTTGTGTAATATCAGAGTTGTTTCCAAGTTATTCAAGTCATATTGTCGATATACGTTGGATATCCATGCTGATTTTTATAGAACTTTAGTGTGTTTTTTGCATCATATGTTGGCTAGGATTGGATTTGATAGATCTTGATTTCATATGAGGGTTAATTTGGCAGTACACAATGGTACATCGACATGCAGATGATTTCTCATCTTTTTTCAATGTTTTAGTAGTGATTTGCTTGCATAAATAAAGGTCACGTGCCATTGTCTGAACCATAGACTACAAGTGTCGGACTCGTTCTTAGTTAAATAATGTGTCCCGGGTTAGTTTATGTAAGCGGCGATGAGCCCGGGCTGGATTCTTTAGTTTACTAGATCATTCTGTGCTTATTTGTTATATGTTTCCCTTGAAATTTCATTATTGGTCATCATTAGGGCAATATTTATTTGATAGTCTAGAGATAGAATAAATCTTGGATTTAGCTCACAAGGATTCTTGTTCCGGGACTCAATAATGAGGCCATGTATATTCATCACCCAACATCATATTGGGTTTATTCAGTCGCACTTTACCTTTATTGCATTGATTATGATTGGTTACTTATTGATTGTTCACCCATGCAAGTACATCATTTAGTGTTGTATGATAATACAATAGGCAAAGGTCGCATGAACAATATATTCAAAAGATTGAGAATAGGCACTGAAAGGGTGGTCATTAGATAATTAGCTTAGTTAAGCCTCCAATCTTTGATCAATAGTTTGCAAGAGTGAAGTGTACTACTGCGCTTCACTTGGCTCTTGATTGACCATAAATAGAATAGTGGCAATTTCAATTAAATAAAATTTCTTTGATTAATCAATTGAAACTCAAACATCACGATAATCAGGATTTAAGAGAACTCACGTTGAACAAGAGCGAGCACCTCGAACAAAGGCATCACTTCATTCTTATACCCGCCCCCTCTAGGATTCTTTAGAGAGGGTCGCAACAATTTATGAGAGGGAGCTTTCGAAAATTAGTTATGGTAATACATGTTATGGTGACTGGAGGAGGCGGATTTAAAAAGCTTCATTTTTTGGCACGTTTTAAGACAGATGATATCGTCAATTGAATCTCTTGTCCATGTGCTCCGAAACCGAGTGGGGTCGCCGGCAATTTGCTTAAGAAAATTTGGATGCCCATGCCACTTCATTTTGGCATTCCTGTGCTATCTTTTTTCATTATTTATTTTTACTTATCATTACAGATCTTCTTCTCCTTTTTTTTAACAAAAGATTTCCATCCCCATTGCTTTAATGTTTTGTTTTCTATCGCTTAAATATCTTCAACCTTTCCTTGCAGGATAGCCACCTGTTCAGCATGTTTGCCTTTGTTCTTGTGATAATGTACTTAATGTTGTCAATCGGCGACACGCATCTTATATGTACCTTCATCTTTGTGAATGGTAAGCTTGAGTTGGAACCTTATGACACCTATATTCCAATGGTCTCTCTAAATCCTTCTTATTGAACCTTCATTCTTATCGTGTTTATTCTTCAGAGATAAACTACAATCAAAAGAGAGAGAGAGAGAGAGAGAGAGAGAGAGAGAGAGAGAGAGTCCATGGTAAATGAAGGCATATAAATGAGGAATTAATGTAAAGGAAGTAAATAGAGCTGATAATAAAAAAAGATGATAATCTTTTTTTATCAGAGTGAACTTCACCTCTAAGATAATATAAAAATAATGGAACTCATGAACTTGCGGAATTTTTGTTGAGGTATTGCCACAAGATTATTGTAGCTTTGCTAGAATCCACTAAAAGTTTACTTGGAATTGCCGTAATTCATTCGGAATTGTTTAAACTCGCTTAAATGTATCGGAGTGTGGCTGAAATAAGTTGAATTTTGTCATAACATGCCCGGAATATTTGAAGATACATTTTCCAGTTCACCACATGCAACATGACATTTTTACGCCATGACTGTCCTCAAAGGCGTCCCATCTGTTAGACCTCAAGGATTTTCCCAGGAAAATCTATAATGCTGGTGAGGAGGAAAAATGGGTGCCATGGCAAGAGGAAAAAAAAAAAAGAGGTGGCGAAGCTGTTGGTAATATTTTTTTTTCTAACTTTAAATAAATAAAGTAACTTTTACTCGGCATCCGTACAGTGTTTGCATTTAGTTTTTTTCTTAATAAATTGTTGATTCCAATTAAAAGTCTTGTTTTCCTATTCGATTTTTCACCTATCAATGTTGGTATTTCACGTGATTCTGGAAAAAGTCGATCCCATGGCTCATATCTTTATCATGTTGATTTTCCCAATTATTTTCGATGAATTTTTATTAAAAAAAATGAATTAGAAATCCCATCTCCTTACTCCATTTATCTGGAGAAATCCCTTCGCATTCTTCCATAAGATGATATGCTTCAATTACTTCCTTATATTGTTATATTTGATGCATCATCAAACTGAGCAAAAAATGATGAGGAGATTATATAGAATTACTGAATAATCCATCTCTATACTCCGCGATTTCATAGAAGACAAATTATATCCAGCGCTTAAGCCACATCCCCATTTTAACAAATACCCATAAGCCATTACATTCCATGAGCCTACATTTCAAAACGGCATATCATCAGGCACCCGACAATTGCTATCTAAGTAATCATGTTAAGCATGCATATGTGCCAAGGAAAAGGCAATAGATGCTTAGATTCATAAGTTAGCTTCGGAATTGAGTAACTGAACCTTTCTCCCTCCAATACATTTTCTACAAAATTAATGGTGGAAGACCGAATCGGAAGATTGAAATCCCTTTCTTACTTCCTAACTCCGATGAGATTTAATTCGATTTGGAGAGCACTGGTGGAAAAGGCGAGGAAATAGCATGTTGGAAGAGCATCGTCATGGTTCGCCTGCAGGCTCTGTATCGCACGGTGTGAGATGGGCATGGTTTAATGGGTCGAGCCAGACCGAAAGCTTGGGTGATGGGGGCCAAACTAGGCCCAATTGGACTCTCTCTTCTTATTTTTATTTACTTTTTATTTATTATTTTTTTGTATCTTTTTACTATTAATTATTTCTTATTTTTTTCAGAAATATATGCTTAATGTGTCGATAAAAATTAAGGTGTCAACAATGGATTTTGTGGATTGAAGAGAAAGAGGCAGAGAGAGAAGAGAGAGAGATTATGTAATGCGCTTTACAAATAGACAAATATAATAAAATCACCCATTAGAGGAAGGAAAAGGTAAAAGCTCAGCAGAAAATCCATTATGATATTGAATTTCAACACTAATTATAACAAATATTATATATTTTGATCACTCTTATGATTGAAAAAAAAAAAAAGGTATAGATATTAAGGGTATGCAAAAGAATCGGGACTTGCACGAACCGTCCGGAACTGCTTGAAACCGGTGGTTCTTGAGGAACTTGGTCTAGTTCCCGCCAATTGATGGGAATCGTTGGGTACCGGTCTAGTTCCGGTTCCATGGGCTGATCCATCCACCCGCCCATCCGGACGGACCAATTATATTAAAATAATATATTGATTTTTAATATTAAAAAAATGAACTTACAAATTAACAAACCAAAATCAAATAATTAAAAAAATTAATTAAATTGAGAAAAAAGTCCAAAGCGCACCAAATGGAGAGGTGTTGATCTCCAGTCAAACCAAATGGAGAGGCACTGAAGTTAAAAAGTCCAAAGCGCACCTTGACAAAGCGTCGAACAATTGGTGGGCAAAAAGCAAGCACGTGAAGAAGCAGGGCTGCAGGAGGAGAAGAAGGTGAGCAAAAAGTAAGCACATGAAGAAGCAGGGCTGCAGGAGGAGGAGAAGATGGGCAAAAAGCAAGCACGTGAAGAAGTAGGGCTGCACAAGGAGGAGAAGAATAATAGGTCAAGCGACGAAGAACCAGCAATTTTGGTTGAAGACCAAAGTTGTTTCCCGTCAAGATCGAAGCTTTCGAGAAAAATGATATTATTATTATTGTGAGACTGGTTCAATGGAACCACCCGGGAACCGAACCGGATAGACGGTCGGGTTCCCGAGTGGACCCATGCAATTAACGGGTGGATCGCAGTTCCAATTTTTCGAAACCGGTCCTTAACGGGCGATTCTCGATTCTAGGTCGGGAACCGTCCATCCGGACCATGCACACCCCTAATAAAATACCCATCAAAACAAGTTGTTTTGTTGTACCCTTTAATATTGAAAAGGTTATATGGTTTCAAATATTTTCACGATAAAAGTTTACAAAAAATATTTATATATATATAGATCGTATTGAGGATTATGACGAGGCTTGCAAGATATAATATCTCATATATGACTTATATTTGACAAATAGTAATACCAAATGGTGTTTATCACTGCGGCAATCTCCACCGATTTCAAAGACTTTGACTTTTTATTACCATCACACAATAGTCTTTCTTGTCATCCAACGGTTTGAGACTCTCCATGCTAATCGAACTGTTGCGAGGCATGATGCACGGAAAAGGGCAATTAATGTAAGCATAATTTCCGCAACTTTATGTAGAAGTGCTTCTTGACTTGACTTGTTTTTGTTATTAATTAAAACAAATAATTAGAAAAAAAGAATCAGCTAGCAATAATATGTTTCTTACTTGATAAACCGTACTCTCTACCAACTAATTTTATAATTTCTTTCGCTAATAAAGTTTAGACTGCGATCCAAAAAGAACCAGCGGCGATAATGATGCGAGGCATGATGCATGGAAAATGGCAATTTTTGCAAGCGTAATTTCCACAACTTTATGTAGAAGTGTTTCTTGACTTGACTTGCCTTTTTTATTAATTAAAATAAAGAATTAGAAAAAGAATCAGTGAGCAGTAAGATGTTTCTTAGTTGGTAAACTGTACTCTCCACTAACTAATTTTGTAATTTTTTTGGCCAATAAAGTTTAGATTGCGATAAAAAAAAAAAGAACCAGCGAGCAATAATGATGCTCCTTTGTTGGTAATCATACTCTCCACTAAGTAATTTAATATTTTTTCTGCTAATAAAATTTAGATTGTGATAGCGCTTAGTCTCTTTTCAAAAGATGGATGCGCAGCTTCAATGTCTTATCCAATTTGAAGGCCCTTACTCACGCATTTTTATTGTCTAATGACGATGATACATGAAGAAATTGTCAATCAATTCTAATTTTTTTTGTACGAATGACAACAACATTTTAACTTTTTCAATTTTCTCAGTTTAGTCCTAAATCTTTGTACAAAATCACAATATAGTCATTTTGGCTAATTTTCATCAGAAATCGCTGATGTTGCAAGCCACGTAGGATGGTCGACAATAACTGAATCGTACGTCAATAATTTCTTATATAAATTGACGAGATGGACAACATTGAATTTTGTGCAATTGTTTAAGATTAGATTATCAAAATTGAAAAGTTATTGACTGAATTGACATCGATATAATACATCTAAGACTTGTTGGGTAATTTTTTCCTATTATTTGTATTAGCATATAGTTGTGGAGAAGAAACTTATTTCATTGTAAAGAAGACAATTCGTGCATAGAGTCACCTTGTTACAACTTTAAGGTTGATCGAAGATCATATTCAACTGCTTGAGTAAACAATATCTCAAGTGAGTCAATTTAGGGATATGACCCTCAAGTTGGGCCTAATAGATGAGCCATTGATAAAATAACAACTTGTAGTGGCAGCATACAAATCTTTTATTGTATTTCGAGTAATGATGATGGAATATTAAACGAACAAAATGATATAAAATGGAACAAAGAAAGATGAGATACAGAACATAGGATTAAGACACGACATACCGTCCAGGAAAAAGTAATAAGAACAAAAGCGGGAGAATATGATTGGTTTTTCTCGAGCCAAAAAGTGGAACCATAATATTTTTTGTTTCATGTGATAAAGGTCTCGTACATGTCAAAGAATCAGAGAAAATTCCTCGAGTACATCAAGAGAAGATGCATTCATGTGTCATCATGCTCATCAAGGTGAAGATGGAACTTGCGTCCATTAAAGTGAATCTTCCTGTAAAATTTACAATTCTAGAAAATAAAATTCACATCGTTTTTTAATAGGTTATACATATACACTCAATTTTTGCAACAATATTTGAATGGTAAAAATCTCCAATCGAATTTCTTGATTGTATAAACCAAAAAGCGAGTCAAGTTCAGAATTTATTTTTAACTATTTGACTCAACTTGATCTCCATTAATAAAGGAGACATTCTCTTTTATATAATATCGCAATTCTTGATCCTGAATATTTTGAGTTATACCTTACTTCGGCAGCCCAAATATAAATCTAGGAAAAGCCACACAAATTACAGACGCATGAGAGGAAAAATCAAAATTGGGTCTTGGAGGCAAAAGAAAAGCCCCAAAAAACAGAGTTTTCTTTTTTCCGACAATGAATGGTGCTTTCACTTCAAGAAAAAACGTCCACGGTGTTGTCTGTATGCTTATTGCTATTTCCTAATAGACTAGCTTTTCCACATGACTTGCGGTCATATAATATGACAAAATTCCAAAGATGCTTTTACAAGGAAAATAATGCAAACTTTTGATGAGAAAAACATTTTGGCCAAAATCGGTGGTGGCACGTCGTACAACAGGAGAAAGCATTAATTATTGCACTAAGTGTACTCTATTATCGTCCAACTTTAGTAAAGCTAATGTTTAAAGAGCTCGTGAAGTCACTGGGATCGGAGTGCCCTTATCCGCATTAGAATCTGGACTCCGGCGGCTGCTGATTGCTGGATCCAAGCGGGATGGCATCTTCTGGAAATTAGAAATTAATGTCACCGTACATGGGCCCAGGGGTGGGATTATGTGTGCGTAACATAGTAACGCTGCCTCTATTAAAGCCAGGTGCTGCTCTTTCTGATCGTCGCAACTCTAAATGATCACTTCCTCCCTCTAGATTTCCATCTCCATTTACGCCTATTGCTAAAAGCTGTCTCTCTTCACCCAATCTTTCATGGCTGCGGATTCATCCTACTGAATCTTTCCAGTCCGGTCATTTCCGTTTCATTACTGGGTTCCATCAGTTCCGCCTTTCTCTGTGACATCCAGATTTTCGAGTTCGGATTTCGATTAGATAAATTGGGCATTTCATCGATGCGACTACAGTGTTTTTCTCTGAGTTGGCCACTCACGAGATAACTAGACTAGGCTGGGTAGGCTATTAAGGACTTTAAATGCGATAGGCGAGAATTCGACCATGAATCGACTTCTCGACCGTGTTCATCTTTAGAGATCATTACGGCACAATTAAAAATCGAATTAAAATCAGAGATAGGTCGGTTCGACTGAGATGAATGACCGATCGTGGGTGACTCCACTAAATTGGAAAGCTCTCGTCGACTGGCACTAATTTGATTTTACTGTCGTTTTGGTACCTTATGTCCGTATTTGAATCATCAAGATTTTCACGACAATCGAAAATCGACAATGTGTCGAGTGGGTTCATCGTGGCTTGAAAAAAATCGACCACGGGTCATTTTTCTTAAAAAGTTCCAAAAATTACCCGATAGCCTAAGTTACACTAAAAACATGCCTGAGTGAAATTAACCGACAATCTAAGTCCGATTTCAGAAATTGAAGATTCTATAGTGTCACGAGCTATTCTAGGAATGTCGATCGATCTCGGAAGATTTTCGGAGAGATTCCGATTTTCACGGAAAATCGTTCGAACGTTGCGGAAAATGAACGGAAATTCAGATTGGCCAATTTGAAGAGACTTTTGATATCTGGTGTAGGTGAATCAGTGAATGGAAGTTATTTGGGCTTTTTCTGATTTCAAATTGGATCTCAACTGAATTTATTTGTTCGGAAAATCGGATACCGAGAAAAGTGAAATAGAATTCGGATTTGAGAGAAATTTGTGGGTTAGAGGGATTGTCTTATCCTGCACTTCAATTGTGCAAACCGAGGTCGAAATTGGCCTTGGGTGACCAATTATTTTCATGTTAAAGTTGAGCAGATTTTTAACTTAGGTTTTATTTTATTTCCTTGGACCCACCTTCTCAAAACACGCCCATCCCCTCTCTCTCGGCCACACAAATTCCTTTTCTCTCTCTCTCTCCGTCGAAGACTCACGCACACACCCCCTCCCCTTCAGCCGACGTCCCCTCCATTTCACGCACGTTTCCTCTGCAGAGTTCAATTCTCATTTGCCTTTGACCGGTCTCTCCTTATCTTTTCCCTTTTGCTGTTTTCCTTTTTGGTTTTGACTGGGCGGTCGAGGACACCGCTTCTCTCTCCCCTCATCTCTTCGCGGACGCCCCCTTGCAGCCGTCCCACTCCACCGAACGGAGCATCCACCGGAGCTCCAATTTTTCCCCTCATCTCCAAGCCGCCACACGTCCGTGTAGGACTCCTACTCGGTCAACACTCCATGGAGATCTCTTAAGTTGCTGACCGTGTCTGCATCTCTGCGACACAGCCGCCCCACGTTCTCTTTTCCCCACGCCAACGAAACCGCGAAGCAGCCCATCTCCTTGCCGCGAGCTGTCCGTCTCCCCGCCCCGTCTTTGAACGCCATCTCGCCTCCCCTCAGTTGGTTTGTTGACTGTTGCATCAACTCCAGCGACTCCGCCGAAGAAGCCAGCCGCGATCGCCTCCTCCTTCGTCCGCAAGATCGCCCCCATCTCCACGGAAGCGGCAGCCGTCCTTTGCCTTGCTCGAAGCCGAGTCCTCAGCTTGTATTTTTAGTCCAGCTCGGCACCACTTCGAACAGCCCGTGAAGTCAGTTCAGCCGTGCCCGTTCAGTCACGTTCAAATCCAGAACGGGCAGCCCCACCATGGACTTGTGTGGCCGATTTCAGCCCCAGTTTGACCCCGGTTGGCGGACTCGCTTTGGAGAGGATCGAGCTTTGCCGCGTGCTCGTCGATTTGATCCGAACGGATCTTTAATCCAGTGAGTTTTACTCACTAAAACCTTCTTAGTTTGCTAATTACACTTAAAGGTTGATTAGTGTTAGTTAAGTGTATTTAGGTTGTTAAATTAGAATGAATTAGTGATTATTAGTTAATTTCATGGCATATTAGTTGTTTGATTAGTGTAATTAGATAGAGAATTGCCTATAGTATTTATTGGATGCTTCTTGGGATTTTTCCCGTCCCTTATCGGGTGTTAATTAAGCAAATCGGGCCTAGGTGGAATTTTTTAGGAATTAAATATTAATTTTCGAAATTAATTATTTAATTATTTATTTCCGGGAAATTCAACTGGATGGCCAGTGACTGGGATTTTATCTGATGATCGTGGTGCGATCCGTTTATTTAATTGAAACTTTATATTGTCCTAAATTGAATTTATTGTATTTATTTTTCGAAATTAATTATTTAATTATTTATTTCCGGAAATTCAATCGAGATGCCCGGTGATCGGAATTTCATGCTGATTGTCGTGGAGTGGTCCGTTTATTTAATTGAGCTTTAATTCGTGTCGAATTGATTTAATTGTGCATTTTTAAGTTATGTTTTTAAATAATGCGATGTTTAGTTATGTGATTGAGGATTGGTCGAGTTTTGGTTGTCAGTGTCGAAAGTGCGTTGGTAAATCACCTGGAGAATGCCCGTGACCCGGTGAATTGGAGTGTCACCTGGGAAGGACACGTGGCTCGATGATTGAATATGTCACCTTGGCGAAAAGGTAGCCTTAGAGAATGCACGTGACTCGGAGACTCGGTATGTCTTCCTGGAAAATGCACGTGGCTCGGTGACAGAGTATGACATCGTAAAAAGGGTCGGGTGGGACCGTAAAGCCACTAAATCTTGAGAGGGTTGGGTGGGACCATAAAGCCACTAAATCTTAAAAGGGTCGGGGGGGACCGTAAAGCCACTAAATCTTGGAAAGGTCGGGTGGGACCGTAAAGCCACTAGATCTTGAGAGGGTCAGGTGGGACCGTAAAGCCACTAAATCTAAGGAATTGCTTGGTGTTGGATGAATGACTTAGAAATGGTCCGACTGTCTTGTAATCGACTAGGTCGATTGATCGATGATTCGATCTGAGTGTGACTTGATGTGATTCATTGCCTTGGTTTGATGTTGTGAATCGAATGACTGAATAGAGATGACCGTGAGTTGTC
Source organism: Eucalyptus fibrosa (assembly GCA_017140475.1). NCBI lineage: Eukaryota > Viridiplantae > Streptophyta > Magnoliopsida > Myrtales > Myrtaceae > Eucalyptus > Eucalyptus fibrosa. Next base: position 12,984,837 of record CM029511.1, read on the forward strand.
TTCTTGGTGTGTAATCGACTAGGTCGATTAGATCGATGCTTCGATCTATAATATGATTGCTTGGGTGCCTATATGATATGTACTAATATACAGGTGGAATCTGAGGCCCAGGTAAGTTCTCTGACTCATGTTGTGCGTAGGCAACCCTAAGGTGTATTAGTTTACTAATCGGGTCTTAGGAGGTAGAACTTGCTGAGACGTTGTCTCAGTGGTTATTGAATAACCATTTCAGGACCTGGATGAGGAGCCTAAAGAGCATGAATCTGATGAGGAGATCCTTGTTGAGGAACCTAAAGAGGAGTACGTGAAGGAGAACCCCGAGGATGATCTGGAGTAGGATCCTGATGACGATTGTTATAAAATCAATTTGAGTAGAAACCAATCGATTTAGTATAGCTTGTATATGAGCATAAGGGTGTTGGTTTTCAGGTTCAGTTTCCTAGTCCTACTTGTATATCCCATTGCTTTATTGTCTGGGGATTTTATGATTGCTTTCGCATGTGCATATATAAATGAAAGGGTCGGCGATACATAGTCCTGGGATATCGAAAATTTTAAATCGACCAAAGATAAAGGATGTGCGCGTGCCAGGAGGATCGGGGCGTGACATTCTCGGCATATATAATTTCGCAACTTTCGTTTCTCCTACAAGAGAACCACAAAAGTCGAAACCGACAAAAGAAGGGGGGGGGGGAAATGACGGAAATTGTTATTGCCGTGGCTTCCAAAGTGGCAGAGTACCTGGTGGCTCCGATCGGTCGTCAATGCGGCTACGTGATATTCACCAACAGCTACGTTGGCCAACTTAAGGAAGAACTTGAGAAGCTCGAAGATGTGAGAGTCGGGGTGCGGCGTTCCGTCGATCATGCTGACAATAACATGTGGGATATGAAAAGGGAAGTTAACAGATGGAAGAATGATGCAGAGACCGCTGCCGAAAAGGCGCGCGGCGTGCTGGATAACGATGGAAGAGCCAAGAAAACTTGCTTTTGCGGGTGGCTTCCCAACACGAAGGGGCGTTATTGTCTCGGCAGGGACGCGAGGAAGACAGCCCAGGCCATCCGGGAACTCATTCCGCCGGGTAAATTCGAGAGGGTATACTACGAGAGTGCCCCTCCGGGTCTTGTTGGCGGTGCTGCCGAAGTGAATTCGTCGGCCTGTGATGGGGGCGACACTATCCAGGAACTCATTGCGCGGGGTCAATTCGAGAGGGTTGACTTCGAGAATCCTCCAACGGTGCTTGTTGGCGGTGCTTCTGGCGTGAATTCGTCGGCCGGTGATGGGGGCGACTTTATCACCGGTTCGCGAGCTTCCATCTTTCAGGACATAATGAAAGCTCTGGATGATGAGAAGCTAAAGGTGATTGGAGTCTATGGGCCTGGCGGCGTGGGGAAGACTACGCTGTTAAAGGAAGTTGAGAAGAAACTCGGAGAAGCGGGGAGACCGTTCCGCATGATCGTCAAAGTGGAAGTTCCGCAGAATCCAGACTTGAATAATATCATAGACCAGATCGCTGACGCCTTGAGTCTGGATCTGAAGGACAAGCGAAGCCTACAGGGAAAAGCAGATTTTCTGTTGAAGAGATTGAAGAGTAATCCGGATGAGAAGGTTCTCTTAATTTTTGACAACCTATGGGTAAAACTTGATTTGGAGGCGGTTGGAATTCCTTTGGGAGACGTGAGCAGCAAATGCAAGTTGTTGCTCACGTCAAGATTTAAAGATGTGCTGGAGCAAGAGATGGGTGCCGATCGAACATTTCCTCTTCGAGGTTTAACAGACGATGAAGCTTCCAGGCTATTTGAAAACAAGGTCGGCGACAAGCTCAAAGACAATGAGGAATTGAAATCAATAGCAGATGAAGTGGTCAAGAAGCTCGCAGGTTTGCCTCTTTTGATTAAGTCTGTTGCAACCAGTTTGAAATCTAGCGATGAATCCGCATGGAGAAACGCGCGGATAGAAATAGATGATTTAAATAAACAAGAAAAAGAAACGATAGTGAGGTTGAGTTATGACCATTTGAAGAGCGAGGACGCGAAGTATTTATTCTTGCTCTGTGGTCTTATTGGTGGGACCATTCCAATCGAACTTCTATTTGTACTAGCCATGGGGTTGGGCTTGTTTGAAAGATTTAATAAGACGCTGCCAGATTTAAGGGATAGATTGAATAATACGCTCAATGAACTCCGTTCCATTTGTTTGTTGCAGGATGGTGGCGATGACAAGGAAAACGTGACCATACATGATCTTTATAGCGAAGTGGTCGTCTCAACTTCATTTAGAGGTCAGAATTCCTTAATGATGAATAGCAATTATGGCTCATGGCAAAAGGAAAAGCTTGAGAAATGTTGTGCAATATGCCTAGCAGATGTTGGCAGAGATAGGCTTGCTGAACTGATGATGTGTCAGTTTCCCAACTTGAAGATACTCATGTTGTCTCAACCAAAAGATTGGCGTTGGAGGCGAGAACACCAACATGATGTGGAAGAGTGCTGGGGACTACTAGATTTCATATATATGAAGGAGCTCCGCGTCCTATATCTTCGCTCCATGCGTATCTCCAGTTTTTCTTCCTCTATTGGAATCCTGGGGAACCTCCAGTCTTTATACTTAGATCACTGTGATGTGAAGGACGTGACAATTCTTGGCAAGCTCAAAGCATTGCAGATTCTCAGCTTTGCATGGTCCGACATTTCTAGGTTGCCTAAAGAAATCGGGGAACTTACAAATTTGAGATCATTGAATCTAAGCAACTGCTATGAGCTTAGAACAATTGAGCCAGGTGTACTAAAAGGCTTAATCAAATTGGAAGAGTTATATATGAAGAGAAGCTTTGATCGATGGATGGGCAAGGATGAAATACCATCGGAATCATGTAATGCTAGGCTTGCCGAGTTGAAGAGCTTGACAAGACTAACCACTTTGGAAATATCAATCCCTGATCCCACCATACTCTTTAAGGATGGGGACTTGCCATTTGTGAAGCTGATCAGATTTTGGATCAACATAGGAAATGTTAAGGGGAGGGAATTTCTAGGTTTGAGAACCATGAAACTCAAATTGGAAGGATGTGATAGTATTCTCTCAAACGATTGGGTTCAAAAACTCTGCAGAATACTCAATACTTGCATTTAGATGGATTGGGAGAGTTCAAGAAGAATGCTCACGAGTTGTGCATCCAAGGATTTACACAACTGAAGCATCTCCACATTCAAAACAGCCTCTCAATCAAGTACATTGCCAGTTCATCTAGTGACATTCCCCCTACATTTACAATTTTAGAGTCTTTGTCCCTTGAAAATCTTATTAATTTGGAGAAGTTATGCAATGGCCCTGTTGCACTAGATTGCTTCAGCAAATTGAAAGTTGTGTGTATCAAAAAGTGCCACCAATTGAAAAATTTGCGGTTCCTCTCAGAGATGCAAAGATGTGTACATTTGGCAGATATTGAAATATGTGAATGTGACTCATTACAAGCCATTATCACAGGTGATGCAGGAAAAGTAGAAGTTGCTGTTGATGACATGGTTGAGTTGCCTAATGTACAACGTCTAGATTTGCATAAGTTACCAAATATGACGAGTTTTTGCAGCAGAGCTAAGGGTGCTCCAATTCAGGTAATTTTTTCGGTTTTTGGATATAAGTTTCATTAAATCTTAATCTTGCAAACGATACCTAAATCATACTATTACAGGGGAATTTAGGTAAGATGATATTGGTTCACCGAATCTTAGTGCATATTGCATTAAATTTGATTATTTGTACTTTTGGATTCACAAATAAACAATCCTTTCAAAGAAAACACAGACCATGCATTTTTATCCGCATTCAACTATAGCTCGGGGGAACCCCCTTTCTACAAATGATTTCTTTTCGATTTATTTCAGTGTTAGATAATCGCACTAATTACCTGGGCTCTAACATGGTGTTGTGTTATGGCTAATTTGTTACTCATTTAACATTTTTAAAGAGAAGGGAAAACATTGTACTTAACAAGAATGAATCTTGAACGAGTGAAAGAAATTCAACAATCTCGGAATGAAGAAAGTGAGTGATTAAATAAATGGAAGGCGAATCAAGAGCCACGTAACAAAGAAAGTCCACCTAATTGATGTTTCACCTACATGCAAGTTGCAATTGATTCCAACATGTCATGACCACCTCACCGTGTCAATGTTGTTCTACATCTGTCATCCCTTTCTTTAGCTACTAAGGGGATATTTTCTTCTGCATTCTTGTAGGCACGACAAAAAATATACACATTCCGCCCTTTGATCAATTGATTTTTGAATAAAATTAAGTTTTTGACATTCTTAAGAGACATTGAGCCCATTCATGTATTCAATGTCCATTTGTTTCATTGAAAATTCATTATTGTTGAAAAAAGTTTTCTTGGTAAATCGGTTTTCTAGAAAATGAATTGTTTTACTGTATTTGGTTCTAAAACGCAATTTGAAAAAATGTTTTATGATGTTTATTAACAAAGCGCAAAAATTTACAAAGTAAAGACAAAAATTGTTATGGATCCTTAATAGAAACAAGTCTGAATAAGTCATACTTACTTGTTCATAATGAAGACCAATAAGTTAACAAAATTATGAAAAATTGAACTTTGATATGAATTTGTTGTCAATTTTGAAGTTAAAAATAGAAAAAAACAAAAGAAAAATTATGCTAGTTGTTTTTGAAGATCGGTAAATGAAGAAAAGATAAAAAGAAAAATACATATATATGTTGTGTTATATATGATGACCGGAGAGAGAGAAAAGATAGATAGAGATACATATACATGTGATAGAGAGAGTGTGTGTCTAGATATTGTGCAATAGTGCTGCATTAGCGGCATGAAAGTGGTGAGGAGAGAGAGAGAGAGAGAGAGAGAGAGAGACTTTTGCAGTAGTGCTGCATTAGCAGCATGAAAGTGGTGAGGATATCCTCATGAAAATGATTTACCTTTTTGCAGAAAATAAATTCATTTTTTCTATATTCTAGCCCAAGAGTTTCAATCATTTTCTCGTATCCATGAAAAGTTTGAGAGTAGTTTCCTGAAAATAGCTTTACTTGTAACAAACTCACCTTTATTTTGTGGCATTTCGTTAGGTTTCGTTGCCTCGCTTGGAATCCCTAGGAATGGTTGGACTCTTTGGCCAAGAAAAGATACTCTATAATGAGCCTTCATTAAGAAATGTGAAATCGCTACAGATAGAAGAGTCTAAATTCACTTTGAGTATTCTAAAAGATTGGATACTGCTGAATTTGGAGTCAATGGAAATTGGGGGCTCTACATCAGCAGAAGTAGTTTTTCACTTGGAGGAGCTAAAAGTCACCGAAGAAGCCAAAATTCCATCTCGGCTAAAGAAATTGAAGTTGTTTGAGTTGCCAAACCTGCAGTGCATATGGACGCTAGATGTACAATTACAAGGAATTTCAAGATTTCGGAACCTAGAGAAGCTCTATGTCTACAATACGGGGCTGCCATTTCTCTTTCCGATGCCAGTGGCTAAATGTCTTAGAGAAATTAGAGACATTAAAGTGAAGGATTGTCCAAATATGAAGGCGGCGATTGTGGATGAAGAAGGAAGAGATGAAGGGACGGATTATATTATAGAGTTCCCATCATTGGTGCAACTATCTATAAGCCACTGTCCCATGGAGAAATTCTTCTCATATTCTCATGGAAAGAAAGAGTCAATAACCACTACTTTTGATTCACAAGATACTTATTTCAATTCCTTCTTTGATCAAAAGGTATGAATCCTTTCTTTTGAGATTACACCCATAATAGTCATAGGCATGCAATTTGTGGGGGCAAGAAATAATATTTCTTTGAAGATTATTTTATTTGGTTTTATTAGTTAAAATGTTTTTCTATAACTACACTTGTCAAAGTCAGGCCGTTACTAAAAATCCCTTCCTCCACCACATTAGATAGATTGGTATAAGATTAGTCCAAATTGTCAATTTTTTCACAGCTATGACCTGATGCATAACTCTTATGAGCAGATAAGTTTACCAAGCTTGGAGGTGTTAAATCTTGAGTCGATAGGATCGTTAGAGAGGATATGGCATGGTGAACTTCCCAAAAGTTCCTTCAACAAATTAGCCAACCTCACCCTTGAAAAGTGTTGTAACCTACTTGATGTATTTCCTTCAACAATCATGGGGAGATTGCACAACCTCAAAATGGTCAAAGTTTCAAAGTGTCCCTCCTTGGAATCGTTGTTTGATTTTCGATCCATTGATTCACATATGGAACACAAAATTGTATTACTTCCCAAATTGGAAGAAGTGTCAGTGGTTGGAGCAAGAAGGCTCAGACACATGGTGATGAGTGACTCCCAAATAGTTTTGGGTTTTCCTAGTCTAAAAACAGTCTGTGTTTACAATTGCTCTGAGTTGAGATATCTCTTCCCCAATTATACGGCCACAACTCTAGAGAAACTCAATGTCCTGGGGATTTTCAAATGCGAACAAATGAAGGAAGTGGTTCCCAAGGGAGAAGGTGGTCGATCCAAGGCAGAAGTGATGAGTTTCCCTTCCTTAGTTGGTTTAGTTATTTGGCGGTGCCCTAACTTTAGAGCATTCATATGGAGTCCTACAAGTGCGGAGAGGCAGCTAGGCAAGATGATAGAAGAAAATGATGAATTGCCCTAACCGTTGTTCAATGATATGGTTTGCTCTATGCCTTATTGTGATCGTCTTTAATCTTGCATTATCATGTTTTAGAATGAACAATGTAATAATTTGTCCTACTTATCCTCCTTTCTCATATTATCGTCGTGCAGGTTAGATTTCCCAATTTAGCAAACCTATATATTGGAGGTGTCCGGTGCAAAGAGTTATGGAACAGTCAAATTTCTGATGATTCTTTTTGCAAATTGGAAATTCTTATGTTGAAGGATTGTGACATTCTCCAACATATTGCCCCATCCCATATGTGGAAGAGGCTGCAGGATTGTCTAGAAACCTTAGAAGTGAAATCATGCCGTTCAATCGAGATCATATACGAAAGTGATGGGACAATGGAAAAAAGCGGTAATTTGAGGATGTTGGATTTGCGTGATCTGGACAACTTGAGGCACATTTGGCGGTACGACAATCTCCCATACATCCCGTTCCCAAATTTGAGATACATAAAGGCTGTGAGGTGCTCCCATTTGGACATGCTTTTCACAACCTTCACAGCAAAATTTTTTGGGCAAATCGAAAAGTTGGTGGTAGGATCATGTGAAGATATGGAACTAATTGCTGGCCATGAAGAATGTGAAGAAGTGATTGGTAAGACAATCACCTTCTCTAGGTTAACTACTCTTAGACTTTACAATTTGCCGAAATTCAGGAGCTTCTTACCAGAGAAATATTCTGCTGAATTCCCATCCTTGGATGACTCGAGTAGAACAGAGTCGGACCAAGGCAACCAAAGTGCGGAGGAAAGCGAGGGGGAAATTGAGGAGTTTGACCACGAAATTGAGGAGTTTGATCGTGAAATTGAGGGGGAAAGTGAGGGGGAATAATTAGTTTTATGAAGTGAGCCACAAAAGTTTGTGAATGTTACAACGAATGGTGTCTGGCAAAACAAAATGGAAGTGTCTGGTAATGTGAGATTTTGTTTTTTTCTTTTGTATTCTCTTCTACACTTCCCTCGAAGTGTTTTGACTGTCTTCTTGGCTATTCATTTCTTTGGTTTGTGTCCTGGGCTACAGTGACAGAGTGGCCATTCATTGGACCATAAATTGTGGGGTTATGATGTATAACTTCTAATCAAGTGCATTATCGTGTTTATAAATTTTCCCGTAATATTAGAAAATGGATGTGCTATTATATTAAGCAATCGAAGTTGTGATGAATTACCTCACGATAACCGTCGCAGGAGGAAGAAGGAGATCAAGGAGATTGCCATCTGGGAAAGCCCATGTTCCTCCTCCAATCTCTCTCTCTCTCTCTCTCTCTCTCTCTCTCTCTCTGTGACAATTGATGGAGGCTGAAACTATTTGAGTTTGAGGGACGATATTGTGATTTTGAGTTCGACGAAGGTTGAATGTGAGTTGGAATCAGAGATAACGAGGATTTCTTTGAGTGGGTTGAGTATTTGAATAATCATGATTCTCATCAAGGTAAACTTCGCATGCTCTGTGTCTGCTGGCGTGAAATCCGGTTGAGGCCGAGACTGTCCTGATGAACTCAAACATGTTTCGATGATTAGGTGATTGTTTGGATACGAACATTTTCCTTATCATTGCATTTAGGTGCCCTTTACTAAAAGGCCTACCACTTGTTTGATTGAATTCTTGAACGGCACTAGCATGGGTATTTTGCAAGTATTCTTGCATCGTGATGATTATCTGGTAATGGCGTGCTTAAACTGAGAGTTCTCCAGTGTATATGACAAATTATCTTCGTTAATGTTGGTTGAACTTCTAAGGTTGTGCTCAATGCTTCCACAACAGAGAATTTGAACATGCTGTATTGGCTTAATTTACTCAGAATTATGTTATTTATATCAATCTACGATGTTTGCATATGGCTATTCTAACATTTGAGACAATTACTGTCTTTGAATTGGAAATAGTGAGATCCTTCTTCAAAATGTGCATCATGTACTTTGTACTTTAGTGAATTCCTGTCCGGACTTCATCCTTTACTTGATCTCTCGAGTAATTGTTTTCGGATGCTTGGATGATTATGCCTTGCATTTCTCGATCCGTTCATTGATGCCTCAATACCTTCTCACTATCAATGATATTTGGTTATTTCTTTTTGGCGGATGCATAGGCCTTTAACTATTTGATTTTCTTCGTTTACTGCAGATTCTGAAGTTCATTCCTCGATGTAATTTGCTTGTATCTTTTCTGTAAATGGCATGCGAGTCCCTGTCAAAACTGACATTCAATGGCTGAGTGCATAATGAGCTGTTTATGCCATGACCGAATGCTTTGCTCGATTCATTGTTCACATTGCCAATTTGTATGCATGTTCAGTTGTTGCCGAACGAGTCTCATCCATGGGAATTGACTGTAGAATGTGGCTCAATGTTGTTTTCCTGTGTTTATGTTGCTATGCGTTTCGGTTTTTGTAGCATGATGTTCTTTGAAAATGTCTCTGCTGGAGCCACCTGTGGGCAATTAGAATGTGGTCTTTAGAATTTGGTCCCTAGAGTTCCTGTTGTGTAAAACCAAAGTTGTTTCCAAGTTATTCAGGTCACATTAGCAATATATGTTGGATTCATGTCGGCTCCATGTTGATTTCTTATAGAGTTCAATGTGTTTTTTGCATCATATGTGGGCTAGGAGTGGATATGACAGATCTTGGTTTCATATGAGGGTCAATTCGGTAGCACATGATGGTACATCGACATGCAGATGATTTCTCGTCATTTTTTAGTTACTAGAGAGTCTCTATCTATCCAAATCACACAACTTACTTGGTCATGCTCATGCATCGTCATTCTACTCCTCGTATTTCTCAATTTTTAGTAGTTGAAATAACCTCGATATCTCGAGCCATATTGCTTCAGAATTGACTGCAACTAATTTACATATTTGATCATGTCCTAATTGTATTGGGAAAAGTGGGGGGTGATCTGAGAATTTTGCTGCCAACTTGAGGAAATGTTTTGAAACCGGCCAAAGGACTGACCTTTCCATCCCTGTTCACATGGTTCAGATATTGCATCAGGTGCCCTCTCATTTCCTTGGGATATTGCTATTTTGTTCACCCACTTCACGCATTCAAATTGAATCATGAAATTCTACGAATTGGACCTTTGATTGTATGCAACGACATGATACCCTCTGACTGGCTATGTTCGCAACCTTAAGGAGGAAGCTGTGTAGTTAACTAAGGCGAGACAAAGGATGCAGCGTTCTGACAATGAAGCTCAATACAACACGAAGCCAATTGAAGCCGACGTCTAGAGATGGGAGGCAGGCGCAGAAATCCTCGCTGATGAGGCGAGCAGCGTGCTGGAAAACGACAAGAAAACTTGCTTCCGCGGGTCGCTTTTGCAACCTCAAGGCGCGTTATCGTCTCGGCAGGGAGGCGAGGAGGACAGTCCACGCCATCCAGGCACTCGAATCGCAGAGTGAATGCCAAAACGTCTACTATGGGAATTCTCGGCTATATATCAATATATAAGGACTTAAAAGATGGTTTTAACCCTCATGATGTACTTAGGGATTTTTAATTGACCATATTAAACTAATAACCCGTTTCTTTTAGAGATAATTGTTTAGTTCACCACCTACGAGACGATATTTTAAAGCTTTGACTATCAAGGGCGTCTGAGTTTCTCAAGAAAGTCTGTCTCTATTCGTAATTTTTTGCATGTACTTAGTAAATTCTTAAGTAAAAGTAACTTTTATTCGACATTTGTAAACTTCATTGTTCGCTTTAAGTTTTCTCTAGATAAGTTGTGGATTTCATTATTTGACTATGGATCCTTTGGTCCAAATACTGAAATAAAACTTGAGTCGCTCCCCAAATTGGAAAGAGTGAAGGTGAGAGGAGCAAGAAGGCTCAAACACATGGTGAAGAGCGACTCTCACATGGTTTTGGGTTTTCCTAGTCTAACAAAAGTCAAGGTTGAAAATTGCTCCGAGCTAACATATCTCTTCCCCAATTATACGGCCACAACTTTAGGGAAACTTGAGGGCTTGTGGATTAGCAAATGTGAACGTATGAAGGAAGTGGTTCCCAAGGAAGAAGGGGGTCAATCACAGGCGGAAGTGATTAGTTTCCCTTGCTTAAGTGACTTATCACTTCAGAAGCTTGATAACCTAATTTGTTTCAGCTCAAGATGTTGTTTGTATGATTTTGCCTACTTAAGAAGTCTAAGAATTGGGGGGTGCCGTAACTTTGGAGCATTCATCCCAAGTCCTACAAGTGTTGAGAGGCCATTAAGCAAGATGGCGGGAGAGGACGATGAATTGCCACAAATATTGTTCAATGAGATGGTTTGCTCTATCCCTTATAATGATCCTTTGTATTCTTACATTTCATGTTTTAGATCAAATGATGTAATAAATTTGTCCTACTTATCCTCCTTTCCTCACATTATTCTCGCAGGTTACATTTCCCAATATAAGAAGTCTAGAAATTGAAGGCCCTCAGTGCAAAGAGCTATGGAACAATCAAATTCCCACCGATTCCTTTTGGAAATTGAAATATCTTGGTTTGGAGTGCTGTGACAATCTTCAACGTATTGCCCCATCCCATATGTGGAAGAGGCTACAGTGTTGTCTTGAGAATCTAAAAGTGATTTCATGTTGTTCGATCGAGATAATATACGAAGGTGATGGGATGGATATAGAGGGTGGTGAATTGAGGTCGTTGGTTTTGCGTGATCTCAAGAACTTCAGGCACATTTGGCAGTCCAACGATCTCCCCAACGTCCCATTCCCAAACTTGAGAGACATAGAGACCGTGAGATGCCCCCGTTTGAAAATGGTTTTCACTACCTTCACAGTGAAATTTCTCTGGCAAATCAAAGAGCTAATGGTGGAGTCATGTGAAGATATGAAACAAATTGCTGGCCATGAAAAAGCAGAAGAAGCAACCGGCACAACAATCACCTTCTCCGAGTTAACTGTTCTTAGACTTCTCGAGTTGCCGAAATTCAAGAGCTTCTTACCTGAGAGATACTCTCTGAAATTCCCGTGCCCCGAGAATTGCCCATCCTTGCAAGACTTGAGTATAGTAAGCTGTGGAGCGGAGCTAGACAAAGCCCTTGGTGACTGGGAAGGCCACCAACAAGCATGACAACTACTCATGCTCTTTTGGGATCTGTGAAATAGACTTGGATGATTTTTGAAGATCCATAAGTCAACTCTCTCGGTGATTTCAAATTCAATCATTTTCCTCTCACTTCGTTGCTAATCGTCATCGCTTCCTGATCACCACCGGCAGTTTCGCCACTGTGAAGAAGGTGTGCGATGGTTTTATTAATTATTATGATGGGCCTAAGTTGGCCTGTCCACCCATGTTGGGCCTAAAAGCCTGGCCCACAAGATTAGGGCCTATGGATGGAAAGATACGTTGAAGAGTTGTAACTTTTGAAGGAACGTCTTTTGCCGAAGGGACACGTCCTTTGGAGAGGACGTATTTAAGGAGGAAAAGAGAGGGAGGAACGCACCTTTTAGCAGTACGTATGTTCCTCCTCCTTCTCTCCATTGAAACACTCCAAAAAGAACAGTAAAAAAAAAAGGAGGTGACACTCTCTTCCCTTCAAGGCAAATTCACGTCATCAGATCGAACGGGATCAGTTTCTCTTCCTCATATCGGCGTCGGTGTTTAATCTGTGGACAATAAGGTACGCTCGATTTTATGGTGTGTCTTTGATCGGTGATACATGTTTGTTTCTGGGCTCGTCTTCCGAATTCGTTTTAGGGGTTCGATTTAGTGTTGAATCCGGTTTTTGGGAATCCGATATTCCCTTTATTGGTATCAGAGCCCCAGTTCATGTTTTCCCAAACCCTTTCATGTTTATGAATGATTTTTGATTGAATTTTCGTGAAAAATCGTCCCACACTAATAAGGGGCGGAAAAATCCCGACACTCGATTCTGTTCGCCTCGCTTTTTGATTTCTGTAAGTCGAAATTTTTCTGAAAGCGTAGGATCGAAGCCCTCGTCGATACAAGAAAAATGAGTGGCGGATTGCCATCGGAGACTGCCGGACGCGCCGCCACGCGCCGCCGGAATGAACGGGGGTCATCGGCGCGTGCAACACACACGCCGATTCGGTCCTGCATAGGCGCATGCGACGCACACGCCGTTTCGGCCGAAGGCGCGTGGGACACACGTACCGGCTGACGTCATCGTGACGTTAGCCAGGCACGACCGTGGCACGTGCCAGTCGGTTTGTCCGATCGATCCGACCGGTCCGTTCGGTCCGACCGGTCCGACCCGGCCTATTCGGTCCGACCCGACCGCCCGTTGACTCCCACCTGGTTGACTGTTGACCGACGTTGACCGACGTTGACTCTTGACAAAAAAAGAAAAAAAGAAAAAAAGAATGTGTTTCTTTTTCCAATTAAGTTTATGTGGATTATATGTAATCCCTTATTTGTTCTGCATTTGTTACAGGAACAATGCCTCCCCTTAGGTTGCACACACCTATTCGCGCAATTACCGATGAACAAAAGGAAAGGCTTTCTAAGTTGATAGCTGAGCTGACTAATCATTGATGGGAGAGTGGCAACTTAATTGATCACGTTCTTGAAGTCAACGGGAAAATACAAAAGGTCATATGGAATGGTCGTCCCATGCCACAGTCTGAGATGGTGCGATTTTTCATGAGCACTCTTCCACAAGAATGGTAAGGAGTGTTGAATCGCATATGGGAAGTCAACAGAGCTACTTCGTATAGGAAAATTGTGATGGATTTTATAGATGATTATTACTGGATTGTTACAAGGGAAAAGATCAAGAAATTGAATAAAAGAGGATCTTTCTCAGTTCGTATATTGACTTGGTACTAGATGTTTTGGCTAGTCTTTATTTAGTGTGCTTTGTGAAAATCTTATGTAATGTTATCTACCTAGTTATTGTTGGTGTAGCAACTGATATGTAAAGTTGTATTATATGAAAGCATTATTATTCTATTGGATGTCAAATATTATTTGCTTTCTGTTATTGTTGACTGCTGTGGGTAGTTCATAGAAGTTTTTGTAGCTTCATAGAATTTATTTTGCATTGACAATTATATTAATGATAGTTTTAAGTTAGGATTTTTGGAGGATAATTGGAAACATAGTGACATTTTGATTCTGAAACCTTACTTGAAATTATTCATTAATATGATGGTTTTGTGCAAAATGGATGCATAAATATTAGGCATTAATTATTCGTGCATATATGTCTGATGTGTTTAGATCAATGGCTTCAGCCACAAAGAGCATAGTTGCCGAGCTGAACAAAGGTGAAAAGCTCAATGGCGATAACTATGAAATATGGCACATGAAAATCCAATATGTACTGAAAGAGCAAAAGGCACTAGAAGCTTTTAACCTGACCATGGTAGAACTTGAAGAAAGAAACACTACACAACACAAGAGAGATAAGGAAGCATTTGTTGCATGGAAAATGACGTCATGCGAGAGTTCAAGCGTTTTGAGAATGCCAAGGAAATGTGGGAAGCATTGACAATAAGATTTGGTCATACTTCGATGACCAGACTGAAGCAGCTTACTATTAGGTTTGACTCTTATAAGAAGTCTCATGATCAGACCATAAAGCAACATCTTAGAAAGATGTCACATATGATTAATGAACTGAAAGATGCTGGCCATGTCCTGACTGATGAGCAGCAAGTGCAAGCAGTGATTCGTTCCTTACCTCAGAGTTGGGAGCATATGAAGGTGCACCTGACTCATAATGAGAATATCAAAACCTTTGAGGATACAGTGCGTTATCTTGAGCTGGAAGAGGACCGCTTCTTGGCGGCTAAGCCAGAAGTTGAAATTTATCATGCTGGTTCTAGCTCACATGAAGCTTCGAGTTCCAAGCGCAAACGTCTTAACTGGTTCGATAAAGGGAAAGGCAAGGAAGCAAGTCTTTCAGGGAAGAAACCTAAGCTTAACCAACATAAAAGAGGAAAGTGTCATCGAATGAAGAAGCTGACAAGGGTGAAGTGCTACAATTGTGACAAGAAGGGTCACTATGCAGCATACGATTGTTGCGAGCCAAAGAAGGTATACACCATTTGTGCTTTTAAGAACCTTGTCTATGTATCAAGTTCTATATTCTTGACTGAGTTTAATCCTTTGTGGATTGTAGATTCAGGAGCGACAGACCATGTAGCAAATGATAGAGGATCCTTCGTGGAATTTCGACGAGTACCAACTGGAACTAAGTGGATCTATGTGGGAAACAACTCTAGAGCTAAAGTAAAAGGAATTGACACCTGCCAACTAAACATGCGCGGTGGACGCACTTTGTTCCTACATGATGTATTGTATGCTCCGGAGATTCGTCGAAATTTAGTATCTGTTTTAGTGTTGGTCAAGCTAGGTTTTAATATGAACTTCCATAATAGAGGTGTGGATTTGTTTTTTGATACAAATTTCTATGGTTGTGGTTATTTTTTGACTGGTTTCATTATATTAGATATTGACTATGTTAATGCAAATGTTTGTTATTCCCTTCTCATGTCTCCTAATTCATATGATAATGATGTGAATGTGTGGCATGCTAGACTTGGTCATATTGGCCAACAACGTATGTATAGACTAGCTAAAGAAGGCTTGTTGGGCAATATTGAAAAAGTCGATTTGCCCATATGTGAGCATTGCCTAGTAGGGAAAACGACAAGGAAACCATTTGGAAAAGGTAAAGGAGCTAAATTTCCTTTGCAGTTAATCCATTCTGACGTCTGTGGTCTGATGAATGTAAGAGGAAAGCATGGGGCTATTTATTTCATCACTTTTATAGATGATTATACTCGATTCGGATATGTTTATTTGATTTCTCATAAATCTGAAGCATTAAATTGTTTCAAAAAGTTTATAAACTTGGTAAAAAATCAATTAGACAAGAAAATAAAAGTATTAAGATCCGATCGAAGTTGAAAATATTTATCTAATAAGTTCAGAAAATTATGTGATGAAAAAGGAATAGAAAGACAGTTGTCTATTCCATATATTTCTCAACAAGATGGTGTTGCGGAAAGAAGAAACAGAATCCTATTAGAAATGGTTAGGTTCATGATGGCACATGCTAACTTACCTATCATTTTTTGGAGTGATGTGTTGTTAACTGCTGCCTGTATACTTAACCGAGTGCCTTCCAAATCAGTTACTTCCATCCATATGAGTTATGGACAGGTAGAAAACCGGACTTAAGTTTTCTTAAGCCATGGGGTTGTGCTGCCTATACTCATGAGCCATCTCATAAGTTTGGGAAATTGGGTCCTAGAGGAAAGAAGAGTATTTTTATAAGATACTCCGAACACTCGAAAGTGTATGTGTTCATAGGTGAGCAGGAAAGTGGGAGTATAACTGAATTTGAATCACGGAATGTTACATTCTTAGATAATGAATTTCCTAAGAATGGTGAAATAGGTGAAGATTACTCCTTATTTGAAACCTTGGATCAAGATAATGATATTAGTGGAGTTCGTCCAAGTGGGAGTAACATGAAAAGTGATGAATTTAATTCAACTCACTCTCAATTACAATCATATAATGAGATGATATCGTCATTATCTAATCCAAGTGAGAGCATGATGGGGAATGATGTGCAAAGTATACAATCTCCCATATGGCGAACAAGTCGCAAAAGTATTCCCCGTCAACGTTTTGACATCGAAGGGGAAACTTTTATGATTGCTCAGCAAGATGAGGATAATTCAAGAAATATTAATGAGGCTCTAAATTGCTCTAGTAAGAAAAAATAGATTCATGCAATGGAAGAGGAGATTGAGTCAATAAAGTTAAACCAAGTTTGGGAACTGGTTGATCTTCCAAAAGGATGCAAAGCTATTGGGAACAAGTGGGTTCTCAAAATAAAGCGAAAAACTGATGGCTTAATAGAAAGGCATAAGCTTGCCTTGTGGCGAAGGGGTATAACCAACATGAAGGAATTGATTATGAAGAAACATTTTCTCCTGTAGTGAGATTTACCTCGATTCGCATTATTCTGGCAATAGTGGCTAGTATGGATCTTGAGTTACATCAAATGGATGTAAAGACTGCTTTCATCAATGGAGAATTAGAGGAAGAAATATATATGGAACAACCTACTGGTTTCATTAAAGAAGGCTAAGAAGGAAATGTATGTCGACTTTTGAGATCGATATACGGCCTTAAGCAGTCATCGAGACAATAGTATATACGTTTTCATAATTCTATAATGGCATATGATTTTACAATGATAGATGAGGATCATTGTGTATATATTAAAAGATCCAAAGATCAATTTGTGATCATATCATTATATGTTGATGATATACTAATTGCCAGAAGCAATATGAAGTTTGTTAATACTGTCAAGAGTTGGTTGTCTTCCAACTTTGAGATGGAGGATATGGGTAAGGCTGCATACATTCTTGGAGTTAAGATTTTAAGAGATCGTTCGAAGAGATCGTTATCTCTTTCGCAAGAAACATACATCAATAATGTTCTTGAACGATTTCATATGCAAGATTGTAAACCCATAGATACTCCTATTGCAAAAGGTGAAGGATTGAGCCATAGACTGTGTCCAAGGACTCTACAAGAGAAGGAACAAATGAAACATGTTCCTTATGCTAGTGTTGTTGGGAGCTTGATGTACGCTATGATGTGTATAAGACCTGACATATGTTTTGCAGTTGGAATGGTGAGTAGATACCAATCCAATCTAGGTCAAGAATATTGGAAAGCCGTTAAGATAATACTGAGGTATCTAAAGGGAACTGCTGATTATATGCCGAGTTATCAAGAAAAGGATCTGTGACTCTAAGGCTATTCGATGCTGATTATGGATGAGATTTAGATGAAAGGAAATCTACCTCAGGGTTTGTTTTCTTACTGAATAATTGCGCCATATGTTGGAGCAGAAAAAACAAACGTGTATAGCCTTGTCCACGATGGAAGCCGAGTTCGTGGCACTATCGGCAGCAGTATAAGAAGGTGTTTGGCTTAAGAGATTTTTGGATCATTTAAGTGTTATTGGGTATGCTGCAAATTTAGTATTGGTTAATTATGATAGCCAAGCAGTTATAGCGTACACCAAAGATTCAAAATATCATGGCAAGACCAAATATATAGATACCAAGTATAACTTTGTTAAAGATATGGTTGAACGAAAGGATGTGAACTTACAGTATATATCTACGCATAGAATGGTAGCAGATCCTATGACAAAGCCAATACCTAGAGATATGTTTTGTGATCATGTAAAATCTCTAGGATTGTGTAGAGTTTGATGTACTAGATATTGTAATTTCCTTGAGTTGTTTACATTTATGAACTTGTGTTTTTTCATTATTAATGCTTATGAATCTTTGTTTGACCTTTAAGTTAATAAAGTATGTCGGACAGATATAAGATTAGCCTACTCACACGGGTAATCGCCTCCATTTACTATGTGATAAATAGAGATGAGATGGTTTTTAAGCTTATTATTTATGTGATAATCAATAGCTCAAGCTTAAAATATATATGTCGCCTTAACTAAGTGTTAAGATGAGGACATGATATATACTATGTCTGAAAGTAAATTACCTTACATATTTTACATTATCTGTCTAAGATGCCAGATGTGAGTCTTGATAAATTTTGTGAATGAGTAAATACGTGAACTCAAGTTAGACATTGGGTATGTCTAAACTATCATCTGTATGGTATTGAAGATGTAGACATACGCTCTATGGGAAATAAGTTAATATCGTAATACGTATTTCATACTATGTATGCATGAGACGACCAGTAAGAGTGGCAAAAGTTTGATCTCAACTTTTATGCCATGTGAGACTCTTGAAGAAAAGAGTTCCTCAATTTGAGTGCCCTCATGACTCTTACTTATTCTCAAAATTTCTATTTTGTGTTTGCTATCTTAGGATGTTACTAATGGTCATGAGTTGATTCGATCTAATAGGACATTTCTAGAAAAGCAAGCTAAACTGAAATTGAGAGTTTGAAGGAAATGGAAAGATCGAATTTGGAGAACCACATTGTAGTTTTTTGTATTCACTGGTCGACCAATTATAACTGTCTTTGGGATAATCATAATTGTGAATACAATATATATATCATTGTTTAAAAGAGATCAAGAGAGATATAAATGTGATCGATCAACCTAGGGTATTGCATACTAAATCTACTTAGGATGTGATGCCCATTATGAGCTGCTCTATATTCCTAATAGATGTATGGTAACGAGCTCTCAAAGTATGCTGATCGCACAGATTATTCACCAGTATAAATATTGAAGAAAGGTAAAGAGGATCTTGTTTGATCCACCATGTGTGAGTGGGAGATGATGGTTTTATTAATTATTGTGATGGGCCTAAGTTGGCCCGTCCACCCATGTTGAGCCTAAAAGCCTGGCCCACAAGATTAGGGCCTATGGATGGAGGGATACGTTGAAGAGTTGTAACTTTTGGGGGAACGTCTTTTGCCGAAAGGACACGTCTTTTGCAGATGACGTATTTAAGGAGGAAAATAAAGGGAGGAACGCACCTTTTAGCAGTACGTACGTTCTTCCTCCTTCTCTCCATTGAAACACTCCAAAAAGAACAGTTAGAAAAAGGAGGCGACACTCTCTTCCCTTCAAGGCAAATTCACGTCATTGGATTGAATGGGATCAGTTTCTCTTCCTCATATCGGCGTCGGTGTTTAATCTGTGGACAATAAGGTACGCTCGATTTCGTGGTGTGTCTTTGATCGGTGATACATGTTTGTTTCTGGGCTCGTCTTCCGCATTCGTTTTAGGGGTTAAATTTAGTGTCGAATCCGGTTTTTGGGAATCCGATATTCCCTTCAATGTGTAATGTCGAAGTGTTCTTGAAACTTGGTCATGACTGCTTGCTTTGACGATGCCATTCCTGGACGTTGCTTTTGTTATCTCATTACTTATATTCGATGCCAATCACTGTAGCTGATCGTACTTCATTCACCAAAACCACATGCTCTGTTTTCTGATGCTTTATAAATGAAGTGGAGGCTAGGATCTATTGCTACCATTTGTGAAAATTGGCTGCCATTGAGGCTGATGATTTGAAGCGATGCTCCTCAGCTGAAATATATACCTTCTGTTTGATGAAATTATTGAACTAAATCAGTGCGTATTTTGATTCAGGTATTGACCAAGAATTTCCTTCATTACTAGATTGTTGATCTATTCCTCAACAATAGGTAGATCTATTTATAGCTCAATATGTCGGTGCTATGATGATGTGATTACTAATCATTCATTGATTGCAATGGGAAACTTATTAAAGACACTTGCCTTTAAATTGCTTTGATTCTGCTCCAATCATCATAGCTTGAACCCCCAGATTAATGGTCGCGCTACCTGCACAAATTCTCTTTTTTGCTTCCTCCAAACTGGAACACAAGTATCAAATGTCATCTCAACTTTGCAATGTAGATCATGCCATGGTTGCCTTGGGACATAGATCTCGTGATCAGGAAATAATATATCCATGTTATTACAATGCTAAATGTAAACATTAGCTTAATTACCATGAATGTAGGGTTGCTGTGAGGAAAGAGAAAACGTTCAAGAAAGAAGAGAGCCTGACCTGAGGGAGAAGAAGAAGTGCGGGGAAAAGGACAAAATTGGGAAAAAGACTAAAAAGGAAAAAAAAAAGGAATTTAAAAATTAGAAAATCAAAGAAAATCAATAAAAATATTTTTAAAAAATTTAGTTTTAATCAAACGCAGGTCGGGTCAGCTATTACGATAGAATTTTTTATTCCCTAGGGTTCACCAACGATTTTCCTTCTCCCTCGAATTCGG
The DNA here is from genome assembly GCA_017140475.1 of Eucalyptus fibrosa. Classification (NCBI taxonomy): domain Eukaryota; kingdom Viridiplantae; phylum Streptophyta; class Magnoliopsida; order Myrtales; family Myrtaceae; genus Eucalyptus; species Eucalyptus fibrosa. The sequence continues at coordinate 13,005,273 of CM029511.1, forward strand.
TTACGATAGCAATAACCAGAAGGACATTTTCGTCGTTTTAAATCAGGGCACTTCCGTCATTTGACGAGGAAGTTCTCGATTCCGCTTCGCACCCGTAGCCTCTCCCATCCTCCCTAGCTTCATCGTCGGCCGCCAGCTCCACGGGAAGCCACCGCAGGCCGCCCATCTCTGACCACGGCAGACGCACGAAGAAGGGACACAATACACGCATGGGAGAAACAAAGCTCGAACTTGGAATCTAAAGTTCATTGTCGTTGATTCGAGGTTCGCCAGAGGTGAATCGACGTCGATTCCAGTGTTCATGACTTCGATTGGGGGTTCCAGTGTCGTCTGGTTGTAGTTCCGATCGCGTGCTATTCTCACCGCGAGGGGCTCCTTCGATTCATTCTTGCGCTTTAGTGATCGGTAGAAGCTTGCGGTAGGTTCGAATCCCATGGAAAAGGATGCTCCGGCTCAGTTGACTCCCAACCGTCACTTTCGAATCTTTTATTTACTGACTAGAGGTGTCAAATGGGTGGATTAGGTCGGGTTTGGGTCGGGTCATTAATGGGTCGACCCAAATTGACCCATTAACCCATTTAAGCTTAATGTAAAATTTTCAACCCATATCCTACCCTACCCGACCCATACCCGACCCGACCTGACCCATATTAATAAAATATTTTCATATTTAACCAAATTTAGGAAAACTTATTCTTATGTTTTTTTTAAAGATTATATTACTAAAAAACTTACAAACTTATTTCATATATATATATATATATATATTAAAATGGTATTACTAAAATAGTTTTATAGAACACATATTTAATGGACAATTTTTATAATTTTTAAAATGATTATTTTAAAAAATCGAATTTTAATTTTTTTAAATTAAATTTTAATTATTTTTAATTTTATTTTTAAAATATAATTTTCTTTTTTTCTTTTGGTTTTTTTTTTTTTTTTTGGCCGCCGCTGGCCATGACGACTAGCCACGTGCAAGCCTCGAGCTCGCCGATCAATGAGGCTCGAGCCTCACGGACGTCGGCAAGGCTCCCGTCTCACTAGATCTGGCGAGCTCGAGGCTTGAGCCTCGCTAGATCTAGCGAGCTTGAGGCTTGTCGGAGTGGGGCGAGCTCGAGCTCACCCCTCGTCAGATCTGGCGAGGCTCGCCAGCATCGAGTGAGCTCGAGCTCGCACCTCGCCAGATCTGGTGAGGCTCTAGCCTCGCCCGACGCCGACGAGTTGGAGTCTCGCTAGATCCGCGAGGTTTGAGCCTCGCCGGGCGTCGACGAGGCCTCCGCCTCGCCAGATCCGATGAGCTTGAGCTCACCCGATGCCGGCAAGCTCGAGGCTCGCCTAGCTGGTCGCCGGCCATTGCTGTGCCGGCTAAGGGTGTGCAAAATACCCGGAAACCGCCCGGACCGCCCGAAACCGCCCGGAACCAGTGGTTCTTGAGGGAACTAGTCCGGTTCCCGGTTCCAATTGTTGAGAACCGGTGGGAACTGGTTCGGCTCCCGGTTCCGTGGGCGGATTCGCCCGCCTGCCCACCCGGACCGGACCGGTACCTTTTTATAATAAAAAAAAAATACTAAATGAAAGTTACGAAACCCTAATTCGCATCTCATCTCTTTCGATTTCATTGTCTTCGGTTCTCTCTTTGTTTCTTCCTCAGTCTCTTCTCTTCGTCTTCGATTCCTCCCCAAGTGTCGACACCGCCGACATTGCTCCTCCTCCGCCGCTGTCCACCCCCTCGCGCTGGTCGCCACTCACCACAGCCGCTACTCCTCTGCCTTTATTGTCCGCCCCCTCACTGCTATCCACCCCCTCGCTCAATCTCTTCGTCTTCGATTCCTCCCCGAGCGTTGACGCCGCTGCCGCTGCCGTTGCTCCTCCTCCACTGCTGTCTACCCCCTCGCGTCGATCGCCACTCACCACAGCTGCTGCTCCTCCGCCTCTGCTGTCCATCCCCTTGCTGCTGTCCGCCCCCTCGCTTAGTCCCTTCGTCTTTGATTCCTCCTCAAGTGTCGACGCCGCCGCTGCTACTCCTCCGCCGTTGTTGTCCGCCCCCTCGCGCTGGTCGCCTCCCACCACAACCGCTGCTCCTCCGCCTCTGCTGTCCGCATCAAGATCGGTTCCATGGATCCACCCGGGAACCGGACCGGACCGGCGGTTCGGTTCCCGGGTGGATCCATGCAACAAACGGGTGGATCCCGGTTCCAATTTTTCGGAACCGGTTCTTAGCGAGCGGTTCTCAATTCTAGGTCGGGAACCGCCTGCCCGGACCATGCACACCCCTAGTGCCGGCGACCGGAGAAAGAAGAAAGAAAAAAAAAAAGGAAGAAAGAAAAGAAAACAACAGGAAAGAACATAAAAATAAAATAAATAATTATAATTTTGGCATTTATAAAAAAAAATATTTTTGTAAAATTAAAAAGTGAAGAGAGAGTCTCTCTCTTAAGACCCACTTAAAAGTTAAAACAAAACCCATTTAAGACCCACTTAAGATCCATTTAAGACCTACTTAAAATCCACCTATCAAAGTAAATCCATTTAACTACTTTTTGTCAAAAACAAGTGACCTATATATGACCCATTTATGATTTAAATGGGTCATATATGGGTCTAACATCCATTTTGACACCTCTACTACTGACTGAGCTCTTCCACTTCATACTCTAAATCAAGCCCGAGAGTTGTCCTCTCGTCGAATGAACGTACGGATACTGCTCACGAAGTGTTCGATGAAACGACCGAAAGACCCTATCCGTTATTCTGTCCCGTTGCTGGCCATTAGAATCGATGCTATAACGAGGTTGTGCTCGCTATCTGGAAAGTCGCTGAGTCGTCATATCAAGCTCGTGCCATCCTAGCCACCAAATCATCAGGTCATCTCTTCTCCAATTAAAATTCGTTATTGGTGTTGGATTTGTTCTAAACTCGCCTCTCTTGATCTCTGTTCTGTTTTTCCTTCGTTTTTTTCCCCCTTCTATTTTCGCACCTTTCACTTGACTGCTTTGTCGTCGGACTTTCGTTGGGTTGTCACCTAAAGCCAGAAGCGGGTCGTGATTGCTTTCGATTCAATAATACCGGTTGCCTTTACCGGACCTTCCTCTGTGTACACATTCGAGATGGCCGGAACCGCATTTACTCAGGAGGTACATGTGCTTGTCTGGACCATAGCTTTCATACCGACCGGAGCTTATTCTAGGATTCCATTTATTGAAAGGTTCTGTCGATATTTGGTCCTAAAGTGGTGGTGCGATTATTTGTCTTTCGCATTGCAAGTCAGATCATGAAATTCCACGAACTGGACCCTTGATTGTTTGCTGGAATGAAGTGGAATTTGCCGAATTTTTGTCGAGGTGTTGCCGGAAGATTATTGTAGTTCACTAGAATTTTACTTGGAGTCGTTGTAATTTGTTCGGAATTGTTGAAACTCGCTTGAATATACCAGAGTCTTGCTGAAATAAGTTGGAATTTTGTCAAAACGTGCTTGGAGTCTTTAAAGATACTTTTCTAGTTCACCAACATGCAAGACGACATTTTTATGCCACGGCTCTCCTCAATGGCGTCCCATCTGTTAGACCTGGAGGATTTCTCGGGAAAATCTGTTGATATCGGTGTGGAGGAAAAATGGGTGCCATGGCAAACAACAAAACGAAAAAAAAAAAAAAAAAAGTGTGGCAAAGCTGTTGGTAAATTCCTTTTTTTTTTCATGACCTTCGGTAAAATCTTGAATAGAATAGTAATAAATAAAGTAAGTAACTTGTACTTTCGGCATCCATAAGTTTCAATGTTCGAGTTTAGTTTTTTTTAAATAAATTGTCGATTCAATTAGAAGTCTTGTTTCCCTATTCGATTTTCACCTTTTGATGTTGGTGAAAAATTTCATGCAATCTTGGAAAAAAAAATCGATCACATGGTTGATATCTTTATCATGTTTATTTTCCTAATTATTTTTGATGAATTTGCATAAAAATCGAATAAGAAATCTCATCTCCTTACCCCTTTATTTGGAGAAATACCTTCACGCTCTTCCATTAGGTGATATGTTGCTTCAATTGCATCATCAAACTGAACAAAAAGCTCATGGTAAGGTCACGTGAAGATATGAAACTAATTGGTGACCATGAATAATGTGAAGAAGCAGTTGGTACGACAATCACCTCGTCGAAGTTAACTACTCTTAAACTTTACAATTTACCGAAAAAGTAAGACGAAAAATTGATCAGTGAACTAGCAAAATAATCTGCCCGACGGTGGCTCTCTCTCGCTAAAGGTGAGTGTTCTTCCCTTCTTGGTGATAGATTCTCCTTTCCTTCCGGACTTGGAATCCTTCTCTGCAATGGCTATTGATACAGATTCCCCACTTGATTAATCAACCCTTTTACTCTTTTCAAACCAAAAAATGAACAAATCATTCTCTAGTACCCTAACTTACCATAACCAGATCTTCCAGTCAGTGCCTCTGTAATCCACATAGCTCCCTTCATTCCTAATAAACCCATCCTCCAACCAAACCCCAACCATATTTGGAATCCCTATCTTGTCGTCAGTGCATACCCCTCCTCTGTCGGAAGACTAGCTACATCAATGGAGGGCAGCCAAGAAAACCAACTCGATTGTTGGCCCTCTGCAAACGAATGGGTGATCTATGGGCTGCGGATGATATCACAGAGTTGAATAGCCATATCCCTGAGGTAAACAAAAAGGACGATGAGCATCTGTTATATGGGAAGTTGTTTTCGAAACCTAATGTTAATTTTCCAGCGTTCTAGACTACAATGAAAAAGGCTTGGAAGGTAGAAGAAGTTAGGTGTGAGGTGATAGAACAGGGTTTCTTTGTTTTCATCTTTAAATCAGAGGAAGATCATAAGATAATACTCCAGACAGGTCCCTGGTCATTTGCAAGCAATCTATTAGTTTTACGGGAAGGAGACCCTACCGTTCCCGAGCACTACTATGAATTTAAATCCTACTTATTCTGGGCGCACTTGATGGGGCTTCCAAGAGGGGCAATGTCAGAGGATTGCATTAGAATGATTGCTGGAAAAGTGGGAGAGGTAGAGGAAGTTAGAATTGATGCTCGGAACAATGGTTCTCGAAAAATAGGCAAAGCAAAAGTGAGGCTAAATCTAATGCAGCCCTTAAAACTGGCACAATCATTCATGTGGGAGATCGAAACTGGTGGATCGACTTCAAATATGAGAGACTTCCACATTATTGTTATTCCTGCGGTTATATAGGTCACTATGCTAACTATTGCCTGACCTTCCCATATGAAGAATCCGGACTTCCTCAGGACAAACCAGGTCGATATGGCTCTTGGTTAAAGGCAGAGGTGAAAGATCTTAGTCCTTGCTGGAATACCTTCTATGGCGACATAGATCTTACCTTGGTGGAAGATGATATGGTTCCCGAAACCCTTGTTATACCCTCTTGTGATGAATCGAACAGGAAAGGTTTCTTTGATGGGAGTCAAGCCCTCGTGCTTTATCAACCTGTGACACAAACAACACCGGAAGTGTCAGATTTAGCAGAGCTTGCTACACAAATGAAAGGGAAACGCACACAGCAATGTTCAGAACATCTAAAGACATATCAATTGCATATCTCAGGGGAAGAGATTTAGGGGGTAGTGAAACCTGGTCCAACAAAACCAGTACCCAAAAAATTAAAACGATTTGCTCCTTATGAGGAGAGGGTCTCACTGACAACCCTTGTTGATTTGGACCAACTTATGGACACACCAATTCAAGTATGGGAAGGTGAACCTACAGGGGCTTTGGTGGCTAGCCCTAATAAGCCACCAAAGGAGCCATGAAAGTTTTAAGTTGGAACTATCAAGGTCTAGGCTCTCCCTTGACAGTCCAGCACCTACGAGCCTTAGTGGCTCGTGAGAGACCTAATCCGGTTTTTCTTATGGAAACAAAAAATCAATATACGGTGGTGGAAAATATCAAGAAAAGACTAAAGTTCTCTTCTATGTTTGTTATTAATCCTATCGGCATTGCGGGAGGATTGGTATTACTATGGGATGAGACGGTGCAAGTTAATATTGAGTATAGTCGCCAAGAGATGATTGATCTTTCATGCACAGATGCTGGAACTGGAATTAAAATGAAAATATCACTGCTGCATGCGTCAACTAACTTCCAAGAGAGAGTCTCTCTTTGGAACGATCTTTGAGCACGAAATGGAAATACATCAGCCCCTTGGCTATGTCTAGGAGACTTCAATGAGGTGTTATATCACTAGGAGAAGGTGGGCCGAAGACCAGTGGAAAGGTTCCGAATGATGGTGTTTCGGGAATTTGTTGATTCGTGTTCACTAATAGACATAGAAAGTAAGAGGTGTGCATTTACATGGACAAATAACAGGAAAGGAGAGGAATTAGTCAAAAAGAGGCTTGATAGAGCATTTTGCAACCTAGAATTGAGGCTCCTATTTCCTAATGCTGCAGCTTTTGTCTATCCAGCTATAGGTTCTGATCATGGTCCTCTTATGCTTTGTTTAAATTCAGTTATACAAAAACACCAAAGATTGTTTAGATTTGAACCTTACTGGGTAGATCACCCTGAATGTGCAGTTGTAGTAGACAAGGCTTGGAAGGCAGTGCATGGGCAGCATCGAAACCTGGTCAGAAAGACAAAGAAAGTGACTCAAGATTTGAGAACATGGAGCAGGAGATCCTTTAAAAATGCATCTCAACAGATTGATCAGCTTAGAAACCAGCTTATCCAGATAATGAACAGGGCAGACCAGACAAATATGGGAGATGAATACTACGACTAAATTGAGAAAATTGGCACATTGTGGCGTCAAGAAGAGATGTATTGGGGAATTAGATCCAGAATTAATTGGCTACAGTGGGGTGATCGGAATTCGAAATTCTTTCATGCAACAACCATTCAGAGGCGAAATAGAAATAAAATCAACATGCTCAAACTTGAAGAGAATGTGTGGAGCCGTGAGCCTTGGGTTATTAAACAACACATCACAAGCTATTATAAGGATCTATATCAATCTGTGGGATACCGATACTATCAGCCAATATTAGAGCAATGTCCACTCATGGTAACCGAGCAAATGAATGAGATGCTAATAAGACAAGTTACCAAGGAGGAAGTGCAGCAAGTTGTTTTTCAGATAGGGGCTACTAAAGCCCCAGGACCATATGGTTTAAGTGGCCTATTCTATCAAAGTCAGTGGCATATCATCCATGAAGACATATTCCAGCTAGTAGACTCTTTTTTCAAAGAAGGCACCTTCGATCCAGAACTAAACAAAACCCACATAACACTTATCCCCAAGGTAACACACCCCGAAAGCATAACAGAATTCAGGCACATTAGTTTGTGCAATTTTAGCTACAAAGTTATCACAAAAGTCATGGCGAATTGACTCAAACCTTGGCTTCCACTTATTATTTCTCCGGAACAAAGTGCTTTTGTTAGTAGTCAACAGATACAAGATAACATTTTTATAGTCCAAGAAGTTCTACATCAGCTACGAGTTAGAAAAAGGCGAAGACAATTTCAGGTTGTGCTGAAACTAGATATGCAAAAAGTATATGATAGAGTAGAGTGGGACTTTCTATGTGATTGCATGAAAATGGGTTTCAATGATAGATGGGTGAATCTGATCAGAATTTGTATTTCCTTAGTCCAATTTCGAATCCTTATCAATGGTGAAGCGGGGAAACCTTTACTCCATCTAAAGGCATAAGACAAGGAGATCCGCTCTCACCTTATCTTTTCATAATCTTAGCCAACGTCCTCTCCCACATGGTCCAAAATGCTGTTATTGATGGAAGCTTAAAAGGTATCAAATTGAACCCTCATTGCCCTACTCTTTCCCACCTATTTTTCGTGGATGGTGCCATTTTCTTTCTGGATGGAACAGTTAGAGAAGCTTAGAATCTTGCAAACTTATTGAATTGCTATTGTTTTGCGTCTGGCCAGTCAGTAAATCTTAACAAATCTGGGGTGTTTTTTGGGGCAAGCTGTCCACATGATTTGAAAAGAAATATTGCATCTGTAATGAGGGTTCCTATCTTAGAAAAAACTGGAAAATATTTAGGGATACCATCAAATTGGGGTCCAACAAAAAAAATAGATGTTCAATTGGATCATGGCACGAGTGGATAGAAAACTGGAGGGCTGGAAGGAGCAGTTAATCTCGAAGGCGGGGAAAGAAGTACTGATTAAAATGTTGTTCAGGCTCTACCACAATATGCCATGAATATATTCAAAATACCCCTATCTATTTGCCGAGCGATTGAAAGGAAAATCTCAGATTTCTGGTGGAAGTAGAATGCAGTACAGAAAGGTATTCACTGGAAGAGTTTGGAGGTTTTAAAGATGAGAAAGGAGCAAGGAGGATTGGGGTTTAAAGATTTAATCGAATTTAATAAGGCGATGTTGGGGAAACAAGCCTGGAGACTACATCAAGCTCCAGAGGCCTTATGGAGCAGAATCTTTAAAGGCCTCTACTTCCCTAATGGTAATCTATGGAATGCTACTAGGGGTGCCGGACCATCTTGGGGTTGGCAGAGTCTCTTACTTGGACGAGATGTCCTTGAGCTTGATCTGAAATGGGAGGTTGGGGACGGCAGATCTATTAATTTGAGAGAAGATCGTTGGTTCATATCAGGCAAAATTGGAGGACCAGCAAATCAACATGACCCGAAGCTTGTTGCAGATATTATTGATCCATACTCGCGCATATGGAATTGTCAACTCATAAATGAGTTATTTGACAGCAATATCGCAGAGGAGATTCAGCAAACAACACTCAGCATAAATACCAAACCTGACTGCTTAGTATGGACAGGGCATTACTTTAGAAACTGAAAAATTAAAAATGGGTAGTATCAACTCCGAACAGCAAAGATCAACACCACAGAGAACCACGCATCATCTTCATATCAAGTTCCAAAATGGCTATGGACAGAAATATGGCATCTACATACTAATCCCAAAATCGGCACTTCATGTGGAGTTTATGCAATGAAGGTCTCCCTACGAGAATGAACCTATGCCGGAGAAAAATAATACCTGAGCCAACGTGCCCCTTCTGTCAACAGTTTCCAGAGTCCTCCGAGCACCTGTTTATCCTGTGTCAGTGGACAAATGAACTGTGGATGAATTTCAGTGACCGAGTAAACACCTTCCCGACATCGATTGGACAAATAGAGCAGTGGGTTTGTGACTACCTTCTCTCTGGCAAATCAGCTAGTCAAAAGGCAATCTTCGCGACTACTCTTTGGTACATATGGAAAGCACGAAACGCCCTCATCTTTCAAGGCCGGAAAACCAAACAATACTAGCTAATCAGTGAAGCTCTTCTTTCCCAACAGCTGTTCGAGAAGTGGCAACCACGGAAGGAAGAGATTACCTTAGAACGGCACTCATGGGTACCTCCAGATCCGGGTGATTGGAAGATAAATGTTGATTGCGCATGGCAGGAGAACAAATCGGAGGGATCTATAGCCGCACTTTGTAGAGGAGCCGATGGGGTCTGTACCGCTGGTTTTGTGCAGAAAATCCGAGCTCAAACGGCTCACATGGCCGAAACCCTAGCCATCCAACGGACGCTCATGTGGGTGAGAGAGATGCAAACTGTTCTAACACGAACTGCTTCAAACTCACGAACTGCAGCAACTCTCCACATATCCAGCGATTGTCTCTTGGCCGTGAACTCCATCTTGGGCCGAGCAGACATCCCATGGGCTTCGCGGCCTTTTGTCCTTGATTGCAGACAAGTGTTGGGCCAATTGAAGAATGTTGTTTTGCAGTTTGAACCGCGTGAATCCAATCGAGCCGCGGACTGTATTGCTAAATCCCATAATACCGGTTCCCTTCCTAGTAATTGGGTTACTAACCCCCGCATGAACTTTATCTTATCTTATGTTTTGACTTTCCTAATAGTTGTATTCGACCTTCTTAGTATTAATCAAAGTAGTTCTTTCGTCAAAAAAAAAAAAAAAAAAAACAATTTACCGAAATTCAGGAGCTTCTTACCTGAGAGATACTCTACAGAATTCCCATCCTTGGATATCTAGAGTATGACAGAGCTAGACCAAGGCTTCCAAGGTGAGGGCAGCAAGTGGGAAGTTGTGCGGTTAGACTATGGAAGTGAGGGAAATTACAAAATGTCATGTCTGGTAATATGAGATTTTTTATTTATTTATGTATCCTCTTTTACACTTCCCACAGAGTTTGTGACTATTTTCTTGAGTATTCATTTCTTTGGTTTGTCTCCTGGGCCATAATAACGAGGGACCAGCCATTGAACCATACATTGTAAGCTGTTATATAAAGTCTAATCAAGTGCATTATCGTGTTAATAAATCTTCCCGTGATATTAGAAAGTGCATGTACTATTATATTAAGCATGTTCAAGAAAACCATGAAAGTTCTTCATATTTGAAAGAGCTTTATATCTGCTTAATTTTCTTGAAGAATCAAATTTTTATAATGCTCATTATCCACAAATGCATGCTCATCCCCCAACCATTAAGTTCTCTATTATGAATTTGCATTTTTGAGGGAAGGAAACTTTCGTTTTGGAACTTCTAATAACTCTTAATTCGCTCTTCCAACATTGTCCAGCTTTAGTACAGGACAATGTTGTGGACAAGGATTAGACATTGGTGAATAAACTGTGAAAATTAGGACTCAAGCGCATTATTATGATGATTTTTAGAATTTATGCTTCAATCTTCCCTGTTTGTTTATCTTAAGTGAAACACTATTATAGTAACCGCTGGCATTATAGCCCACAATGCAAAGGAAAGTTAAAGATAAGAAAATCTTTGCATTTAAAATTGTAAGATGAAAAGGAGTAAGATTTCCACATTTCACATTCCCATGCTTTCACATTCTACAACTTGTTTCTCTTTATCTTGACATGTTTCAATAAAATAAGTACATTGGAAATTATAAAACTTGTTGTAAAAGTATGATTGAGTTCTTAAACTTTCACTCCCTTAACTATGTTAAATTAACTAACGGAAAATGCTGGTGTGGCTTTTTTATTTAAAATTTAATTTTCTAATTAAAAAGAGGCTTGTTTTATTTATTTTTTTAAAAAAAAATACGTGAGTTCCATCAACGGGCTTTGATTGTGGGATTCGCTTAGCGAGATACTGATCCCCGCTCTTCCTTCCCGCACTCCTTCACGCTCCTCCAGGCCAACGCCGCCCAGAGCTTCTCGTTCCACCGCCATCCAACCGCAGGCACCGCCACCGCCGGAGGCACCACCGCGCAGCCGCTGTCGGCCCCGGAACCGGTGCTCAAGGCACACCTTGAGGCCGCACGCCTTGCACGTGCTGGCGTCGGAGAACGTCAGCACCTCCCTGCACCGACGGTTTGGGCGCGCCGACGTCTTCTTCTCCCTCTCTTGCCTCCGCAAGATCGTCTTTTCGTCTTCCCCAGTGGTCTCGATCGCAGCCAAGCAGGCTTCGCAAGTAAGGAGCCGCTGGTTCAGGCAGTACGAATCCGGGCACGTGTGGGACATGTGGATCTGCGCTCGAGACACAAAAAAACTGCACATGATTTGTTCGTTTGTATGTAAAAATGTGTGATTCAGGGTCGAAAAATTAGTGAAGAAATCTTTCTTTCCATACAAATTTATAATGGACTGGCCACCAAAATCACAAACTAGATTGCTTCATGACCCGACGACAACCGTCCCAGGAGGAAGAAGGAGATCAAGGAGATTGCAATCTGGGAAAGCCCATGTTCCTCCTCCCATCTCTCTCTCTCTCTCTCTCTGTGACAATTGATTGAGGCTGAAACCGTTTGAGTTTGACGGATAGTGTTATGATTTTGAGTTTGGCGAAGGTTGAATGTGAGTTGGAATCGGAGATGACGAGGATTTCTTTGAGTGGGTTGAGTATTTGGATAATCATGATTCTTATCAAGGTAACTTCTCATGCTCTGTTTCTGCTGGAGGTAGGGACCGAGTGCTTGATTCCACCGGCGTGAAATCCGGTTGAGTCCGAGACTGTCCTGATGAACTCATACATGTTTTGATGATTCGATGATTGTTTGGATACAAACCTCTTCCTTATCATTGCATTCAGGTGCCCTTTACTGAAACGCCTACCAAATGTATGATTGAATTCCTGAACGGTTCTAGCATGCGTATTTCGCAAGTATTCTTGCATTGTGATAATTATCTGGCAATGGCGTGCTTAAACTATGAGTTCTCCAGGGCATATGACGAATTATTTTCGTTGATGTTGGTTGAACTCTCCCAATTGTGCTCAATGCTCCCTGACTAAGAATTTGAACATGCTGTGTTGGCTTAATTTACTTGGATTATGTTATCTATATCAATCTACGATGTTTGTATATGGCTATTCTAACATTTGAGACAATTACAATCTTTAAATCGGAAATGGTGAAATCCTTCTTCAAAATGTGCATTGTGTACTGTGTACTTCAGTGAATTCCTGTCCGGACTTCATCCTTTGCTTGATCTTGTGTGTAATTGGTTTCGTATGCTTGGATGACTATGCCTTGCATTTCTTGATCCGTTCATTGATACCTCAATACCTTCTCACTGTCAATGGTATTCGGTTCATTTCTTTTGGTGAATGGATAGGCCACTACTTGTTTGATTTTCTTCATTTACTCAAGATTCTGAATTTCATTCCTCGATGTCATTTGCTTGTAACTTTTCTGTAAATGGCATGTGAGTCCCTGTCATACTGACATTCGATGGGTGAGAGCATAATGAGCTGTTTATGCCATGGCCGAATGCTTTGCTTGATTCATTGTCCACATTGCCAATTTGTATGCATGTTCAGTTGTTGCTAAACAAGTCTCATCCATGAGAATTGACTGTAGAATGTGGCTTAATGCTGTTTTCTTGTGTTTATGTTGCTATGTGGCTCAATGTTGTTTTATTGTATTAGAATGTGGTCTTTAGTATTTGGTCCCAAGAGTTCCTGTTGTGTAAAATCAAAGTTGTTTCCAAGTTATTTGAGTCACATTAGCAATATATGTTGGATTCATGTCGACTCCATGTTGATTTCTTATAGAGTTCAGTGTGTTTTTTGCATCATATGTGGGCTAGGATTGGATTTGATAGATCTTGGTTTCATATGAGGGTTAATTCGGTAGCACATGATGGTACATCGACATGTAGATGATTTCTCATCATTTTTTAGTTACTAGTCTCTATCTACCTAAATCATGCTCATGCATCGTCATTCTACTACTTGTATTTCTCAATTTTCAGTAGTTGAAATTACCTCAATACCGTGAGCCACATTGCTTTGGAATTGAATGTGACTAATTTACACATTTGATCATGTTGTAATCGTACCGGGAAGAGTGGTGGGCAATCCGAGGATTTTGCTGCCCACATGAGGAAATGTTTCGAAACTAGCCAAAGAATCGACTTTACTGTCTTTGCTCAGATGGATTGGACATTGCATTAGGTGGCCTCTCATTTCCTTGGGACTATGTTGGTCCTCATCTGCATAAGCCCTCCAATTCCGTTTGGCTATTTTGTTCACCCTCTTCATGCGTTCAGTGCTTTGTGGCTCCCTAGAGCTGTCCTCTAAATCTCCCAAGTGCTCCACCCAAAGCGACATCCTATAACCATAAGCCTGCACAGCATCATTGAAACATTATTAGTCACAAGCTTAAGTTTTTGATAAATGTCGATGCACTCGCTAGGTGTTCAGCTAGTACCTGCTATTAAATAGCTGTAACCACATGGAAATATGACATACTTGAAGTTCATACACAATTCCATAGTTGTGCCCTTTGAATCCAAAATCAGCGGTATTAGCTAATGCGCAATTCTCAGTGGGACCCACATGCACTCTACATCACGCGGCCCTCCGCAGAATTCTCTGCCTTTCTACATCTAATGAAGTGAGTCGCTATCCTTCTCAGCTCAGGCTTGGCGCGCTCTGCAGCAGGAGGGACAGAACAGAAACAGAGGACCTTCCAACATGGAAAAGGAGCTTAGCAAATTCTCTCTAGCCCTCAGTTATTCCTTTGATCTTCATTCCCTCTTCATTGTCCTCTCTGTCACCCTCCATCCACCAACAGCTGCTGCCACAACTCCATCGCTGGCCACCACAGGACATGTCACGGTGAGAAGGGGCAAGAACAAACAACGTTGATTAAAGGAACTCAGGTGATTTTTGAGCATTTATAAGGCTTGAGAAGAACAGAGGGCGAGCTTTAATTGACACCATAGACTGATGCTTCAACGAGGATTAGCACCGTAGACAAATGATGCGGACAAACATGAAGAGATTGTTCGGATGGAGCTGACTGAATAGTGATGGCTATGTTCTTTTTACCGAAGGCAACGGGAAAGATAAAGTTGGAGCTTTGATTTGGGTCCCTCTTCCTTGGTGGCTCTTATACCATGGAAATATTTCTATGATTTGCAAGCGAGAGGGAGAGAGAGAATCAACAAATACTACACCTTTACTCAATAGCCGAATAAAAGAGTATATAGTAGCTCCACCTATAAAGCATGAGAGACATTGATAAAGCTCCACTTATATTCATAAATATACTCCAACACAGATCACAATTGGAGCAAATACTTGATGGTGTTTTTGCATGTTTTTACAGGATGTTAGTGCATCATTTTCAAAGAAGTATCCACAACTGTACAAGGAGGGAATACGGAATTCATACTTCAACTGTAGAGTTGTGGCAGCCTGGTCTTTTTCTGCGGTCTACCAGTCTCTTATCCTTTATCACTTTGTGACAGCTTCTAGTTCTACTGGTCTAAATTCATCGGGAAAAATGTTCGGCCTGCGGGACGTCAGCACAATGGCATTTACCTTTATTGTTGTCACCGTCAACTTACGCCTTCTTTTGATGTGGAATTCAATAACAAGATGCCCTCATATTGCTGTCAATGGAAGCATCCTTGGGATGTTTGTTTTTATTTTCATATGTTCATTTATGAGGGTGAGTCTTCTCCCTTTCTGGGGGTTCTTTTCTTCCCTTCACCTCATCTAGTCCCCTTTTGCATAGCAATCATTCCGATATTCGTCTTATTACATGTATGCGCAAGAAAGTCTCTACCATGTTATCCACGTAGTAATGAGTACAATCTACTTCTACCTGACATTTCTTCTGGTTCCAATTGTCGCACTGCTTGGTGACTTCTTATGCCAAGGATAAGGTTTCAGACTCATATCTGGCCCAAAAAAAAAAACAGTCGGGCTTTTTTGTTCTTAGACATATTTCTCGTTTAGAAACAGAGAGAAACACTGTAACATAGTTCTCAAGTAAATTTGCTCATGAATACTGATTGCGAATCTACAATTTCGCTTTTCTAAAAGTAACAAATGTCGGTTGTCATGGAAATTATAATGGAGGACCTCCTTTTTCGCTCAAATAGCCTTCATCATCTTCATTGTCGATTTCGTGGGTCCTTTTTTCCCTATTTGCTCCAAGACAACATACAGGGCTTGTCACGTCCGTACTTTTCCAGTTTCTCAGATGGTCCATCATTTGGGAAATGCATCTGCGCTGCTTCTCTCTCTGTCTCTGTCTCTGTCTCTGTCTCTCTCTCTCTCTCTCTAACCCCTCTACCTCCTCTCTGGGCTGAAGATGGCCTTATTTCTGGAATGCGGTTACAGGAGAAATCCATATATCAACCTTAGTTGGTATAAGTATATATTGGCTTATGGGAACTTGACAGCTCGCTCATCTCAAGCGATCGATTTCTGGATTCACCATATTCTATTTTGCGGATTCTGTTTATTAGCAACGAGTGTTTTCTTCAAGCAATTGCAATGGATACTTCCTCTGATTACTTTCTCTCTTTTTTCTTTTTTCCACGCACTGATTTTTCATGCACTTGGTTATAGGGTTCAAAGGTGGTTGTTCCGATATGATTATCAGATATTACGGAAATTTCTAAGGGCACAAGCCACAGGATGAGGACGAAGCCGAAGACATTGCCCAGGGGCTCCGATGTACAGATATGTTTCTTAATACTGTAAAATGAAATTTTAGACTGTTCGAGTTTCTCTATTATTGTCAGAATCACAAGCATACAATCTTTAGGATTCTCCCTTCCAAAATTCGTACCCATCCCTAAACGGAAGGAAAGGGAGGGATCTGATCATAACAGACTTCTGGACTCCTTCCAGACGCCAAGAGTATCGCACGTTTCAGAGCAGTAGGAAAGCAGCTTACGTTAATTCTGTTCGTGCATTTATGGGCTAGTTCTAGCCCAACCGCCAAGTCCTAAATGCTTTTCTGGAAACGTTTTTTCATATCTTCCTGTTCACTGTTTCTTGTCAAAGCTTGCTTCACAAAGGAAGCTCACCTTTTATTCCCAGCCACGCTGCTCATTTCTTGCATTGCTACTGCTTATATGGCAGCAAGGAGTTCCTTTGCCTGTTCATTAATTCTCTGGTCGCTTTTTCTCTGGTTGAGTGGGAGATCTGTTAACTGTTTGGTTATTTTAGGTGCTCCTCTGGAAGCCATCGCTAGCTGCATCCCGAAGTTGTTTGAGGATGACAAACTCACCGTGCCTCCATCGAAAAAGTCAGGTGGTTTATTCGGAATTGCTAAAAGTGTGATCGTTGAAAGCATCTCATTAGTTGAAGAAGGAATATTTTTTCAGATTTTTATAACTGATTCCAACCGTGTCCTATGATCCCCTTCCAACAAAGAAGTAATTATGGACTCGGCTCGGTCCTTGCAAGAAAGGCAGAGGACATCTGTTGGAGCAGTATCATATTCTATTTTGTAAGCAAAAGCCGTTGCAAGAATCGCATATAATCACCTTATCGGTGGACCAAATATCTCACGAGGAGCTGATGAAATTGGCCAAGTTTCTGAGACACTTGACTGCTGGGATTCATCCAACCATTCTTCATTACCATCGTTGTCGTCATCATTCTCAAAAACCAGCTATATCCCACGCTTTTTCAGCTATATCTATTCCTGTCTCCTTTGAACAGCGGCTCTGTACTTGCTTTTTCAGCAAAGCTTCTTAGGCTTGAATTCTGGATATCTAATCTGGTAAAGCTGGTCTTCACTTGTGTCATTTAATGTCTGACGTGTATCGGATCTTCAAGCCTGAGAAGCCTTCCTTTAATGTCCTCGAATGCTGGTAGCAGAATGTTTGCTCGGTTTGCACTGTCCATAGAGACAACAACAGCGAAAATCATTCCCTCTAACCTCACGATTCTTCTTCGGAGCAGCAATATGAGGAACTTCCTGACAAAACCATCCAGGAATCTCACTCCCAGGGACACTCGAGTTGTGCAAATGCTTTATAGCAAGCTGAAATTTCTTATGAGAAAACACATTTAAGGTCAAAACTTTCTGCATTCATGATTGAAGATATTGAACAGAGATGGAGAAACTGAACTGATGATCTTCATCCATCTTTTTGCTACAGTTCAAGTAGTTTTCCCAAAATGGGAGTTATGAGTGATCTTTTTCACCTTTTCAATTCTTCTCTCCCAAGAGTAAAAGCCTCAGAGATTTCAATACCTGGAGACCAGTGATGTCAACTAGATTGCTGCAATCAGTAAAGTTTAGCTCCTTCAAATCAGAAATATTCAGATGAAAGGTGTAAATTTTGAAATTGATTAACCTCAACGCGGGATAGTTCTCGGGGATGATGGCCACGACGGCGCCGAGTAGTTGATCGCCTCCAGAAGGCCCGGCACTATCTCCTTTCCTCACTTGAGGCCTTGTTCATTGAGCCGAAGCCACGGCACGCTGCTTAGCACATGCTCGCGGTAGAGGTGATCCACGATGCTGTGGCAGGAGGTGTCGGCGCCGTGGGAGCTGAGGAAGACATCACAGCGGAAGCGAGATGAGAACATAGCGTCGTCCTCTTCGGGATCGTCCGTCACTATCGTCGTCTTCGGCTTCTTGGTCGGCCTCACTTAGGAGTCGCTGGTCTTTTAACAGAGGTGGTCGATGCAGAGATTGGGGCGCCACTTAAAGATGAGCAATAAGCAACGAGCACCTTGCTGACGGATTCGTGTTCCCTTTGAAAAGACCGATTTCCACATCATGGGAAATGTGCTGTCTTAGTTTTTAATTGACAAATCATGGCACTCACATTACTTAAAGGGAAAAAATTATCCAAAGACTTTTAAACTTATTATACGATGGTCAATTTTATCCTAAATTTTTGTACTAATTTAATTCTAAAAATTTCAATTATGATAATTTAATCTCAAATCTTTTAAAAATTATAAATGTAGTTCTTCCCACTATTTTTACCATAAATCGCTAATGTGACGTTCCAGTAAGCTATCCTACTTGGAAAGTTGATATTATTGTGGTCAATTGGGTTTAATTTTTAAAAAAGGAAATTCTAATTTTATTTTATTTTATTGTTTTCTTCACAAGGCCGGCAAGTGTTGCCAACCATTTTGAGAAAATGGCGTTCAACTTGTTACCGCCGAGAGCGCAGCAACAGGCCTTCAAATTTGTTCCCATTGAGGTGAAGACTTCTCAGGACGGCTCTTTTGCCGAATGCGAGTGAGATTGTGCCAGAAAGTCCATTTTCTTGCAGGTCCAGCACTAAGAGGCCGTCGCTGATCTTCCCCAGAAATTGAGGTATCGTTCCAATGAGATTGTTATAAGAGAGGTCCAGAATTTGTAGGTCCTTCATTTCACAAAGAGAGCCATGGATTTTGCCAGTCAATTGATTGGTAGCCAGAGAGAAGATGAGAACCATATTTAGGAGCGATGAAGGTTAAAGCGGCCCTTGGATCTAGTTCATATTCAGCTGGAGAACTGTCAGATTTTTCTATGGAACTTGTTTCAAGCTAGTGAGGAAGTTGTGAGAGATATTGAAATAAGACTGACTTAGCTTTGACATGTCACATCCATGACGGGATATCACCGTGGATCATGTTACCCAGCAGGATCCATTCCATGTTGGTTGAATATCTCACGAATGCAGGGTTCGGTAACTTTGCACCCAGAAAGACCGACTTTTTGGAGTTTTGGTAAGACATGCTCTACATTTTTGCTATTGGTCAATGACAAAGTGTTGTCCGAAAGATCGAGATTTTTTAGACTCATGAGTCTGGATAACAAGCGTAGGTCTCAAAAACTGGTCAAGTCATTGGCTGAGATGCTCAGCTGAGGATTGTAAGCTGAAAAGCCGAGGTCGGCATGACGCCATGCAATGATTACTACTCAAGTTAACATGATATAACGAGGGTGCAGCAAGGAACTTGTCTATGTGACCGCTGAGCCCATTGTTACTCAGGTCTCCTCTCATCAAGGATGGAAGAGAGAAAGAGGTTATTGGAAATGTCAAGTTGGGCAAAATTGGAAAGATTCTTTATGCTTGGACTCCAAGCGGCTTGTCGGAATAGGAACTGTGAAGAGATTATGCTAGAAACCTTGTTGAAGAAGTCGTTTCTTGTTGTCGAAGATATTGGGTATTGTACCCATGAATTTGTTGGAGAGAAGATCGAGCAGAGTGAGCCAATCCAGGTTTGACTGAGTTGGAGGAACATGCCTCCTAAGCTCGTTAAATGAGAGTTCCAAACTGTTGATTTGTGTTACGCTACCGAGTGACGATGGAGTAGAGCCAGTGAAATTACACTGGTTAAGCCAAAGTATCTCCAGAGAATGCAGGACGCCTATGGACTCTATCAATGCTCCAGAGAACCCTATGGAGGACAAGTCCAAAACCTTCAAAGAGCTATAAAGTAACCCGGAAGCTCAACGTTTCCTGATAGATAGAGACATGTTAGCTTTGGCAAAAGGAAACTGTTTGCTAATTATGTGCCGCACGATTGACTGGAACTAAGGCTGAGATATGGAGATAGATTTATTATTAGAGTCACATCAATGCTAGACACCGTTAGCGCATTGAGGGAACTCTTTATTATTCATTGATGCTCCTCTTCATAGAATATCTGTCCTTATATAGGACCATAACTATATTCAAGAATAGTTATCCCACCGACATTCCTTAAACTGGTTGTATTGAAAATTTTCCCTATAATGTATGTTGTTAATTGAGTTGGTACTTTTTTAAACTCAACACTTCTAACAATGAGGCAATTTATTTGTCTCAACAAAAGGTACTCAATTAAAACCTCCTTAAGTTTGAACTATTTTTTGAGAGAGATATTTTTTGAGTAATTAGTCAAGTCACATGAAATATAATTATATGACCTTAATATATGTTGTGGTGATTAGAGGAGGAGAACTTAAATGAACCCCAGTTTTGGGCACGATTAAAGACAAATGATATCGTCAATCAAATCATTTGTTCGCAAACTCCAAAGCGGGTCGCCAAAATATACTTTTAAAAATTTGGATGCCCATACTGATTCATTTGGGCATACTTGTGCTATTTTTATGCATTTATTTTTCTTTAACTTTACAAATCCTTTTTTATAAAAAAAAAAAAATCCACATTCTTACTGTCATAACGAAAAATTCTATGGCTTATATATTTTCAACTTTTCCTCTCTTATTTGGACGCGTCTAACTCCTTAAAAAATAGCACTTAACTCCACAATAGTTAGGTGAACCAACAATTTGAGTTCTAGGGCAGATATTAATATTCTCAACCATTCCTTGTAGGCTAGTCACCAGTTCAGCCATGTTTACCTTCAACCTTTTCTTATTAATATTAATATTCTCAACAATTTTTGGTACCAAAAAGTTTGTCATACGCAACACCAAGTACGATGGAATTTTTTGATTCCCTGGGCCCATCACCGATTTTCCCTTCTCCCTGGCAATCGGTTATGAGAACAATAACCAGAAGGTCATTTTCGTCATTTTAACTCGGGGCAATTTCGTCGTTTGATGAGAGAAATATAAAAGGGAATTTTTGGTCTTCGTCATTCGACGAGGAAGTTCTGGATTCTGACTGATTCTGCTTCGCGTCCCTAAACTCTCCCTCCCGTCCTCCCTAGCTTCACCGCCGGCCGGCCTTCCATCTCCGACCACGGCAGGCGCACGAAGGAAGGCACACACTACGCGCACAGGAGAAACAGAGCTCGATCCTGGAATCGGAACTTCATTTTCGTCGATTCGAGATTCACCAGAGGTGAATCAACGTCGATTCCAGTGTTCATGACTTCGGTTGCGGGTTCCAGTGATCGTCTGGTTGCAGTTCCGATCGCGTGCTATCCTGACCGCGAGGCGCTCCTTCGGTTCGTTCTTTCGCTTCAGGGATCGGTGGAAGGTTGCGGTAAGTTCGAATTGCATGGAAAAGGACGCCCCGGCTCAGTTGACTTCCAACCATCACCTTCGAATCTTCTCTCCACCGATTGAGCTCTTCAACTTCTGACTCTAAATCAAGCCCAGGAGTCGTCCTCGCGTCTAATGAATGTACGGATACTGCTCAGGAAGTGTTCGGTGAAATGACCGAAAGACTCTATCCGATATTTTGTCCTGTTGCTGGCCATTAGAATCAATGCTATAGTGAGGCTGTGCTCGCTGTCTGGAAAGTCACTGAGCCGCCAACAAATCATCAGGTCGTCTCTTCTCCAATTAAACTTTGTTATAGACTCGCCTCTCTTGATCTCCGTTCAGTTTTTATTGTCTTCGCCTTTCATTTGACTGCTCCGTCCGACCTTTGTTTGGTCGTCGTGCCAAGACACTTCTCGTCACCAAAAGCCAGAAGCGGGACTGCAACGGTAGGAGCCAAGGAGGGGCGGTCGCGATCGCTTTCGATAATACCGGTTGCCTTCTTCGGACATTCCTCTGTGTACACATTCGAGATGGCCGGAACGGTATTTACTCGGGAGGTTATATGTGCTCGCTGACGCCACAGCTTTTCGTGTCGGCCGAAGCTTATTCTAGGATTCCATTTATAAAGTTTCTGTCGATATTTGGTCCTAAAGTGGTGGTGTGATCAATTGTATTTCGCATTGCAAGTTGAATCATGAAATTCCACGAACTGGACCCCTGATTTTTTGCTGGAATGTGTTGGAATTTGCCGAATTTTTGTCGAGGTGTTGCCAGAAGATTATTGTTGTAGCTTGGCTAGAATTCACTAAAAGTTTACTTGGAGTTGCCGTAATTTGTTCGGAATTGTTGAAACTCACTTGAATATGCTGGAGTCTCGCTGAAATAAGTTAGAATTTTGTCAAAACATGCCCCCGAGTCTTTAAAGATACTTTTCTAGTTCACCAACATGCAAGACGACATTTTAATGCCATGACTCTCCTCAAGGGCGTCCCATAAGTTAGACCTCAAGGATTTCCTTGGGAAAATCTATTGATGCTGGTGAGAGAAGGAAAAACGGGTGCCATGGCAAGTGACAAAACGAGAGAGAGAGAGAGAGAGAGAGAGAGAGAGAGAGAGAGAGAGAGAGAGAGAGAGAGAGAGAGAGAGAGAGAGAGAGAGAGAAGGTGGCGAAGCTGCTGCTAATTTTTGTTTCATGTACTCAGTGAAATCTTTAAATAGAATAGTAACTTTAAATAAATAAAGCAAGTAACTTCCTTGGCATCCGTAAGTTTCAGTGTTGGGTTTAGATTTTTTTTTTTTTTTTTGAATAAATTGTTTGATTTCAATTATAAGTCTTGTTTCCCTATTCGATTTTTCACCTGTTGTTATTGGTGAAAAATCTCACATAATTCTGGAAAAAGTTGATCGCACAATTGATATCTTTATCATGTTGATTCTCCCATTATTTTCGATGAATTGTATAAATACTAAATCAGAAATGCCATCTTCTTACTCCCTTTATTTGGAGAAATCCCTTCGCACTCTTCCATCAGCTGACATGCTGCTTCAATTGCTTCCTACATTGTTCATCTTAGAGTATCATAATCAAACTGAGCAAAAAATGGTGCACAGACTATATAGAATTACAGAAGAGTCCATCTCTATTTCCTACGACTCCATAGTACACAAAATATCTAGTGCTTCGGTGACATCCCAATTCTAACAATACCTAGAAACCATTGCATTCCAAGAGCTTGTATCTCAGAACGGCGCATCATCAAACACTTGATGAGCATTACCTAAGTAATCAATTTAAGCATACGTGTGAGGCTGAAGCTTGTGGATCTGGGCCAGGTGTGAGATGGGCATGGTTTAATGGGTCGTATTGAACCGAAATGCTTGGACGATGGGGCCATATTTATCCTCTTTTATTCATTATCATTTTGTGCCGCGGTACTCTCCACTCCAATTTCGGCTTTGATGCTCTCAGAACCCATTTTTTTACCACGTCAGTCACTCGTCTTCTCTTTGAAACCGTCTCTTTCTTTGTCCACCACAATCTACTGCGGACCTGGATTACAGAAGAAGTTTTACTTTTCAAAATAGTGATTATTAATGAATTCACAGCTGTAATATTTAATTTGTTTATAGTTTTCGCTCATTTGCAAGCTTCAAAAAATTTGATTGATGAAATATTTATTTTATTATAATTGTTGCATATTACTTCTCCTCCACGTCGATTCAAATATATAAAATAATAAAACAATTATTGTTTTAGAGCCGTGTGTGGGACCGTCCTTTATAGATTGCCTATACCAAAGGCCGTCCCAATATGGGCACTTACTTAGGGCGAAATATTTAGTGGTTTCCTATTGCCGCACCTAGACCTAAGATGGGTGATGGGACCTGCCATGGCTGCACATAAAAGTTTCGTGAAATGGAATTAAGGAAGGAAAAGCAAAGAACGACGGCTAGAAGCCTCACATGCAGCCTAGAACCAACTATCTAAGAGAGCGCTGAAAATTAACATGGGCAGGTCCTTGGCAGTCAGAGATTCAATGGGAAGCATGGTTGGAGTGAGTCGCAGTGAGACTGAAAGGTTAATTGATAAATTTGTGAAGGAGGTGAGTGATAAGCGTAACCATAGATTGCAATTTGCCATTCTTAGAAGTGCAGCCACTTATCACTGAGTGCAAGGTCCAAAAAGCACATTATAAGCACATTCGGATAGAAAATCAAGTGACGGACTGGATTACCAAGGCTTATTGTTGCAAATCTGTCCTTGCAATTGGGTCCCTAATCTCCGCAAGTTTTATCAAATGTCGTTCGCTTTGAGGCTAACAAGTAATGAAAGTAGTTGGTTTCCCAGGAAAAAAATCCGATTAGCAAAATAATATAAATATTTTGTCATTCTCACACACGTAGCTCATGCATGATCTAATCATTGTCTAACGGCTAAATCACGTAGGTAATAAATAACAAGGTTAATATACATAAATATAAAATTATTTCCTAAATCTCTCACAAATCTTAATTTTTTTTCCAAACTTTTTCCCTATAATCTCTCAACAAAACCGGCCTCAAAAGATTGCATCCACGACACTTGCCAACAAAATACCGATATTCTCTCCCTCTCCTTCGATGCTCACCAATTTCCAGGCTTTGTTTATAAGAGCTATAGCTTAGACCTAACTAATCCTTCAAGTGTGTGCGTTTGTGCAAACACGCCGTGCATAGCATCAATTGCGAGCCACTCAATCTTGATGCCTTTCCTTCCTCCAAGTGTCCAATGGTCACTACTATTTAGAATGATGTTTGAAAGATATGTTTCTTGTTTCATTAGAATGTTCATGATAAACAGATAGTCAATTCTTGTTACTAATTATTTTTGTTCCTTTGTTTTTAGTATGTTCTACAATTGGTTCTTGGAGTTGCAACAACTTGACATAAAGGATAATACTTACCCTAGGCAATTGAATTGGTGACAATTGTTGACTACGCCTAACCCTGAATTTCCACTTTCTGAAATATATATATTTTTCATTGTAACGTCCAAATGCGGACTTCATTGTTCGCATGACAGGGCATGTGGTGCATTAGATGGATGAAACGTTGATAGATTGATGAGCTCTAGGCGCAAATCATTCCAATCCTTACTTGTCTCTTATTGGATGTTTATTTCTGTCAAAAAATAGACGATGCCGATCCCTGTTCTGTTGACATTCTGTCCATCATTTTATCGATTCTTTCCATGGAATATGATATATCGTTTTTAATTATTTTATGGGGGGAAGATCAAGCGGTTTAATAATGAACATTTATGATGAAAGACACTGAGTGGACGGAAGGATTAGATGAGAAGAGGGGAGAGTTTTTATCCATTTACGTCTCTATCATTCGTCACAGATTCACCCCCTCCCTCTCATATTTTCCTTGTCTCCGTCACTATGTTATGTCTATTTGGTCATGGAATTTCATTCTTGAATCGCATTATTGTCCTTGCCTGAAATGGAAATATACAAAAGGATCGAGAAACATGTCGTGTGAAGATGCGAGAATATATGGAGAAATGATGAAGTGATAGGAGTTGCCGTTATTGGCATTTTGGTGCGAATGAACGTATGGAAGATGTACAAGAGCGGTTCAAAAGAAGCTTTTGAGAATCGATCTAGATTATTGACGGTTTATTTTATTTCTTAAATTTTTGCTGTAACTGGGAAACGCATTGGGATATCTCAAGATTGATTGCACTATAAATTCGTTTTGTCGCCGTTATCGGCATTTTGGTACGAATGAAAATTCCTATCCTTACTATTTTAGCGTTTTGTTTTCTATCGCTTAAATATTTTCAACCTTTCATCTGTCATTTAGACGTGTGTAACTTGTGAAAAAAAAGCATGTAACTTCACAATTGTCATGCGAGCCATCGACTTTAGTTTTAGAGCTGAAGTTGAAACTAATATTACAAAGCAAAAAAGAATGCTTTGAGAAATTAAATTAAAATCGTGATCGACACTCTAGACTGAAATTGATTGTGGCTTGAAATGAGAAGTACAATTGGTAACAATCTCGTGGAGAGGTTAATGAGAGAGAGGAGTCGGTAAATCCTCAATGCTCTGTTTTTTGTCGTTCTTTTGTACAAAGTACAGGCTAAGAATTCCGGTTGAGATTTCTGCGATATATCCTTCAATTTAGGATTTTTAATGATCTGTACTCATTTTGATGCTGTTGTGATCAACTTGGATTGCAATAATTGCTTTCATGTTGCGATTTCATCTCTGAACCAATCACCATATGTTCGTTAAAAATGCCGAAATGAAGTTCGTGTGCAAATTCGAGAAGCATTCTCATGTCTTAGTCTGGAATGATGGTTGTATAATACACACGTTCGATTCATTTGCAGCGTCTCTGCTTCCAGTGATTTAAGCCTATGGCTGAGATGTCGACATGCCATGACTACTCGATTGTTGTTCAAATCCATACTCACATGCTGTCTCTGATCCTGATATATTCGTGTTAATCATTTTTCAGGATGACCAAAGCATGTCAACTTATGCCATAAGTAGCATAGTAGAATCTAGTGGTCATGAAATTGTTGGCATCTGACGAGTTATGTTCACTGGCTTTGGATATTGTTTTACTCATGAATCTGTCGGTAGGCTGAAAGGTCTTACGTTGCCGATTTGTATACAGGTTCAGTTGTTGCTGAATGAGTCTCAACCATGAGAATTTACAGTAGAATGCGCTCAATTCTGTTTTGCTGTGTTTATGTTGCTATGCGTTTCGGTTTTTGCAGC
This sequence comes from Eucalyptus fibrosa, assembly GCA_017140475.1. Taxonomy (NCBI): domain Eukaryota; kingdom Viridiplantae; phylum Streptophyta; class Magnoliopsida; order Myrtales; family Myrtaceae; genus Eucalyptus; species Eucalyptus fibrosa. Next base: position 13,031,740 of record CM029511.1, read on the forward strand.
ATGATGTTCTTCGAAAATGTCCCCGCTGCAGCCACCTGTAGTATTTGGTCCCAAGAGTTCCTGTTGTGTATTATCAGAGTTGTTTCCAAGTTATTCAAGTCATATTGTCAATTTACGTTGGATATCCGTGCTGATTTTTATAGAACTTTAGTGTGTTTTTTGCGTCATATGTTGGCTAGGATTGGATTTGATAGATCTTGGTTTCATATGAGGGTTAGTTTGGTAGCACACGATGGTACATCGACATGCAGATGATTTCTCGTCATTTTTTTTTAATGTTTTAGTAGTGATTTGCTTGAATAAATAAGGGTCACGTGCCATTGTCCGAACCATATACTACAAGTATCAGACTCGTTCTTAGTTAAATAACATGTCCCGGGTTAGTTTCTGTAAGTGGCCATGACCCCGGGCCGGATTCTTTAGTTTACCGGATCATTCCGTGCTTATTTGTTATATGTTTCTCCTTGGAATTTCATTATTGGTCGTCATTTGGGGGATATTTATTTGATAGCTTAGAAATAGAATAAATCTTGGATTTGGCTCACGGGGATTCTTGTCCCGAGACTCAATAATGAGGCCATGTATATTCATTACCCGACATCATATTGGGTTTATCCTGTCGCACTTTACCTTTATAGCATTGATTATGATTGGTTACTTATTGATTGTGCATCCATGCAAGTACATCATTTAGTGGTGTATGATAATACGATAGGCAAAGATCGCATGAACAATATATTCAAAAGATTGAGAATTGGTATTGAAAGGGTGGTCATTAGATAATTAGCGTAATTAAGCCCCAATCTTAGACCAATAATTTGCAAGAGTGAAGTGTACTACTGTGCTTCACTTGGCTCTTAAATGACCCTAAATAGAGTAGTGACGATTCCAATTTTTTTTTTGGTCAGTGTGACGATTCCAATTAAATAAAATTTCTTTGATTAATCAATTGAAACTCAAACGTCACGATAGTTAGGATTTAAGAGAACTCACGTTGAACAAAAGCGAACACCTCGAACAAAGGCATCACTCAATCGTTATACCTGCCCCTCTAAGATTCTTTAGAGAGGGTCGCAACAATTTATGAGAGGTAGCTTTCGAAAATTAGTTATGGTAATACGTGTTATGGTGACTGGAGGAGGCGGATTTAAGGGGCTTCATTTTTTGGCACGTTTTAAGACAGATGATGTCGTCAATTAAATCTCGTCCATGTGCTCCGAAACCAAGCGGGGTCACCGACAATTTGCTTTAGAAAATTTGGATGCCCATGCCAATTCATTTGGGCATTCCTGCGCTATCTTTTTTCGTTATTTATTTTTACTTATCATTACAGATCTTTTTCTTTTTCTTTTTTAACAAAAGATCTCCATCCCCATTGCTTTAATGTTTTGTTTTTTATCGCTTAAATATCTTCAACCTTTCCTTGTAGGATAGCCGCCTGTTCAGCATGTTTGCCTTCGTTCTTGTGATAATGTACTTATTAATGTTGTCAATCGGAGACACGCATATTATATGTACCTTCATCTATGTGAATGGTAAGCTTGAGTTGGAACCTTATGACACCTATATTCCAATGGTCTCTCTAAATCCTTCTTATTGAACCTTCATTCTTATCGTGTTTATTCTTCAAAGATAAACTACAATCTCCAGAGAGCGAGGGAGAGAGAGAAAGAGTCCATGGTAAATGAAGGCATATAAATGAGGAATTAATGGAAAGGAAGTAAATAGAGCTGATAATAAAAAAAGATGATAATTTTTTTATCAGAGTAAACTTCACCTCTAAGATAATATAAAAATAATGGAACTCATCTTGCCGAATTTTTGTTGAGGTGTTGCCGCAAGATTATTGTAGCTTTGCTAGAATTCACTAAAAGTTTACTTGGAATTGCCGTAATTTGTTCGGAATTATTTAAACTTGCTTGAATGTACCGGAGTCTAGGCTGAAATAAGTTGAATTTTGTCAAAACACGCCCGGAATATATAAAGATACTTTTCTAGTTCACCACATGCAACACGACATTTTTATGCCATGACTGTCCTCAAAGGCGTCCCATCTGTTAGACCTCAAGGATTTTCTCGGGAAAATCTGTTGATGCTGGTGAGGAGGAAAAATGGGTGCCATGGCAAGTGAAAACAGAAAAAAGAAAAAAAAAAAAAAGATGGCGAAGCTATTGGTAATATTTTTTTCTAACTTTAAATAAATAAAGTAAGTAACTTCTATTCGGCATCCGTAAATTTCAGTGGTTGCATTTTTAGTTTTTTCTAAATAAATTATTGATTTCAATTAAAATTCGTGTTTTCCTATTCGATTTTTCACCGGTTGGTGTTGGTATTTCACATAATTCTAGAAAAAATCGATCGTGTGGCTCATATCTTTATCATGTTGATTTTCCCAATTATTTTCGCTAATTTTTATAAAAATTGAATTAGAAATTCCGTCTTCTTACTCCCTTTATTTGGAGAAATCCCTTCGCATTCTTCCATAAGATGATATGCTTCAATTACTTCCTTATATTGTTCCACTCGATGCATCATCAAACTAAGTGAAAAATGGTGAGTATCCATCTCTATACTCTGCGATTTCATAGCAGACAAATTATATCCAATGCTTAAGTGACATCCCCATTTTAACGAATACCCATAAACCATTACATTCCATGAGCCTATACCTCAAAACGGCATATCATTAGGCACCCGACGAGCACTATCGAAGTAATCATGTTAAGCATGCATATGTGCCCGAGGAAAAGGCAACAGATACTTAGATTCATAACTTAGCTTCAGAATTGAGTAACTGAACCTTTTTCCCTCCACTACATTTTCTACAAATTTAATGGTGGAAGACCGGATCGGAAGATCGAAATCCCTTTCTTACTTCCTAACTCCGATGAGATCTAATTCGATTTGGAGAGCACTGGTGGAAAAGGCGAGGAAATAGCATGTTGGAAGAGCACCGTCATGGTTCGCCTGCGGGCTCTGTATCGCAAGGTGTGAGATGGGCATGGTTTAATGGGTTGGGCCAGACCGAAAGGCTTGGGTGATGGGGTCCAAACTAGGCCCAATTGGACGCTCTCTTCTTATTTTTATTTACTTTTATTTATTATTGTTTTTGTATCTTTTTACTATTATTTATTTCTTATTTTTTTCAGAAATATATGCTTAGTGTGTCGATAAAAATTAAAGTGTCAATAATGGATTTTGTGGAATGAAGGGAGAGAGTGAGAGAGAGAAGAGAGAGATTATGTAATGCACTTTATAAATAGAAAAATATAATAAAATTACCCATTATCTTAGATAGGAGGAAGGAAAAGGTAAAAGCTCAGGAGAAAATCCATTATGAGATTGAATTCCAACACTAATCATAGCAAATATTATATATTTTGATCACTTTTATGATTGAAAAAAAAAACCATAGATACCCATCAAAACAAGTTGTTTTGACCACTTTAATATTGAAAAGGTTATATGGTTTCAAATATTTTGAGGATAAATGTTTACAAAAAAATATTTATTTATATATAGATCATATTGAGGATTATGACGGGGCCTGAAAGTATACTGTCTCACATATGACTTATATTTGACAAATAGTAATACCAAATGGTGTTTATCACTGCGGCAATCTCCACCGATTCCAAAGACTTCGACTTTTTATCACCAACACGTAATAGTCTTTTTTGTCATCCAACTGTTCAAGACTCTTCATGCTAATCGAACTGTTGCGAGGCATGATGCACGGAAAAGGGCAATTATCGCAAGCGTAATTTCTGCAACTTTATGTAGAAGTGCTTCTTGACTTGACTTGCCTTTTTTATTAATTAAAATAAAGAATTAGAAAAAAGAATCAGCAAGCAATAAGATGTTTCTTAGTTGGTAAACCGTACTCTCCACCAACTAATTTTATAATTTTTTTCGCTAATAAAGTTTAGATTGTGATCCAAAAAGAACCAGCGAGTGATAATGATGCAAGGTATGATGCACGGAAAAGGGCAATTTTTAAGTAGCTTAATTTCCACAACTTAATGTAGAGGTGCTTCTTGACTTGACTTGCCTTTTTTATTAATTAAAATAAAGAATTAGAAAAAAAGAATCAATGTGCAGTAAGATGTTTCTTAGTTGGTAAACCGTACTCTCCACTAACTAATTTTGTAAATTTTTTCGCCAATAAAGTTTAGATTGCAATCAAAAAAGAACCATTGAGCAATAATGATGCTCCTTTGTTGGTAATCATACTCTCCACTAAGTAATTTAATATTTTTTCCGCTAATAAAATTTAGATTGTGATAGCGCTTAGTCTCTTTTCAAAAGATGGATGCGTAGCTTCAATGTCTTATCCAATTTGAAGGCCGTTACTCACGCATTTTTATTGTCTAATGACGATGGTACATGGAGAAATTGTCAATCAATTCTAATTTTTTTGTACGAATGACAATAACATTTTATCTTTTTCGATTTTCTCAATTTAATCCTAAATCTTTGTACGAAATCACAATATAGTCATTTTGACTAATTTTCATCAGAAATTGCTGATGTTGCAAGCCACGTAGGATAGTCGACAATAACTGAATCGTACGTCAGTAATTTCTTATAAAAATTGATGAGATGGACAACATCGAATTTTTTGCAAATGTTTAAAACTAAATTATCAAAATTGAAAAGTTTTTAATTAAATTGACATCGATACAATACATCTAAGACTTGTTGGGTAATTTTTTCCTATTATGTGTATTAGCATGTAGTTGTGGAGAAGAAACTTATTTCATCATAAAATTAGAAGACAACTACTAAATTCGTGTATAGAGTCACCTTGTTACAACTTTAAGGTTGATCGAAGATTATATTCAACGGCTTAAGTAAATAATATCTCGAGTGAGTCAATTTAGGGATATGACCCTCGAGTTGGGCCTAATAGATGAACCATTGATAAAACAACAACTAGTAGTGGCAGCATACAAATGTTTTATTTTATTTCGAGTAATGATGATGGAACATTAAACGAACAAAATGATATAAAAAGGAACAAAGAAAGATGAGATACAGAACATAGGATTAAGACACGACATAGGGTCCAGGAAAAAGTAATAGGAACAGAAGCAGGAGAATATGATTGGTTTTTCTCGAGCCAAAAAGTGAAACCATAATATTTTTTGTTTCATGTGATAAAGGTCTCGTACATGTCCAAGACTCAGAGAAAATTCCTCGATTACATCTAGAGAAGATGCATTCATATGTCATCATGCTCGTCAAGGTGAAGATGGAACTTGCGTCCGTTAAAGTGAATCGGTGAAATGGAGATGTAAGATAATCTTAACAGAAGGTCCCGTAAAATTTACAGTTCTAGAAAATAAAATTCACATCGTTTTCCAATAGGTCATACATATGCACTCCATTTTTTCCACAATATTTGAATAGTAAAAATCTCCGATCAAATTTCTTGATTGTATAAACCAAAGCGAGTCAAGTTCAGAATCTATTTTTAACTATTCGACTCAACTCGATCTCCATTAATAAAGGAGACGTTCTCTTTTATATAATATCGCAATTCTTGATCCTGAATATTTTTGAGTTATACCTTACTTCAACGGCCTGAATATAAATCTAGGAAAAGCCACACAAATTACAGATGCATGAGAGGAAAAATCAAAATTGGGTCTTGGAGGCAAAAGAAAAGCCCCAAGAAACAGAGTTTTTCTTTTTTCCGACAATGAATGTTCACTTCAAGAAAAAACGTCCACGGTGTTGTCTATGTGCTTATTGCTATTTCCTAATAGACTAGCTTTTCCACAAGACTTGCAGTCAAATAATATGACAAAATTCCAAAGATGCTTTTACAAGGAAAATAATACAAACTTTTGATGAGAAAAACATTTTGGCCAAAGCCGGTGGTGGCACGTCGTACAACAGGAGAAAGCATTAATTATTGCACTAAGTGGACTCTATAATTGTCCAATTTTAGTAAAGCTAATGCTCAAAGAGCCCGTCAAGTCACTGGATTTGGAGTGCCTTCATCTGCATCAGAGTCTGGACTCCGGCCGCTGCGGATTGCTGGAGCCAAGCGCGACTCTCGTAATTTTTAGTGGGTAGGGTCTGAAGTCAATTTCAGTACAAAAGAAATGGCGGAGTGGGCCCTTTTGTTTTCAATTAATCGTGTAATCAGATGGAGGCATTTGCTCTTTTTGGAGACTCCGTAGATGTCGTGTAAAGATGATTATATGAAGCTTTGCACTACACATGTGAGCGCGGACACCTTGCAAAAATCGACTAAAGTACGAAATGGAGCCAAGGTTTAGCAGAGTCTATGCAAAAAAAAAAAAAAAATACAGGTAAGTTAAGAGTTACCAAACTTATGATGAAAAATAACATCGAATTAATAGAAGATCACAGGATCCTCGATAGAAGTACGGGGATCTTCTCAAATGTGAGAGGTAAGTTGGAAGTTTCACATATGATGATTACCGGCTGGCTTTCATTTTAGTTTGCGAAAATGGTGATCCTTTTAGTCCACACCTTCATCTAAAACTTAAGATACCCTACAAAATAGATGAAAAAAGTCTCCCTTTGTTTGCATCGAGTGGGGGATAAGTTTTTAGAATCATTATAGTAATTTCACAAAATCTCCCAGATGTCCTAACTCCATTACCATATGAGATTTTGATAAGATTATTATCAACTGTTTTGAAAGTTTAAGTTGTTATATGAACGCATTATTTATTATTTAAATATTTTAATAAACAATGCACTTCTGGCAACATAATACAAAACATTTCATGACATTTTCTATCGTGGCAAAATTCCTAACAATATACACCTCTTCAGATACAGTAAATCCTCCACCCCCTTAGCATCGTCAATCCTTCCATCCACATCTACCTCTTCTCCTCTTCACTCATATCTCTCAAAGATTCCCTCTACAACGATCTGGTGGGCCAACACAATTTGAGACAATGAGATTATTTAGTTCTCTCTTAATTCTGGTTTTTGCGCAATATCGTTTAGACATTTTTGACATTTAAGACATTTATAGTTCGTGAGAAAAATATTTTAGAGAACTCTAGGTATAACAATAAGTCCATGACCAAACAACTTATTACACTTTTCTATCCAGCCTTCTATGGTTACTTGAGGAACCAATCTCGTGTCGTACCATGTTGAGCCCAAATGCCGTGCGGTAACTTTTGCACGAAGTGTTGTATCATATAAACACCTAGAAATTTTCAGTAATAATCAGTTGTATGGTATGACAATTTGCATCGGAGCAATGGCAAATTTGTGCTCTAAAACTGAGAAAACTTATAAAGAAAACTTTTACACGACGAAGAAAAATCAGATTCTCCTAAGGATGAGTAGAGCTTAATATACCCGACCCCAATACTCGAAGCATCATGGAAAATTGCACTGCACTGCACTGCGATATTGTTGCACTTTGGCTTTCCATAATTCAAGTTCAATTTAAATACTACATTTTCTTGAAAGTCGTATTAAAATGTTTTTTTTTTTTAAGTTCTCCATTGGACTTGTTTTGGCAATTCTTCTTTACGGACACAAGGAACTCATCAAATTGATCGCTCAAGAGCTACTGGTAAAGCTGTAGGGTTAAAGGTAGGTTCATTACCGAGCATGAGGTCGTATTGAATGATCAAGAAGAAGGCATAGTGAAAATTATTAGATGCTAAAGTTGAAGGAGCACGTTTTGTTGTAATTTACTGGTTTGGTGGTAGTGGTAAGATGTCTTTGCCGGTGTTATTTTTAGTCAGTTATATGCTAGCTTAACTCTTATGCAACTTGAGGAGTGTAGTTGGCCACTGAAGAGTGCATATCTTGATTCAAACGCTTTCCAATTGTCACACAACTTCTTATAGAAATTAGCTAAGATGAGAATACAACAAGTGATGTAATTTTTGTACGGCAATTACTTGAGTGTCATGATCTTTTTGATTAATTGAGTATCATGACTTTCAAAAAAAATATGTTCATTTGAGTGAATTAACTTCTAAAATTTTTTCACTTAAATATCATAACTTTCAATTCATCATTTAAATTCTAATTGCCATCACAAGTGCCATGATCTGTACCATTTGTGGGGAATAGCCGAACAGAACTCGTATTTTGCATTTCAATTGAAAAGAAGGAACTCATTTTGCATTTCCCTCCATCTCCTTCCACTTTTTGGAGGAAAATATCTTTGCAACGTGACCCACGCTGCATCAAAATTCGTACTCCCATCGGCAGCATGAATGAGGGTGACATAACACGAAGCTTTAATAATTGTCAACGGACTAGTGACTGACGATGGCCAAAAAGCAAAACTTAAGTCCACCTAGGTTAACTCTTAACCTCATTTTGTTCTGTCTTCATCCTCCTCCTCTGCGTTTTAGAGAGAGAGATAGCAGCATCAAAGCAACGATGGTGGACGTGTCGAGGAAGGAAGACAGGTAAGGACTTGGAGTTTGGCAACGGGAAGCGTCGGCTTTGTGAATTGGCACATTACTTATTTTTGCAGAGAATCTGAGAGTGTCATTACATGGAGGGTACTAGCAAAGAGAGATTAGACAGAGAAAGATCCATATAATCCATGAAATAGGCTGACCCTATCGAGTGTCTGCAACACTTGCAACCCTGATATGGAGTTAATAATCCCCTTAACATAAACACATAATTACATACAAGTACACTGCATATTCACTAGATCCGTTGACAGGGAGTAATCAATGATATAAAATTGGGTTTTTTTTTAGAACTATTGAAGTGTGATTTTGAGAAATAAATGATGATTATAGTTTGTAAGTTCTACACAAAAAAATGAAAAAGTCATCTTCCATGAACCTTCAATTTCTCTTAATAGTGTTGTGCATGTAGCTCAAAACCTATGCATATTGCATTTATTAAATAAGATAAAAAAAATTAAAAAGGTAATCGTGATGACATTTTTCCGAAGTTAGCATTCTATTGCTAGGCCCATTGCGGATTTGTCACTTGCGAGATGCTTGTACGAGGAAAATAATACACCCTTGATGAGAAAAGCATTTTGGCCAAAATAGGCGGTTACCATATAGTACGACAGGAGAAAGCATTATTGCACTAAGTGGGACTCCATTATTGTCCAACTTTCGTGAAGCTCATACGTAAATAACTCGTGAAGTGTCTGGGATTGGACTGCATTATCCCGATCAAAATCTGGACTCCGGCTGCTGGGGACTTGCTGGAGCCAGGCATAACTCTCATAATTTTTAGCTGGTGGGGACTGAAGTCAATTTCAGTACAAAAGAAATGGTGGAATGGTCCACTTGTTAATCAAGCGCAATCAGATGGAGGCACTTGCTCTTTCGGAGATTCCGTAGATGTTGCGTAAAGATGATCAGATGACTCGCTGAAGCACGAATACGAATACATTAAAAAAGATATAACTAGAATCAAATTATTCATTTATCTGGATATTCATGCTATCGACATATGTATGGCGCTTGACATTTTATCATTTACTAATGTGCACATATATTATCACTGACAATGCCCTTTACAATTGTGTTAGTGATTAATGATCACGTGTCTAAATATGACGGATTTTGCACTTGAATCTCAGCTTCTCCTACTTAGAACAACTTCAGAGGCCATGCCCGTCTTTTAGTAGATGAAGCCTTACACGACATATGTAAGCGTGGGCGGACTGCTCGCATCGACAAAAGTACAAAATGAAGCCAAGGTAAGTTAAAGAGTTATCAAGCTTTTGATGAAATATAATATCATATTGATGAAAGATCACGGGATCCTTGATAACAAGTACCCGGAATTTTATCAAATTTCATAGGGAAGTTGAAGAGTTATATATGATGATTGCTGGCCGGCCTTCACCTTAGTTTGCGAAGATGGCGGTCTCTTCAGTCTCAACTTCTATTCCCGATTTTCCTCGGCGTTGATCTGACGGGCAAAGACAGTATATCTAAGACAACAAGATACAGAACATTTATTGACATTTTAGATCGTGGCAAAGTTCTTGACAAGGTATACCTCTTCAGATACCATAAATTCTTCACCCCTCAGCATCATCAATCCTTCCCTCCACATCTTCCTCTTCACTCATATCTCTCAAAGATCCCCTTTGCATCGATCTGGTGGGCCAACACAATTTGATACGATGAGATAATTACTCCCTCAGTTCTGGTTTTTACGCAATATGTTTAAGACATTTAAGACATTTAAGACATTTCTGACATTTAAGAAATTTTTAGTTGGTGACAAAGTTATTGTAGAGAACTCTAGATCCTACAATAAGTCCATCACCAAGCAACTTATTACACGTTTCTATCCAGCTTTCTATGGTCACTTGAGGAACAGATCTCATGTCATCCCTTGTCGAGCTTGAATACTGTGCTGTTATTTTTGCGTAAAGTATCGTCCCATATAAATACTAAGAAATTTTCAGTGATAATCATTTTTATGGCATGACAATTTGTGTAGGAGCTAAGTTGTGTCTATAACCGAAAAAACTTATAAAGAAATTTTTTAACCAATGAAGAAAATCAGATTCTCCTGAGGATAGGTAGAGCCTAATTCACCCGACCCCAGTACTCGAAGCATCACGGGAAATTGCCCCGCACTGCATGTACAGAAGATAATATTGCACTTTGATTTTCCACAATTTAACTCAAGTTCAAATGGTATGTGTTGCGATTGGGTGAGCGATCGAACAAAATATAGACGGAAGAAGAAAAATAAATCGGATATCAGATTTACGTGGTTCAGTTGTAAAGACCCACGTCCACGAGGAGAACAACAGTGAATTTCACTATAGATCAAGCGATACAAGGAGATTACACGCTCAAGTCACTCAAACACTCTTTCGCTATTTCCCAAACCCCAATTTAACCCCAAACCCAACTTATGGCACAAAATTACCACACATTGAAGCTCAAAATACAATACTCTATGTACGCCTGGTTTGCATACACATGAAATCGCGTGTCTCTTCGAGTTTCACGTGACTTCGTTGATCGGTGAATGCGCGGCTTCTTGGATCGTCGAACCTCTGCAGCTTTGTAGGGTTTTCTCGCAGTGACTTTTGGCTGTCCCACGCACACACACGAAAGAAGAAAGTGAATCCTCATATACATACGTGTGTGTGTGTGCGCATGTGTGCCCAAGGTCAAACTTTTGACCTTGGGTCCACCACTTTTAACTCTTCATGCAGGAGACTTCTTCGGCGTAGATTGGATGAGGAAACTTGCTCCTTTTAATTTTATTTCCTCCTTTTGTAATTCTTTCGTGAGTCCACCAAATTTCGCATTTTAGAAAATGCTCAAACTCGAGTCATATTTTAAAAATCTCCACATTGGCTTGACGTTTGAGCCAAATTACAATCGCTTTGTAAAAATTCAAATTCTGCTATTACTTTCCCATAGCCCCCGATGGGCTCAACCGCTACAGATATTATCCAAGTCCAAGCCTCGCTTGAACTTCATCATAACTAAGGACCTCATCAGAATACCAACTCCACATGCACCTTTAACTGCTTCGCAAGGATTTTTCGACGCAACCTCCTTAACTGCAGATAAAACAAAACCAATGTTGCATCCATATCTATCAAAAGATTGAATACGTACCTTGTTAATTTCAACAGTTACAGCAACCGTTGGCTATTTAAGTTCCACCTTGCTACAAACACCATCTGTGTTGATTAATTTGCTAGTATCCATACACGCTACCTCAGGAGTTTCTGGTTACAACTCTACCTCAAGCTAAACACCGACCAAATCTGTATTAACATTGCCACAAACACTCATAGCCAGAAGTATTGGAGACTCATAAAGGGTAGGTTCTCTGCTGTTAATGGGTGAATTTATATCTGGGCACCACAATAGATCACCCCGCTCACCTTGTGCTTAGCCATGGAATATGCACCTTGCCCTCCAATCAAGCTTACCATCATTTACTCGAAAATAACACGGGCAACCAAACATTCTAAGAATAAAATAATCAGCAACATTACCTAACAACACTTCTTTAGGAGTCTGCCATTTAATAGCAGTTGATGGGGATCTATTCACCAGGCAGTTTACCGTACTTAGCACATCAGCTAGGATTCTCCTAGCAATACCAGCACTAGAGATAATTTTTTCGGGCTGTCTCTAGTGATGTTTTGCTCATCAATTTTTCAAATTGTTGTGATTTACTAGCACTAGTGTAGTGTTTCACTATGTCATCTTTTATGCATAATTTATTTGCCAGCTCTGAGCAAAACTCCATGCTATTGTCAGTCTGCACATGCTTGATCAACTTACCAGTCTCCGTCTCGATCAAAGCTCTTGACTATGAGATCTTGACACCAGCATTAAACTTGTGCCTAGGCACAAACACAAATGTCTTCCTCAAGCAATCAAAAGACTCTCGAATAGATGCATTCGATGTCTTTGCAACGAAATTTATCACTGTCTCACCTTGAAGTTTATACAGGCCATCATGCTTGATTCATTTCATTATCACCAGGGCACCTCAAACAACCTTCAGAATTCCACATTTTGAAGAATACCTGCAACCAGCTGAATCTAGGGCACCCAAGGAAATTAAGTTCTTTTTCAATTCTGAAACATGCCTTACTCCAGTCAATGTCCTCACGATATCATCATGCATTCTAATTTTAACATCACCAACACCCACAACATTGCACTCAATGTCGTTCCCTAACTGGACTTTACCACTACTTGTGCACTGATAAGTGATAAACCAGTTTCTATTTGGTGTGACATGAAAAGAACAACCAAAATCCATAATCCATCCATCAAACGATGAATAATCAATGATAGACAATACATAATCAACATTATGTGCTATAGCTGCAACATTATCTGTAGAATCAACTATAATTCACTTACCATTATCATTCTTCAGCTTAAGGCAATCTCTTCTAAGATGTCACATCTTGCCACAGCTTCAACAGATAACATTAGCAGTCCTAGATTGACTATGTCTGTTCATATTAGTACTACCATTATCCACACATGTTACAGATCTTCCTCTATTATCACCTACTAGAGTAGTAGATACATATTCACTAGATTCTCTTCTACGAATGTCCTCGCTCAAAATCAAATTTCGAATCCCATCAAACGTCAAACTTGTTGACCCAGAGGAATTACTAACAGCAATAACGGTAGTATTCCAACTATCAGGTAATGAGGATAATAGAATCAAAGCACGTACTCCATCTTCAAAATCAATCTCAACTGAACTCAATTGACTAACAATTACATTGAATTCATTGATATGCACCTTCTTTTATCTTCAAGTTAAACAAACGTCGCATCAAACAAACCTTGTTGATCGCAGATGGCTTCTTGTACATATCCGATAGGGCAGTCTTCTCCTTCAGGATGTTAAACGCGACGTCACGAGCCAACGTTAACTGAATAACACCCATAGCTCGTCTATCCAGCAAATCCCAATTAGTTTGCTTCATCATCTTTGGCTTCTCCCCAAATAAAGGCAAGTGCAGATTTATCTGGTAAAGATAATCTTCAATCTGCATCTTCCAGAAACTAAAATCCTTTCCATCAAATTTGTTGATTCTCACTTTTACTTCTTCAGTCACCATGGATTCGCTTCAACTCAGCCAAACCTGACTCTAATACCACTTGTTGTGATAGGGTGAGCGATCGAACAAAATATAGATGGAAGTGAGAGTGCTAGTATGAACAAAATAAAGGAGTTAGGGAAGAGAATAAGAACACAATATTTATAGTGGTTCGGCTTAATCCAAGCCTACGTCCACTCTCCCACGCTAACAGCCTTCTTGGCTGGATTCCACTATGCAATCAATAAGAGATTACAACTTCGAGTGCAAACACTTAGTAGTAGATCACACTATCTCACTAAGTCACTCTTTTGGTATTTCTCTCACGATTACAAACGTTTAAGCTCTCAAGAGACAAGTATATGATCGAAAGTCGCTCAGACTTTGGAATTATAAATTCTACGCTCCGTCTCTTACTTGCTCATCGGTCCATGATCTCCTTAAATACTCCTCCACTTCCAAACTACCCATTGGACAGTATCCCGGAGAATCGTCTTCCAATATACCAATTGGACAGCTCTGTATCTAGAAGATTTGGTAGCCGTTGAGTGACAAAGGTGGAATCCCAAATTAATTCCGATCGCCCATACAAACAAAATCTTGGTTTCCATAAGTAAAGCTTCTTTGTATAGAAAATTCTTGTCTTCAAGATCCAATCGTCAATCAATTAGATTGAATCAATCAAATCAATCCAAATCGATGTGGAATCCAAACCAGATCACTAGCCATTATATGATTGGGCTTGAGTTACGATCTGTCGAATCTGGATGTAAAGTCTGAGTTTGTAGATTTTACAATCTGGGTCTGTAGACTTTACAATCTGAGTCTGAACATATCTGCTTCTGAACAAATTTAGCTTTAAGGTCTGTACCCAGTTTAGCTTCAGCATAGAGTCTGTCTTCTGGTTCATCATTCACGTTCAGTCTGGAATTAGTCAGAGTTGACAGACTTCTGATGTAGAGCAGACTTTGACACTAAAATCTGGCAGTCTTCAGACTTTGAGTCTTGAGTCTAGCAGTCTTCAGACTTTGACACAGAAGTCTGGAAATCTTCAAAATATACTCTGGACATATGTTACGTTCAGTCTTCTGTCCGTTTTCTGACTTTGATAAAATCCTTTACATGTTCTATTATCTGCATGGTCTATTACTTAACCATTAAACATGTTAGTAGCCTTTGATTTATTTTGTCATCTTCAAAACATCATAAGGGATTTCCCTAACAATCTCCCCCTTTTTGATGATGACAAAACAATCTCTGAATATGCAGATTTGTAAACATACTTTTAAATCAAAGGATATCAGAAGATAACAAATAGATTGAGCATAAGAATATATAGAAAAATAATCGCAACTTAACATTATGCAATAAATAATATCAACCAATCAGCACATATGCATATTCATATCTTCTCCCCCTTTTTGTCATAATCAAAAAGCGATAACAATAGATTCACGTAGAGAATGATAATCAATATCTTGCATGAATTACAATTTCCAAAAATCATCTTTTTTTATCGACTATTAAAGATATGCAATATAGCTCACTTTGATTATATCAGCAAATATCCAATAAAAATCACGAATGCATCATAAAATTTACGTACCATTTTTGTCATAATAAAATGATAATATCAATAAGAGATTTGTTAATGACAAAATGTAATAAAAGATGCACTAACCAGATTTTGTAGATCTTAACAATTCTGACACATTTACCTTCCTTCTTTCCATAACAAGATCACGATCAATCAAAAAAGATTTTTCCATAATTGATCAAAGCTCCCCCTCAATTTGTTGCCTTTTTGAGATGATCACGATTCTTTCCCTTTTCTTTTGGATTTGATTTCTCCCCTTGTGATCATGACAATATTTGCGAATAGAAACAATTGTTGCAATTGTCGCAGGAGATATTTTCTGATTGCACCAAAATCTGCGTAGATTCGCAATCATCCTTCCCTTAAAGAATTTCCTGCAATCGACTCATTTCCCTTTTTGGTATCCATCAATTTGGATCCTTCCTTGACGTTAGAGTAAAATAGAAAACCTCCATAATCAAATATTCTTTCTTAATTCATCGTAACAAAGTATTCAAAGAAAGAATATTATGCACAATGATATTTTGAAAAATAAATTCTCACTTAGTCATAGTACAATAAAATTAGAGAGAATAAAATCCTTGAATATCTCAGAAAAAAATATCTTGCAAAATTAGTATAACATAGAATCGGATTTTTACTTTGCAAAATATGACAATTTGAGAGCATAAAATTAAACCAAATAATCTGAATTATCTCAAATAATCACACGTACTAAATCAAATCTTAACTCACAAATCACAAAAATAAATCATACGATTCTTTCTTCCATAAAGCAAAATATGATCATTATAAAATCTCAATCAACCAAGGATATATTGAATATCAAGCATAATGAGAAATTGAGAATAAAAAATTCCTTACCAAATCCTCTTTCTTCTTCTTCTTTATATCCTGCAAAAATAACTTATCTTTTCTTTGGTACCCATTTTTTCTCGATTTCCTCATCGGATTCTGAGTTTGTGTCCGAGTCAGACTTTGATTACGAGTTCGTATCGGATTACAATCAGACTCAGATTCTGAATGTGCCATCAAGCACATATTTTCTTGATCATCATCTTCTTTCATGATTCTTTTATGGCCATTATGCTTGTATTGACTTCTTCCATCGAATTTCCTTCCTTTTATACTCAGCTTTTTAAATTTCTCGACCATAAAGGCAAGTTCTTCATCGTCCATGTCATTTTCTGAGTCTGTTTCATCAAAAACAGCATTAGATATTAAAGCAATGGACTTCTTACCTTCGGGATCTTCGTCATTAAGTTGTTCCACTTCATAGGATTGAAGAGTGCCAATCAATTCATCAACGGAGAGTGGCATAATCCTCTGAGTCTCCCGGATTGAGGTCTTGACATGATTCCAATCTTTTGAGAGACCTCGTAAGAGTTTGTTGACCTTCATCGGGGTAGAAATTTGCTGACCTTGATATGCTAAACCATTTACAATTTCTATAAAACGGTTGAACATATCTCCAATAGACTCTCCTTGCTTCATCTTGAAGGATTCATATTTGCCGAGCAAGAAGTTTACTTTTGTCTCTTTTACACGATCAGTCCCTTCATATGTAACATGAAGTCTATCCCAAACTTCTTTTGCTATTTCACATGAAGAGATTCTATTATATTCAGTATGAGACAAAGCGCAATATAAAGAATAAATTGATTTCGCATCAAGCGCTTCTCTTTTGGACATCTCCATCCGAGACATAAGAGTGGGGGGTTTGCTTTCTTTGTCTTTGCCATTCTTATTTGATGTAGACACAGCGATGGGGTTGATTCCTCTTTCCACAACATCCCATTGTAAGAGATCTCTGGATCTTAGGAATGCTTTCATTTTGTTCTTCCATACGTCGTATTCCTTTCCATCAAAATATGGTGGCCTTGTGTTGCTTTGCCCTTCCATAAGTCCTGGTGCCAACATACTAGCCATAAAGAATCTTTAGCTCAAAAGTAAAAACACTTTTATAAACCGAGCACTTGGCTCTGATACCAATTGAGAGTGCTAGTATGAACAAAATAAAGGAGTTAGGGAAGAGAATAAGAACACAATATTTATAGTGGTTCGGCTTAATCCAAGCCTACGTCCACTCTTCCACGCTAACAGCCTTCTTGGCTGGATTCCACTATGCAATTAATAAGATATTACAACTTCGAGTGCAAACACTTAGTAGTAGATCACACTATCTCACTAAGTCACTCTTTTGGTATTTCTCTCACGATTACAAACGTTTAAGCTCTCAAGAGACAAGTATATGATCGAAAGTCGCTAAGACTTTGGAATTATAAATTCTACGCTCCGTCTCTTACTTGCTCATCGGTCCATGATCTCCTTAAATACTCCTCCACTTCCAAACTACCCGTTGGACAGTATCCCGGAGAATCGTCTTCCAATATACCAATTGGACAGCTCTGTATCTAGAAGATTTGGTAGCCGTTGAGTGACAAAGGTAGAATCCCAAATTGATTCCGATCGCCCATACAAACGAAATCTTGGTTTCCATAAGTAAAGCTTCTTCGTATAGAAAGTTCTTGTCTTCAAGATCCAATCGTCAATCAATTAGATTGAATCAATCAAATCAATCCTGATGTGGAATCCAAACCAGATCACTAGCCGTTATATGATTGGGCTTGAGTTATGATCTGTCGAATCTGGATGTAAAGTCTGAGTCTGTAGATTTTACAATCTGGGTCTGTAGACTTTATAATCTGAGTCTGAACATATCTGCTTCTGAACAAATTTAGCTTTAAGGTCTGTACCCAGTTTAGCTTCAGCATAGAGTCTGTCTTCTGGTTCATCATTCACGTTCAGTCTGGAATTAGTCAGAGTTGACAGACTTCTGATGTAGAGCAGACTTTGACACTAAAGTCTGGAAGTCTTCAAACTTTGAGTCTTGAGTCTAGCAGTCTTCAGACTTTGACACAGAAGTCTGGAAATCTTCAAAATATACTTTGGACATATGTTACGTTCAGTCTTCTGGCCGTCTTTTGACTTTGATAAAATCCTTTACATGTTCTCTTATCTGCATGGTCTATTACTTAACCATTAAACATGTTAGTAGCCTTTGATTTATTTTGTCATCTTCAAAACATCATAAGGGATTTCCCTAACAGGAAGAAGAAAAATAAATCGGACACCAGATTTACGTGGTTCAGTTGTAAAGACCTACGTCCACGAGAAAAGCAACAACAAATTTCACTATAGATCAAGCGATATAAAGAGATTACAAGTCACTCAAACACTCTCTCGGTGTTTCCCAAACCCCAATTTAACCCCAAACTCAACTCACGGCACAAAATTACCACGCGTTCAAGCTCAAAATACAATACTCTACGTACGCCTAGTTTGCATACACACGAAATCACGTATCTCTTTGAGCTTTGCGTGACTTCGTTGATCGGTGAATGTGCGGCTTCTTGGATTGTCGAACCTCTACGGCTTCGTAGGGTTTTCTCGTAGTGACTTTTGGCCGTCCCACACACACACACGAAAGAAGAAAGTGAATCCTCGTATATATACGTGTGTGTGCGTGTGTGCCCAAGGTCAAACTTTTGACCTTGGGCCCACCACTTTTAACTCTTCATGCAAAAGGCTTCTTCGGCGTAGATTTTTTTTTTTTTTGGTCAATCCTACTCTATTCCTACTTTACACTCACTCTTAGACTTTTGCCCTACTTCTTGCAGGGCGTGGGAGTCGAAATTCACTCCCGAAACTTACGCGTCCCCACCCCATCCCCCCTGAGAATGTGGGGATTTGAACCCCTCACCTCCCCCTTCCATGTTGGAAGAGTGGCCACTGGAGCGAATCCCAGTGGTTTCTTCGGCGTAGATTAGATAAGGAAACTTGCTCCTTTTAATTTTATTTCCTCCTTTTGTAATTCTTTCACAAGTCCACCAAATTTTGATTTTAGAAAACGCTCAAACTCGAGTCATATTTTAACAGTATGTTTTCTTGAAAGTTGTGTTAAAATGTTTTTTTGAGTTCTTCATTGGACTTGTTTTGGCAATACTTCTCGACGGACATGGGGAACTCATCAAATTGATTGTTCAAGAGCTTTGGGTTAAGCTAAAGGGTCAAACATTTGTTCATTACCGAGCCTGGGGTCATGTTGAATGATCAAGAAGAAGGCATAGTGAAAACTATTAGATGCCGAATCTGAAGGAGTACGTTTTGTTGTAATTTACAGGTTTGGTGGCGGTGTTAAGATGACTTTGCCGGTGTTATCTTTAGCTAGTTACCTACCAGCTTCAACTCTCATGCAACTTGAAGAGGGTAGTTGCCAATGAAGATTGCATATCTTGATACAAACAATTTCCAATTTTTATGCAACTTCGATAGAAGTTAATCAAGTAAGGATACCACAAGTGATATAACTTTCGAACGGCGATTACTTTAGTGATTTTTTTTAGATTAATTGAGTGCTATGACTTATAAAAAATTGTTCACTTGAGTGCCTTGACTTTTAAACTTTTAATGGATCCCCCCCCCCCACAAAAAAAAAAAAAAAAAGGTTCACCACGAGTGTTATGATACGTTGAATTTCTAGCACTTGTGGTGAACGTCTTTGAAAAAATTATGACACTCTATTGAACATTTATTAGAAGTCATGGCATTCAAGTAACCAAAAAAAATAACTATAGCACTTAAGTAATAAATAAATAAATAAATAAAACTTGGGAACTCAAGTGAATGCCTTACGAAAATCATGATATTTGTAATGGCATTTCTCCAATCTAAGGGCATTGTAGACTTATTAAATGCAAGATGCTTTTACAGAAAAATAACATATTTCGACAAGAAAAACATTTCGTCCAAAACCAGTGATCTCCACATGGTACCACCAGAGAAAGCATTATTGCACTTAGCGCCTAGCGGACTCTATTTTACTTTTAATTTTAGCGTCAATATTTTAGGGTTATTTATTAATAGTATATTCACATCGTGCATTCGATCACGATGCATTACGGAGGCAGAGAGAACTCAACTTTTCAGTGAACGTTTCCAATTGAAGAAAATATTTTAATTTTGATCCATTTTGACGAAAACTCTCAAAATCAAAAAGCGAGGAAAAAATTATGCATGCATCTATCTGTCCACTATCTGGACATACATAGCTTCACATTCAAAATTTCACACCAACCTTCGGCATTTCTTCGTTCACTCTCTCCATTACTCTATTTTCAACAGTTCACATGAACTTTCAAATATATAATAAAGCACAAAACTCAAGAAAAGAAGCCTAGCTTTTATGTTGACAAAGACTAGCTGATCAACTTGGCTTACTTCGAGGGGCAATGAAGGATAGCCATGTAATGAATTATGTAATCAGGTATTACTATTTGGACATTGAGGGCGTGTTTATACCCATTTTCTTTCTATGAAGTAGGGGAAATGTACACCAATCAAGCCCTCCAGCCTTTCAATAGATTTGTGTTTACAAGAGACTCACCTTTGGGTGATTGTTACAGACTCTCAGAAAATGTCATTTCAACTTTAGAAAAGTTCTGTTGAGTGTTGAGGTCATTGGTTCCTTCCTAAGATAAGTTGGTGTGGTAAATAAAGGGGAAATATCAAAAAAGTCATGGGTGATTCCCCTAAGGGAGTCTAGGAAATGTTGTTGCTAGGTTCCGAAAAATTAGATGATGTGGAAAAGCAAGCATTGCTCGACTATATCGTTTGTCTTTCGCTGGGTGAATAATGATATTGCATCTAATTATTTTTTCGTGTCTTACATAAATACAAATAATGTCTAGTAACAAAATCCCATGGTAAGAAATCAAAAGGCTTCATTTGATGCTTCACAAGAAGTGCTTTCTTCCAAAAGTTTTAGGAGTGACGTAAAACCTATTACATATTTCAAACAAATATATTAGCTACTCCAATAACTAACTATAAAAAGTAATGTATTTGTGGTGGAGTAGACTTGCGATGTTAATCTTCAGGTGTCCTCGTGTACAACATATATGTGTATTTAAAACTCAATTGACTCTTCAATAACTCAATTGATTTGGATTTGCAATAGATATTACTCAAGTATGGAAATGATTAATCGGGAAATTGTGATCTTAAAGAGTAGGATAATCTTAGGAAATGGTTATATTATTTCATCATAGTTCAGCTCGTGGATTGCCTGAATCAAAACAGATGCATATTTACGAAGTCTCTCTCAATCACTAGAGGTCTATGCTTTGTCCCGTAAAAGTGTACACTTTTTTTTTTGGCACAAATCAATTCCAATACTTGAAAGAACTTTTTCCAGTGTAAGGCTGCATGTGAACTCACTCCCCTCTAAGCATAAAGCACTGGTGACAGCTGGACAGCCTGCCCGCGCTGTTAGACGGGATGGCCGCTTCCGGAAATTAAAAATTAGTGTCACTGTACATGGGCCTAGGGGTGGGTTTATGTGTGCGTAACATAGTAACGCTGCCTCTATTAAAGCCAGGTGCTGCCCTTTCTGATGGTTGCAACTCTAAACGATCACTTTCTCCCTCTAGATTTCCACCTCCATTTACGCCTATCGCTAGAAGCTGTCTCTCCACCTAATCTTTCGTGGCCGGATTCATCGTGCAGAATCTTTCCTATTCGGTCATCTCGTTTCCTTTCCGGGTTCCATCAGTTCCGCCTTTCTCGGCATATACAATTTCTCAACCTCCATTCCTCCTACAAAAGAACCAAAAAAGTAGAAGTCGAAAAGGGGGGGAAAATGACGGATACTGTTGTGTCGGTAGCTGCCAAAGTGGCAGAGTACCTGGTGGCTCCGGTCGGTCATCGCTGCGGCTATGTGATATTCACCGACAGCTACGTTGGCCAACTTAGGGAAGAACTTGAGAAGCTCCATGAGGTGAGAGTTGGGGTGCAGCGTTCCGTCAATGATGCTGAAAACAACATGATGGATATAAGACTCGAAGTTAACAGATGGAAGAATGATGCAGAGAACTCTGCCGACGAGGCGCGCGGCGTGCTGAATAACGATAGAAGGGTCAATAAAACTTGCTTCTGCGGGTGGCTTCCCAACCCGAAGGAGCGTTATTGTATCGGTAGGGACGCGAGGAAGACAGCCCAGGCCATCCAGGCACTCATTCCACAGGGTAATTTCGAGAGGGTCTACTACGAGAGGGCTCCACCGGGGCATGTACCGAGTGCTTCCGACGTGAATTTATCGGCCGATGATGGGGGTGACACTATCACCGATTCGCGAACTTCCATCTTTCAGGACATAGTGGAAGCTCTGGATGATGAGAAGCAAAAAGTGATTGGGGTCTACGGGCCTGGCGGCGTGGGGAAGACTACTCTGCTGGAGGAAGTCGAGAAGAAACTCAAGAAAGAGGGAAGACCGTTCCACATGATCGTCAAAGCGAAAGTATCGCAGATTCCGGACTTGAATAAAATCCAAGATGATATTGCTTACTTCTTCGGTCTAAAACTGAAGGACGAGCCAAGTGAAGTAAGGAGAAGAGATCTGTTGGATATTTCAGTAGTTTTGAAATATTTATTAGAAATTATGATCATCATGAAAGTCATCATTTTTGTAACGATTTTTTCAACGGTCATCTAACGGCTTTCTAATGGTTGTATAACGGTCGTGTAATGGCTTTATAACTTTTGATTTATTGCTTCATAAACTCTTCATTATTTTATAACGGTCATCTTTTTAATTACCAATTAATTATGATGATCTCCTAACGGCTCTCTTTTTTCATTGTTTAAATATAAATTAAACTTCAAACCACAATCGTAGTAGATACGATATGTTCTCACATCTTTCCTTTTCCTTTTACTGGGTTATACACAAAAGTTGTTATGTTTCCTTCTAATATTCAGTGCGGAGTATAGAAGAAGGTCTGTTGTATCTTGGAAGGATAGCCGCTGAAGCCTTACGCACTGAGTTTCGTACTCCGAGGGGCGGAATTATCCTTAAGGACAGTGTTTGCACGCCTCAAACATTTGTTTTTCTATTTTCAAATCCTTCGCAATGTATTAACAGTTATTATTATTTTTTTATGTATTTCTAAAATTTTTTCAACAATCTTAAGGATAAATGCCTTAAAGCTTTCAAAGTTGGAATTGCTGGTGCTTCCACCAACCTTGGAATTGAACAAGGATTTGGAGATGGTGAAAGACAAGTTTTACATATTCGTGGATGGTTTACTGTGCGACATTGCTGAGCATTAATGAAAAAGAGCTTTTGATCATTTTGGTAAGGTTATCAAGTGCTAGGTAAAATTGTTCTTTGAAACTTCATCATCTATGTCTTTCCGAGAGGAAGGCGGATGTTTGTTAGTGTTTTCTCTCTCAAGTTTGTAATTATTATTTGGTAAGCATGCATCTAGGAATGGAGTTTGGGGCACTCAATGACTTCATATTTTTCACCGATGAATTCATTAGTTAGTGTTTGGAATTTCACTTTTAGTATGATCAATCCATTTGATGTTGGATTTACATGGTATTTAATTTGGATGTAGTCTTTGAGAATGCTTGTGACATCGTATTTCTAGCCAACTTATCAGGTAAATTTTGGTAAATCTTGATTTTATCCTCGAAGGGAAATACTCCGGGTTGGTTAACGATGCTTTGTTTTCATCTTTGAATTGTTTGATTGATTGTACGATCCTATGAATGTGGGGCTGATTGGGCCATGCATGTTTGGATTGCTAAGATATAATGTGCATTGCACGTCTTGTGGCATTTGATCTGAAACTTTTGAGATTGTTTCGCTTCTTTGAGATCCGAGTGTAATGAGAAGTTTAGGATTTTTCCCAATAGCATACGTGTTATAAATTTCTTATTGTCTACTAAGAAAATAATACATGAATTTGGAGATAACGTATGTGACTGGCATTGTTTTGCTTTATTACAAGAACATGAACATGCACATTTGTATGTTTGATGTGATGTTAACTATATTACTTGTTATGACATGGTGAATATTTTTTTTAATGATATGGGCTCTAGCCATTGGTTGTTTTGCTCTTCGTATTGATATTCTCATTGTTAGGGATGCCTCCGAGATTGATTTATAGTTTGACAATCTGATATGAAGATATGGCTAAAAGCTACATGTTCCCTACTGTATGGGATGCCTCACAGTGATATAATTAAGGCATTTTACATTGTGGATTTTCCGATGTATTAGAAGAATATAGTGATGTTAAGTGGATTTCGGATTCATATGAGACAAAATCCACTAATGAATATGTGTCCACCTTGTGGAGGTGTCTTAACATAAAAAGCAGTCGAATGAAATTGTGGGGGAAATGACAATCCTGCTCAACCAAAATTTGACTTGGTTGAAGTAGAAGATTTGATAATGTAATTATTGTAGTCATTTTCCAAGCCAATATTTTGGCAAATGCAAAAGAACTGGAGGTAGACTCAGGCACTACCAAGCATATATGTTAAAAACATAATGCTTTATCCTCCTAACGTCTAGTAAGGAAGGAGAAGAAAATATTCATTATTTTTTGGTAAATTGAGAACTATTCAAGTTCTTGAGAAAAGAGAAAATTCTTCTCACTCATATATGAAAATGAGGTAAGTAGTTGAGAAACTCTTAGCAGATATTCCTTTGGGAATAAATTGACACCTTATGTGTCTAAGTATCGTGATTGCCAAGTGATAATAACCATTGCAATGAAAAATTTTCAATGGTAAAAATGGACACATCTGATTGAAGGATGATGTGATAAAGCAATTGCTTAATGATGGAATTATGTCCATTGATTATATGAAGTCGGAAATGGATTTTGGCCAATCCTCTGACTATACATCGAGGGGAATGAGACAAGCCAATTGAAGAAAATCAACAATGATAGTAACCCAACCTATGTGATTGGTGATCCCATGAATTAGGTTAATATGGGTAATAACAAGTCATTTGTTGATCTAGTGCACTATAAAAAAAAAAATAATTATCGTCCCTCCTAAGGTGAAAATAGTGCAAAATTGCAAGGAAAAAGAGGTTGAGCTAAGCTCTTAATGAAATTCCATAGCCATTATTGGTGGTGTATTAATCTGCAATATACACTTGATGGAATCACCTATATAAGTGTGGAGTGAGGCCGCTCCTATGAGAATTTTTGGCGAAAATCTCTAAAGCACTTATGAATAAAACCAAGCACGCGCATGGCCTATTAGCGCAAAACCGCGTTGAATAACAAAGTTTGTGGGAGTGTAATGTGATTGGTGAAAATTATAATTCACAAAAGGAAATTCTTGGTTCATAGAAGTTTCAACTTCACCAATGATTTCGTGGATTATATTTCATTCTTTCTAGGGTTGGTTCATAGCCTAACAAGCACCAATTACGATGCATTACTCTCCAATAACCTAGCATTATTTTGTTTTTCTTGTCAAAACTTTCTGAAATATGTGGGGGATTGTTGGATATTTCAGTAGTTTTGAAATATTTATTAGAAATTATGATCGTCATGAAAGTCATCATTTTTGTAACGATTTTTTCAACGGTCATCTAACGGCTTTCTAATGGTTGTATAACGGTCGTGTAATGGCTTTATAACTTTTGATTTATTGCTTCATAAACTCTTCATTATTTTATAACGGTCATCTTTTTAATTACCAATTAATTATGATGATCTCCTAATGGCTCTCTTTTTTCATTGTTTAAATATAAATTAAACTTCAAACCACAATCGTAGTAGATACGATATGTTCTCACATCTTTCCTTTTCCTTTTACTGGGTTATACACAAAAGTTGTTCTCTTTCCTTCTAATATTCAGTGCGGAGTATAGAAGAAGGTCTGTTGTATCTTGGGAGGATAGCCGCTGAAGCCTTACGCACTGAGTTTCGTACTCCGAGGGGCGGAATTATCCTTAAGGACAGTGTTTGCACGCCTCAGACATTGTTTTTCTATTTTCAAATCCTTCGCAATGTATTAACAGTTATTATAATTTTTTATGTATTTCTAAACTTTTTCCAACAAGATCTCCTGTGCCAGAGATTACAGAAGGATCCAAGTGAGAAGATTCTCATAATACTAGACGATCTGTGGAAAGAGCTTGATCTGAGGGAGGTCGGAATTCCTTCAAAGACGAGCAAGGGATGCAAGTTGCTGCTAACATCGAGATTTAAAAATGTTCTGGAGCAAATGAAGTGCGACACCCCCATATTTCATCTTGAAGGTTTAAAGTACGACGAAGCATTCAGGCTATTTGAAAAGACGGTCGGTGACAGGCTCAAAGAAGATGAGGAATTGAAAGCAATTGCACCTAAGGTGGTCAAGAAGCTTGCAGGTTTGCCTCTTTTGATTATCTCCGTTGCGTGTAGCTTGAAAGATAGGAATGTGGATGCATGGAGAATTGCTTTGAAAAAAATAGACCTGTCAAAAATGGAAACTATAGTGAAGTTGAGTTACGATCATTTGAAGAGTGAGGACACCAAGACCTTATTCTTGCTCTGCGGTCTTATTGGCGGGACCATTCAAGTTGAAATCCTGCTGGTTTTAGGCATGGGTTTAGGCTTGTTTGAGGAATTTGGGACGACGATACAAGATTCAAGGGCTGGATTGAATGCTATGCTCAATGAACTCCGCTCCGTTTGTTTGTTGATGGATGGTGGCGATGACAAGAACAATGTAACCATACATGATCTTTACAGCGAGGTGGTCACCTCAACTCCATTTGGAGGTCAGAATTCCTTAATGATGAACAGCAATTATGGCTCGTGGCCAAAGGAAAAGCTTGAGAAATGTTGGGCAATATGCCAAGTTAATGTAGGCAGAGATAGGCTCGATAAACTAATGAAGTGTCAGTTTGCCAACTTGAAGATACTCATGTTGTCTCAACCACCAAACTGGTACAGGATTCCAGAACACCTACGTGATATGGGAGATCACTTGGGACTACTAGATTTCACATGCATGAAGGAGCTTCAAGTCCTGTATCTTTGCTCTATGCGTATCACTAGTTTACATTCCTCGATTAGAATCCTTGGGAACCTCCAGTCTTTATACTTAGAAAGTTGCAATGTGGAGGATGTGGCAATTCTCGGTAATCTCAAAGCATTACAGATTCTCAGCTTCGCAAGGTCCACAATTTCGAGGCTGCCTAAAGAAATCCAAGAACTAACGAATTTGAGATTGTTAAATCTAAGCTACTGCAAGCTTAAGATTATTAAGCCCGATGTCCTAAAATGCTTAACCAACTTAGAATAGTTACTTATGATGGGAAGCTTTAATCAATGGATGGGCAAAAATGAAAAGCCATTAGAATTGCGTAATGTTGGGCTTGCCGAGTTGAGAAGCATGACAAAGCTAAATTCTCTTGAAATATCGATTCGTGATCCCATCGTACTCTTGGAGGTTGATGACCTACCATTTGAGAATTTGACTAGATTTTGGATCAACATAGGAAATATTGACAGAAGGGAATTTAAAGGTTTGAAAACCGTGAAGATCAAATTGGAAGCGCACGATAGTATTCTTTCAAAAACATGGATCCAGAAAACTCTCCAGAAAACTCAATATTTGTGTTTGGACGGATTGGGAGAGTTCGAGAAAGCTCACGAGTTGTGCATTCAAGGATTTCCGGAATTGAAGCATCTTGACATTCAGAACAGCCCATCAATGAAGTATGTTTCCAGTTCGTCCAATAGCGCTTTTACGATTTTAGAGTCTTTGTTCCTTAACAATCTCATCAATCTGGAGAAGATATGCCATCACCACATCACTGCAGAGTGCTTCAGCAAACTAAAAGATGTGATAGTCAATAATTGCAACCGATTGAAATACTTATGGTGTCTTTCACAAAGGCAAAATTTTGTACAGTTAGAAAAGATTGAAGTATGGAATTGTGGCTCAGTGCAAGCCATCGCAAGAAAAGACATAGTCTCTACCAATTACAGAGTTGAGTTGCCTTACCTAGGGGTGTCAAAAAGGCCCGACCCGACCCGACCCGACCCGACTGAACACGTTCAACACGAAACATGTATAATACATGTTTCGTGTTCGGGTCGTGTTCGGGTAATAAAGATAAAACAAGCAAAAAAAATGTGTTTCGGGTTGGGTCAGGTTCGAACATTGTTCGACCCGAAACACGAACAGTCCAAACACGCCAAAACCCAAAAACACAAATGCTTTACACAAATGTCGAACACAACAGTCGAACACAACTCAAGCACTGAAGGTTCCGTCGGCTCCGCCTTCTTCTCCGACGAGTGCGCCTTCTCATGGAGTCCGCTGCCGCCCTCTGATCGACGCGCCTCCGCCTCGCCGTCGCCGTCGCCACCCCTCGCCTCCGCCTCTTCAACGCCGAAACCCTTGCCACCGCGTGCGGCCGACCATCGTCGAGTCGTCGACAGCTTGGGGACTGGGTTCGCTTGCGATCATGGCGCTCGCTTCTCGCCTCGTTTCCAAGTCCCGGCAGGTGAGGAGCCCCCCCTCCAGATCCACGCGCCTTCCCCCCTCTCGCCGCTCGTCAAATGTCGTCTCGAATTTCTGCTCGATAGCGCTCAACATTGGCCGTGGAGATCGGGAATTTTGCGTTTCGCAAAGTCGCCGCTTTCCACTCGAGCGATTGTTGATGATTGTCTGTTGCTCTTCATTGCGTGGCGATTTGATTCGGCGATTGTGTTTCTGTGCGCTTGAATTTTTAGATTCTTGTATTAAAGAAATTGCTTGTCTGATGCATTTAGTTGTCTATGAAATTCTTTGGGTTCAGGTTAAAAGTTAAGCTGAAGCAGCTAGCTGAGCAGTATGTGCTTTCTGAACAACATCATGAACATGAGGTAAAGTTCTTTAAAATTGATTGATGGGTCTTTCTTGTTTGAGCAAAACTGTTAAAATGAATGGTTGGTTGGAGTGTGAATGGGCGGTAGAAGAGGAAGAAGGCTGTAGGCAATGTCTTTCGCCTTTTATCAAGCTTCAGTGTTTCAGTATCTCATATTAGCCTCGATTCTGGGGCCGGAACAGTTTTGCTGTGAGATTCTCAATTATGGATTGACAAGTTCTGGAGAATAGAGTAACGTATATTTGTTCTCCTGTGGATCTTTTGGTCTCTTCATATGTGTGGAAGCAGCTTTGCTTGATATGTGCACTCATTGTGGGAGGATGGTGGCTGCTGGAAAAATGTTAACGCTGGCCTTTTGAGTGGGATAGCTCTATTATTTGTACTTCTATGATATGTGGGTATGCACATAATGGGCTGCCGGATGAGGCAATATCACTATTTTGCCGTTGTAAAGTAGAAGGGAGCATAATTCTTGATGAAATTGTATCAATTTCAATACTTGGTATTTTGGGAATATCTGTGGCCATAATAGCTATTACAGCTTTTGGTGATAAAACCATCCCCAAATAAAGCACAGTCGAAAGCAGAACTAGCAATAGAAGCTAAGAGAAGCTTTCTCGCAACTGTCAGAATAGTAGAACAGTAACAGAATTGCAACCCCACCGTTGTAGATAAAAATTGTTCTGCTTATGGTTATCATGAATATACAGACCTGACCAGAACTGGGTAGGTCGCCGTTGCGAACTTGCGACCATTCTCCAGTTGATATGTAAAGTTGAAACCATGCTGCTGCACTGGGGATCTAAAAATAGTCTTCCCATCTTTAACCACTATGAATCCACTGTCGCCCAAATTGATAGCATGTATTCCCTGAAGGATGAACAAAAACTGCATGAGATTAGTTCTTTTCTGTTGTTGCTGTTTCTGGGGGCCATAGAAGGAAAAAGATTGAGCTGAACGGAAGTTTCTTTCATCTATGAGAACATCTATACAAAAAAGGAGGACATTTTATAGGGACCAAAAAACTTTGCCCGCTTACAGTTGACGTAGATGTAAAATTTTGCTTCAGTAGGCATGGATGATAACTGAATGAGGTAAAAAATGATTGAATTCAATCATTTTTTGTTTGACCCTCAAAAGTTCTCCTTACAGTTTCAATGCTTTATTATTCGGAGACATGATCTGTCATGTTCTCAGAATTTATTGACCTAAAGGGATTCTAGCTCAATACACAAATAAGTATTTGTTCTGAAATAAGGTACTGACAGTTATTTTGGCAATAACTATTTAAAGCCAACGAATGCAAGTCAAAACATGCGGTATATGCTGCTAAGCTAGTTCGTGGATTTGGGTTTCCTTGTGATGTATTAGATTTGTCAGACTGTTCAAATAATTTGCTTCTTTTAGACAAATTATGTGACCATAAGAGAGACCTGTTATCTATTGTGAACTGAAGATTTCTGCATACACTAAAGATGATTGTACTAAAGAGTATGATTTTGCCTTTAGCTTCTCATATCATCATCTCTTTTTCTTTTTCATTTTTCTACAGGGAAGTCTCGGGGACATCAAGTCAAACCTTCTGAGGCCAATCAATTGGTAAACTGGCATAGTCCTACTATGAAGCTCATCTTTTAGGAGAACAAGATGTGATCCAAGATATCATTCTGTCTGTGTTCTACTTTTAGCGATAGTGGGAGCTGCTGCTCTGTAATTTGATCAGAGAGTAGTAGGCACCGCCACAAGGAGGAACCTCTATCTGTTGCTATATTAGCCAAAAGGAACATCTGCTGCTGTCAATGATACAAAGTCATAAAATCTTCCTAGTTGAATAATAGCTTGTTGCCTATCGGGTTTTTAATCATCCTAGCAGATTCTGAAGAAAGGAGAAGATTGCATATTTTACTCTAGAAAGTAAAACCCTTTTCAGCATATTTACCGAGCTCACCATACCTTATGAATTCGTGGGCATTGGCAAGAAGTGCAGCTTTTCTTATTTCCGATTCTCTAGCATCTTCTTTTCCAATTGTATGAATGTATTTCTTAAACATTTACTTCTCTCCGACCCCATTTTAACTTATTTCTTTTCCCCACATGCATATGCTTGTGCTCATTTGTAGAAGATACATTCATTTGAGGCTAGCCAAAAGAAAAAAGAGACAAAAATCAATCCAATGCTAAAAAATAAAGAGCCAAGCCGAGGCTTGGAATGTTTCGTAATAACGTATAACAGTTGCGAGAAGTCACGAACAACAATGAAGATGAATGGCCCCGTTCGACTCTCACCCGAAAAAAAAAAAAAAAAAAAAAAAAAAAAAAAAAAAGTAACGACCCGGAAACCCGACCCGACCCGGCCCGGCCCGACCCGAATTTTCTATGCGAGTTTAATGTGTTTCGGGTCGGGTCGGGTCGGGTCACAGTATGTGCCCCGTATGTTTCGGGTCGGGTCGGGTAACATCGAGACCCGACCCGACCCGACCCATTTACACCCCTTACCTACATCATTTGCATTTGGTTGGCTTACCAAATATGACGACTTTTTGCACAAGAGCTGAGATGACTTCAGAAGGTGCTCCAATTCAGGTAACTTCTCCATTTTCTCCTCATGTCAATTTGTCTTATCGAGAGGGTATAAGTTTTGTTCACATACTACACATTTTCATTCACCTTCAACGATTGGTAGAGGGAAGCCTCTTTCTGCGACTGCTTTTTTTATTTCTTTTCTTTTTTCAATTTTAGATAATTACACTAATTAATTGGGCTCAAGGGTTTCTAATATGACTAGTTTATTACTCATATAACATTTCTAATGAGTAGAAGAAATAGTGTATTGAACGAATGAGCCTTCAAAGAATGAACAAAATAAAATAAATTCAAAATAAATAAAGCAACTTCCAAAGATTAAATTAACGGAAAGCAAACGAAGAGCCACGTAACAAAGAAGTCCACATAATTCATGTCCCAACTTCACACAAGTTCGAACTAATTCCAACACATCATGCCAACATAACCGTGTCAATGTCAGCTATTTTTAGGGATATTTTGGGGACATTTCATTCTCCACTTTTTTCAAGCTCGACGGAAGATCTTAATCTTTCGCTCTCCATTCAATCAAGTTTTAAATTTTTTATTGATTGATTAAGTTTTCAAGGGTTTTAAAGGCAATAATCCCATTCGTACACTTTGGGTCCATTCATATTCTTTCAAGGCTAGGGCTGTGGATGGAGGAGGAGGAGGAGATGAAGGGACAGAGTCGGTAATCACTACTTCATTTACAGAATACTTATTCAGATTCCTTCTTCGATGGAAAGGTAAACATCCCTTCTCTTGAGATTTTACCCATAATAGCCATAGATACTCGGTATGCTAGGACAGGTAACAATATCCTTTTGAAGATTCTTATTTGGTTTATTTGTTAAAATGTGTTCACAATTTGTAACTACATTTGTTAGTGAATATTAATTCTTCCACTGCATTAGATTGGTGGTTAGGATTAGGCCAAATTATCAAATTTTTCACTTCCGTGATCCAACGCATGACTCTTATGAGCAGATTAGTTTACCAAACTTGGAGCACTTAGGGCTTCACTCGGGGGATCCTTCAAAAGGATATGGCACGATGAACTTTCCGTAAGTTCCTTTTGCAAATTGGCCACCATCACCATTCAAAATTGCTCGACCTACTCCACATCTTCCCTTCGACAATCATAGGGGGATTGACCAACCTGCAAAGTGTCAAGGTCTTTAATTGTCCATCCTTGAAATCATTGTTTGATTTTGGGTCCCTAGATTCAAATACAGAACAAACCGTGGTATTGCTCCCTAAATTGGTAAGCATCAACATTGGAAGTTGTCCCTCCTTGGAATCATTGTTTAATTGTGGGTCCCTTGATTCAAATGATAAAGTTGTATTGCTCCCCAAATTGGAGGAAGTAAGTGTGAGTGGAGCAAAAAGGCTGAGATATCTCTTTTCCAAATATACGGCCACAACTCTGGTGAAACTTCAGAAGCTAAATATTACTAAATGCAAACAGATGAAGGAAGTGATTCTCGAGAAAGAAGCTGGTCGATCAAAGGCAGAAGTGATGAGTTTGTCTTGCTTAAGTGAATTAACACTTAAGGAGCTTGATAACCTAATTAGTTTCGGTTCAGGAAGTTGTTCATATTATTTTTCCTCCTTACAAGATCTAAGAATTGTGGGGTGCTGTAACTTTAGAGTGTTCATCTCGAATCCCACAAGTGTCAAGACGCAGCTAGGCGGGACGGCCAAAGAAAATGATAAATCGCCACAACCGCTATTCAATAAGATGGTTCGTTCTATCCTTTACTGTGATCATTTGTATTCTTGCATTATCATGTTTTATAATGAAGAATGTAATAAATTTGTTCTACTTATCCTCCTTTCTCGCATTATCCTCATGCAGGTTACATTTCCTAATATAACAAGTTTGGAAATTAATGGTCTTCGGTGCAAAGAGTTATGGAACAATCAAATTCCCATTGATTCCTTTCAGAAGTTGGAATCTCTTGAATTGAATAACTGTGACAATCTCCGACATATTGCCACTTCTTATATGTGGAAGAAACTACAACATGTCTCAAGAAACTAAAAGTATTTTCATGCCGTTCGATCAAGATCATATATGACAGTGATGGGACAGATACAAAGAGTGGTGAATTGAGGAGGCTAGCATTGCGTGATCTTGAAAACTTGAGGTGCATTAGCAGTCCAACAGTCTCCCAAACATCCCATTCCCAAATTTGATAGACATAGAGGCCGTGAGGTGCCCCCGTTTGGAAATGCTTTTCCCTACCTTCACTACTAAATTTCTTGGGCAAATCGAAGAGCTGGTGGTGGAGTCATGTGAAGATATGGAACTAATTGCTGGCTATGAAAAATGGGAAGAATTGACCGGCACCACAATCACCTTCTCCGAGTTAACTTGCTCTTATACTTTTTGAGTTGCCAAAATTCAGGAGCTTCTTACCCGAGAAATACTCTCGAAGTTCCGGTGCTCGAGGACTTCCCATCCTTGCATGTCATGAGTATAAAAAGCTGGGAGCAGAGCCGGACCAAGTCCTTGGTAACCGGGAAGACTACCAACTACAACGACCATTTCGCTGGTTTTCATAAGACCTGAGGTATTCCTTCACTATTTCATTGCTTTGGTTTGGCTCTCTATTCCTGGGACCCACACGCACTCTACATCACGTGGCACGCTGAGAAGGGACAAAGGACAGAGAGCATTGATCGAAGGCTCTCCTTCGGTGATTTCAACTGAATGCTTTCCTCTCGCTTCGCTGCTTGTCGTCACCACTTCCCGATCACCACTTGTTTCGCTGCCGCGAAGAAGTTCTGTAATGCCAGAGTGCTCAAACTTCAATCATGGTTGCCTGCTTCGATGATTTCATTCCTTGACGTTGCTTCTGTTCTTGCTCATGTCCGATGTCAATCGCTATAGCTAATTGTTCTTCGATCAATGCTCTGTTTTTCGTTGCTATTGCTACTATCTGTGTGCAAATCGACTGTGATTGAGGCTATATAAACGATTTGAACTAGTGCTTCTCCACTGAAATGTGTACCATCTATTTGATGAAATTGCTGAACTAAATTTGTGTGTATTTTGATTCAGTTCTTGACTAGATTCTTGATCTATTCTAGTCATACAAGTGTATTTGAGTTTTGTTGCTTCATAAGAGAAACCATACGTATTCAATTTCGAATTTGTTTTAAATCTGCTGGAACCTTGTTAATGCATGCTGATTTGCAATTGTTTTGTTGCGGCCCTGAATTGATGCAATTTTGCTCAAGCAAACATGTGCAGTGATATAAGATTTGTGTTATGGTGATTTTCATGTTCGCTTGGGAAAGAAGTTACGGCATGAATGAATGAAATTCTACTGGAAATCGATCTGTAGATGCTGACTCTGTCTTGATATCCCTGATTTGGCGGGCTGTTGATTCCATCTTGAGACTAGTTTGGCAATGGGATCATATATTTTCATGCTACAAAAGTAATATGGTGAATCTCATGCCAATTTTGTGAGAATTATAGTCATATGTCTTGTAGGAAGATATGGCTTCAATTTCATTTCTATTAGTCATCAAACGATCACGATTTGTGGTCATGTATGCTCTGTTATGATTCTGAACATGTGCTGGAATTTTTGGAATGAGCATGAATCACATGGATTTTGTCTTTGGTTTGGTTGCCTTTTTGATTGCTTGTGGATAAATGATATCGCGTGTGCATGATTAAATTGATGAGATGTGTGCTTGATATTGCCATGACATTCTTGGCCTTATAACTGATTTAGAGGACTCCGATGTTAATTGAAGTTTAATTGCATGATTCTTGCAATTCCTCTACTAGTACACATATTCTTAAGGTGATATGGTAGATTAAGCCAGATGAGGAAATCTCTCAACAAAGCTGGTCAATGAGGCCCCTAGAAATATTGCATGTATGACACTTGCCACCAAAGTACATGTATTGTCTTCCTCTCCTTCAACGCTCAGCATTCAAGGCTTATTTACAAGAGCTATTGCTTAAATCTAATTGATCCTTTTTTGTGTGTGTTTGTGCCAACATACCGTGCACAACACCAATTGCAACCTATGTCCTTTTTTCTCGGAGTGTTCACTAGTCACTCCTATTCAGAATGATGTTTCAAAGATACGATTTTTGTTTTCCTCCCTCCCCCATATAATTCACAAAAGCATGTCATTAGCAATACCAGCAACCTGCCCTTAAAATCCATCAGGACCCTGCCCATATGTTCCACTAGGATTACGTCCCTAGTTCCGATTGTCTCTCCTATAAACAATTCTGCAATGGAGGTGCAGAGCTCCATCTATTTCCTTGCAGCAAGTCTCTCTGTTGATGATAGTAATTATTTTTAATGACCCTGCTGATTGGAGGTCCCCTGATCTGAAAAAGTAGAATCTTTTCCCTCTAAGAAGTTTATGCTATAAATCTCAAATGGAAAACACTTAGCCAAGAAGAACTTGATGAACCATATGAATTTATCTTAATGTCCACACTATAACATCAACTCGTATAAAGCATTTTATACAACAATGGCATCGTGTGTCCTTTCCACAACTTGCTTTAATTAGTAGAGAGTATCCATCTGAATCACAACTTTGTCCTGCTCATAAATGCTCATTCTACTCATATTTCTCAATTTCAGTTGCTCAAAACACTGCGATTTAACTCAAAATCACTTGAAAATTTTGTTATATATCATTACATTTGCACACTCTCAAAATCGAATGCCACTAATTTTACATAGTCAATCATGTTGTGAGAGCATCGGGAAGAGTGGTGGGTGATCCAAGGATTTTGCCACCCACATCGGGAAACGTTTCAAAACCGGCCAAAGGACTAACTTTACCGTCTCTGCTCACATGGATGGGATCTTTACATCGGTGGCCTCTCATTTCCTTGGGATTATGTTGGTCCTCATCCACATAAGCTTTCCAATTCCGTTTGGCTATTTCGTTCACCCTCTTCACGCATTCAGTGCTTTGAGGTTCCCTAAAGCTGTCCTCTAAATCTCCCAAGTGCTCCACCCAAAGCAACATCCTATAACCATAAACCTACGTAGCATAAGTTAACATTATTAGTCACAAGCTTAAGGTTTTGATATATGTCGCAAGGGAGTCTACCTAGTGCCTCTATTTAGATAAGAGGCTAATCCGGTGTACTAACCTAGCCATGCGGATGCCTCTTTTTCCCAGCCCAAGTGTGATGCAGCTGATAAGCCCCCATCGCGATTTCAGTGTCTCTTGAGCCATCTAGAGATCTTTGGTTGACATTTGCCAATCCCATGATCACATACTCATCATCTACTATCATCCCTTTGGCATGCACATATATCATGAACCTGCGAAACTTTTGAACTGAAGCCTGCATGGATGGAAATGACAGCATGTTTCAAAGCATAAGTCTTTCTACCACTCATTAAAAGACCATAGCTCTTAATGACTATTTTTGTTTTGCTTTTTTAATAGATAAGTCAAAGGAAGAATCCATGAAAAGAGTATAGACATATACCAAGGCATTATTTTCGGATTGTTGATTCATTGCTTGGGATGAAGACTGTGTAGAGGACAAGGGCTCCCGCTTCCAAGGCAATAGAAGTTCAAGTAATCTGACGGATGGTACTTGTGTGACAACCCGGCTTTTTCGAGAGCCTGGGCTATAATTTTGTACATCATCATCATGGTTTGTCCCTGTCCACATTATCAATACACAAATATGAGAGTAGTGAATGTTTATCTCTTGGAGAAAAATACTAAATGACCTGAACAAGGTCGGGTCTCAAATTTTCCCCTTTGAGTAGCTAGGTTTGTTCTGCTTGGATCACTTCCTTTTCTGCTTAACTCTGTTCAATGTGTTATTTAGTTTCAATTTGCTAGAACGTTATATTTATTGATATACCGTTATCGAAATGCAAGTGTCATCGCTATTTGTTTGCAAGATGAAAGAGTTTATCCTTGATATGACCTCGCCGAAGAGAATTTCCTGCACTTGCAGCACTAGTAGGGACACCCTCCGGCCACATCGGTATCACTATATACACGCGGAAGCACTCGTTTTCACTAATCTTACTTGCGATCTTCAATGCCAGCTCCATCGGAACTAGATTGTTTGCACCTGCTTGTCAAAACCAAATCAAGCGTTGTTCACCATGAAAACTTGAACTTGAGAAATTAGATAGGCCGAAACAAAACTAGAAAATGGGGGAAAAATCTAATTTTAAAAGGTTTTGACCTTAGAAATATAACATATTGAATTAGAATTCAATTTTAATGTCTTATACAGTGAGTTCTAGCTATTATTAGCTGCTACACAATCCCCGAGAGGAAGCAAAGTCTGAATTCTCTTTACTAGAGGTGCTATTGCTCACTAAACTCAAGTCATCGAATGAATAGAAATGTGAAACTTATACCTGCATTTTTGTATGATGGCCAATGGTAGGAAGAGCCAAGAAAATACTGGTTTTCAATGTAGATGAAGTGTTGCGCCGATCTAATCGCTTTCACGTAAGCCATGTGAATGCTCTTGTCTACTTTCAAGTTCTTTCCGCATATAAGATTCTGCAACCATGAAGAGATTGAAAGAAACAACATGATCATTGCAGGCTTCAATCCATATTCAAAAGCACTAATGATTGTGCATAAGAAAATAGAGTGACTTTCTAACGTGAGGAAAACTTTTCGAGTTACGCATATATAACGGCCACTTGCAAATCTACCAGCATGGTATTAGCAGCTAAAACTTACTTGCTTTGCAGCTTCTTCAACACTCTTTGGGAATCCCTTTACAGATCCCGAATCAATCGATCTGAAGATCTATACCAACGTAAAATAGAAATGAAAGACGATCATTACACTTCGTTTTGTTTACGAATGAAGTCCTTAAAAATGGTCATTAATTTTACAAAAAGTTTCCCGACCTGCACGTGCCAATTTTCCGGGTCATCTTCATCCCTGACTTGTACTTTTTTGTCGCCATCGGGACTTGTCGAGGGACAAAGTATCCATGAAATCCTGTCGAGCCTTAAGAGAGTATTCTCATGCCAATGCCTGACGTTTTTCAGCTTGAACTCGCGCCACTTCGCCACCTTTTTCCATCTCTGTTCGAAATTCTTCAATATGTCATACGCAGCTTGTCCCTCAACTTTGCAATGTAGATCATGCCACGGTTGCCTTGGGACATTGACAGTGGACTACACTTGTCACAAAAAAAAAAAGAAAAAAGCAATGATCAAATGATCGGAAGGTAAATATTAACTTAATTACCGTGAATGTTGGGTTGTGAATGTCATTCTTAAAGACAGTGTCAAGATCGCTATAGAGTCTATGCTCAGGAGTGTCGTATCGGCCATCACATAGGTCCAACCCACCAATGAAAGCCGTTATTTTCCGGTTGTTTCCCGAGGCTTGAGTGTCGAGAACCACGCACTTTTGGTGGTGCGTGTACAAGGTCCCCACCACCTGGACTACAAAAGATCCATACACCAACAAATTAAACCAAACATTTTCGTAGATTTATGCTGGATTTCAATCAAATGGGCAGCCTCTGCAACACGGTAAAATTCCCTATTAGAAGTATCCTAAATGCATGTCATTAGGTTAGAGAACGCATGATATGATCTAGGACAGCATGAGACAGATCAATAACTTCCGCAGATTGTCTGATGAAGAGAAAACCTTTCCTATGAAATTATACCCGAATGGAATAATCAGGCAATATACAGCAAAAGCAATGCTTTTGATGCAATCAAACAATGAGATTTTGATTAAGAATCGACCTAAACATTTAAGGATACATACCTGTTGCTTGAAAATGCTGAGTTTGGTGCTTGCATAACGAGGAGCAAGCACACAGCGGACGCCAGAGTGTCGGAAAAACTTCTTCGTCTCTTCATCATGAGTTTGCATCACTCCATCCTGCACTAACAACATGGCACATGCCGAGTCTCAATGATGAGAGACCTCAATAAAGAACTATCTTTTCCTAAGTTGATAAACGTACAGATTTTCTGTCACAAAGAGCATGAATTTGAAATTTGGCCAAATGTTGGGTTGCACCATAAATAAGGATACTTATCCAAGAAAGAGCCATGATATAACATATTCTTCATTCGCATTTTGTAAAGGCTAACTGAAAGAAAGAACTATTAAAGGTCAAGATTTTGATTATTCCAGCCTTTGTGTTAAAAAACAGAAAACTTCTTATTCTGTAAATGTTCATTAAGCCAACACTAAAAGTAAGAAAATCCTTTACTAACTATGCACCATTGATAAAAGGGTGATCCTTAAATGCGATGCTGGTAGAATAAAAAATGTGTTCGCATACAGCTCTCATCCCCATTGATGCATTAGTTGTAACTTGAACCACTCTACTGCACTGGCCCAACAAATCAATAGTGTTGGAGGCCGTGGGCGGACAAATTTTTCTCGACCCAGCAGTATTCCGATCATTTCGCAAAACATAAAGACATTTCCATGTTTCAGCAATGAATTACATGTAAGCATGGTTTAGTATTACCGTCTTCAAGAGGAACTTGTCGTGTGAAGTCTTGTCATCCCAAACAAGCACGACCACTTGGACACCTTCCTCGGACTTGTACTTTAGGAGCTCCCCTAAAGAGAGCTCTCCTTCATTCGGCAATTCCCTTGTGGGCTCTCTCACAAGCCTCACAGGATGATAAATGGACCAACCAATGATGTAGATCAAGTGGTGGGCCTCCAAAATGGCATGGCATATGTCCTCCCAGCACCTGCCTTGCTCATAAATCTTCCCATCATCAAGCAAAATCTGAGGCAGCTTGCCCTTTGGGACATGAGCATCTTGGTACAGTGTCACATCCCCACCTTTCCTAAGTGGAAAATATGTGTTTGGGACACCAACAAAGTTTGGCCCAACCCCAACACCATCCTTGTATAAGAGGTTGTCACTGACTGGCCTGAATTGAATTGAGATGTGAAGTTCCGGGTAGGGCTTCAGAGGGTTCCCGAAGTTGCCGATTATCGGGAACCAGTCATTAATCATGTCGCCGGATACAATCTTGGCCACTGGTATCTCCACGACCCCGATGAGCTCAGCCCCAAACACGTCATTGTCCTTCACATGAAACTCCACTTTCACAACCGGATGCGCCACGGGAATGCAAAACCGCTCGTCCCACAGGGGGTTCTCGCAGTTCTGGATCACCCGGGTCTGGGCAACCGTGGCTCCCGCCAGGCAGACGGATACGTAGGGGTCACTCGTGATCATTGAGTTCTTCCCTGAGGAGCGGGCAGGGACGGGCCGCTGCCCGTGTAACGCAGGCACGCAGGGTGGCCCGATCATGGAGCAGCACTGCCTTATTCTCTCCGATGCCAGGTCCATGTTTGGGAGGGATTTGGCCTCCACTATGTACATGTCCAATTCGCCGTGCAAGAAGATTGGCCCTGTTGTGACGTTAAGCCCATTGAGTTTTCCCGGTTCAGTGTCTGCGTTCCCTGGGATTTCATCCTCGTTGCCCACGCTTCTTTGCGCCGGGTGCGAATCTTCCATCTTCTCAAGCACTTCTTGATCACCTCAGTTTAACCCAAATTTGGGCAGACTTTCGCACCTAATAAAAGCTGATGCGGTCTGCTAAATTGAAACTCATTTGCTCTAAAGGAATGTACCGATTTGTTCGCTTAATTTCTGAAACCCTCAACGAATTCGGTCTCTGCAGAATTAGGATCCGCAGGTGCTTCTTGCTGAAAATCACACGGAATTAGGGTACATTATTTTTCTTGCGCATGAGAGAAAATGTTCCCACTCGTAAGTTCATTGAAAGAGGTACAAGAAAATCTTTAATAACTTTTCCAAAAAGAACAAAGATTAAGGATACATTTGACAACGATTCTGTTCCCGGGAGTAGATTCTGATCAGAAATAATTATTTTTTATTTTGTTCTCGGGCGATTCTGTGTAAAAGAACGCGTTTACTGTCCAAAATTTCTGATTCTGGAATAGAATTGCGTTTGGTACCGTGCTCATTAATTATGTTCCAAATCAATTTCTTTTAATTTTTAAATAATTTTTAAATAATTTTTTTACTTTTTTTTTTTTTTCCTTTTTCTCCTATTCTTCTTCTTCTTCTTCTTGTGGCCGGTCACCGAACCGCGGGGGCAGCGGTGGTGGCCGGCAGACGGCGGCGGGCGATGGTGGATAGCAGATTGCGAGATGGCGGAAGCGAAGAAGAAGAAGAGTTGGTTTTGATTCTCAAATTTGTTCTCGGAACATCCCGAGAACAAAAATTTTACCAAATGCAATTATGTTTCCAAACTACTCTCGGGAACAAAGAATCAGAATTTGGCCATGTTTGGATGGTTACCAAATAGGGCTAACAGATCTTGTAATTCAAGGAAATGACAATCCTCATATCACAATTGATCGATAGGTAAAAACAGTATGCCCGGAAATCTGAAGCCTTGGGGAAATAGCTTGACGTGAAGGAAAAAGAGTGAAAAGGAGAGTTACCTGGTGTTGGAAAAAGCAGGGAGGACCCAGAATTGGGGAGACGAAAAGACACCAGACAATGGAAAAAGAGCTTTGCAAGGTTTTCGCTCGTGGGAGAGAAAGAAAACAGAGGGAAATGGTCAAAAGACAACACCACAGAGAGAAAATACAGGAAAAATCGAAAGCGAAGATGGTAGGAAACCTCAGATGATGATGTGTAAACCATCTTTATCTCAAGGACTCGTCTTGGTGACTCCCTTTCTCATGTGACCCGATGAGGTACACCTTTCAATTTTAGATGGTTGATGGGAAAGTAATTGCGGGGAATTAGGGGGTCGAATGTCATTCGATTCATCCTCTCTAGTCATTAGCAAAACTTAATTAATTGACTTTGCCATAGTCCACTGAAAAAGGAGAAAAAAATCACACATGTATCTGTGAGATCTAGAGGAAAAAGGCAACAAGTTTCGTTGAACCATATCCAGGCATTTAGTAAAGCAGCTTATTCACCAGTGGTGCAAGAAAGTGACGATCCAACGAGGTATATTTTGAATAAGTACACAGACTCGGCGACGAAAGTTAAGTCTGACGCAAGAAATCCAAATTTTCTGGAAGAAAACAAATGCATAATCCAGCTCACAGTCGCATTAATTTTGGTAATATCGCGACTCCTGCAGGAACTACATCAAATCCTCTCGAGAGAAGGCATGTAAATCACCATCTTTGCAAGCCTTGCCATCCCAAGGACCCCATTTGAGCTCTCTAATATCTCCTCTGCAGAAGACAGCGGTGTTGAGGTATGTCAGAGGCAGCAAGATGAGAAAAGCTCACACTTAACAGCTACAATGTAACAAGTTAAGATATCCCCAAACAAAGCAATGAGATGGTCATGGTCACGGCAAAATTGACGAGAAGAAAAGCAGATGCAATACTGGACAACACTAAAATAATTTCTCTCTTTTCTATCATATTTCCGGGGCAGAGCAAGAGGTAATGAATGCCTGTGAGCCTACCTTGCCCATAAACTTGGAAAAGCTTACCCCATGGAAAACAAAATAACACATCAGATAGCAAAATTCTCATGTTAAAGACTGCAATGCAGAAGCATGCTTCCACCCGAGAGGAAAAGAAAATACACAAATATAATGAGATTTGGATGAGTATGCACAAAAATCATGCGACAGGACAAGTTCATCCGTATTTTAATCACAGAAAAAAATGGCGAATTTCAAGGTCCAGCCCGCAACCAACATTAAAGCCAATGTCATGACAGATGCAGTGAAAGCATGTATCTCCATCTTAAAACAAGAAAATGTGCATTACTTTGGCATAGCAGCAAGACTAACTTCACGGCCCTTGTTCACGTTACACACGACATAGATCAACCGCCCCCTTATCCAAGTTCAGTGAAGAAATAGCAACAATCAAATCCAATTCTTCATAATCTTATGGCAGATGCATATCAAAGTACTCATTTGCCTCAACGCATCACCCAAACTTGGCATAGTTGAAATCTCATACAATGAAAATAATTTTACACATGGCTAACCAGTAATGACTACCATACTCTATATATTACTCCACTCAAGGATCTATTTCAA
The DNA here is from genome assembly GCA_017140475.1 of Eucalyptus fibrosa. Classification (NCBI taxonomy): domain Eukaryota; kingdom Viridiplantae; phylum Streptophyta; class Magnoliopsida; order Myrtales; family Myrtaceae; genus Eucalyptus; species Eucalyptus fibrosa. The sequence continues at coordinate 13,075,251 of CM029511.1, forward strand.
TAGACTATAAAAACTTACTTGCTCAATTCCCCCTTGTCCTTCTGGTCTGTAGCTCCTCTGGTCTTGCTGCGTGCTCCACTGGTCTTCCTGCACATTCTTTTGCCCTGGTGGTGTGAACCTTTGTCCTTCGCCATATCCCATATAATTCTGTCCATAACTGGGATTCATTCCTTGGCCATGTGCACTACCAGTACCCAGCCCTTGAAATCCATCAACAATTATGTCTTAGATCAGTGTGCGGGATCTTCCGGTCACTAGTTACGAAAAAATATTTAGTGGTTTTCCTATCGCCACACCTAGACTTAAGATGGGTGGTGGAACCAAGGAAAGAAAAGGAAAGAATGATGGCAAGAAACTTCACAAGTGGCTTGGAACCAACCATCTAAGAGAGCACTGAAAATTAACATCGGCAGGTCCTTTGTGGTTGCAGATTCAGTGAGAAGTAGAGGTATTAAAATGGGTCATAAACCCATTTATGACCCATTTAAATCTTAAATGGATCATAAATGGGTCACTTGTTTATAACAAAAGATAGTTAAATGGGTTTCACAATTAAAGGTTTAAGATAGGTGGGTCTTAAGTGGGTTTTAAATGGGTTGGGTTGAAAATTCATCTTTAACAAAAACATTATAATCCCTCCTTCTTTCTTTAACTTTATAAAAATTGAAATTAAAATTTTTATTTTCTCTTTTCTTTTTCTTCCTTTTTTATCTTTCTCCTTTTTTTTCTTTCTTTTTTTTTTCTTTCTCCTTCCTCTTTTTGGTCGCCGGCACGGCGACGGCCGTGATGGCCCAGCCAGGCAAGCCTCGAGCTCGGCTGGCGTCGGGCGAGCTCGAGCTCGCCCGATGGCGAGGTGGAGGCCTCGGCGACGCCCGGCGAGGCTCGAGCCTCGCCGATTGGCGAGACTCAAGCCCGCCAACATCGGGCGGGCTCGAGCCTCGCCGATCTGGCCAGCCTCGAGCTCACCGATCTCAGGCGAGGCTCGAGCCTCGCCGGCGTTGGCGAGCTCAAGGCTCGCCAGATTTGGCGAGACTCGAGCTCGAGCTCGCCGGATCTGGCGAGGCGGAGGCCTCACCGGCGTCGGTGAGCTCGAGGCTTGCCTATGGCCGGTCGCCGGCCGACGTTGTGGCCGGCGGCCGGCCAAAGAAGAAGAAGAAGGAGAAGAAAAAAGAAAAAAGAAAAAAGAAAAGAAAATTATATTTTAAAAATAAAATAAAAATAATTAAAAATTTAATTTTTTTAAAAATAATTAAATTTCGATTTTTTTAAATAATTATTTTAAAATTTATAAAAAATTTCCATTAAATTTATATTGTATAAACTATTTTAGCAATACAATTTTTAAAAAATAATATATATAAAAGCTTGGAAGTATTTTAATAATATAATCTTTAAAAAAAACATAGGAATAAGTTTTTCTAAATTTGTTAAATATGATAGTATTTTATTAATATGAGTTGGGTCGGGTTGGGTATGGGTTGGGTATGGGTTGGGTCAAGTTTGGGTCGAAAAATTTACATTAAGCATAAATGGGTCATAAATGAGTTAATTGGTCAATTTGGGTCGGACCATTAATGACCCGACCCAAACCTGACCCGACCCACCCGTTTAACGGCTCTGGTGAGAAGTATAGTTGGAGTGTGTTGCGATGAGACTGAGAGGTTAATTGATAAATATGCAAAGGAGGTGAGTGATAAGTGCAGTCATAGATCGTGAGTTGCCATCTTGGGAAGTGCAACCACTTTCACATAGTGCAATCTCCTAAAGGCAAATTATAAGCACATTCAGATAGCAAATCAAGTGGCACATTGAATTACCAAGTCTCATTGATGCAAAATCCTTCCTCGTAATTGGGTCCCTCATCTTCCGCAAGTTTTATCGGACCTTGTTTGCCTGGAGGCTAATTTGTCATGTAATTCTGGTATCACTTCAAGTAATGAAAGCAGTTAGTTTCTGACAAACCGAAAAACTAACAATTGGCAAAATAATCTAAATATTTCGTCATTTGCACACACGTGGCTCATGCATGATCTAGTCATTGTCTAACAGCTAAATCGCGTAGCTAATAACAACGTCAATATACATAATTATAATATTATTTTCTAAATCTCTCACAGATCCTAAATTTTATGTTTAAATCATCCTCATCCCAAATCATTTAGATTTGACTCTAAAAATGATCTAAATTTTCCAATTGTTTTCCCTATACATTTACATCCTTTTTTTTTTTTTTTTTTTTGCACTTTTTCTCCATAATCTCTCAACAAAACCTGCCTCAGAAGATTGCGTCGATAACACTTGCCATCAAAAAACCAATATTCTCTCCTTCTCCTTCGACGCTCACCAATTTCCAGGCTTTATTTATAAGAGCTATAGCTTAGACCTAACTGATCCTTCAATTGTGTGTGTTTTTGCCAACATATTGTGCACAACACCAATTGTGAGCTGCTCAATCATGATGTCCTTTCCTTTTTCGGAGTGTCCACTGGTCACTACTATTTAGAATCATGTTTCAAAGATACGTTTTATGTTTCATTAGAATTTTCATGATAAATAGATAGTAAATTCCCATTACTGATTATTTTCGCACTTTTGTTTTTAGTATGTTCCACGGTTGTTTTTTGAAATCACAATAACTTGACATAGAGGATAATACTTACTCTAGGAAATCGAATTGGTGACAATTGTTGACTACGCTTGATTCTTGAATTTTCACTTTGTGAAAAAAGGTTATATTTTTCATTGTAATATCCAAGTGCGGACTTTATCGTTGGCATATGGTGCACGAGATGGATGAAACGTTGATAGATTGACGAGTTATAGGCGTAAATTGTTCCAGTCCTTATATGTCTCTTATTGCATCTTTATTTCTGTCAAAATATAGACGATGCCAATCCCTATTCCATTGACATTCTATCCATGACATTATCTCTTCTTTTCATGGCATATGATATATCCTTTTTAATTATTGTTATTATTATTTTTGGGGGGCGGGGGTGGGGGGAATGATTAAGCGCTTTGATAATTAACATTTATGATTAAAGACAACGAGGGGATGAAAAGATTAGATGAGATAAGGAGAGAGAGTTTATCCATTCAACCTCTCTTTGTCATGCATCACGAATTCACCCCCTCCCTCTCATATTCTCCTTGTCTCCGTCATTATGTATGTCTCTTTGGTCATGGAAGTTCATTCTCGAATCGCATTATCGTCCTTGCCCAGAATGAAAATATACAAAAGGATCGAGAAACACGTCTTATGAAGAAATGAGAGTAAATGGAGAAATGGTCCAAGTGATAGGGGTCTCGTTATTGGCATTTTGGTGCGAATGAACTTATGGGAGATGTACAAACACCATTATCAGCATTTTGGTGTGAATATACTTGAGGGGCCCCGGAAGTTGCAGATCATCAGGAACTAGTCGTTGATCAAGTTGCTGGACATAATCTTGGCCACTGGTATCTCCACGACCCCAATGAGCTCAGCCCCAAACACATCATTTTCCTTCACATAGAACCCCACCTTCACGACTGGGTGTGCCTTGGGAATATAGAATTGCTCGTCCTACAGGGGATTCTTGTAGTTTGGGATCATCCTAGTCCGGCCAACCGTGGCCCCATTGGGCATACATAGGGGGCACCTCCCTGAGTAGCAGGCGGCGGGGCAAGGGCGCAAGATGGCCCAAGCATGGAGCAGCACTGCCTTATTCTCTCTGAGCGTAGGTCCATGTTTAGGAGGGATTTGGCCTCCATTTTTAATATGTCCAATTTTATTTTATTTTATTTTTATCGGTCCTACTCTAATTCTCACTTTTAGACTTTTGTTATGTTGCGATGGGGCAAGCGATCGAACAAAATATAGACGGAAGAAGAAAAATAAATCGAACACCGGATTTACGTGGTTCAGTCGTAAAGACCTACGTTCACAGGGAGAGCAGCAGCGAATTTCACTATAGATCAAGCGATACAAGGAGATTACACACTCAAGTCACTCAAACACTCTTTCGGTGTTTCCCAAGCCCCAATTTAACCCAAACCCAAGTCACGGCACAAAATTATCACACAAGCTCAAAAACAAACGCTGAAAAAGAACTCCTTTTCTTGATCGCGCTTCAGCTTGAAGATATGCAGCTCCTCCTTTTCTCTCCTACGGGTGCAATAGCAACACCCCGAGAAGAAGACCTCTTTCATGGCTCCCTTCTGCGACTTCTACGTAGGGTTTCGGCCGTGTGTTCCCAACCAACGAAAAGAAGGAAGCAAAAAGAATTACGTAAAAATTCTATTTTATACGTGTGCCCATTAGGTCAAAACTTTGACCATGGGCCCACCTTCGTTTCCTTTTCTTTCACGCGTGGACTCCTTCACGCCATGACTCACGAATTGATTTCCTTCAATTCAGAATCCTCAGGCTTTGCAGCAAAGAACTTTCCTTCTTTATTTTATTTTTATATTTCCTCTTTTAGTCCAGCAACTCCTTCGCGAGGCCACTAAATTTCGCGTTTTAGCAAACACTCAAACTCGAGACATATTTTAACAATCTCCACTTTGGCTCGACGTTTGAGCCAAATAACAATCGCTTCGTAAAAATTCAAATTCTGCCGCTACTTTCCCATAACCCCTCGATGGGCTCAACCGCTATAGATATTATCCAAGTTCAAGCATTGCTTGAACTTCGCCATAACTGAGGACCTCATCAGAATACCAACTCCACATGCACCTTTAACTATTCCGCAAGGATTTTTCGACATAACCTCCTTAATCGCAGATAAAGCAAAACCATTGTTGCATCCATATCTGTCAGGAAATCGAATATGTACCTTGTTAATTTCAGTAGTTACAGCAACCATTGGCTCTACAGGCTCCACCTCGCTATGAGCATCATCTGTGTCGATTACTTTGTTAGTACTCGTACTCGCTACCTCAGGAGTTTCTGGTTGCAATTCCACCTTAAGCTGAACACCGTCTAGATCCGTATTAACATTGCTATAATCACTCCTAGCCAGAAGTATTGGAGAATCATCAAGGGTAACTTCTCTGCTGTTAATAGGTGAATTTATATCTGGGCACCACAACAGATCACCCCGCTCACCTTGTGCATAGCCATGGAATATGCACCTTGCCCTCCAATTGAGCTTATCATCACTCACTCGAAAATAACACGGGCAACCAAATATTCTAATAATAGAATAATCAGCAACGTTACTTGACCACACTTCTTCAGGAGTTCGCCATTCAATAGCAGTTGATGGGGATCTTTTCACCAGGTAGCTTACCGTACTTAGCACATCAACCAGGAATCTCTTAGCCATACCAGTACTAGAGATAATTTTTTGAGCCATCTCTAGTAATGTTCTGCTCATCAATTCTGCAAATTGTTGTGATTTACTAGCATTAGTGCGGTGTTTCACTATGCTCTCTTTCATGCAGAATTTATTTGCTAGCTTCGAGCAGAACTCCATGCTATTATCAGTCCGCACATGCTTGATCGACTTATCAGTCTCCGTCTCGATCAAAGCTCTTGATTGTGAGATCCTGACACCAGCATCAAACTTGTGCCTTGGCACAAACACCTAGGTCTTTCTCGAGCAGTCAAAAGACTCTCGAACAGATGTATTCGACGTCTCCGCAGCGAAATTTATCACTGTCACACCTTGAAGTTTATACAGGCCATTGTGCTTGATTCCTTTCATTATCACTAGGGCACCTCGAACAACCTTCAGAACTCCACCTTTTGAAGAATACCTGCAACCAGCTAAATCTAGGGCACCCAAGGAAATTAAGTTCTTTTTCAATTCTGGAACATGCCTCACTCCAGTCAATGTCCTCACGATACCATCATGCATTCTGATTTTAACATCACCAACACCTACAACATCGTACTCAGTGTTGTTCCCTAACTGGACTTTACCACTACCCATGCACTGATAAGTGATAAACCAGTTTCTATTTGGTGTGACATGAAAAGAACAACCAGAATCCATAATCCATCCATCATGCGATGAATCATTAGTGACAGACAAGACATAATCGGTATTATCTACTTCAGCTGCAACATTATCTGCAGAATCAACCATAATTCCCTTACCCTTTTCATTTTTCAGCTTAAGACAATCCCTTCTAAGATGCCCCCTCTTGCCACAGCTCCAACAGACAACATTAGTAGTCCTAGACTGACTACGTCTGTTCATATTGGTACTACTATTACCCACACATGTTACAGATCTTCCTCTATTTTCACCTACTAGAGCAGTAGATACAAATTCGCCAGATTCTCTTCTACGAATATCCTCGCTCAGAATTAAATCTCGAACCCCATCAAATGTCAAACTTGTTGACCCAGAGGAATTACTAACAGCAGTAACAGTAATATTCCAACTATCAGGCAATGATGATAACAGAATCAAAGCACGTACCTCATCTTCAAAATCAATCTCAACTGAACTCAATTGACTAACAATCACATTGAATTCATTGATATGATCTGCAATTGACGCACCTTCTTTCATCTTCAAGTTAAATAGACGTCGCATCAAACAGACCTTGTTGATCGCAAAGGGCTTCTCGTACATATCCTACAAGGCTTGCATCAAATCAGCAGTGGTCTTTGATATAGCTAGTACGAATACCTAGAGGGGGGTGAATAGGTATATAAAAGATTTTTCGGATGATTGCACAATACTTAGACAGTTGAAGGATTTGCAATAAATAATAATCAATGTAAGACTGAGTAAAGAGAGGAGAGAATTGAACACGCGGTTTATAGTGGTTCGGCTTGATTCAAGCCTACGTCCACTCTTCTGCACTGACAGCCAATTGGCTGGATTCCACTATGGACAAAGAGATGTTACAGCGTTGATCTTCCTTGATTTCTAGGTGTAGATGATCTACCACACTCACTCAAGGTATCACCAAGTATAGACACTCTCTGTGTATACAATTTTGCTCAAACTGTATCGACTAATAATCAAGGTGCTTCAGACTCTGGAATTTCTCTATCGATCACGTTACTACCACAACTAGAACGTCTTCCTTTTTATACTCCTTTATGCCATCATACCGTTGGCACTTACCAAAGGAATTCCTCCAATCTACCCGTTGGACGGAATCAATCAAGGAAGATTATTCGAGCTATTAAAGGAACCTGACGATAGCCCATCAATCCTGTTCGCCCATACAATCAGGATCTTGGTTTCCAAAAATAGAACATTCCAAGAATATTTCGTCGACCACTGGATCTTCAATTGATCTAGATACTTATAAAAGAATCCGATATATTTATCCAACCAAGAGATCTTCTTCGGAGGATAGGATTAAATCCTTAACCATAAACTTCGGCTCACGGATTTCCTTCGTCAACTGGATCGAAAGACCGTCAATGAGAAAAGTCTTGAGTCTTAAGTTTTGAGTCTTGAGTCTTTGAGTCTGGTGATCGAAAGTCTTCGACTTTAAACCGACGGTCTGCAAATATCCGACTAGACGATAGAAACGTTTTGTCGACTTCAAAATATTCGGAAAGATTTCTCCAACAATCTCCCCCTTTTTTATGGTGACAAAACTTTCCCCGTAGATTTGAACAACTTTGACCTGCAAAAACATTTCTCAAGTAATACGGCTATCTCATAAAGATTAATAAAACAACCGGACTACGCATCCACGTAAAATTGGTTAGTTTTTCATGAGTAATACCATATGACAAAATACTTGATATAAATGCAGATAGTCAAGCATCAAAATCCACAACCAATTCAGTTCACTCAAGTCAAGTCATACTAAAAAACAAACATAACCACAAAATCAAATTTAAAGTCAAGTTTAAAGTTCGTTCAAATTGCAATTCTCCCCCTTTTTGTCATCATTAAAAAGGTGAGAAAAGCATCAGGTCTGCTTGGGAATGCGCACGATCTGGAAATCTCCCATTGACTGGACTATGCCTTCTAGCCTCTTCAAGTCTTCCCTTAGATGAGCTACCTCTTCTCCTTTGGCATTGGCTTGAAGTTGTAGAGTGAGATCTTTCATTTTGTCCTCCAGGGTAACTGAAGATGCTTGTCTAGCATTCTTCATGGCTTGAATTTCACAGTCCAGAGCATAGATTTGGCCCCGCATTTCCAGAAGAATATCAAGAATACGACGAAAATCTGCAGAATTGTCCGTCTGTGTACTTGCATTTGCTTTCTCAGATGGAGTGAATGCAGACGATGGCGCTTCGTATAATCTTGCAGATTTGGTGTTGACGTATCGTGTCCTTCTTCGGGAGCAATTGAGAAGCACGAAACTCTTACAGGTCTGCTGGAGATTGTCTTAGACCTTCACTATTGGCGGCATGAGATGTGGACCTTTCTTTTTCGCCAACTCCCCTTTGTCTCTAGGACCTCAAAAGGGGAAGAGTGATGATCATGCTCTTCTTGATTATCATTCTCTCCAGTTCGACTGCGGAGACTTTTCTTTCTCTTCTTCGCCTTCTTCTTCACTTCTTTCTCCTTCTCTCTCTACGCTCTGCTTCTTCTCGAGCTTGGCTTGCTCCTCTTCTTCTCTCTCGTTTCTTCGAAGTTAAATCGATTGAGGTACGGAACGTCGGTTCTTATCAAGGCGTGATTGTGAGATCTTCCTCCTCATTTTCATCCTCCAAGATGAGTGTTTTCTTATTTTTGGATGGAGCACCAATGGCCTCCTTTCCTTTTCTCTTTGAAGCAGACGGTACTGAAGTCTTCACTCTGAATTTCTCCATTACCTTGGAAAGTTCTTTCAGACGCATCTTCGTCAACATCTTTAAACCTACCACCATCTTATGGCACGGTCGAACATAAAGTAAATGTGGCGGTTCAATATTCGTGTGTCTGAAGATCTTGGTCACCAGACCTGGATAAGGCAATTGACCCTTGTCCTTTGACATTGCTCTGTACATGTGAAAGAGAATAGTGTGAGGGAGAGAGAACTTCTTCCCTGAGTTGATTGCGTACATCAATTTTGCTTCGGAATTAGAAACATCAGTCTTTGATGTAGACTTGGGCCTGATGCAATTGATAACAATTTTGTGCAGCACAATATTGATGGCACGCATCCTTGAATAAATGATTCTTCCCTCGATATCTCTATCTTCGACAAGTTCCACTGAGGCACGAGCAACTGAGACTTTGATTGGTTGATAACGTCCTCGTTCAACTCCAATTATGTCTGCCAACATGTCCACGTCTACCACATAATCCTGGTCTCTAACACTGAATGATATTCTATTCGCATCTATAAAGCTGAGATTCGAATAGAAATACGCAGTTAGTTGTGCATAACCGTCTGTGGTATTTGTGCAGAATTGCTCAAGTTGAAGCAATTTGAATTTCTCCCTTAAGTTCACGTTAACGGCATCCAAGAAATCGAAATCGACACTCCTAGGGTTTATCACCCCTCGTTTAGCATCGAAAAACAAATTCTCCTGTTCCTTTGATTTGAATAACTCCATCCTCTTTCCCTTCACCTTTGCAGCAATACCCATTCTAGGTTGAAAATCACTGAACATTTTATCATCGTCATTTCCTTCAGTCGAATTAGGTCCCGACATACGAGGGTCACTAGGAATATTCGCAAGAGCTTCCTCTGCTTTACCCTTGGGAGCAATTCCCAAATCCTCCATTTTTCTCAGAAAGATATACTCATTCCCAAAATGCTTATCTTTGAGAAAATCATCCACGTATTTCAACGGAGTCCCAGTACTTTTCAACGCACAGTAAAGTTTGTAAATAAACGAGAGTTTTTGGACTCTTACTGGGTCTGCGTCCTCGATTATCTCTTCCTCCGGTTGTTGACCCGCATCATGTGGGGTAGATGGCGTTGAGTGACGTGGTGGAGAGTGAGTCAGGCTCTATTGCTGACTCAATAATTCTTCCTCTTCGGTGAGATCAAAATGGGTAGGTCCCTCCTTCATCCTCTGTGGTCCCCTGTTCGCTATTCTTGAAGATTTCCTCGAAGAAGACATCATTCCTTGTCGCTGAAAGATTCCTTTACTTGCTTTCCCAAGAAAAGATGACAACTTTCTCGAAGATGAACACGAAGTAGAAACCGGATTGGGAGGAGAATGCTTTTTGGGGTTTTGAAGATTGGAAAATGAAAACTGTATATATATATATATATATATATAACTCGGTTTTGAAAAGGGAAGTTCAATCGGCACAAGGAAAGTGTACGAATACCTCTTTTAGAAATCAATAACTGCCAAAATTAATCCTTTTGAAAAGATAAGTTTTCGTTTTTCACGGAGACTACAAAATAACTGAATGAAAGATTATACCTTTTCGAATTTAGATAAAATAACAACTTACAGTCTATAGACATCAATGTCTGAGTCTGAGGATTTAGAGTCTGATGATCATCAACTTTCTGAGTCTGAGGGTTGGAGAGTCTCTAGACTTCAACTTCTTCGAGCTTCAAAATGTTGAGTCTGGAACGGATAAAATCGAATTGATTTTTCTCTAAAGGCTTTGTGAATATATCCGCTAGTTGACTTTTTGAATCAACAAATTGAATTGAGATTTCTCCATTTTGAATATAATCTCTAATGAAGTGATGTCGAATCTCTATATGCTTTGCTCTTGAATGAAGAATTGGATTTTTGGTGAGATTGATTGCGCTGGTGTTGTCACATTTGATTTCTGAGCATGAGTCTTCAATCCCAAAGTCTTGTAGCTGTTGTTTTATCCATAGAATTTGCGAACAACAGCTTCCAAGAGCTACATACTCTGCTTCTGTTGTAGAGAGAGCCACAGTGCTTTGTTTCCTTGAAAACCAAGACACTGTCCTGTTTCCAAGCAACTGGCAAGTTCCTGAAGTACTCTTTCTATCGACTCTGCAGCCGGCCAGATCTGCGTTTGAATATCCCAGAAGATTAAAGTCTCCCTTCTTAGGATACCAAAGACCAATGCTTGTAGATGAAGCAACATATTTAATGATACATTTTGCAGCACTGAGATGGGATTCTCTAGGATCTGATTGAAACCTAGCACAGATGCAAACACTCAACAAAATGTCAGGTCTAAAAGCAGTTAAATAAAGAAGTGAACCGATGATGCTCCTGTACAGCTTTTGATCAACTTTCTTCCCTTCTTCATCTTTGTCTATCTTCAAAGAACTTGACATTGGTATATCAGTCTTCTTGCAATTTTCCAATCCAAACCTTTTGACAAGATCATTAGCATATTTTTCTTGGTAAATGAAAGTTCCTTCCTTCAATTGCTTTACTTGAAGACCAAGAAAGAATGTTAATTCTCCCATCATACTCATTTCAAACTCATCCTGCATAGACTTAGAAAATTTCTTGCATAGACTTTCATTATAGGATCCAAAAATAATATCATCCACATATATTTGAACGAGTAAAAAGCTTTTGTTTTCCTTTTTGATAAATAAGGTAGTATCTACTTTACCTTTGACAAAGCCATTCTTTAATAAGAACTTACTTAGTCTGTCGTACCAAGCTCGAGGTGCTTGCTTTAAACCATACAATGCCTTTTTCAGTCTGAAGACTGAGTCTGGCTTCTTTGGGTCTTCAAACCCAGATGGTTGTTCCACATATACTTCCTCTTGGATAAATCCATTTAGGAAAGCACTTTTGACGTCCATTTGGAATAACCTGAAATTTTTATAACAAGCAAACGCAAGTAATAGTCGGATAGCTTCTAACCTTGCTACAGGAGCGTAGGTCTCATCATAGTCTATCCCTTCTTCTTGCGTGTATCCTTTGACCACAAGTCTTGCTTTGTTTCGTACGACTTTTCCTTTTTCATTCATCTTATTTCTGAACACCCATTTGGCTCCAATAACAGTTTTACCTTTCGGTTTAGATGTCAATTCCCAGACATCATTAATGTTGAACTATCTGAGCTCCTCTTGCATAGCTTCGATCCAGCTTTCATCAGATAAAGCTTCTTCTATGCTTTTTGGTTCAATTTCATAAATGAGAGCCACAGCACTAGACTCTTCACGTCTTTTGGATCTGGTGCAAATTCCTTCATTAATTTCGCCGATAATGAGATCTTTGGGATGACTGGACTTATGCTTCCAGTTACTGGTTGATTCGTCTGGATGATGATCTCTTTCTTTATTTGAATCTTCATGAACATCTTGATGCTGGTCTTTCAGAGTCTGAGATACTTCTTGAGTTGTAAGCTTTGGAAGGTCTGGAGCAGGTTCAGACTCTTCATACTGAGTCTGACTAGATTCATCTTGCGTAAAGTCTTGAAATTTGACATTCATTGACTCCTCCACAGACTGGCTCTTCTTGTTAAAGACTCTGTAGGCTCTGCTTGATGTAGAATATGCAAGGAATATGCCTTCATCTGATCTTTCTTCAAACTTACCAACTCGATCTTTTGCATTTTTCAATATAAAGCATTTGCAACTGAACACATGAAAATATGAAACAATGGGCTTCTTACCTTTGAATATTTCATAGGGAGTTTTCTCAAGAATAGGTCTTAGGAAGACTCTATTGATGATATAGCATGCTGTTGAAACAGCCTCAACCCAAAATCGTGAAGAAATTTTACTTTCAATTAAAAGAGTTCTAGCCATTTCTTGAAGAGATCTATTCTTTCTTTCCACAACTCCATTTTGCTAAGGAGTGTATGGAGAGGAGAACACATGCTTAAATCCAGATTCATCACACAATTTTGTAAAATCTTGATTTTCAAATTCACCTCCATGATCTGTTCTTATATTTGAGATAACACATCCTTTTTCATTTTGAACCTTTTTAGCAAATTTTTCAAAATACGAAAAGGTTTCTGACTTACTTGCAAGGAAATATACCCAAGTAAAACGGGAGTAATCGTCCACAATTACTAGGCAATATTTCTTACCTCCGATATTCTAGGTTCTGGTTGGTCCGAAGAGATCCATATGCAGCAACTGTAGTACATGATTAGTAGAGACATGATTTATTGGCTTAAATGAATTTCTTACCTGGTTTCCCAGAATACATTGTGTGCATGGATCGGATTTTTGGTATGGTAATTTGGGTAGACCTCGAACAAGCTGCTTTGATGAGATTTTGGCTAATTGCTTCATGTTGACATGCCCAAGCTTTCTGTGCCATAAGCTTGCTTCATCTTGAATTGAGATTAGGCATTGCGATTCATTTAGATTCATGTCTAAGAGGTAGGTATTTCCATGTCTTCGACCCATGAAAGACGAGTAGAGTCTTTGCGATTCCAAACATATTCCTTCTTGAAATGAGATCTTGAAGCCGGTATCACACAATTGGCTAATCTTTGAGAAGGTTATAGTTGAGTCCTTCCACTAGAGAAACATTGCTTATTGTGAGATTTCCAATTTTCACAGTTCCAAATCCCACAATATTTCCTTTGCCGTTTCCTCCAAATGAAACTTTTCCACCATTCACTTGAATAAGCTTTATGAAGCAATTTAAGTCTCCCGTCATGTGTCTTGAACATCCGCTGTCAAGATACCACTTTACCTTTTTCTTGACGGAGACCTCAAATTCGCTGTCTGAGTCTGATCCAGAATCTGAGTCTGAGTTTGAATGTGCCATCAAACATATGTTGGCATATTCATTATCACTTTCTTCACACTCTGTATCACTCCACGTTTCGGCTTTGAGAGTTTTTCGAAACTTCTCAGCTTTTCCTTTTTTCTTCTTCAGAAAAGGACAGTTGGGTCTAATGTGTCCCTTTTTCTTGCATTCGAAGCAAACTACATCTTTGTTTGGTTCCTCATCATCAACAGACTTAGTCTGCTGTTTTTGGAAACTTTGTTTCTTTGAGTTGAACATTCTTCCTTTTCTATTTAATTTTATGAATCTTCTTATCATGAGAGCAAGCTCCTCATCGTCCAGATCATCTTTTGAATCTGTATCATCAGAATCATTATTTGATTTTAATGCAATGGATTTCTTACCTCTTGGATCTTCGTCTTCATTAATTCGTTTCACTTCATAAAACTGAAGAGTTCCAATCAGTTCGTCGACAGATAGTGGCATAATTTTTTGCGTCTCTCTTATTGAAGTCTTTATATAATTACAATCCTTGGAGAGTCCACGCAGTAGCTTGTTCACATTCATGGGATCATAAATTTTTTGTCCTTGGTTCTCAAGACCATTGACAATATCTGTAAAACGACTAAACATGTCAGTTATAGATTCTCCTGGTTTCATTTTGAAGGCTTCATATTGACCGAGGAGAATGTTAATTCTTGTCTCCTTCACTCGATCTGTTCCTTCATAGGTGATATGTAATATGTCCCATACTTCTTTTGCTGTAACACAAGAAGATATTCTGTTATATTCAGTTGGTGACAAAGCACAATATAAAGAGTAAATTGCTTTTGCATTGAGTGCTTGTCTCTTGTTTATCTCTTCTTGAGTCATTCCGCTGGTTTCAACTTCTTTCCCTCTTTCAGAGACTGATGCAGCAGTTTGAGTGATTCCTCTTTCCACAACGTCCCATTCCAGAAGATCCTTTGATCGTAGGAAAGCTTTCATCTTGTTCTTCCAGATGTTGTAATCCTTTCCATCAAAGTAGGGTGGTCTGGTATTGCTTTGCTCTTCCACCAGTCCTAGTGCCAACATACTAGTCATGGATCTTTTACTCTGAAGTAAGACACTTCAAATAAAGTAAGAACACAGGCTCTGATACCAATTGATATAGCTAGTACGAATACCTAGAGGAGGGTGAATAGGTATATAAAAGATTTTTCGGATGATTGTACAATACTTAGACAGTTGAAGGATTTGCAATAAATAATAATCAATGTAAGATTGAGTAAAGAGAGGAGAGAATTGAACTCGCGGTTTATAGTGGTTCGGCTTGATTCAAGCCTACGTCCACTCTTACGCACCGACACCAATTGGCTGGATTCCACTATGGACAAAGAGATGTTACAGCGTTGATCTTCCTTGATTTCTAGGTGTAGATGATCTACCACACTCACTCAAGGTATCACCAAGTATAGACACTCTCTGTGTATACAATTTCGCTCAAACTGTATTAACTAATAATCAAGGTGCTTCAGACTCTGGAATTTCTCTATCGATCACGTTACTACCACAACTAGAACGTCTTCCTTTTTATACTCCTTTATGCCGTCATACCGTTGGCACTTACCAAAGGAATTCCTCCAATCTACCCGTTGGACGGAATCAATCAAGGACGATTATTCGAGCTATTAAAGGAACTTGACGATAGCCCATCAATCATGTTCGCCCATACAATCAGGATCTTGGTTTCCAAGAATAGAACATTTCAAGAATATTTCGTCGACCACCAGATCTTCAATTGATCTAGATACTCATAAAAGAATCCGATATATTTATCCAACCAAGAGATCTTCTTCAGAGGATAGGATTAAATCCTTAACCATAAACTTCGGCTCTGGATTTCCTTCATCACTGGATCAGAAAGACTGTCAATGAGAAAAGTCTTGAGTCTTGAGTGCTGAGTCTGGTGATCAGAAAGTCTTCAGACTTTAAACTGACGGTCTGCAAATATCCAGACTAGACTGATAGAAACGTTTTGTCAGCTTCAAAATATTCTGGAAAGATTTCTCCAACAGTCTTCTCCTTCAGGATGTTAAATGCGACATTACGAGCCAACGTCAGCCGAATAACACCCATAGCTCGTCTATCCAGCAAATCCCAATCAGCTTGCTTCATCGTCTCTAGTTTCTCCCCAAATAAAGGCAAGTGCAGATTCATCTGATAAAGATAATCTTCAATCTGCATCTTCCAGAAACTAAAATCCTTCCCATCAAATCTGTTGATTTTCACTTTTACTTCTTCCGTCGCCATCGATTCGCTTCAACTCAGCCAAACCTGGCTCTGATACCACTTGTTGAGATAGGGCGAGCGATCGAACAAAATATAGACAGAAGAAGAAAAATAAATCGGACACCGGATTTACGTGGTTCAGTCGTAAAGACCTACGTCCACGGGGAGAGCAGCAGCGAATTTCACTATAGATCAAGCGATACAAGGAGATTACACACTCAAGTCACTCAAACACTCTTTCGGTGTTTCCCAAGCCCCAATTTAACCCAAACCCAAGTCACGGCACAAAATTATCACACAAGCTCAAAAACAAACGCTGAAAAAGAACTCCTTTTCTTGATCGCGCTTCAGCTTGAAGCTATGCGGCTCCTCCTTTTCTCTCGTACGGGTGCAATAGCAACACCCCAAGAAGAAGACCTGTTTCGTGGCTCCCTTCTGCGACTTCTACGTAGGGTTTCGGCCGTGTGTTCCCAACCAACGAAAAGAAGGAAGCAAAAAGAATTACGTAAAAATTATATTTTATACGTGTGCCCATTAGGTCAAAACTTTGACCATGGGCCCACCTTCGTTTCCTTTTCTTTCACGCGTGGACTCCTTCACGCCAAGACTCACAATTGATTTCCTTCAATTCAGAATCCTCAGGCTTTGCAACAAAGAACTTTCCTTCTTTATTTTATTTTTATATTTCCTCTTTTAGTCCAGCAACTCCTTCGCGAGTCCACTAAATTTCGCGTTTTAGCAAACGCTCAAACTCGAGACATATTTTAACATGTTATGTCCCCTAGCTGGATGTGAGAGTTGAAACTCACACTTGAAACTAAATTATCGTCGTGCAGGAAAATTGATCCCTACTATAATATCGTAAATCTTAATCCATTGGATGCATCAGCTAATTTCTTGTTATTCTCACTCGGACTTACGATTTTTTTATTTGGAACATCTTTCAGCCGAGCATGACTTTTCTGGTCAATTTCGTTCTCGTGTCAAATGGCGACCTAATTAATTTAATGGACTCGAGTTTTGGGCACATTTGAAAACAAGTGGTATCGTCAACCAAGTCACACGTCCGAGTACTCCAGAACAAAATGGGGCCACTAACAATTTGCATTTTAATTTGGATGTCCATGCTCATTCATTTAGGCATACTTCTGCTATTATCTAATTTATGTATTTATTTTATTAATCATTACAAGCCCTTTTTTGACATTTTCCTTTTTATTAAATTCGTTCTGTCAATAAAAGAAAACTCCATATTCTAATGATAAGAATATGGTTAACTTAAATTTGAGGTAACTTGTCAATTCAAATTCATGAAATACTTTCTCCAATCACATTAATTGACTAAGGCTGGAATCTCAACTCATCAATCTCAACTCTATCACGAACTTTTTTTGTCTAAAAAAATCATAAACTTTCACTATAGTCCCAAATCCATCCTCACACCCAATAATCACTACTAGTTTTTTCAAAATTATCATTAGTAGGGCCAGTTTAATGTTCAATACCAGAACACATGTCTTCATCATCATCCTTACCTTCCTATGGAATAATAGCAGCCTTTTGATATCGATAATTTTGAGGAAATCAGTGGCGATTGTTAGATGTAGAGCATATTTGGGACTAGAGTAAAAATTTGTGATTATTTTTTAGATGACAAAATTCAGGGTAAAAATTGAGATCATACTTAAATTTATTTTTTTTTTTGAGGGAATTAAGATTTATGAAAAGACTTGATAACTGAGACACTCTTCTTGCTCTATCTAGCAACAATGATCTATTCTTCCTTTTTAAAGAAAAACAACTAGAGATTTTCGTCCACTTCCCTTACATTGCCGCCTCCTCGGCATATATACTGCTTTGTACATACAATGGTCCATCTTTTTTAGGTAAAATTTTCCGTCATTGAAAAAAGAGTATTTATATACGATAAAACCATCATTAATTAAAATATTTTATTAGTAAAGAACTTCTTGTTATACACAATATTAATATTACATATTGTCATCATCTATACTCATCAAGCAAAAAATCTTGTTCAAATAACCATTTAAGTTCATATAGAATAGAACACTTTTCACAAAATTTTGAATTCAAGATTGTAATTTTTGACTTGTTAATGATTACAATACACATTATTTTGACTCCATATTTCATGGGTGAATCTCGTCCTCCCTCGATCTAAATCCCGACAACATCACTGAACAGGTCCAAAATCGATTTTGTTCTCGCACATTGTCTTTTTTATTGGGGAAGACTTAAAGGACAGAGACAAGGCTGGCTCATGTAGGCCCGTGAAGATTTTGTCGGCCCATTTCTTGCGAGGGTATTCACTATCCTAGTCCATAGACATTCTAGAATCATCTCGTAATTTTATCTGCACGTATTTTTTCCTAATTAACTCTATGTAATCTTAATTTGTCTAATCGAATTATTCTACTTTTAAATAAATCATACAATTCAGGCCAAATACACTGATGTGGCCATTAGGCAATGCTTGATTTATAACAAGGGTAAAACTCAATCATCTTAGACTCCTACATGGATGCTACTGTGGAAAAATTTAGCCAATGTTGATAGTGTCAAAGTATGATGTGGATGAAATTTAGTCAATACGGACGCTCATATTGGAAAAATTACTATATGATGTGATATGCCATGTCAATAACTGCATGATAATTTTGCAAACGAAATTTAATATATTTGGCATTTATTCTTCTGAGTTTATTTTGGAAATGTCCGTTTTGACCGGTTGGGTTTTCCAAGTAAGAACGTCCTTTTCCCTAAAACATTACACGTGATATACACTGAATATTTTTGACAAACATTATGTCACTCAAATGTCCGATTATTTCATGTCTAATGCCATTTTCAAATAGGTCCAAAAACCATTCTCCAAGAACCAGCCCATTTGCCCGGACAGTCCATATGATCAACAAGGTCGGATCAATGTCCTCTTCACTGCTCTAGTTTATTCAACATTGATCATAAGCTTCCACAGCGGAAGCTCGGCAGTCCGAACATAAGTCCATGAAAAGCCACGTTTAGTCACGCAAGTTACTGATGCATGAGAGGAATAATCAAAATTGGGCTTTGGGGGCAAAAGAAAAGCACCAAAAAAAAAAAAAAAAAAAAAAGAGAGAAAAAAAGAGATATTTTCCATGAAAAATGATGGTGTATTTTTTTACTTTACGAAAATATATTGATGGTGTTGCCTACGTGCTTATCACTTTTTCGTGAAGTTTAGCTTTTCATACATTAATCACAATTAGCTTCATATTGACAGGAATTTATCACTTTGTTAAAAAAAAAAAAAAAAGGCCTCTATTTTCTTCCATAAAAAATGTGTACAGTAATGCAAAATCAATTCTGTAACGAGTATCTATCCAGCTCAGCAAATTCTATAACGTTTTTCTCGACGGGATTGTCTTGTTAAAAGAAAAAAAAAAAAAAAAAAACCAACTCGGCGCCCTCCGTGAAAGAAAGAGTCCGTGAACTCTCTTTATTGTGTGGACATATATTGATGGTTTTATTAAAAAGGGCCAAACTCATTTATGGATTAAATTGAGTGAATTGGGCTTGTCTGAAAAAAATTCTCTCATGGGCCAGTTACGGATTCGGGCCTGATTCATAAATCCGAAAAGGGTCGATATGGTGCTTCTAATGGATTCAGATTTTTATTTATTATGTTTTGTTACAAAAATGCATATTTGATTTATTGGAAAATATTTAGGTGTGATCAAGTATTCTTAAAAGTGCAGTTGCAATCCATGTGTAAGTGCAACAAGTCAAGTCATAACAGGAAAAAGGAAAAAAAGTCATAACAGCGAATTCTGTTTCCAACTTTAGAATCTGGTCTTGGTCCAAAAAATTACAGTAGAAAGGTAAAATTGAACAAAAGGAAAATCCTTTGCATGTCGAGGAACAATCAAAATGCGTGACCCAGTCTTAATTTATTTATTGTTAGCGTTTCACACCAAATTGAATTTATAAAATATAAGTCACCTATCCTCTTAAATCGAAAAAGGAATCTCAAATTTAAAATAGAGCCAAGCTGGTGGCGACCAAATAATTTAGATTCTGATGATCTAATCAACTACCAATAGCTTAGAGCTTAAATGAGACGTGGCTTTTCAAGAAATATGGACCTTTGGCTCTTTGTCATAACCACAACTAATTTATATTTTAAAAGAAACTATAAAAACAAATCCAAACGTGGACGAATGACGTAGCGATGGCGGCTTCCGACGAGAACAACCCAATCTTTTAGAATGGGCTTATTTTCTTACATTGCTGGTCGAACGA
The DNA here is from genome assembly GCA_017140475.1 of Eucalyptus fibrosa. Lineage (NCBI taxonomy): Eukaryota > Viridiplantae > Streptophyta > Magnoliopsida > Myrtales > Myrtaceae > Eucalyptus > Eucalyptus fibrosa. The sequence continues at coordinate 13,095,322 of CM029511.1, forward strand.
AACTTCCTCCAAATGGGAAACGTATATTAAATGTTGATGATAAGCTTCCATAGAGGATGATAATGCAGGACAACTCTGGCATTTTGCAGGCAGTGGGCCCGACGGCAATTTTAGCACGAAAAGGTGGTGGACTGGGCTCGCTTGATTTTAATCAGAGGGGTACAGGTTTCGAAGATTTTATTTTTATATATTGGGCTATCACCCCTCTGTATGACTAAATCTATTAGCTTTTATTATATAGATAAAATCAACATCATTGATTTCTAAATATACAATTACTATGTAGTCACGCGTGTCTATGCATGATTACTCCATTTTTATATTTCTCACCTGCTATGATTTCTAGATATACGATTACTATGTAGTCACGCGTGTCTATGCATGATTACTCCATTTTTATATTTCTCACCTACTGATTGCTGCGTTAAATAAGAATCCTTTTTTAACGCGAGATTATGAAAAGTCAAAACAACAAGCGAGATGAATTGGCTATATTTCTTAGTCATCACATAAACAAACAAAAGGAGAAACTTAAGGAGATGTAATCCTACTTGATGACAGCTAAACAGCGTCCTAGGCAGCTGGCCTACGGAAGTATGTTCTTATCATCTTCTAATGAGACAATCCCGTCGAGATTCATCCAACAGAAGCTAGGTCAGCCTGGCCAGCACGATCGTCCACCATGAGAGTTTTTAAATAGCCTTGGTGGTTAAATGAAAGTGACAAAGCAGCACTCCACTAAGGCATTATGTTTGAAAAATGATGAATTCCCGCGAGGTTCTTTTGTGCCTTGGCCTAGTATAAGGGGCAAGGGAGAGCATTAATTTCCAAAAAGCTTTAGCATGACATTTCCATGTAAAGAGGGTGAAAACTAAATAAGCTGTCAAAGGCATAAGAAGTACTCAATTCAAAGCCTAACCATGTTTTGGCTCACCTTGGTGCCAATTTCTAGTCCGTTTAATTGATTTATCCAAATTTGGTTTAACTGCATGGCCCCTATCAAGGGAAAACCCATAGATGCTTGCGTAACTTCAGTTAGTTCAGAGGACAAGTCTACTTTTCGTGTGAGAGAGAGAGAGAGAGAGAGAGAGAGAGGGGGCAGGCAAAATCACTAGCCAGTTTGACCCGAGCCGTCATGAGAAGATAAGAGATACTAGTAATATAGTTTAGTTAAGATAATGTGAGTCCTAATCAACCACACAAAGTGCATTTATCTAATTGGATTTTACTCTTTATTTTAGCATCTATATTTGGATTATAAATATCAGTACTAAATTAATGTTTGCACAGAATTATAATCATGATGCATCATGGAGGCCGAGAGAGCTTAAGTCAACATTTGCGCTTTAAAAAGGGTCCATACTATCTCTTACTTTCGTCCCATTGCGACGAAAACTCTTAATTGAAAAGCAAGGAAAAGTCATGCATCTTCGTGCAAACTATTTGGACGTACATAGCTTAACTTGTTTCTTCGTCTACTTTTGATGACTCTATTTTCAACAGTTCCCCCGAATATTCTAAGGCTTTATATGTCTCTGTTAACAAATATAATATGCGACAGCTAAACATATATAACAAATATTAAACTCAAGGGATGAAGCCTGACTTCCATGCTGACGAAGACTAACTTTTCTATTGACGAAAATGCATCATGGGTCTGCATGTAATTTCGACATAACCACGTAATTAACTACGTGATCAGGTAATACTATTGCGGCCTTGAAGGGGTGTCTATAGCTGCTTCTCTCTGTTGTTTTTTTTTTTTTAAATAAAAAAAGAGGTAGGGAACATGTGCTTTGATCAAGCCCTCCAGCTTTTCAGCAAACTTACATTTACAAGAGACTTGCCTCTAAATGACTATTGCGGCCTCTCGAAATATGTCGTTACGAGAAGTTACGGGCAGTAATGATGGGTTCATGACCTACATTTTAAAAAGGGACGGTCACGAGTTTCGATTGATATTGCAAAAGATAAATGTACAAATTTATAAAAACCATTCATTAACAAATCTTCAATACTCGCTAAAATTCTACATTAATTGGTTAGACAAAATTTAAGAGTTATAACGAGTAAGTTTTTTTTTTTTTATCACAAAAAGGGTTTTCTTTTTAGAATCAAATATAATGGAGAAAATTCCAAATAAGAGCTTAAAGTGCCTTCATTTTCTCACATAATGGCCTGAAGTTGATTTTATTTAAAATGAGAGCTTGAAGTGCTATTATTTTCTCAAATAAAAGTTTAAAGTGAATTTTGTTTCAAATAAGTGTTTGTAAGTAATTATGTTTGTTTTAAATAAAAGTGTCGCGACCAAATTTTCGGGTAAACTACATAGGGTTTGGCTAATGGATTACTAAACCTAAATTTAGTTTGGGCTCTCTCAAACCCATACAAATTCGCGACTTAGGTTCAAATATCTAGCATGTAGAAATGAGTCACCACTAATCAGTTTACGGTAGGTCAATTAGACACCTAAGTAAAATAATGAGAGAATTCTTTTATTTCTATAAATTAGAGATTTTGGGTACGGGGACTTGATTATACTAGACTTTTCTAATGTCCTTTCGGTACATTTCTCTTTTTATTTCGAAAAAAATGTTTTGCAGGCAACATAAATGGATTTTAATTTACCTCCCTAACATGTGAGGTGATAATGCGGGTGTGCAAACGATCAATTTAATACCCAGATAAAGCAGTGAATAAATTGCAAGACTTACCTTATAGCAACGAAAGCATCTGCGTTGTTAGATCAAAATCTACATTGACAGTCGTAGATATGATTTTTAATTAATACGCAATTTTTGTTTGTTTTCACTTATTTAATGAGAATCACGCAATGCATGCTACTAATCTAATATGAAATGATATGACATGATAATATGACCTACCTATATGACACAAATAAAATGCAGTCTATATTAAAGAATGAAATTGATTTATTCTAAGACAATTTTTTTTTTTTGTGTTTTCCATGAAATTGGAAATTAGAAAATTACAAAAATTATCTAGCTAGATTAAGATTCAATCCAATTTATATTAAGAATTGGGTTAGGCCACATCCTAATTTAAACTAAGATATTATCTTTACTTAGCAATATCTAACCTAAGATGCATTCTATCTAAAAAATCAATCTAAACTTAAAATGAAACATGCAATTTATCCTAATATGCAATGGCATACAAAGAATACCCTAATTCTACATGACACATGCATGATGATTTTTTTTATGTTTTTTTTACATAAAATTCGAAATTTAAAATTGCCAAATAATTAGATGTGAAACTAAGTAACTAAAAAAAACTAGCATCCTAAATTGATTGACTTTTTTTTTTTTTGAAAAATTCTAAATAAATAATTTTCTATTCTAGATATGCCAAATAACTCTAAAACAAGAAATAAACCTAATCTAACTCATATTTTTTGGTTTTTTTTTAATGAAAATAAAACCGCTTCAAATAGACAACAACATATCAAAGCAAGATGGATAGATTTCCAAAAAAATTGATAAACCATATATCGTGCATGAGATTGGGTTGGTCAATTTTAAATAAATCGCAAATTGAATCTCGATCATGAGATCGAAATACAGATTTTTCAAGTGATTGTGAGTTGAATTTCGAGCATGAAAATTGGACTCTCAATCCCTAATTTGAGAGGCTATTTCATATCGGGAATCTCGATCATACATTAATGATTGTTTCAAATAAATAAACAAAATAAATAAAAATAAATAATAAAAAACAATAATAAAAAATAAAAATAAGAAATCTACCTAATTCGGATTTTGGGCTCCTAAACTAGGGTTAGCGAACGGTGGGTAGATAGGTCACCGTTCAAAGCTCTGACGAGGGCGGATCGATGGCGCTACAGCAGCGATGGTGAACACGGGGGTGCTGAACGATAGTGGAGGTGAGCTGTGGAGGTGCGGCTGTGGAGGTGTGGTTGTCAGGCGTCAGGCGTGGTCATTGCTGCTGGGCTTCGGGTAGAGAGGTGACCGAGGCTGGCGGGCAGCAATGTAGCATCCAGCGGGGCGGCAAAGTGGCGGTGCGAGCTCCGGTGGCGTCGAGCAGAGGTTCAGAGCAGCGAAGTGGCGGAGCAAGCTTGCAAGTGAGGGGAGTGTTGAAGATATAATTGAAGATTCTGACCTTGGCGCCGATTGTGATTGATTTAGTAGATTTATAGTTGCCTTAGTTAATGGAGATTATGATTCTTTGTATATTATTTCCTAAATTCCTTGTATTCTTACATTATAAGTGAATCATTGTAATTGTATAGGATATACAAATATACAAAAAATTCTCCCACTTCATTCATCTTTACTTTATGCCATGGTATCAGAGCAGCCCTTGATCTTGGCCTAGCTTCCGCAAATTCCAATTTCTGCAAATTCTAGAATTGCCTTCGTTTTCTTTTTGAGGTGGAGTTGCAATTCTTCACTCTGCAAAACAAATTAGACAAACAATTAGGAATTCTTCCTTACCATGGCAAAGGATAAGAACATCGAGAGCTCTTTAACAGAGGAGAATCCCCAGAATCCAAGCTTATTACCATCGGATATTACCAAACTACCCAAGGAGGAACGACCAGCCATTCGAAGGCAACTTCCTACTTTAGGTCAAATTCAATGGCCTCCCATGCTTCATCCAGTTTAGTGGTATCCCGTCTAAACCTAATGGGGCACTAGACTTGAACAAGCGTGGGTTCAACATCTACCTGGTGAAGCCGGTTATTCGGGGCTCACGAATCAGCCCAGCGTAAACCACCCAGCTCCTTCGTCAGATGAGAATGACCCGACGATTGATTCAAGACAACCAAATCCGGGTCACAGACCCAGATCTTTGCTAGGTCAGGGGACAACTCCCTACCCAACCTACTCGCCCGGTTTCTTGCCGCACACCTTCCCCGTTGGCAGCGGCGGTCGCCTTAAACCAGGCGATCCTCTCTATACCTCATCGACCGATGGACTGGAACTTCGCCTCATCAACCTTTAGCTCACAAGACTGGACAATTATACCACCTGGGCTCAAGATCTCCGTCGGGCACTCGTCACCAAAGACAAGGATAGCTTCCTTGACGGACCTGTCCCTTTTCCAACAGATGAACGCAACCAGAGGCACTGGCAGAGATGCAATTAGTTAGTACGTACCTGGATCGGCAATTGTCTCGCCCCTGACATCGTGACTGGGCTTCCACCAACCGAAGACGCAAAGCGATTCTAGGACAACATCAAGGAAATGTACGAGCGCCTTGACCGAGCGAAGATTTTCAACATCACCCAAGCACTAACGGAGTTGAAGTAAGGGAACCTCTCGGTTACCACTTGCTTCAACTGCCTCTCTGTCTTATGGAGTGAACTCAAGGTCACCAAAGAACGCCTGCAAGGACCCGAGAGTATGTTAATGCAATATAAAGAAATCAAAGAACGAGAGAAGGCTACGAGATTCTTACTCATCTTAAATGAGTCCTATTTGGCGTTTCGATCTCAAATTCTTGCCATGGATCCTCCACCACCCCTCGATTGCATATATCAGCTGGCGGTCCAGGAGGAAAATCACCACCTTGTTGCGACGACACACACCGAGGAGGAGAAGGGATGAGTCTCGTGGCTCTTTCCTCTGGAGTCGGCTCTAGCGAGATGGCCGGAGGTCTTGCGGGTGGAGGACCTCATGAAGCTACTGTATACCCAAAAATAGGTTTTGTGGTTGAGGCAAGGAGAAGAAGTGACGAGAACCCTAGGTTTCCTCACACGGACGGCTTGGATCGTCGCTCAGCATTGGACAGTCTAGATCAGAAGATGGGAATGAGCGTTTGGAATCAACGCTCGCTGATGGACGGTCCAAGATCGCGCGCTGGAATGGACGGCTCAAGATCACACATGCTGATGGACGGCCTAGGATTGTCGCTCAGTCTGATCGAATCGGAGGGCACTTATCAGGCCATGTCTGCCTCTTACAAGGGATCCTATGGTCCACGTCAGGCCATGTCATCAGGAAAAATCAGTGGGCAAAACGGTAAATTTAGAAATAAATACTGTGAATATTGCAAATGCCCCCATCATACTATTGAGACATGTTGGAAACTCCATGGAAAGCCTACTGACAAAAACGAAAAAGAATCATCAGTGTATTAGGTTTCTACAAAAGGGATTGACAGGGAACAATAGACAATTACCTAGGATCAATACCAACATATTGTTGAAATCCTGAATCAGTTGAAAACCAACGACAAAGGCACAAGATTCTCAGGTACTTTTCTTCATAAGGAGAATTCTTTTTCTATTGATGCATGGATAATCGATACAGGAGCTAGTGACCACATAGTATGCAATGAACATTTATTTTTCCATGTGGATAGAAAATCACAATCTCCCATATCAGTTGGTCTTCCAAATGGAAATGTCATTCATGTTACCAAGATTGGAATTGTTGATCTTGGTCCAAACTTTGTTCTCAAGAATGTGCTAGACATTCCTAATTTTGAATTCAACCTGCTCTCTGTCTCAAAAGACTGCACAGATAATTCATGTCGTGCAATATTCAGTTTTGATCATTGTTTCTTTCATGACCATTCAACTGGGACACTAATGGGCTTGGGTAGTGTTGCACAAAGATTGTATTTCTAGATTGATTCCCCAGGTGATTTAGAATTATTGAATAAAAGTATCTCTTGTAATGCTATCAGTAGAAATAAAAATCTCATTTTTCATCAAAGATTGGGTCATAGTGCTTGTTTTCCGCATCCTGAATGTCCAGTATGTCCTTTGGCTAAACAATCTAGAAAATCCTTTCCTATAAGTACTTCTTGAGCCGAGAAACCCTTCTCATTACTTCATATGGATATCCGGGGCCCTTATCATACCCCTCATCGTGATGGCTCCTGTTTCTTCCTTACTATTATTGATGATTATACACAGGGCACTTGGGTCTATCTTATGCAATCAAAAAGTCAAACTTTTGCTCACCTATCAAATTTCGTTTCTTTAGTCAAAAACCAATTCAATATATCTGGGCAACGAATTCGTATAGATAATGGACGTGGATTCTTTACTTTTGATTGCATCAAATTTTTGTCTTCACATGGAATACTTTATGAAAGCTCATGTACTTACACTCCACAACAAAATGGAATTGTTGAGCGTAAACATAGACATCTCTTGGAAGTAGCTCGTGCTTTAAAATACCAAGCTTCTATTCCAGAGGATTTTTAGGGAGATTGTGTGGTCACAGCTGCTTATTTGATTAATTGTATGCCAACTAGAATCCTTAATGGTAAAACTCCTTTTGAGATGCTATACAAGAAACAACCAAAAAATGATCATCTTCGAGTATTTGGTTGTTTATGCTATGCGACAAATGTCAGCCCCTTGGATAAAATGGGTCCCTCTGCTACCCAATGTGTTTTCATGGGATACCCTCCACTTAAAAAAGGATACAGAGTTATGGATATCTCTACTGGGCAATTCTTTATAAGTAGAGATGTCATATTTCACGAGGATATATTCTCATTCAAAGATATGATATCTTCTATGAATCCATCATCAGAAGGCACGCGTCCTTTTCTATTTGAGGCAGACTTGTCCATGGCATCACAATACCTATTGGCCATCCCGGAACAATCAATGCCAGTTATACAAGAGTCATAAGTTTCTCCAGCCTCATCTAAAATTGGGTCACTAGCCTTATATCAAGCATCATTTGAGGAAGTTCTTGCAACTACGACTTCACCTAACTATATAGAGACTTCTCCAGCGTCGCAACATCTGGCAATTGATTAGCCTCGGCATTTGGTAACTCGCCCATCTACTTGGACAAAGGACTATATATGCTCAGTGTTAGGTTCTTCAGGTACAAAATATCCTGTTTCCTCATACATCTCATTTAATCGGTTATCACCAAAACAAATGTGTTGCATTAGTCGTCTCTTAGAAGAACAGCAACCATCTTTCTTTTATGAAGTGTCGCGTGATCCTCAATGGCAAAGTGCCATGGAATCAGAACTTAACACACTAATGGAGAATCATACTTGGGATATTGTTCCACTTCCTCCACACCGGAAACCAATCGGATGTAAATGGGTCTATAAAATCAAGTTTAAAGCTAATGGTTCCATTGAATTTTACAAAGCTCGCTTAGTGGCCAAGGGTTTTACACAAAGAAAAGGTTTTGATTATTATGAGACTTTCTCTTCGGTTGCAAAAGAAGTCATTATTCGATCCTTCTTATCTATTGCCGCCATTCGTAATTGGTAGTCGCATTAAATGGATGTCCACAATTCCTTTCTCCATGGTGATCTTGATGAAGAAATATATATGGAGCTTCTATAGGGATTACGCAGACAGGGGGAGTCTCGGGTATGTCATCTACGCAAATCCCTATATGGATTGAAACAAGCATCTAGACAATGGTATTCCAAGTTTACTACTGCCTTAACCAGTGCAGGCTTTCAGCATTCTAAGCATGACTATGCCCTATTTACATGGAATGCAAGTAATTCATCAATTTATTTACTGATATATGTTGACGATATACTTGTGATGGGAAATAATGACTCTCATGTTGCAAAATTCAAAGAATATTTGCATTCTTTTTTCACATCAAGGATTTGAGACCTCCAAAATATTTTATTGGTATTGAGATTGCTCGTTTTGAAAAGGGTATCAGTCTTAGCCAAAGGAAATTCATCCTAGAAATCATTTCAAAAGCGGGATTGTCAAGGTGTAAGCCAGCTGTCATACCAATTGAGTAGAATAGCAAGCTAACTACTCATGAGTATGACATGATTTCCTCTTTATCTATTGATGACCCTTTGCTCAAGGATCCATCGGCATATCAGAGGCTTGTTGGGAAGTTGATATCTTACCATGACAAGACCCGACATTTGCTATGCGGTGCAAATTCTAAGTCAATTCATGCATAGTCCGAAGCATTCTCATATGAATGCAACTCTAAAAGTTGTAAAATATCTGAAGGGATGTCTAGGATTTGGAATATTCTTATCTCGGAAGTGCAACATGAATATGACAACTTTTTGCGATATAGATTATGCTACTTGCCTAATGACCAGAAGATCCATCACTGATTTTTGCATTAAATTGGGAGATTCGTTGATTTCATGGAAAACGAAGAAGCAATCAACTGTATCATTGTCATCAGCCGAATCATAGTATCGGGCCATGGCGAAAACTACTTGCGAAGTAGTTTGGATTCGAGGATTGCTCTCAGACCTCGGATTACAAGTCAGTGGACCAACTGAATTGTTTTGTGACAACGATGTTGTACTCAAATTAGCAGCAAATCATGTATTTCATGAAAGAACAAAGCATATAGAAGTTGATTGCCATTTCACTCGAGACAAGATTACAGAGGGAGTATTAGTAGCAAAGGGAATTGGAACTGTGGATCAACCAGCAAATATTTTTATCAAGCCACTATGTCAGAAACAACATGCATATTTACTTTTAGGGCATTAATTATCCATGATTATACGTCAATTAGATCCATGGTTTTGGTCAGCACACGCATCCTTCGGTGGCTTCAAAACCACACAAAGACAAGACAATATGAACAGTGATCAAGACGAAAATTTAGGATATAATTTTATGATTATTTAAGCCTAGAAATTCTAAGGCGAGGCAAGTCGGGACAGCTTATGGATGTTAAATTATATTAAATAACGACACGAGTATTTAATCAATTTATCGACATTTTAGTAACAACACAATTTATTATCCTAGGGGAACGAATTTACTTGGTCAAAAATTGACTATTGTTGTCAAGGGGCCTTTGATTTCTTTTTGACCCTTAAAAGACTGATATATTCGGCTTCTAGACGACTCAATAATTTTCTTATAAACTACTTTTAATGAAAACTGAAAATTAAGGGGCCTTTGATTTCTTTATGACCCCAAATACTGCTGTATGGCTTCTGCGACGATTCAATAATTTTCTTATAAACTATTTTTCGTGAAAACTGGAGATTAATTTAGGTGAGTACTTTAGGTCATCAAAGTACTTGAAATTGGGTCCCCAAGTTTCGCTAGGATGAATTGGTCGGCCATATGCACTCGACTCGTCAATTGAAAGTTGCCTTCCGTACTTAATTTTTTTATCAGCAGCTTGGATTGTGACTTCTCTCTTACGTAGTATCCAAGGCTGAAGACTAGTGCATACTAAATTATATATTTGGGACTAAATATTTAATTATATATGGTTATGCATACATTTACGTGATGTTCTCAGGCTTTTTCAGCAATTACTTGTTTTCCCTACTTGTGCTGGTGGGAGCTGCATAGAAAATTTACTATGTATATTGGTAAATACTGGTACTTGAATTAAAGATATTCTTCACTCTTCTTTTCTGTGCAAATTGATTACCGCTCTTTGAGATGTAGGGGCTGAATATCTTCATCCATTGGATTGTCAATTGAGAAGACAAAATGATTGTAAAAGAAAGGCGGATCTATTTCCACAAAAGGAAAAGAAAATGTGCAAAAAATAATCTAACATAATGACACATATACACGCCGATATTCACTGGTCCGTTAATGACCCATTAATAAACAAAGAAATCGGGTTTTGAATTGAACTGTTAAATTGAGATTATGAGAGATAAATTTTGATTATAGGAAAAAATGAAAAGACATCCTCCATGAGCATTCGGTTTTTTTCAGTGAAGTTATACCGGCAGTTCAAAACCTATGCATATTCACACAATTAATAGATATATGTCTCTCACGTATCAATTAAGTGTCTACGTGTAACGCCCTGATCCTCTAAGCACGTGCCCATCCCTGCTTGGTCAATTAAATAGCGATGTCCCAGGACGTATCGCCAATCCATTCATTTTAATACACATGCAGAAGCATATAATTAATCCCCAGACAATAAAATAATGTAATAGAAAAGTAGGACCACATTTTTCAAACCTGAAAAATCATAACCACACTTTTATACAAAGCAAATCTCATAGTATATATTACAATACTATTAACAAAAGTCAGATCTATCACACATAGGTTCCCAATTCAGGGTTTGCCAAATAGGGTGGGGGTCTCGATCCTCATTCGAGTCATAGTCCGGTCCTCCTTAGGGTCCTCCTCCGATTCTTCCTCAGGGTCTTCTTCAGGGTCCTCCAACTCTGGATCCACTTATGGTCCCTCCTCTTCAGGCTCCTCCTCAAGTTCCTCTTCTTACTCAACAATCTCACCTTCCTCCTTGCTCCAACTGGAGTCCATGGCCGAGTACACAGGCATGTCAGAATCACCTTCCAGTTTGGGATCCTTGGCATCGATCACCGCTCCATCCTTAGGATCTATCGTCCCCTTCCCGAATGCTGCCTCCAAAATGTACAGAGGTATATCACCTTCTGGCATAGGACCCTCCCTTCATCCACCATGATAGTGACGATACCATGATCGATACTCGTGGGGCACCATGTCGTCTCTACCCACGTCAACCCAGATGGTGGATTTTACTAAAACATACTCTAGTTCTTCCGGGTGGGGCTGTATTGGAAAGTGATAACCTATCTTTGTGATCTCCGAGGGAATACCAAAATGCATGGGAGGAGGAGGAGATGCTGTCATCTAGGGGCCTAAAATGTTATCCCACAACGGGGTGAGACGACGTCTTAACGAATTCTACCCCTTAAAACTCGATTAGAAAGCCAATATGTCATGAGGGCTACCTATGCACAACACGGGTTAGAGGACTTACATTGACCTCAAATTCCACCTGCAATTCAATACAGTTCAATAGGCACCCAATCATTTCCATGGATCGAAATATTGATCGATCGACCTAATTGATTACATGTCACCATGACCCTTTTTTGGTTGGCTTATCTCATACTATCTATAAAGTCCGCTCATATCCGGACTGCTCTCTACTAAGCTGATAAATAGATAGTATAGTTCGCTTCTGAGATGATCGAGTATACTACTCTATGCTAAGCTGCCATATTACCCGTAGGCTGATATAATATACCAACAATGCTTAATATAAGCTGATAAGGTATATTGCTCTCTACTAAGCTGCCATATCAGAGTCCGTAAGATGATATAGTATACCGGTATACTGCTCTCTGCTAAGCTGACATATCGTCCGTAGGCTGATATAGTATATCATCCCAATCAATTCAACATTTTCATCATTCCCAATTAAATAGCCGTGTGTGAGTACGCGGTCGACCTTAGCCAAAATATCACATTTTTGCTTTAGAACATCCCACCAATTTCACCAGCCCATAAATATATTTTTGGTACTGTAAACTGACGTCCAGTAATTTTCCAATTAATTACCAAAATTTATTAATTTAGGAAATAAATCCTAAAATCACAATTAAATCAATTCAACACAATTGGACACTCAAATAAATAAACATATTGCACCACAATAATCAGCATAAAATTCTGATCACCGACTATCTCAATATAATTTCCAAAAAATAAATAAATAATTAAATAATAATGAAAATTATTAAATAAATGCTAAAATTCCAACTTAGGCCCATAATGCCTAATTAGATGCTAAAACGGACCCGGAAAATTTCCAAGGTTTATTCAATAAATACTAGAACCTATTTACTTGCTAATTGCTACAACTAACCACCTAATACACATCGATAAAGCATTAAATTAATTACTCTAATCTAATCTATCCACCTAATCATACTTAATTAAATCTAATCAATCCTTAAACATCATTAACCTACTAAGCGAGAATTAGTGAGTTAAACTCACTTGTTTGATGAGCGGTTTGGTGCAAAACGACGAGAATGTAGCGGGGCTCAACATTCCTCAAGGTAGGCCCATCAACTGAGGCTCGGAACCACCTCAAAACGGCCCACAAAGCTGCTGGAAACCCACTACACTTTGCCTCTGTTTTGAGCTGCAAGAGAGAGAAACCAAAGCCGGTTTGGTGGAGGCAAATTGACGGCTTGGTGAGGCAAACGGCGGCTGAACGGGGGTTTACGGCAGTCGGATAGGCTTTAGCTTGGCTCCACAGGTCACGGGAACTTAGTTGGGACAGTGTGAGGGTGAGAGGAAGGCGGAGAAGCGGCTAGACGAGCGTGGGTAGTGCGCACGACGATGGCATGCGTGAACGGCTACGGTGGTGAGGACGTGTGATGGTGGGCAGCTTCAACTACTCCCGTGGCTTCCTTAGCTGCTGTGGGGTTTGAAATTGCATAAAGAAGGCTGAGGAAGGGTGGCTGGTTGCTTGGAGGGAGAAGGAGGAAGAGATAAGGGACAAAGGGGGCCTACCTTGGCCATTTTTTTTTTCCATTTAATGATCTCCTTGACCATTCCCAGCCATGGCTTCCTTCTTTGGCTGCAATTCAGCCAACCATGCACCCCCTCACAACCTTATAAATGGTCTAAAATGGGCTAGGCAAGGGGGCATACGAATTTGCAAGTCTTCTCCCTCAATTGGACTTGATTTCCTTCATAATCCAATCACATTTGGCCCTTACAAATTCAATTGACACCACAATCATCAAATTGATATTTTTTCTCACCAATTGATCCCACTTGCTTCCCAATTGCGCAATCAACAACGGTCCCGACCTTTTTTTTTGGACAGAAACGACCCTAGGATAACTTTTTCCCAAAAAGTATTGGGTTGCAGAAAAATCTTTTGAGACTGAGTCGACACTCCTAGAATTTATTGTGACATGATAGAATCCTCAATTTCTGAAATTGGACTTAAATTCATGGTTAATTTCCATTTTGCACATTTTTAGCGTAACCTAAGCTACCGGGTAACTTTCATAAATTTTTCAGTGCAAATGACCCGTGGTCAATCTTCTTCGAGTCACAATGAACCCACTCGACACATTGGTGACTCTTAGTTGTTGTGAAAATTTCAATGATTCAAATATTGACACAAGGTACCAAAATGATAGAAAAATCAGTGGAGTGCCGGCCGACGAGAATTTTCTAATTTTTTGGTGTCACCCATGATTAGCCACACATCTCAATCGAACCGATGTAACTCTAATTTAAAATTAATTTTTAACTGTGTCATAATGGCCTCTGAAGATGGACACGGTCGAGAAGTCGATTTCTAGTCGAATTCTCAAGTTTATTGCCTTAAAATTCCTTAATGGTTTCCCTCAGATAGTCTAGTTATCTCGAGAGTAATCAGCTCTGAGAACAGACCTATAGATGCGTCAATGAAATACCCGATTTATTTAATAGAAAATAGGATCGAAAATCTAAGATATCACACTATGGCTTTTTGAGCATCCAACTAGTCCGTATTAGGTGCCATAATCCCTCTGGCTTATACATACCGAATAATTACCAATGACAAACTTGTGCTCTAACTATCACCAACAATGCATTGAATGTGTGGCTTAAGAAAGAGATCTTGCCTCGACAGGTTTCCTCTGGACATATGTACTATCATTCTTAGGCATGATGGACCATAATGAATACAAACTAACAAATTAAAGTGCAGAGATGTTTGTATATTTTCTTCTTGATTACGAACAGCTAAATGGTCAATGGGAATATCAGAGTTAGAGCGCATGAGCATGTTACACCATTCCATAGCCCATCCATGTTTTACTATAAGTGATTGGGCCAATAAAATGTGGATATATCGAAGTTTGCCCACTTTGAGGTGTGATATTTGGTCATCAAACCATACATTCTTCTTGCTAAAACCGAATATATGAACCTAAGAATCAATCCAATTAGATATTTCATCTTCTCACACATAAACCAAACTCACATTCAAATTTCATTAGCAAAAATCCATTAACACAATGCAAAATTAGACACACCCGAATAAGCGAGAACGGATAACTTAATTAGAGTTCAAATGTATAGAAATGCCCTAACTGAGCATGAGATAAAGTTATGATATCCTTGCAATCTTATCCAAGAAAAAAAAATTGAGTCATTGCCTGAGCACCATGCTTTCCAGAAATTACAAGTATTTATTTGAGTGGATGTCACCACGTTTTTATCCAGCCCTCTATGGTCACTTAAGTAACCAATCTCATGGGTAAGGTGTTACTAATCCATCATTGTGCATTAAAACAAGCATTGATATGTTACATATATGTTGTTTTGGATAAACTGATGAGGCAAAAATAATCCCTTTAGCTCTCGTGATTAGCTCCTTCATTGTTTAGCCAGGACTTCTTATAGCCTCATCTAACCACTCTCTCCAAATTGAGTAATTTTGCTTCATAAACAATAAATTGAGATGAATTCA
Organism: Eucalyptus fibrosa; assembly: GCA_017140475.1. NCBI lineage: Eukaryota > Viridiplantae > Streptophyta > Magnoliopsida > Myrtales > Myrtaceae > Eucalyptus > Eucalyptus fibrosa. The sequence continues at coordinate 13,110,544 of CM029511.1, forward strand.
TGTGTCTACACGTGAAGTAAGATTTGCACATGAAACTATGTTACTATTAGTTGCAAATGCTGCCAATCTGGTCCGGTTTGACCCAACCTCGGTCTGACCCAGTCGGGATGGGTTGATCGGACTTGCCTAGGTCCGACCCGGTTGGGGTGGGCCAGCTGACCCATTCGAGAGGACTAGGCCCGTTCAAGGGTGGTCGAGTCTTTGCTTGGTTTAGGGTTGGGCTTGATCGACGGACCCAACCCCCTTAAAAAAAAAATGCCTGCAAGCCCATGTGAAGGAGGCTGAGTGGGCCAGATCACAAATCTGGCCCAACTTGGCTTTACAACCCTGTCTAGCGGCTGACCAGCCACGATAAGGAGGACGGGGATAGCGGGACACTCGGGCGGCTTTCGAGAGGGAAAGAGGTAGTGGCCGACATCGAGTAGGCGGCTCGTCGAGGTGGCAAGGGGTCGGTCGAAGGCAGTGCTCTACCAGAATGCGACCCTTGCTCCGTGACTACTCGTTCATGGTAAGGAAAGAGGTGGAGGCGAACGGTTCGGTGGCTTCCGGCTAGGATGCAACTAACGCGTTTCGGTTAGGGAGGGGCATAGCTCGGCTTCCGGCTAGACCACGATGGCACTCTAGTGATTGAAAAATCGGCTTGAGGTTCGGGATGACGGCTGGTTTTTACTTGGACATTTCAACAAATAGGTGGGGGGCGATAATAAACTTAAAGGGCTTGTGACTTGGTTGAGACCCAAGCACTAGTCTAGAGAGCTGCGAAGGCATGCCAAGGCGATAGGAAACGCAGCGGGGGATGGGTAATGGTCGAAGCTCGCTTGAATTGGTTGGAGTGAGCTCCGGCTGGCTTGAAATCGAAGAATGCACACAAGGTGTTTGACAAAAGGCTAACCTGGATCCTGGGAAAGCGACGGCGATTGGTGGTCGAGCGACGCGTCGACGGTGGTAGTAGTGACCTGGAGATTCCCCTTCTCCTTAGCCTCGCTCTCCTGGTTCTGTTCTCTCCCTTTTCCTCTCGGTTCCTCTCCCGGTTGCCCCTGTGTTCTCCTCTCTCGGTCCCCTTTTTCTCGCTCTCGGTTCCCCCCTTCTTTGCCCCGTCCTATCCCCTCCTTCTCTGCTCTTTCTTCTCTTTGCCCTTGCTCTGTTCTCTACTATGCTCCTCTGCTCTATTGTGCTCTTGTCTTTTCTCTTCTTAGGTCTGCACACGAAGATAAGAGGAGGAAGGAAAAAGCTGGGGCACGGGTAAGGTTGAAGGGAAGAGGAGGTTGGACCGCACAAGGGAAAAAGCCTAGGCTGCGCTAGGGGGTAGGAAAGAGAGGCAGGCCGGGCTCGGCCCGCCTCGACCCGACTCCTAAGCATTTCTTTCTTCTTCTTTTTTGTTCTTTTTTTTTGTGTTGTTTTTGTTTTTGTTTTTGTTTAAAATAGATGTCGACACTATTTATGCCAAAACCAAGGCTTCATGGCTTGGGCAACTTTGCCTTACGATGAACTCAATCCGAACAAACCTCGGCCTCATTCCGAGCATGACCAACTCAAGCATAAACATGAGCAAATCATATAAAGGATCCAACATCCTACCCACGGCTTAACAGGTGAGCGCCAAACTAGTCTCAACAATAGAGATTACTATCCTAGAGGAGAAATAGGATCTTACTTACCTTGATAAACCTCGAACTAGGACGTGAGCTATAAAGATTGTGCGGCTTGGCTTGGAGGCCGAAAGAGCGTGAGGAGGGAGGAGGAGCGTTCTAAGAGAAGGAGAGTGGAGAAAATGGAAGGCAAATGAGGAAAATGAGAAGTGCTCCTCCTATTTATAGCCCTTGGAGCCATCATTACCAAACCAAGCGGTCCTATCCCATATTTCCAAGTGTCTCGCCTACTTTCCTTGGGTGGCAAATCTACTTTGCCTCATGATTATACCTAGAAGATGAGTTGGCCAAGCTAAAAGCCTTACTTGGCATTCTAGGCTCCTAGGCATCATTGATTATGGCCCGTTTTTCATTCTCTCATTGGTCCACCTATATGCCGCAATTGATGGACATTTAATGAAGTCTAATGATGATGCTACTCTAGGTTGCCAACTTGACAATTCTAGAATATTTGGTCATAATGAGGGCTCGTGTAGCGCGTTCCAATTGGTCCACGTATACGCCACTTTTTCTAGAACTTCCAAAGATATTTTGTCGTCATCATGATGTTTGACTTTCCAAATGGACAACTCATCCTTTCATTAAATGAGGAGATTCTAGAATTCTACTTATTTTGTCTTTTTCTTCATTAATGAGGCGGTCTAGAGAATTCTATCATCTAAGTCGGTTTCGGGGTTGGAGAGGGAATTATCAGGTACACCTCAAAAAATTGAATCACGTACACTTGAGATTCGGCCCTTACATCCCATATTCGCCCAAACTGTTCCTTTGGATGGTCAGTCTACCAATGGGGTCGGTTGTCCTTTAATTAGTTCGAGACCTATTCTAAGGCCACCCATGACCTATCACAATGCCAAGGCACCCATGGACCTTACAACAAGTGACGGAATAGCCGGGTCTATCCCTAGGCTCATTCCGATCGGCACCGATCCATCGGTAGGGTTTATGGTCAGTGCATTACCAATCCATGATTGGACATCACCAATTCAAGATTATGTTCTGATCACTACAAATTAATTAGAGAATGATGCAATTTTGGTCGGAAGGAAATTGCATTTGGTCAATTCGGATCATCCGTGTATCGGTGCATAACCGAGCGGAATCACCCGCGACCAGAAACTATGAACGGTTGGATCGACTCGTAACTTCTATGATCAATTCTTGTGACCAAAAAGTGATCTTATGAGCTGGTGATCCTATCCCATAGGTATGATTAGTAAAAATTCACGACCGACATCTTGACCAATTCGTGACCGATCGGTCGATCGGTCCATGACCAATCCACGATTCTTTGCCAGTCGATCCATGGCCAATGGTCCATGATCAATCCTTCTAAGACCTTATGGCCAATCCTTTTGGGATTGGAATTGAGGATGTTACGCAAAGCATTGTGGAAAATTGCACTGCACTGCACTACGTGTGCAGAAGATATTGTTGCACTTTGACTTTCCAAAATTCAAGTTCAGTTAAAATACTATACTTTCTTGAAAGTCGTGTTAAAATGTTATTTTTTTTAGTTCTCCACTGGACTTGTTTTGGCAATTCTTCTTGACGGACACGGGGAACTCATCAAATTGATCGTTCAAGAGCTTCAGGTTAAGCTGCAAGGTCAAACGTAGATTCATTACCAAGCATGGGGGTCGTATTGAATGATCAAGAAGAAGGCATAGTGAAAACTATTAGATGTTGAATCTGAAGAAGCACATTTTGTTGTAATTTACAGATATGGTGGTGGTGGTAAGATGACTTTGCCGTTGTTATTTTTAGCCAATTATCTGCTAGCTTCAACTCTTATGGAACTTGAAGAGGGTAGTAGGTCAATGAAGCGTGCATATCTTGATTCAAACACTTTCCAATTTTTATGCAACTTCTGATAAGTTAGCTAAAATAAGGACATTACAAATGATGTAACTTTCGAAGGGCGGTTACTTGAGTGTCATGATTTTCTTTTTTTATTAATTGAATGCCATGGCTTATAAAAAAAAATGTTCATTCAAGTGCCTTGACTTCTAAACTTTCAATGAATCATTTTGTTTTTTTTTGGGTGACCGAGGAACTGCCGGAGATCACCCTCCGGGGATCACACCGCCCACTGATGCTTGGTGACATCATCAGACATCGCTGTAAGCCGCTATTTAGATGTAAATCTTGGGAGAAACTGGCCCAGCAACCCACCACCGAGGCCCCCCACTTCAATTGCGATAGCAACGTGGGGATTCGACCTCTCGACCGCAGCGTCGCAAGGGAGGATGAACACCAACGCAGTTGCCCACGGTGGGTTCAATGGATCATTTAAATGCTATAAATTTTCAACAAAAAAAAAAACGTTCACCACGAGTGCTATGATACATTGAAATTTCTAGCACTTGTAGTTAACGTCTTAGAAAAAATTACAGCACTCTATTGAACGTTGTTTTTGGAAGTCATGGCATTCAAGTAACTGGAAAAAGAAAATAACTATAGCACTCAAATAATGAAAAAAAAATTGGGAACTCAAATGAGCGCCGTATGAAAATCATGATATTCATAATGGCATTTATGCGATCTAGGGGGCATTGTGGACTTATTAAATGCAAGATTCTTTTGCAGGAAAGTAACACATTTTGATGAGAAAAGCATTTCGTCCTAAACCAGTGGCCTCCACATGGTACCACAAGAGAAAGCATTATTGCACTTAGTGGACTCTATTTTTGTGCAATTTTATTAAAGCCGATACTTGAAGGATTCGTGAAGTGACAGGGATCGGAGCGCATTATTTGGATTGAAATCTGTACTTGATTTGCAAGTCTAAGGTTGGAAATCAGATTTCTCAGTTTATTCTCGATTTTGGGATAACTAAATTAGTAAGTGAATAACTTTAGCAAAATGGATTCGAACGTCGAACGATATAAGGTGGCAAATGCCTTCACTTGTTTGTTGTCAAAGATTGTAATGGCTTGGAGAAACTCCAAACAAAATCGCCCAGCAAAATAAATTATGGTCACTGTTGATATCGGTCAATGCCGGTTTATGACTCTACTTTAATGAGTTTTTTTTTTTTTTTTGGTAAAGGACTTTAATGAGTTTTCACTTGACTTTCACGAAGATTTTGTTAAATTAATGTCTCAAATGTAAGCCATTTACAAAATTCGACCTGACTTTGGTGAGTCTTTAATTTTGATCGTGAAGAGCTCTCTCACTAAAAGACAAAACGGAGGCACCTTTATGATACTTCACTGGAGGGGCAAAAAGTTCATTGTGAGAGAAAGAAACAAAAAGCCTTACTATGACATTCTTGAGCAAGGAGGGAAAGTAAGCTATTAAACTTAGGAGAAATACTTAATTCGGACGCTAAACATGTTTTGGCTCGTCTCGGTGCCAAGTTTTAGTCTGTTTGATTGACTCTAACAGAAAATGAAGTTCGTCGGATCTTTAATTTTACTTTTAACGTTTTCTATTTTACTTTTTAATTTAGCGTAAATATTTTATGGTTATTTATTAATAGTGAATTCACATCGTGCATTCGATCACGATGCATCGCGGAGGCAGAAAGAAATCAACCTTTTTGGTGAACGTTTCCAATTGAAGAAAATATTATAATTTCGACCCATTTTGACAAAAACTCTCAAAATCAAAAAGCGAGAAAAAAATTATGCATGCTTCCATCTACCGACTATCTGGACATACATAGCTTCGCATTCAAAATTTCACACCAACCTTCAGCGTTTCTTCGTCCACTTCCAATTACTCTATTTTCAAGAGTTCACACGAACTTTCAAAAGCTTTAGATTTTTCCGTCAACAAATATATAGTAAAGTACAAAATTCAAGAAAAGAAGCCTAGCTTTTATGTTGACGAAGACTAGCTGATCAACTTGGACATGCATAGCTTCCATTTAAAATTTCACACCAACCTTCAGCGTTTCTTTGTCCACTTTCGATCACTCTATTTTCAACAGTTCACACGAACTTTCAAAAGTTTTAGATTTCTCCATCAACAAATATATAATAAATTACAAAACTCAAGAAAAGAAGCCCAGCTTTTATGTTGACGAAGACTAGCTGATCAACTTGGCTTACTTTGAGGGGGCGATAAAGGATAGCCACGTAATGAATTATGTAATTAGGTTTACTATTTGGGCATTGAGGGCATATTTATACCCTTTTTATTCCTATGAAGTAGGGGAAATGTACATTAATCAAGCCCTCCAGCTTTTCCACAGATTTGTAACAAGAGACTCGCCCCGGATGATTATTACAGTCTCTTAGAACATGTCATTTCAACTTTAGAAAAGTTTCTTTTGACTCTTGAGGTCATTGTTTCCTTCCTTTATTGTGAAAATAAATTGGTGTGGTGAATAATGGGGAAATGTTAAAAAAGTAAGGGATAATACACTAAAAAATCCCAAACTTGTACACTTGTGACAAATTTACCCCAAACTATTTTTTTTACCACAAAAAAACCCCAAACTGGTATACTTTTGACAAATTTATCCCAAACTGGTACACTTGTGACAAATTTACCCTATGTTAGTTTTCGTTAAATTTTATTCTCAAATTATTAAGTTAAATGACACGTGACAGTTAACCAGTATACCAATTTAGGATTTTACGTTCCATTTGTCACAGTTTACAATTTTTATGATTTTTTTGTGGTATTAATTCAATTTAGCATAGGGTATATTTGTTACAAATTTACCAGTTTAGGGTTTTTTGCAGTCGAATAAATTAGTTTGGGGTAAATTTGTCATAAATATACCAGTTTAGGGTTTTTTTATACTCAGTCGGGGTAAATTTGTCACAAGTTTACCAGTTTGGGGTTTTTTATGGTCAAAAAAATAGTTTGGGGTAAATTTGTCACAAGTGTACCAGTTTGGGGTTTTTCAAGGTATTAGCCCAAAAAGTAATGAGTGATTTCCCTAAGGAAGTCTAGGAAATGCTGTGCTAAGCTCCGAAAAGTTAGATAATGGGGAAAAGCAAGCATTGCTTGACTATATTGTTTGTCTTTTGCTGGGTGGATAATGATATTACATCTAATCATAGAAAACGAATCCTTATCGTGTCTTGCATAAATACAAACAATGTCTGGTAACAAAATACCACGGTAAAAAATCAAAAGGCTTCATTTGATGCCTCACGTAAAGTCTTGGAGTGACGTAAAACCTTTTACAAATTCTGAACAAATATATTAGCTACTCTGGTAACTAAATACTGTAAAAAGTAATGTATTTGAGGTGGAGTAGACTCGCGATGTTAATTTTTAGGTGTCCTCATGTACAACATCTATATGTATTTAAAACTTAGTTGACTCTCCAATAACTCGATCGATTTAGATTTGCAATAGATACTATTCAAGTATGGAAATGATTAATTGGGAAATTGTGATCTCAAGAATAGGCTAATCTTAGAGAAATGCTTATATTGTTTTCATCATAGTTCAGCGTGGACTACCAGAATCAAAACAGATGCATATTTGCCAAGGCTCTCAATCACTAGAGGTTAATGCTTTGTCCCGTAAAATTTCACATATTTTTTTTCTCTTTTTTTTTTTTTGAGCAAAATCAATTTCAATACTTGAAAAGAACTTTTTGCAGTGTAAAGGATGCGTACGAACTCACTCCCTCCAAGCATAAAGCAATGGTTACAGCTGGACAGCCAGCCCGCATTCGAAGACGGGATGGCATCTTCCGGAAATTAAAAATTAGTGTCACTGTACATGGGCCTAGGGGTGGGTTTATGAGTGCGTAACATAGTAACGGTGCCTCTGTTAGAGCCACGTGCTCCTCTTTCCGATCGTTGCAATTCTGAATGATCACTTCCTCCCTCTAGATTTCCATCTCCATTGACGCCTATTGCTAGAAGCTGTCCCTCTTCACCTAATCTTTCGTGGCTGGGGATTCATCGTGCCGAATCTTTCCTGTTCGGTCATTTCGTTTTATCACCGGGTTCCGTCTGTTCCGCCTTTCTCGGCATATATAATTTCTCAACTTCCATTTCTCCTACAAGAGAACCACAAAAGTCGAAGTCGAAAAGGGGGGAAATGACGGATATTGTTCTGTCTGTAGCTTCCAAAGTGGCAGGGTACCTGGTGGCTCCGGTCGGCCGTCAATGCGGCTATGTGATATTCACCAACAGCTACGTTGGCAAACTTAAGGAAGAACTTGAGAAGCTCGATGAAGTGAAAGTTGGGGTGCAGCGTTCCGTCAATGATGCTGAAAACAACATGCTGGAAATAAGACTCGAAGTTAACAGATGGAAGAATGATGCACAGAACTCTGCCGACAAGGCGCGCGGTGTGCTGGATAACGATGGAAGAGCCACCAATAAAACTTGCTTCTGCGGGTGGCTTCCCAACCCGAAGGAGCGTTATTTTCTGGGCAGGGACGCGAGGAAGACAGCCCAGGCCATCCAGGCACTCATTCCGCAGGGTAAATTCGAGAGGGTCTACTACGAGAGGGCTCCACCGGGGCTTGTACCGGGTGCTTCTGACGTGAATTTGTTGGCCGGTGATGGGGGCGACACTATCACTGATTCGCGAGCTTCCATCTTTCAGGACATATTGAAAGCTCTGGATGATGAGAAGCAAAAAGTGATTGGGGTCTACGGGCCTGGCGGGGCGGGGAAGACTACTCTGCTGGAGGAAGTCGAGAAGAAACTCAAGAAAGAGGGAAGACCGTTCCGCATGATCGTCAAAGCGAAAGTATCGCAGACTCCGGACTTGAATAAAATCCAAGACGATATTGCTTACTTCTTCGGTCTAAAACTGAAGGACGAGCCAAGTGAAGTAGGGAGAAGAGATCTCCTGTGCCAGAGATTACAGAAGGATCCAAGTGAGAAGATTCTCATAATACTGGACGATCTGTGGAAAGAGCTTGATCTGAGGGAGGTCGGAATTCCTTCGGGAGACGAGAGCAAGGGATGCAAGTTGCTGCTAACATCGAGATTTAAAAATGTTCTGGAGCAAATGAAGTGCGACACCCCCATATTTCATCTTGAAGGTTTAAAGTACGACGAAGCATTCAGGCTATTTGAAAAGACGGTCGGTGACAGGCTCAAAGAAGATGAGGAATTGAAAGCAATTGCACCTAAGGTGGTCAAGAAGCTTTCAGGTTTGCCTCTTTTGATTATCTCCGTTGCGTGTAGCTTGAAAGATAGGAATGTGGATGCATGGAGAATTGCTTTGAAAAAAATAGACCTGTCAAAAATGGAAACTATAGTGAAGTTGAGTTACGATCATTTGAAGAGTGAGGACACCAAGACCTTATTCTTGCTCTGCGGTCTTATTGGCGGGACCATTCAAGTTGAAATCCTGCTGGTTTTAGGCATGGGTTTAGGCTTGTTTGAGGAATTTGGGACGACGATACAAGATTCAAGGGCTGGATTGAATGCTATGCTCAATGAACTCCGCTCCGTTTGTTTGTTACTGGATGGTGGCGATGACAAGAACAATGTAACCATACATGATCTTTATAGCGAGGTGGTCACCTCAACTCCATTTGGAGGTCAGAATTCCTTAATGATGAACAGCAATTATGGCTCGTGGCCAAAGGAAAAGCTTGAGAAATGTTGGGCAATATGCCAAGTTCATGTAGGCAGAGATAGGCTCGATAAACTAATGAAGTGTCAGTTTGCCAACTTGAAGATACTCATGTTGTCTCAACCACCAAACTGGTACAGGATTCCAGAACACCTACGTGATATGGGAGATCACTTGGGACTACTAGATTTCACATGCATGAAGGAGCTTCAAGTCCTGTATCTTTGCTCTATGCGTATCACTAGTTTACATTCCTCGATTAGAATCCTTGGGAACCTCCAGTCTTTATACTTAGAAAGTTGCAATGTGGAGGATGTGGCAATTCTCGGTAATCTCAAAGCATTACAGATTCTCAGCTTCGCAAGGTCCACAATTTCGAGGCTGCCTAAAAAAATCCAAGAACTGACGAATTTGAGATTGTTAAATCTAAGCTACTGCAAGCTTAAGATTATTAAGCCCGATGTCCTAAAATGCTTAACCAACTTAGAAGAGTTACTTATGATGGGAAGCTTTAATCAATGGATGGGCAAAAATGAAAAGCCATTAGAATTGCGTAATGCTGGGCTTGCCGAGTTGAGAAGCATGACAAAGCTAAATTCTCTGGAAATATCGATTCGTGATCCCATAGTACTCTTGGAGGTTGATGACCTACCATTTGAGAACTTGACTAGATTTTGGATCAACATAGGAAATATTGACAGAAGGGAATTTAAAGGTTTGAAAACCATGAAGATCAAATTGGAAGCACACGATAGTATTCTTTCAAAAACATGGATCCAGAAAACTCTCCAGAAAACTCAATATTTGTGTTTGGACGGATTGAGAGAGTTCGAGAAAGCTCACAAGTTGTGCATTCAAGGATTTCCGGAATTGAAGCATCTCAACATTCAGAACAGCCCATCAATGAAGTATGTTGCCAGTTCGTCCAATAGTGCTTTTACAATTTTAGAGTCTTTGTTCCTTAACAATCTTATCAATCTGGAGAAGATATGCCATCACCACATCACTGCAGATTGCTTCAGCAAACTAAAAGATGTGATAGTCAATAATTGCAATCGATTGAAATACTTGTGGTGTCTTTCACAAAGGCAAAAGTTTGTACAGTTAGAAAAGATTGAAGTATGGAATTGTGGCTCAGTGTGAGCCATCGCAAGAAAAGACATAGTCTCTACCAATTACAGAGTTGAGTTGCCTTACCTACATCATTTGCATTTGGTTGGCTTACCAAATATGACGACTTTTTGCACAAGAGCTGAGATGACTTCAGAAGGTGCTCCAATTCAGGTAACTTCTCCATTTTCTCCCCATGTCAATTTGTCTTATCGAGAGGGTATAAGTTTTGTTCACATACTACACATTTTCATTCACCTTCAACGATTGGTAGAGGGAAGCCTCTTTCTGCGACTGCTTTTTTTATTTCTTTTCTTTTTTCAATTTTAGATAATTACACTAATTAATTGGGCTCAAGGGTTTCTAATATGACTAGTTTATTACTCATATAACATTTCTAATGAGTAGAAGAAATAGTGTATTGAATGAATGAGCCTTCAAAGAATGAACAAAATAAAATAACTTCAAAATAAATAAAGCAACTTCCAAAGATTAAATTAACGGAAAGCAAACGAAGAGCCACGTAACAAAGAAGTCCACATAATTCATGTCCCAACTTCACGCAAGTTGGAACTAATTCCAACACATCATGCCAACATAACCGTGTCAACGTCAGCTATTTTAGGGATATTTTGGGGACATTTCATTCTCCACTTTTTTCAAGCTCGACGGAAGATCTTAATCTTTCGCTCTCCATTCAATTAAGTTTTAAATATTTTTTATTGATTGATTAAGTTTTCAAGGGTTTTAAAGGCAATAATCCCATTCGTACACTTTGGGTCCATTCATATTCTTTCAAGGCTAGGGCTGTGGATGGAGGAGGAGGAGGAGATGAAGGGACAGAGTCAGTAATCACTACTTCAGATTTACAGAATACTTATTCAGATTCCTTCTTCGATGGAAAGGTAAACATCCCTTCTCTTGAGATTTTACCCATAATAGCCATAGATACTGGGTATGCTAGGACAGGTAACAATATCATTTTGAAGATTCTTATTTGGTTTATTTGTTAAAATGTGTTCACAATTTGTAACTACATTTGTTAGTGAATATTAATTCTTCCACTGCATTAGATTGGTGGTTAGGATTAGGCCAAATTATCAAATTTTTCACTTTCGTGATCCAACGCTTGACTCTTATGAGCAGATTAGTTTACCAAACTTGGAGCACTTAGGGCTTCACTCGGTGGGATCCTTCAAAAGGATATGGCACGATGAACTTTCCAGAAGTTCCTTTTGCAAATTGGCCACCATCACCATTCAAAATTGCTATGACCTACTCCACATCTTCCCTTCGACAATCATAGGGGGATTGACCAGCCTGCAAAGTGTCAAGGTCTTTAATTGTCCATCCTTGAAATCATTGTTTGATTTTGGGTCCCTAGATTCAAATACAGAACAAACCGTGGTATTGCTCCCTAAATTGGTAAGCATCAACATTGGAAGTTGTCCCTCCTTGGAATCATTGTTTAATTGTGGGTCCCTTGATTCAAATGACAAAGTTGTATTGCTCCCCAAATTGGAGGAAGTAAGTGTGAGTGGAGCAAAAAGGCTAAGATATCTCTTTTCCAAATATACGGCCACAACTCTGGTGAAACTTCGGAAGCTAAATATTACTAAATGCAAACAGATGAAGGAAGTGATTCTTGAGAAAGAAGCTGGTCGATCAGAGGCAGAAGTGATGAGTTTGTCTTGCTTAAGTGAATTAACACTTAAGGAGCTTGATAACCTGATTAGTTTCGGCTCGGGAAGTTGTTCATATTATTTTTCCTCCTTACAAGATCTAAGAATTGTGGGGTGCTGTAACTTTAGAGTGTTCATCTCGAGTCCCACAAGTGTCAAGATGCAGCTAGGCGGGACGGCCAAAGAAAATGATAAATCGCCGCAACCGCTATTCAATGAGATGGTTCGTTCTATCCTTTACTATGATCATTTGTATTCTTGCATTATCATGTTTTATAATGAAGAATGTAATAAATTTGTTCTACTTATCCTCCTTTCTCGCATTATCCTCATGCAGGTTACATTTCCTAATATAACAAGTTTGGAAATTAATGGTCTTCGGTGCAAAGAGTTATGGAACAATCAAATTCCCATTGATTCCTTTCAGAAGTTGGAATCTCTTGAATTGAATAACTGTGACAATCTCCGACATATTGCCACTTCTTATATGTGGAAGAAACTGCAGCGCTGTCTCAAGAAACTAAAAGTATTTTCATGCCGTTCGATTGAGATCATATATGACAATGATGGGACAGATACAAAGAGCGGTGAATTGAGGAGGCTAGCATTGCGTGATCTTGAAAACTTGAGGTGCATTTGGCAGTCCAACAGTCTCCCAAACATCCCATTCTCAAATTTGATAGACATAGAGGCTGTGAGGTGCCCCCGTTTGGAAATGCTTTTCCCTACCTTCACTACTAAATTTCTTGGGCAAATCGAAGAGCTGGTGGTGGAGTCATGTGAAGATATGGAACTAATTGCTGGCTATGAAAAATGGGAAGAATTGACCGGCACCACGATCACCTTCTCCGAGTTAACTGCTCTTATACTTTTTGAGTTGCCAAAATTCAGGAGCTTCTTACCTGAGAAATACTCTCTAAAGTTCCGGTGCTCCGAGGACTTCCCATCCTTGCATGTCATGAGTATAAAAAGCTGTGGAGCAGAGCCGGACCAAGTCCTTGGTAACTGGGAAGACTACCAACTACAACGACCATTTCGCTGGTTTTCATAAGACCTGAGGTATTCCTTCACTATTTCATTGCTTTGGTTTGGCTCTCTATACCTGGGACCCACAAGCACTCTACATCACGTGGCCCTCTCTCTTCCTTCCTTACTCTCTTCAACTAACCGTCTATCAATTCCCTTTTATCCATCCACCAACAGCCACCGCCGAGAGTTCATCGCTAGTCACCACACGACGTGGCACGCTGAGAAGGGACAAAGGACAGAGAGCATTGATCGAAGGCAGGCTCTCGGTGATTTCAATTGAATCCTTTTCTCTCACTTCGCTGCTTGTCGTCACCGCTTCCCAATCACCACTTGTTTCGCTGCCGCGAAGAAGTTCTGTAATGCCGGAGTGCTCAAACTTCAATCATGGTTGCCTGCTTCGATGATTTCATTCCTTGACGTTGCTTCTCTTCTTGCTCATGTCCGATGTCAATCGCTATAGCTAATTGTTCTTCGATCAATGCTCTGTTTTTCGTTGCTATTGCTACTATCTGTGTGCAAATTGACTATGATTGAGGCTATACAAACGATTTGAACTAGTGCTTCTCCGCTGAAATGTGTACCATCTATTTGATGAAATTGCTGAACTAAATTTGTGTGTATTTTGATTCAGTTCTTGACTAGATTCTTGATCCATTCTAGTCATACAAGTGTATTTGAGTTTTGTTGCTTCATAAGAAAAACCATACGTATTCAATTTCGAATTTGTTTTAAATTTGCTGGAACCTTGTCAATGCATGCTGATTTGCAACTGTTGAGTTGCGGCCCTGAATTGATGCGATTCTGCTCAAGCAAGCATGTGCAGTGATATAAGATTTGTGTTATGGTGACTTCCATGTTCGCTTGGGAAAGAAATTATGGCATGAATGAATGAAATTCTACTGGAAATCAATCTGTAGATGCTGACTCTATCTTGATATCCCTGATTTGATCGGCTGTTGATTCCATCTTGAGACTAGTTTGGTTATGGGATCATATATTTCATGCTAGGAAAGTAATATGGTGAATCTCATGCCAATTTTGTGAGAATTATAGTCATATGGCTTGTAGGAAGATATGACATCAATTTCATGTCTATTAATCATCAAATGATCACGATTTGCAATCATGTATGCTCTGTTATAATTCTGAACATGTGCTGGAATCTTTGGAATGAGCATGAATCGCATGGATTTTGTCTTTGCTTTAGTTGCCTTTTTGATTGCTTGTGGATAAATGATATCGCGTGTGCATGATTAAATTGATGAGATGTGTGCTTGATATTGCCATGACATTCTTGGCCTTATAACTGATTTAGAGAACTCCGATGTTAATTGAAGTTTAATTGCATGATTCTTGCAATTCCTCTACTAGTTCACATATTCTTAAGGTGATATGGTAGATTAAGCCAGATGAGGAAATCTCTCAACAAAGCTGGTCAATGAGGCCCCTAGAAATATTGCATGTATGACACTTGCCACCAAAGTACATGTATTGTCTTCCTCTCCTTCAATGCTCAGCATTCAAGGCTTATTTACAAGAGCTATTGCTTAAATCTAATTGATCCTTTTTGTGTGTGTTTGTGCCAACATACCGTGCACAACACCAATTGCAACCTATGTCCTTTTTTCTCGGAGTGTTCACTAGTCACTCCTATTCAGAATGATGTTTCAAAGATACAATTTTTGTTTTCCTCCCTCCCCCATATAATTCGCAAAAGCATGTCATTAGCAATACCAGCAACCTGCCCTTGAAATCCATCGGGACCCGCCCATATGTTCCACCAGGATTAGGTCCCTAGTTCCGATTGTCTCTCCTATAAACAATTCTGCAATGGAGGTGCAGAGCTCCATCTATTTCCTTGCAGCAAGTCTCTCTGTTGATGATAGTAATTATTTTTAATGACCCTGCTGATTGGAGGTCCCCTGATCTGAAGAAATAGAATCTTTTCCCTCTAAGAAGTTTATGCTATAAATCTCAAATGGAAAACACTTAGCCAAGAAGAACTTGATGAACCATATGAATTTATCTTAATGTCCACACTATAACATCAACTCATATAAAGCATTTTATACAACAATGGCATCGTGTGTCCTTTCCACAACTTGCTTTAATTAGTAGAGAGTATCCATCTGAATCACAACTTTGTCCTGCTCATAAATGCTCATTCTACTCATATTTCTCAATTTCAGCTGCTCAAAACACTGCGATTTAACTCAAAATCACTTGAAAATTTTGTTATATATCATTACATTTGCACACTCTCAAAATCAAATGCCACTAATTTTACATAGTCAATCATGTCGTGAGAGCATCAGGAAGAGTGGTGGGCGATCCAAGGATTTTGCCACCCACGTCGGGAAACGTTTCAAAACCGGCCAAAGGACTAACTTTACCGTCTCTGCTCACATGGATGGGATGCTGCATGAGGTGGCCTCTCATTTCCTTGGGATTATGTCGGTCCTCATCCACATAAGCTTTCCGATTCTGTTTGGCTATTTTGTTCACCCTCTTCACACATTCAGTGCTTTGAGGTTCCCTAAAGCTGTCCTCTAAATCTCCCAAGTGCTCCACCCAAAGTGACATCCTATAACCATAAACCTGCGCAGCATAAGTTAACATTATTAGTCACAAGCTTAAGGTTTTGATATATGTCGCTACATTCGCAAGGGAATCTACCTAGTACCTCTATTTAGGTAAGAGGCTAATCCGGTGTACTAACCTGGCCATGCGGATGCCTCTTTTTCCCAGCCCAAGTGAGATGCGGCTAATAAGCCCCCATCGCGATTTCAGTGTCTCTTGAGCCATCTAGAGATCTTTGGTTGATATTTGCCGATCCCATGATCACATACTCATCATCTACTATCATCCCTTTGGCATGCACATATATCATGAAATTGGGAAACTTTTGAACCGAAGTCTGCATGGATGGAAATGACAGCATGTTTCAAAGCAGAAGTCTTTCTACCACTCATTCAAAAACAATAGCTCTTAATGACTATTTTTGTTTTGCTTTTTTAACAGATAAGTCAAAGGAAGAATCCATGAAAAGAGTATAGACATATATACCAAGGCATTATTTTTGGATTGTTGATACATTGCTTGGGATGAAGACTGTGAAGAGGACAAGACTCCCGGTTGCCAAGGCAATAGAATTTTTAAGTAATCTGACGGATGGTACTTGTGTGACAATCTGGCTTTCTCGAGAGCCTGAGCTATAATTTTATACATCATCGTCATGGTTTGTCCCTATCCACATTATCAATACACAAATATGAGAGTAATGAATGTTTATCTCTTGGAGAAAAATACTAAAATGACCTAAACAAGGTCAGATCTCAAATTTTCCCCTTTAAGTAGCTAGGCATGTTCTGCTTGGATCATTTCATTTTCTGCTTAACTCTGTTCATCGTGTTATATAGTTTCAATTTGCTAGGACGTTATATTTATTTATATACCATTATCGATATGCATGTGTCATTGCCATTTCTTTGTAAGATGAAAGAGTTTAACCTTGATCTGAACTGCCAAAAGAGAATTTCTTACATGGCAACACTAGTAGGGACAACCTCTGACCACATCAGTATCACTATATAGACCGGAAGCGCTCGTTTGCACTAATCTTGCTTGCAATCTTCAATGCCAACTCCACCGGCACTAAATTGTTTGCCCCTACTTGTCCAAACCATATGAAGCATTGGTTGCCATCAAAACTCTAACTCCAGAAATTGGATAAGCTGAAACAAAACTAGAAAATGGAGAAAAAACCTAAATTTAAAAAGTTAATGGAGTCGGTCTTGGAAATATTAAATATTGCATGAAAATTCAGTTTCAATGTCTTATACAATGAGTTTTAGCTATATTTAGCTAATACACAAACCCCAGAGGGAGCAAAGTCCGTACACCCTTTACTAGAGGGATTATCGCTCGCTCAACCCATTCGATCAAAATGAATAGAAACATTCATCTTATACCTGCATTTTAGAATGATGGCCAATGACAGGAAAAGCAAAGAAAATACTTGTTTTCATTGTAGATGAAGTGTTGCGCAGATCTAATCACTTTCATGTACGCCGTGTGTGTGAATGCTCATCTACTTTCAAGTTCTTTCCATAGATAAAATTCTACAACCATTAAGAGATTGAAAAAAAGAACATTATCAATGTGGACTTCAATCTCTATTCAAAAACACTAAATATTGTGCAAAAAAAGGAAGAGTGACTTTCTAACATAAGAAAAACTTTTCAAGTCATACATATATAACGGCCAGTTGCAAATCTACAGGCATGATACTAGCAGCTAAAACCTACTTGCTTTGTAGCTTCTTCGACACTCTTTGGAAATCCCTTTACAGATCCCGAATCAATTGATCTAAAGACCTATGCCAACATAAAATAGAAGTTAAAGACGATCCTTATTCATTTTACTTATGATTGAAGTCCCTTGAAAATGCCAATAAATTTTATGTAAATTCTCCCGACCTGCATGTGCTAGTTTTTTGGGTCATGTTCGTCCCTGACTAGTAATTTTTTGTCCCCATCGGGGCTTGTTGAGGGACAAAGTATCCATGAAATCCTGTCAAGCCTTAAAAGAACATTCTCATGCTACACGTGACGTTTTTCAACTTAAACTTGCGCCACTTCGCCGCTTTTCTCCATCTCTATTTGAAATTCTTCAATATGTCATATGCAACTTGTCCCCCAACTTTGTAATGTAGATCATGCCACGGTCGCCTTGGGACATTGATAGTGGACCACAATCGTCACAGAAAAAAGCGATGATCACATGATCATAAAATAACATGTACATGTAATTACAATGCTAAAGGAACATTAATTTAATTACCATGTATTTGGGGTTGTGAATGTCATTCTTGAAGATAGCATCATGATTGCTATAAAGTCTATGCTCAGGAGTGTCGTATCGGCCATCACATAGATCCAGCTCACCAATGAAAGCTGTTATTTTACGGTTGCTTCTTGAGGCTTGAGTGTTGAGAACCACGCAATTTTGGTGGTGCGTGTACAGGGTCCCTACCACCCGAACTACAAACGATCCATACACCGACAAATTAAACCAAACATTTTCATAGGTTTATGCCAGATTTCAATCAAATGGGCAGCTGCTGCAATACTTTAAAATTCCGTATTAGTACTGTCCTAAATGCATGTCACTAGGTTAGAAAACACATGATATGACCTAGGACAGCATGAGACAGATCAATAAACTTCCATAGATTGTCTCATGAAAGGAAAATCTTTCTTATGAAATTAAATCCGATCGACATAATCCGGTAATATACAGCAAAAGCAGTGATTTTGGTGCTATCTGACGATGAGATTTCGATTAAGAATTGACCTAAACATCTGGATACATGCATGCTGCTTGAAGATGCTAAGTTTGTGCTTGCATAACAAGGAGCAAGCACACAGCGGATGCCAGAAGGTCGGAAAAACTTCTTCGTCTCTTCGTCATGAGTTTGCATCACGCCATCCTCCGTGGCACATGCTGAGTCTCAATTATGAGAGATCTTAATAAAAAACTATCTTTTCCTAAGTCAATAAACGTATAGATTTTCTGTCACAAGGGGCATTGATTTGAAATTTGGCCAAATGGTGGGTTGCACCATAAATGAGGATACTTATTCAAGAAAGAGCCATTATATAACATATTCTTCAATTGCATTTTGTAAAGGCAAGCTGAAAGAAAGAACTATTAGAGGTCAAGATTTTGTGTCGAAAAACAAAAAACTTCTTATTTTGTAAACATTCATTGAGCCGATAGTAAAAGTAAGAAAATCCTTCACTAACTATGCACCATTGATAAAAGGGTGCTCCTTAGATGCGATGCCGGTGGAATAAAAAATGTGTTCGCATGCGGCTCTTATTACCATTGATGCTTTGGTTGTAACTTCAAACCACTCTACTGCACCAGCCCAACAAATCAATAGTGATGGAAGCTGCAGGCGGACAAATTTTTCTTGACCCGGCAGTATTCTGCTCATCCTAAAAACCATAAAGACATTTCCATGTTTCAACAATGCTTAATTATATGTAACCATGGTTTTGTATTACCGTCTTCAAGAGGAACATGTCGTGTGAAGTCTTGTCATCTAAAACAAGCAAGACCACTTCCACAACTTCATCGGACTTGTGCTTCATGAGCTCCCCTAAAGAGAGCCCTCCTCCATTCGGCAATTCCCTCGTGGGCTCTCTCACAAGGCTCACAGGATGATAAATGGACCAACCAATGATGTAAATCAAGTGGTAGGCCTCCAAAATGGCATGGCATATATCCTGCCAGCACCTGCCTTGCTCATAAATCTTTCCATCATCAAGCAAAATCTGAGGCAGCTTGTGCTTTGGGACATGAGCATCTTGCTAAGATGTCACATCCCCACCGTTCCTTAAGTTGAAAATATGTGTTTGGGACACCAACATAGTTTGGCCCAACCCCAACACCATCTTGTATAAATTTGTCACTAACTGGCCTGAATTGAATTGAGATGTGAAGTTCTTGAATACATCTTGAGAGGGTTCCCGAAGTCGCCAATTATTGGGAACCAGTCATTAATCATTGTCGCCGGATACAATCTTGGCCACTGGTATCTCCACGATCCCAATGAGCTCAGCCCCAAACACATCATTGTCCTTCACATGAAACTCCACCTTCATTATTGATGCGCTAAAGAAATAAGAACCGCTTGTCCCACATGGGGTTCTCGCAGTTCTGGATCACCCGGGTCTGGGCAACCGTGGCTCCCGCCAGGCAGACGGATACGTAGGGATCACTCGTGATCATTGAGTTCTTCCCTGAGGAGCGGGCAGGGACGGGCCGCTGCCCGTGTAACGCAGGCACGCAGGGTGGCCCGATCATGGAGCAGCACTGCCTTATTCTCTCCGAGGCCAGGTCCATGTTTGGGAGGGATTTGGCCTCCACTATGTACATGTCCAATTCGCCGTGCAAGAAGATTGGCCCTGTTGTGACGTTAAGCCCATTGAGTTTTCCCGGTTCAGTGTCTGCGTTCCCTGGGATTTCATCCTCGTTGCCCACGCTTCTTTGCGCCGGGTGCGAATCTTCCATCTTCTCAAGCACTTCTTGATCACCTCAATTTAACCCCAATTTGGGCAGACTTTCGCACCTAATAAAAGCTGATGCGGTCTGCTAAATTGAAACTCAGTTGCTCTAACGGAAAGTACCGATCTGTTTCGCTTAATTTCTGAAACCCTCAACGAATTCGGTCTCTGCAGTATTAGGATCCGCAGGTCCTCCTTGCTGAAAATCACACGGAATTAGGGTACATTATTTTTCTTGCGCATGAGAGAAAATGATCCCATTCGTAAGTTCATTAAAAGAGGTACAAGAAAATATTTAATAACTTTTCCAAAAAGAACAAAGATTAACAGATCTTGTAATTCAAGGAAATGACAATTCTCATATCACAATTGATCGATAGGTAAAAACAGAATGCCCGGAAATCTGAAGCCTTGGGGAAATAGCTTGACGAGGAGGAAAAAGAGTGAAAAGGAGAGTTACCTGGTGTTGGAAAAAGCAAGGAGGGCCCAGAATTGGGAAGACGAAAAGACACCAGACAATGGAAAAAGAGCTTTGCAAGGTTTTCGCTCGTTGGAGAGAGAAAACAGAGGGAAATGGTCAAAAGACAACAACACAGAGAGAAAATACAGGAAAAATCGAAAGCGAAGATGGTGGGAAGCCTCAGATGATGATGTGTAAACCATCTTTATCTCGAGGACTCGTCTTGTTGACTCCCTTTCTCATGTGACCCGAGGAGGTACACCTTTCGATTTTAGATGGTTGATGGGAAAGTAATTGCGGGGAATTAGGGGGTCGATCGAATGTCATTCGATTCATCCTCTCTAGTCATTAGCAAAACTTAATTAATTGACTTTGCCATAGTCCACTGAAAAGGAGAAAAAATCACACGGGTATGTGTGAGATCTAGAGGAAAAAGGCAACAAGTTTCGTTGAACCATATCCAGGCATTTAGTAAAGCAGCTTATCCAGCGGTGCAAGAGAGTGACGATCCAACGAGGTATATTTTGAATAAGTACACAGACTCGGCGACGAAAGTTAAGTCTGACGCAAGAAATCCAAATTTTCTGGAAGAAAACAAATGCATAATCCAGCTCACAATCGCATTAATTTTGGTGAGGGAGATGGATAGGCATTTTGTAGTGATTATTATTGTTTCCATGCATGTTTGCTGAACTTGGACTTGCATGCATGCATGCACACACCCACACACAGAGAGGAATTCATCTCATACCTCACAACTATTTATAGAGAGAACCGCCAGCCTATATGAAAAATGACATGATCTAAAATGAGGACTTAGTTCTCAACCTACTATCCTGACCATGTGTAACATCGTGACTCCTGCAGGAACCACATCAAATCCTCTCGAGAGAAGTCGTGCAAATCACCATCTTTGCAACCCTTGCCATCCCAAGGACCCCATCTGAGCTCTCTAATATCTCCTCTGCAGAAGACAGCGGTGTTGAGGTATGTCAGAGGCAGCAAGACGAGAAAAGCTCACACTTAACAGCTACAATGTAACAAGTTAAGATATCCCCATACGAAGCAATGAGATGGTCATGGTCATGGCAAAATTGACGAGAAGAAAAGCAAATACAATACTGGACAACACTAAAATAATTTCTCTCTTTTCTATCATATTTCCAGGGCAGAGCAAGAGGTAAAGAATGCCTGTGAGCCTCCCTTGCCCATAAAATTGGAAAAGCTATACCCATGGAAAACAAAATAACACATCAGATAGCAAAATTCTCATGTTAAAGACTGCAATGCAGAAGTATGCTTCCGCCCAAGAGGAAAAGAAATACACAAAGATAATGAGATTTGGATGAGTATGCACAAAAAATCATGCGACGGGACAAGTTCATCTGTATTTTAATCACAGAAAAAATGGCTAATTTCAAGGTCCAGCCTGCAACCAACATTGAAGCCAATGTCATGACAGATGCAGCGCAAGCATGTATCTCCATCTTAAAACAAGAAAATGTGCATTACTTTGGAATAGCAGCAAGACTAACTTCGCAGCCCTTGTTCACAAAAGCAACCGCCCACTGTAAACTACTTAAGTTTACACACGACATAGATCAACCGCCCCCTTATCCAAGTTCAGTGAAGAAATCTTGCTAAGCATCCCACTTAACACCTCTCAAGAGTACAATAGCAACAATCAAAACCAATTCTTCGTAATCTTATGGCAGATGCATAGCAAAGTACTCATTTGCCTCAACGCATCACCCAAACTTGGCATAGTTGAAATCTCATACAATGATAATCATTTTACACATGACTAACAAGTAATGAGTACCATACTCTTTATTTATTACTCCACTCAAGGATCTATTTCAATAGACTATAAAAACTTACTTGCTCAATTCCCCTTGTCCTTCTGGTCTGTAGCTCCTCTGATCTTGCTGCGTGCTCCACTGGTCTTCCTGCACATTCTTTTGCCCTGGTGGTGTGAACCTTTGTCGTTCGCCATATCCCATATAATTCTGTCCATAACTGGGATTCATTCCTTGGCCATGTGCACTACCAGTACCCTGCCCATGAAATCCATCAGAACCCTGCCCATATGTTCCACCAGGAGCAGGTCCATAGTTCCGATTGTCACTCCTATAATCATTCTGCATTGGAGGTGCAGAGCTCCATCTATCTCCTTGTGGCAGGTCTCTCTGCTGCTGATTGTAACTGTTGTTATGACCCTGTTGATTATAGTTTCCCTGGTATGAAGGTACTGGATCCCTCCTCTGCCCTTGATACGGATCCCTTCCACCAGGGGCATAATTCATATTGCCCATTGGCATGGGATTTCTTCTTTCACCTTGCCCCGGGGGACCATAACTTTGCTGAGGAGGATGATTTTGTGGAGCATCCCGATGCATAGGTCCTTGATAACCATATTGGGGGCTCCCTTGTCTGTTTGGCATTTGACCTCCTTGCTGGTCATATCTAGGTTGCTCATAATTTCTATTGCGCTCACGCCCTCTACCTCCCGGCCTCCCATCCTGAACTGGTGGTGGCCTATGCGTGATTACTCCATTTTCATATTTGTCACCTAATAATTAGAAAGTTCGACAAAATAACAAGCGTTCCAGGGTTACCATAAACATGTCACAGAGTTGGGATTAAGGAATTAGAGGCTGAAGGGATTAATTGAATGCAAAAGTTGGGGCAGAGATGTCTAGTAGATTAAATTCCCTGTGTAGTCAAATCATACCTCCATACTCC
Organism: Eucalyptus fibrosa; assembly: GCA_017140475.1. Taxonomy (NCBI): domain Eukaryota; kingdom Viridiplantae; phylum Streptophyta; class Magnoliopsida; order Myrtales; family Myrtaceae; genus Eucalyptus; species Eucalyptus fibrosa. The sequence continues at coordinate 13,133,807 of CM029511.1, forward strand.
TTGTTTTGGGGATCAATGTAGGAATCAGGTAATATAAAGACAACTCCAGGTAAATCTGTTTATAGCTCAATAAGTCAGTGCAGATCGATGATGAGATACTATCATTCATTGATTCCAATGAGAAACTGATTAAAGACACTTGCCTCTAAATTGTTCTAACTCGGCTTCAGTCATCACGGCCTGAAACCCCTGATAAGTGGTGGTGCTACAGGCATAAATTCTCTTTTTTGCTTCTTCCAAACTGAAACACAAAAAATGTCATCTCATTCAACACGCAACTAAGAAATATCAGCAATGATTCAACAGAAACTGGCATATCTAGTGTAAATGCAGAGAACAAATTAAATTACCTAGCTTTCAACTATGAGAATCATTCACTTGACATTTACTTAAGAAAATTAAAGATAAGAAAAAGCCTTACCATGACATTCCGAAGTACAGCGAGAAGAAATGCTGTCAGAAGGATAAAAAGGGACAATAGTGTCATTGTCCCTAAACTTCAGCCCAATGTACGATGTCATACTTACTTTTAATTCATTCAATGTGGTTCTTGATTTACTTGTGAATGTATAATGTGGTCCATTTGTTTGATCACCCATGGGAAAATATCACCACAAGTCCCAAATTATTGGGTAATGTGCAATCGAGTCCCTCAAATTACAATTCATTCAATCTAATTCCTCAAATTTTCCTTACAAATTCAAAGAAGTCTTTTGTACAATTCACAAGGATCATTGACTATAAAAAAAAAAAGATTTAGAAAATAAATTGAAATGAAAAGATAATCTTCAATTTAGACAATACTACAATTATGAAAACTTGAGAATGATACCACATGACCAATCTGATTTTGTTGTGGAAAGGTGAGCGACTAGATTGACAAATTGAAAGCTTAGGGACTAGATTGCACATAATGCGATAGTTAAGGGACATGTGTTTTCTTTCTCCCTCATTCAATGAAACAAAAAGACTACATTGTAGCAGAAAGTTCAGAGGAGACACAGAATGAATTAAAATTCAAGAATGAAAATGCACATTAGACCAAATTTTAGGGGCTATTAGTATCATTTACCCCCATAAGAAATACTCAATTCAGACCCTGAACATTTTTTGGCTCATCCCGGTGCCAATTTCCAGTCTGATTAATTTGTTCATTCCAATTTGGTTCATCTGCACAGCCCCTATTGGGTGGAAAGGCGCAGACACTTGAGTAGCTTCAATGAGTTATGAGAACAAGTCAAACCTTTAGCCCAGGGGCTGACCTCCCCAAGTTGCAACCAGTTAGGAAAGAGAGAAACTTCAGCCTCTTCCAAAATCACTAGCCAATTCTAAAAGATATGTCACCTTACACCACTGACATTCTGCCTTAACTACCATATCACCTCTTCCCTGCATCGGAAGAGCATCCCAATTTCCCAGAAATCCCTTTTTTTTCTTTTACTGTTGAGGTGGGCTTCAATCCCTCCCATAAATTAGAGTTCATTAGACTTCCAACCTGTATTGGCAATGCTTTTCGGCAACACCTGACTTATCGCTAAGCATTGCCAGTACTGAGACACCCATAAATCTCCAAGCAACACTCATTTTCAAATTTTACATCTTATAAATTAAACATAAGGCTCCAAAGCCTCTTGATGACCCACTCCACCTCTGTCTTCAATTGGCAATGCTCAAGCTACCACTAATGGGCAAAAATATAATGGAGTCTTTGTCACCAAAATTGATAAGGCACTAAGCTAAACACTTTGTAGTACTAGATCTAGCACTGTATACTCCATAGTCTGGCCACAGAAACAATTAAATAAACATGTCAACTAATCATTCTAAGGGAGATGTCTTTCTCTCGGGTTCAAGCATCTTCTAGGTTTTAAGGGACAAAAGATGAAATCTGTGTGGACTACTTCAACTCAATTATTCATTTCTTTTAAGAAATCATTATTCTTTAATCAACGTTAACTCTAATTTTGTGTCTTACTATGAGTTTTATTTGATGGAAACAAAATAACTTTACTAATCAGTGTAATCATTTTTCTATCTAAACAGTACATGTGCATCTAAATGATGTCACATGTTGTGCATAGAGATTCTCGAATAGATTATGAAATATTTTGAAATGTATGTTCATGATTAGTAACTTAGAAAGTTACTCCTAGTATTTTCTCGTTCATAGAGTCAATTTTACTAGTCATTAACAAGAAATTTTACCCTAAACTCAAGTGAAGACATTTAGTAAGCAAAAAGCACTTCTAATATAATATATTACCAAGAGATTATCTGCCTATACTTATAGACGAAGCTCTTAAAATTTTATTTGGAAAAGAAAAAGCCATTTTATTAAATATGAATGCATCTAATGTGCAAAAATCAATTTTACTGTTTTATATATACTAGATTTCAGGCTCTTTCAAGAATTTCACAAAATAGATGAACTCCATACACACGAGTTTACCAACTTAAGTAGACTTTTAATAATTTCGTCTCATGAGAAAGATCAAAACAGGTTTCTTCTCTCTCGATCGAAGTCACTGGCTAACAAGGCCTCATCACGTGGCCCTCGACAGAATTCACTGGCTCTCTTCCTTTCTCTCTCCGCATCTTACGGTCTGAGTCGATTCCCTTTCGTGATCAAGCTCGGCGCGCTCTGCAGAGTGGGGGCCAGAACATAAACAGAGCCACCTTCGCACACGCAAAAGGAGCTCCGCAAATTCTCTCTAGCCCTGGTTGAAGGGACTCGCATGATTTTTGAGCATTCATAAGTCACTCTCTCTCGGAGATTTCTTTCGAATCCTTGCCTCTCCCTTCGTTGCCGAACGTCACCGCTTCCCGATCGCCAACAGTTCGGTCTGTAATGCCGAAGTTCTTAAACTTTGGTCACGACTGCCTGCTTCGACGATTCCAATCCTGGATGTTGCTTCTGTTATCTCCTTACTCATATCCGATGTCAATCGCTATAGCTAATCATTCTTCCTTCAACTAAACCACATTTGCTCTGTTTTCCGTTGCTTCTTATACAAAGCAGAGGCTGAGTGCTATTGTTACCGTCTGTGCGAAAACGGCTTTGATTGAGGCTGTATTGATGATCGAACTTGCCGACTGCCTTTGTGATGATTTGGATGCGAATCACCTGTTTGATGAAATTCCTGAACTTAGTCAGTTTGTATTTTGATTCAAGTCTTGAACGAGAATTTCCTTCATTACTAGATTATTGATCAATTTCAGTCATATAAGCGCATATGAGGTCTGTTTCTTCATTAAAAATCGTAGGTATTCAATTTTGAACTTGCTTTGGATCTGCTACAACCTGTCAATACATGTTCATTCGTAACTGTTGCAGCCCTGAGATGATGTCATTTGGTCCTTGATATTGATGTCATTCCACTCAAGTAAGCATGTGCAGTGACATAAGATTGTGTTTTGGTGAATTTAATGTTCGCTTGGAAAGATATTATGTCATGGATGAATTAAATTCTACTGGAAATCAATCCTTAAATGTTGATCATGTCTTGATATCCCATGATTTGGTGTGCATTTGATTCCAACTTGAGGCTAGTTTGGATATGGGATCATATATGTTCATGCTAGGAAAGTAATATGGTGAATCTCATGCCAATTTTGCGAGAATTACAGTCATGTGATTGCTTTGTTTAAATTCAGCATTAACTTGGTCATGGATTGATGCCATTTTGATCAAGTAGACTCATATGTGCTTGTAGGAAGATATGGCTTCAATTTCATGTTAATTTGTCATCAAACGATCACGATTTGCAGTCTCGTATGCTCTGTTACAATTCTGATTGCATGCTGGAAGTCGTGGATTGAGCATGGATTAGTTGGATTTTGTCTTAGCTTGGTTGTCTTTTTTATTGCCCGTGTTCAAGTTCCTTGTCAATTTCACTTGTGCAGCTGGCGCTAGTTGGCTGTAAGTCCCACTAGAATGAAATCAAGGACTGCATGTCAAAACAGATACATATTAACGGAGGGTCTCAACTCCTAGGGGTCAACACTCACTTGTGAATATTCACATTGGCTTAATTCCTTAAAAAGGCACAAACTTTATGTCGACCCCCTATTTTGACTTAATTTTTTTTTTTTTTTTGTCTAGAAAAAATCAACTTCCAATTAAGTCCAAAATTTGACCCCCGTTTAATTGCTGTCCAAAATCACTGTTGAAGGTCTGATGTGGCAGTTAGTTGTAAATCCATGTCAGCTAACTGCTCTCCAAAACAATGCTTTGTTGTTCTTAAAATCTGGGAAAAATAGAAGCAATTAGAGCTGGATTCTTCAATTCTGCAGACAAAAGTCTTCAAATTCTGCGTTCGGGAACCTTCAATTCATCAAACAGACTCACGCTCGAGAGAGTTGGTTTGTTGAGCTTCTAATAAACCAATTCTGAACACTGCTGGTCTCATGATCTCAAGGACCGGTGCTTGACCAATGACAGCATCTTCTGCAGGATCATTCTCAGTGAATCACCCGCATTCAAGGTATTTGATTGATTTTGATTCTGGTTCTGGTTCTTCTGAATCATGGATGGATAGCTATCTTCTTCAATGTCAAAGCTCATTTCAATTCATGGTTTTGCATCTCATGCATTATTCTTGCTGAAAGATGCAAGCTTGATGCCCTGTTGCGGTGGGCAATCGTGTGCGGAAGAATTATATCCACATACTGTTCTCATATTTTGCCTATCGGAAAACTTAATGGAATGTTGATTCTTCCGCATTGCATTGTTTGTTGTGCATAAGTAAGCATTGCTGATGTGGCTATGTGTTCGACAAACATTTTCGGAATGAATGACAGATGACAGGTAGAATGATCAGATCCTTCTTCATTCATTTTATCTATTCATTTTGTACTTTCAGCTCTGTGAAGATGAAAAGTGCCTATGAATATTGATTCTAGTCTTCTGAGCCATGGGTAAGGTGTTACTCATCCATCATTCTGCAGTAGATGACCCCTTGAAATTATTGTTCATAAACAAGGATAAACTGATGGGGCAAAGATGTCTTTTTTGCTTTCGTGATTGACTTCTCCATTGTTTAGCCAGGACTGCTTAGTCTCATCTATTGTGTAACCTTGCTTCATAAACAATCAATTGAGATGAATTAATGTGTCTATACGTGAAGTTAAGATTTGCACATGAAACTACGTTGCAGTTAGAAGCAGATGCTGCCATCTGGTTCTAACTTTAACGACCTACATGCTTGGTTATAGCATCCAAGACGATTGAGTCTTGTTTTGTAACTCAACACCAATCTTCCTTACTGATGACAACTTTCTTGTTGTCAGCTTGGATCCTCGGAGTTGTTCTCATGGCCTAAAGAACCCACATCTTAGTTAAAAAAATTCTATTTGTGGATCAGCATTGATCCTGGCAGTTGAATGTAGAGACTAAAAGGGAGCATTGAAGAGAGAGAACTTTTGACTGTTATTAATGGAGAATGTCTACTCGAGAAATTTCACACTATTGTTTTTTCACAAACCAACTTCTATTCTTTGAAAAATCTTTTTGCGATGTAAGACTATGTATGAACTCACTCACCTCAATTGTACTTGGGACGCAGTGCTTTGTGCACGATCTCCTGCAAATCTGTGGTTTTCATATCCGGCGGGCCTTACTGTTCAACGACCAAGTCGAGTACATTAATGCCTCGCGGGACATGCTGTGGTCCCTCGCCCTGAAGCTGGATCGTTGGCATAGGAGGAGCGGTGTTTATAGCCGATGGCAAGCTAAGGGCGCATTTGTTTGCGTTTTTGTTTAAAAATTGTTCCAAAACAAAATAGAAAAAAGTGTTTCTGTTCGGGAACAATTTCTGAACAAAAAACGCGTTTGTTAATCGTATAAAATTTCTGTTTCTAATAAAAAAGAACAAACACGTTTGAACGTAAAAAAATTCTGTTTCGGAATAGAAAAAGAACAGAAACACGTTTGATTATGTACAAAATTTCTGTTCCAATTTTTTTCCAATTTTTTTTTTTTTAATAAAATGTGAACTTGGTATTGAATTATCATTCTCATGAAATGCTTATCAATTTAATTTTGTTCATATTAAGTGAAAACAAACATTCTAAACTTGATCATATTTGCTTTGAACGGAATAAATATTTTAAGTTCGTACCAAAATTTTCCAGTTTGTTTTTTTTTTTTAAATAAAGTGTAAACTTGACTTTGAATTCTCATTATCATAAAATGTTCATCAATTTAATTTTGTTCATGATGAGTAAAGTCAAACATTCTAAACATAGTTATAAGTGCATACTCTGAAGAAAATTTTATAAATAAACTTTGTTCCAAATTGTTCTCACGTGCCTTTTTTTTTTCATTAAAGTGTAAACGTGGTATTGCATTATAACTCTAATGAAATGCTCATCAATTTAATTTTGTTCATAGTTGATGAAAACAAACATTTTGAACATGATCATGTGCATACTTGGAACAAAATTTCATAAGTAAAAATCCCACCATAAGAGCTACCTAAATGAAGAATACTTCATAGATCTCTACGTAGACCCTTTCATACATAACATCATAATAATGAAGTAATATAGTTCATTGTTCAACTTCATCACATTGGATTTGATAAGTGAATACTTAAAAACAAAATTACAAAAGTCGGAAACACAAAATCATGAAATTTCAGGCATATTATGATCCCTCGCCATTTTATTTGCAATCCTTGTCCTAAGCATGTTTATTCCAGGTGCATCGTGCAATGTATCATCTGCAACCTTAGCGTGCGGATGATTGTTTCCAAATGCAGCAAATTGCGATTTATGTGGCAGGGACTGGCAAATTCGAAACAGAGCAAGGGAAAAAGAGTATGTCTTCGTGGATTGGCACCGGCAAGGCAGAACTTTGGATGGATCTACCAAAGTTCTCAAAGCATCAGCGTTCACCTGAGAATGAATCAACCAATTGAGGATGTACCTTAAGTAAAGAAAAATTCAACACAATAAGCAATAAGGCAACAACGAAACAGCACCCTCCATTCTCTGCAAATCCATAACTTAAAGAGAAAAAATCGAAGCATTATAGTCATAAGATATCAACGATCTCACATAATGTATAATCCCCAACATTCCTACAAAAAAAAGTCGAACAACGTTGTTCTTATAGATTCACAAAGAATGTACTAAATGAACAAGTCGACAACATTGTTCTTCTCACGTGCCTTTTTTTTTTTTTCTGTTCTTTTCTTTTCTTTCACTTTTATTTTTCTCCTCCCCTTTAGTCTACCCCTCTACACGTTCTCTTCTTCGGGCGTCATCTTCTTCCTTTTGTCTTTCTCCCCTTGAGTCGCAAGGGTTCATAGAGACACACAGAAAATACTAATATTCGATCAAATCCAAGCAATACGGGACAAAACGCAAATTGAGAACAACAGGACAGCAACTCGTCATGGTGTCGAGGAACGCCAGCAAAGGCCAGATCTAACAACACCCATCAATACATCATATTCACGTATACGTGCTTAAGTGCTCGGGGGGAGAAACCGAAAGATCCAACCTTTGCCCGCCCAACCACCCTTCAACACGGCCGCCGCAAACCCCACACACCGACTCACGATCAAACCGAACTCGCCGCCACCGAGTTACCTCTGTTGAAACCAGGCCATCTATTCTTTTTTCAAGCGAAACACGGAAAATGATGAATTTTGGGACCGATTCCGCACGACCCGAAGCAAAACAACCACAAGAAATTCAAGAATTCATCAAAGAGGAGGATCGCCCGCGCCCCGCCGCTCGAGCCGAGCCCGAGCAGCAGCGACGCTCGCTGCCCGCTCGCTCGAGCCGAGCCCGAGCCGAGCCCGAGCAGCGCCGACGCGCCGCCCGCTCGCTCGAGCCGAGCCCGAGCAGCGCGACGCGCCGCTTCTCGCTCGCTCGAGCCGAGCCCGAGCAGCGATGGACGCTCGCCGCTCGCTCGCTCGAGCCGAGCCCGAGCCGAGCCCGCGCCCGCTCGCTCGAGCCGAGCCCGAGCGCGCCGAGCCCGCGGGCTGCCGCTCGCTCGAGCCGAGCCCGAGCAGCAGCCGACGCCGCCGCTCGCTCGCCGAGCCGAGCCCGAGGTTGAGCAAGAGCGGACGCCGCTCGAGCCGAGCCCGAGCAGCTAGCCGGGCTCGGCTTCGCTGCCGCGCCCGATCTCGAGCGAGCGAGACGAGCCGCTGTCGCAGATCTGGGAGCAACGCTCGCCCGATCTGCGAGACTCGCTCGAGCAAGCGGCTCGCAGATCTGGCAAGCGCGCCGAGCGAGCCCTAACGCTCGAGCTCTCACCGAAGTGAAGACAATCAATGAAGGAGGAGCAACGACGACGTACTCGGTGAAGGAGCAGCGACTGTGGAGACAGCGCCGAAGAAGACGATGGAATTCTCTCGCTCGCAGGGGAGGAGGCGCTCGTCGCTCGTCGCAGTCGCCGGAGGAGAAGCTCGTCGCTCGTCGCTCGTCGGTTGTCGCAGTCGCGGAGGAAGCTCGTCGCGGGGGGGAGAGGAGGCCCCGTCTAAGAAATAAAAAAGGAACAAGAAACGAGCTCGTCCGATGGAAATTTGTTCCTTTTTTGTTTCGATTTGTGTTCCGGTAAATAAGAAACACAAAATTTGTGTTTTTTATTTCTATTTCTTTTTTGTTCCTGAACAAAAGAACAAAAAAGCAATGCGTAAACGCACCCAAACGCGTTTTTGTTCCTTTTTTGTTCTCAAGAACAAAAAAACAGAAAAATTGTTTAAAAACAAAAAAAAGAAGTGCAAACAAACGGGGCCTAAGTAGCGGGGACAGTCGGGGTTCCTGAGTGCCAGATAGGCAGTTTCTTTTTGTCCATCATGGATGCGCTTTCATGGAGAAAAAGATTGCGAGATGGCTGGATAATTCTAGCATTTTGGAGGCGGTAGGGCCCAAAAGGCAATATTAGTAATAAAGAAATGGTGGAGAGGGTCCACTTATTTTCAATCGAAAATTGTTTGGCCAGTTGCGGACCGGGGACTTTGCTCTTCCGTCCAACAGCACCTTGACCATCTCTTCAACAGCACTTTGAAAATTGCAATTCTGTAAAAAAAGATTCAAAGCTTGCTGAAGGATTCGGTTTACGACTTCTTGATATTTTACAAGCGTGGTCATAAACTACCAATATTATGAAGAATTTTACCAACATACGAATGGATTAATAAATTCCCAACTTCTTATCAACATTATAAGGGATTTAGTAATATCCAAATAAATTAGATTTACCAATGTCAAAATAAATTAGCAAATTACGTATTTAAAAAAAAAAATAGATGTGTGGTTCATAAGTTTTTAACGATGTAATTAATATACTTATGTCAGATTAATTTGTAAGTAACCTCTTAGCCTAGTTAGTTAGGATCTCACCCTGAGATCCGGGAGGTAAAGGGCTCAAAGCCCCTGATATTTATCTTGTCCCTCAAATTGAGGCGTGTGTCCAGTGCTACTTTAATTCCACCTTCAAATGCACATACTCAATTCGAGCTTACTCGATATCAATGGTGGCTTTACTCTTGGCACCCCATGAGGATCTTTTAATTTCTTTTGTTGATCGATATATTTCAATTTTTTATCCTAAATTATCTATTTTTTGGTATAGAATTTGTATGTCATGGATATACATGTAATATATACCTTTTTAACTAGAATTTTTACTATATCCACAATCAATACAAAATAGCATCTATTGTAACACTACAATATTTATACATGTATGCTGACTGTCCAATTATGTCGTTTAATTAAATCTTGGAGTACATGCGTAAGTATATTTTACCATCGAGTAAAATTATTTTTGTTTTAGGTGACTAACCGAAGTAGGAGGGTTGCTTTTTTAAGAATATTTGTTGTTATTAGTCATAAAACAATTTGTACAAATTTGGGACTATGGTCATGGACACATTAACGTGATGCTTTCAAGCTTTTTCAGCAATTCCTTTTTAATTTCTATTTTATTAGGTATCATATACTTGAATAAAAAGATATTATTTACTTGAATAATATTAGCATTCACATATATGAAGTCAGTCCTGCCAATTCAATTATATATGTAATTCAAAACCTATGCACTGTCACAAGATTAATAGATAGATCTTTTTTTAATATCAATAGAGTGTCTAAAACTCTTTGAGTATCCAACTAATCTCCATATGGTGTGATGGTCCCTCCATCTCACACACATCGGGTAATTATTGGAGACTCACAAATGTGTGCTCATGGGAGTGGCCACAAGAGAATGTACAAGTGTAGTGATTCGATCACAAGCTTTGACAAGAAAGATAAACACACTTACCACTTGAACAACCTCTTGGGGTTGAAAAGATTAGTATTGCTTAGTTTTCTTGGAATAAAGCTAAACTAATCTTGTATAAAGCGCTTTACCCAAAAAAAAAAATCTTGTATAAAGCGAATATCTTCATCTTTTCCTTATAAAAGAATTCTTCATTTCCCAAATGATAATTGCCATTGTGATCGTGGTTTTATACCATCTACTTTTGAAATTTTTGAAGTTGCCACACTTGACTTACGTGTGGGCCGAGCCCATCTTCTTATTCTTTATAAGTCCGGGAAGGGTTGGAGAATATTTATTCTACGCTAGAAATTATTACTTATTTAAATTCTAACACTATCCTCACAGTATATATTGGTTTTACCATGTGAAAGAAAGAATTAAGATGTAATACGTGTGTCATTACGAGACCCAAAAAACTAGCTTCGTTTAAAGTTTGGATTCAAATGATGAGGCATTATTACTTAGAATCTTATTTGTGTTGTTGCTCCATCCTCCAAATTGACTTACACACTAGTTTATATTCAGCAATTACCACAGTTTGATCCATCATTCTGTTGAAGCTGGTCCAGTTGAGCTTTGGTTTTTCTTCTTACAGCAACCAATGAACTTGTCATCTAGGAATCTCAAAAAATTCCTCTAGTACATTAAGAGAAGATGCATTGATGTTTCTTTATATCACGATGTTCATTGAGAAGAAGATGAAACTTCCTAGAGTTAACTAGTTAAATAGCAATCGTGTGGCAATTTTCAACAGAAAGTCCTGTAAAAAATTACAATTCTAGAAAATACATGTGCACTAAATTTTTTCCACAGGATTTCAATGTTAAAAATCTCCAATTGAATTCCTTAATTGTGTAAAGCAAAGTGAGTCGAGTTGGGAAAAATCAGGAGAACACGACCCTTCGGCCTTCCACCATGGCAAAAGGTCAACATTGTCTTCCTCGAATTTTTCAAACGTAGTTCCTTGTTGAGATATCCATTCATCTCACCAGCAATCGACACCGAAGTGCTCAAGGCCTACCTTTTTTTTGGGCGGGCTACTTGTGGCGCAAGAGCACAGGTCCGAACCGACACGGCCCATTTGCCATCCTAACTAAAACCTATCTATCTGGGCTCATGTACACTAGGAAGAACCTCAGAATATTTTCAGGTAGCTGAGGATCCTTCGCTCAAATTGTCACCGACACATTCGTAGATATTTTTGGAGCTTCAATTAAGATTATTAGAAACAGGTATGTAAGGTTGAAAAGCATCAGACGAGCACATGCACTAGATAATTAGATGACACATTGTACAGCCTGTGCACATCGACGATTGGCCAACAGATGCAGGCGATGGTCATTCCCATATTCTTGTAACTCAACATTTGCTTATAGTCTATAATAATCTGTTTGCTTATACCAAAAATGGACTCTAATGGTACTTGAAGCCAATGGAGTGAACACGTCACCATCCGCCATGGAAAGAATAGGAAAAACACGGCAATTTGGCCTTCCACCATAGCAAAAGGTCAACATTATCTTCCTTAATTTTTCAATGTAGTTGCTGTCATCTTCGCCTCACCAGCAACCGACACCGAAGTGCCCAAGGCCTGCCCCCTTTCAAACCGGGAGCATGGGTCCAAACTAGCTCAACCCGCCGGCCAACCTAATTGAGATCCGATTAGGGTTAATTTACATTCGGAGGAATCTTATAACTCTTTTCAAAGGTCGCGGATCCTTTACTGAAGGGGTTGCCGACACTTTCATAGATATTTTTGGAGCTTCAACTCGTCTCATTCAAACATCTGTCATGTGTCTCACCTTGTAGTGACGGAGAGTCGAGACAATGCAATAAATATTGTGGGCCCCCACTGAACTCGTCATTCAAGGGAAGAAGGCACTCATTTTTGTCTTTCCCTCTATTTCCTCCCACTTTTCGGAGGAACATATCTAGTGGATTCACAAGAAAATCTTGCTCTGGCGTTCCCTTCGTATTCCTTAAATCTTTATTTCCTCCCCTCTTTTCACCCCATTCCTAAAACCCACTTCATTCTATGAAATGGCCCGATTCGATTTCATGTGGATCTTGCTCTCAAGAAATTGAATATCATGGCTAATATACTAAAATTTTTTATAAGGTCCACAGTTTGATAGAATAATAGCTCCTATTATGACACTATAATAATTATACATGCAAGATTATTATTTAGTTATATTGGATTTTTTTAAATTTATCATTTATTAAAACTGTTTTAGTTTTGGGCGATTGATTAAATTAACAAGTTGCTTTTTCAGAATATCTATTGCTATTTTTCATAAAATAATTTATATGAATTTGCCACCAGATATTTAATCATACATGGTGATTGTGGACACATTAACCTGAAGCTGGAAGGCACAATGTGCAGAAAGAAAGGACAGTACGGTAGATGGGTCCCTCGGCTTGAGGTTGACATAACAGGAAACTTTAACAATAGCAACCTGACCGACAATGTAGCAGGTCGTACTCCTCACCTACAGCATGCGATCGACATTACCACGAAGCTTTTAGCAATTGCCAAGTTTACTCTTCACTTCCCTGTCTTCTGCCTTCCTCCTCATCTGCGTTTTAGAAGGAGAGAAAGAGAGCAGCATCACAGCAAGGATCGTAGAAGGATTTGGGAGTTTGCAATTAGAAGCGTCGGCCTTTTGATGAATTGTTCACGTCACTTATTTTTGCAAAGAATTAATAGGAAAGAGGTCATTACGTGGAGGTTATTAGCAAAGAGAAGTCAGTGATGTAGAGAGAGACAGAGAGACATCGTCAAGGTCAAGCATTGAATAGCGTGATACACTTAACGTATGTATAATTATGTAGAAAGACTCTTCATATTCCCTAGATCCGTTAACCAGGTGCAACCAATCAAGGAAATTTTCGAACTATTGACGTGAGGTTTTGGAAAATAAATGATGAAAAGGTCATCTTCCATGAAACCTTTATTTTACCCCAATGGAATTGTGTATGTAGCTCAAACCTCACGCATATTCACAGGATTAATAGATAGGCATTATATCAATAGTGTCAAAGATTCTTTGAGCATCCAACAAATCTCCATTAGGTGCGGCACTCCCTCCAATTCATACACACCAGATAATTAATAGAGCCACGTAATTTTTACATTACATTCTTTTTAAAATCTTTTATTTGCCTTCATCTTTTTCTTTTTTTTTTTTTTTCTTTTTTTATCTCAATTTCTATTCAAAGTCCTAGCTTATCGTTCTAAATTTGGGAGCTGAGCTCCCCTTTCTTTTTTTTTTTTTTTCTATATTAGAAACTTTTACTTATCTAAATTCTAACCTTAATCTCACAATATAAATGTTTTTTTCAAAACTCTAGACTGAAATAAAATGTGGTTTCAAATGTAAGAAACTACTATTTTTTAATCTCACCTTACTTGTCAAAACTCTAGACTAAAATAAAATGTGTCTTGAAATGAGAGGTACAATTGGCAGCAATCTAAAAATACCTAAGAAGTTGAATCAAGGGAATAGATGAAACAACAATTGAAAACATTTAAGAAACTTAATTATATTATACATTATATATGAAGCGATAATCAAAACAACAATTTAAAGTGGAAGAACACAAATATTTGATTATGAAGCAGAATAATAATGATAGTATTTGAACTTGACAATATAGTAGTGGGAAGAAAATAATTTTTTTCAAATCAGGTCTTAGGAAGAATATAGGTCTCATTAATATTTTGTGGGCCCACAGGAAAAAAAAAAAACTTATGTTCTCTCCACTAGATCAATCAACATGGACATTTCGATCATCACGTGTTTTTCTCTAATACCATATTTCTTAAAAAAAAATACAAAAATGAATAATTTCTTCTAAAGGAGAGATGAAACGAGGTGACATCGTTAGAATAATTTCCATATATTTCAATCTCGAACCAAAGAGATTTACTGATTATGTTAAGCTTTAGGTTTGGGGCAAACCAAATTTGAGCTACAAAAGGACGATGATTATCCATATCTTTGTGCTTGGAGGATAAGAGAGCCGATGCGGAGTCACCCTCCCTAGGAGGGTTAACTCTTCATTTTCTCTCTTGAACTGCTCAGGTCAAATGTTAAGCCCTAGTTTGGGGGAACCAAATTTGAGCCAGAAAAGGACAATGATTATCCACACCGCCTAATGCCAGGAGGATCTATATTACATGAATAAGTAAACTAAGATTACTAGGAAGAGGTATGTAAGGTTGAAAAGGATGAGACGAGCACATGCAGTAGACAAGGAAAAGCCAGAGAGCTTGTCCCCTTCTGGGAGACGGGCTCACATGTCACTTTTGTCCGTCGGTGCAGCTTTGGTTGTGCCCTTCCAACTCTTGCTTGGATTTTTCTGGACTGGGACAACGTGTGAAAAAGCAGAAAGGACGATACGGGGGAGCTGGGTCCCTAGACGTGAGGTTTGACATAATAACAAGCTTTAAATTTATATGACCCAGGACGATGTATCAAGCCCTAGTCCCAATCTACGGACGAGGTCAACTGAACCCGAAGCCTTAATAATTGCCAAGCGACCAACGATGGCCAAACAGGAACTTAACTCTACCTTGGTTAAACTCTTAACCTCGCTTTGTCCTGTCTTCCTCCTCCTTGTCGCATTTTAGAGAGAGAGAGAGCAGAGCAGAGCAGAGCAACGATAGTGGAAATGTGGTTGGTATTTGTCAGGGAAGGAGAGACACATGAGGTTTTGGAATTTGCAGAGAATTGTTACGTTACTCTGTAGAGAATCGGAAAGAGGGTCATTACGTGGAAATTATTTGCAGAGAGAGGTCAGAGAGAGAGAGAGAGAGAGAGAGAGAATTACATAAAAACACACTTCATATTCACTAGATCAATGAAATTGGGTTGTTTTGGAACTTTTAAAAATGAGGTTTCGAGAAATAAGTGATTAATATAATTAGTAACTTCTATATAAAAAAAAAAAGAGTGTACCTTCCATGAACCTTCAATTTCTCACAATGGAGTACCTATGCACATGCACGAGATTAATAGATAAGCATCTCTTAGATATCAATGGAGTTTTTTTGACTCTTTGAGCATCTTACTATTCTCCATAGGTGGGTAGTCCCTTCATTTCACACATATCTGATAATTTTTTTATTACATTTTTTTTAATCTTTTAGTTGCCACATTTGATTGGTATTTTTATTTGAGATTATAATTGAAGTTGATTTTGGTAGCTCAATGTTCTGAGTTTGAGAGCTGAGTTCCCATTCGTTTTTTTCTTAACCCCCGGGAAGGTTTTGTGAATATTTTTTTCTATACTAGAAACTATTACTTATCTAAATTCTAAACTTAATCTCGCATTATATATGTTTCTTTCATATGAAAAAAATAACTAAGATATAAATCTTGCATAGTTATGAGGCTGAAAATAGTTTAATTAAAGATTAGATTTAAATGATGAGGTATGATTACTTAAAATCTAAAGGTAGAAGTTTTGGGGCATGGGCTTGGAAGAACTTTTGGTTGATGGTCGCATCATAATTAGCTTAAATAACAATAAGAAATTGAGCGCAACTCTCATTGATCTTATCTTTATTACATTTTTTTGGACATTATAGGAGACATGGTAACTATTGACTCTCGTCATCCATAAATCAGTCCTTGGTAATACTCCTTACTATCTCAAAGGGCTTGCCGAAGTTAAGGAAATTACAAACTATTCAATGCAAATGCCTCACGAGGATACTTGATCTATTCGTGCTTGAGGAATGTACAATCATTGGAACTATCTTATCTAAAAAGAGCGGTTGAGATTCAAGGTTTGGGGGAATCAGGATCTTTGTTGCATGTGATTCGATTGAAAGATTATGCGAGTTGAAGAAGCTAAGGCCTGTTGAACTGAAAGGTTGTATCTAAAACCCATGGAAGGCCACAATAGCTAAGAGTCTATAAAGTAGTAGGAGACTAAAGGTAGCGGATCTCTTGAAATGCGTTGCCCAATGTAACAACTGTAGTGGCTATTGTGGTAAGAGAATACCGTGATATGTGAGGTGGTCGTAGTAGACTTGCAATATTTTAAACTAATCTTTAGGTGTCATGGACTCTAATTCTTCATCTTAGGTATCATCTTGTATAACGTAGGTATGCATTAAAAAATCGAGTTATCAATAACTAGACCTATTTAGATTTGTGAGTAATACTACTTAAGTATTAAATGATGAATTGGGATTTTGGTATTGTTTCATCAAAGTTCAGATATTCAAAATTGAATTATACCATATACTGCCGATATTAAAGTAGATACTTATAAATAGGGTCTCGACTACTAGAGGTCAACATCCACTCTGTACTGTCAGTAGTATGGGTTGAGTATCTCAACTCAAATTGTGCTTTGCAGTAACATTATAGCTTATCTTCGCCCAGGCCCATCAATCTATAAGAAGAAAGAATTAGAGATGAGCTGCAGATGGTTTGCATAAAGAAACAAAGTGGACGAACAATCCAACTTTTTCACTCTTTGCAATGGTGCATGGAGATGTATTATACAGGGGTGAGAGGTTTTTTTTCTTCTTTGTTTTTTTCGCTGATAAATATATTTCTAATTTAATCCCACACCACCTGTTTTTGGTATAACTATTGAATATCACAGCTACACATTGAATATGTGATATTTTTGTAATTTTTTATTATGTCCGTGGTCAATAGAAGAACGACTTCTATTGCCGCACTACACTATTTAGACATGCATGCTGACTATTTGATTATATCAATATATATATATATATTGAATTGTATGGGTAAATATATTTTACCATTGGTTAAAATCATTTTTTTTGTTTTGGCTAATCAACCGAAGGAAGAGGCAGCTTTTTTTTTTTTTTTTCAGAATATTTGTTGTTGTTATTCATAAAATAATTGGTACGAATTTGGGACTAGATATGTAATCATTATATGGTTGTTGCCACATTAACACAATGAAGTTAATATTAGTGTTCATATGTCTGAAGTTTGAACGACATATAGGACATGACGTGTATGACGTTGTATTGACATCTAGTGTGTGAGGTTGATATAACACGAAATTTAATAATTGCCACATGAACAATGAAGACAACTTTAAATTTACAATGATTAGCTATTAACGTCACTTTCTTTTTGTCTTCATTTTGGTAAAGCACTATGTCTATCTTTCCATCTATTAAATTGAAATCGTGATCAAAACTCTAGACTGCAATTGAATGTAGCCTCAAATGAGAGGTGCAATTGGTGGCAATATCACAGGGAAGTTAAAAATAATGAAGAAGTTGAATAGAAGGAATAGACAAAATAATAAATAAGAATATTGAAGAGACTTGATTACATTATACGTGAGGGATGAAGCGATGATTAAATTAATAATTTATAGTGGAAAAACACTAATATTTGATTACGAAGTAGACTAATAATTATAGGATATAAACCTGACAAGACGATATTATGAAGAAAATAAAAATTTTCAATCATGCCTTAGAAAGAATATAGGTCTCACTAATGTAAAGTTGATGCCACCACTTTGGATTCTCTTATTTCCCTTTGTTTCCCCTCACAAGTAAGAGGAAATGTTTTTTGGAGCCTTAGGAAATTTGTTCTCTTCGGTTCTCTTCTCTAGATCAATCAACATGGGCAGTGTAATTAATGCATGGTTTTCTCTAATGTCATACTTAAAAAAAAAAAAAAAAAGGAAAGAAATGAATAGTTTCTTCTAAGGGAGAGATGAAAGGTGGTGAAAATTGCCAGAATAATTTCCATACATTCCAATCTCGCCGAAGAGATTTATTGATTATGTTAAGCCCCAGTTTTAGGGTGCGCCAAATTGGATCCAGAAAAGGACAATGATTATAAATATTTTATAACGCTCAGAGGATGTTTATTATATAGATGAGCAAATCTAAATTTCTGGGAAAAAGATTGAAAAGGACAAGACCAACGCATGCATGCATTGGACAAGGACAAGCCAAAGAGCTTGTCTCCTTTCTTGAGACGGGCTCACATGTCTCTTTTGTCGGTTAGTACAATTTGGCTGTGCCCTTCTCTGGGACAAGAAAGTCCGACTTGGATTTAAGAGAGAGAGAGAGAAGGTGTGGCCGGTAGTTGTTACGTGTTATGCAGGGAAAGACGCGGTACGGATTTGGGAGTCTGCAGTGAGAAGCGTCGGCTTTGTAAATTGTTACGTTGCTTTTGTATAGAATGAATCGGAAAGAGAAAGGGTCATTTCGTGGAGGTTTATAGCAAAGAGAGGTCGGCGAGAGGGAGAGCGAGAGAGAAGTGGTACCATATAGTCCGTGAAAGAGGCTGACATTATCGAATGCAAGCCACACCGCCATGGAGTTCGTGATCCCGTTAAACATACATATAATTAAATACAAATACATTTCATACTCACTGGATCTATTAATCAAGTGTAATCAATCAATGAAATTGGATTTTCTTAGAACTATTGAAGTGGGGTTTTTGGGAAATAAATGATGATGATAAAAAAAAATTACAAGGCATTTCCCATGAACCTTCATTTTTTCCTCGAGGAAGCGTTTAGCACTCTATCAATATTTGACTAATCTTTCATTATGTGCAGTGGTCTCTCCATTTCGCACAAACCAAATAATAACCGTTGACACACTATTTTCATATTAGAATCTTTTGAAAATTTGTTAGTTGCCGCACTTGAAACTTTTTTTTTTTTTATCTTGATTTCTATTGGAAGTTGATTTTGGTAGCTTTACCGTTTTAAACTTGGGAGCTACCCGGGAAAAAAATCCCAATCCTTCTTTCAAGTGCCGGCAAGGTTTGGTAATTATTTTTTTTGGATAAAAAATCATCAAAAATCTTAAATTATATCTATTGTGACATATTTATTCTTAAAAAAAATTGTGACACAAAAAATCTTAAATTTATACTTATGTGACGTATTAATGTAACATTTTTTTTAAACTTCTTTTTATGACACCAAAAATCTTAAATTATATGGATTTGCACGTATTAAGTCGAAGCTAGCAGGGACAACGTTTAGATAGAGAGAGGATAGTACGGTGGCGTGGGGTTCCTCGGCGTGGGATTCAAAAAGCATGAAGCTTTAACAATTGCAACACCATCCATGATGTATAAAGTCATAGAGTCATACTGTCCATCTGCATCTCGAGGTTGACATGACACCCATCACAAGGTTGACATGACACCCCGGTTAAATTCTTAACATCATTTTGCTTTGTCATCCTCCGTTTTATAGAGATAGAGAGAGAGAGGATGGTACGGTGGAGTGGGGTCCCTCGGCATGGGGTTCAAAAAGCATGAAGCTTTAATAAATGCAATACGTTCCACAATGTACAAAGTCATACTGTCCATCCGCATCACGAGGTTGACACGAAACCTCAGTTAAATTCTTACCATTACTTTGCTTTGTCTTCCTCACTTTTTTTTTTTTGTCGGTGATAGAGAGAGAGAAAGGATGGTACAGTGGAGTGGGGTTCAAAAAGCATGAAGTTTTAACAATTGCAACATGATCCACAATATATAGTCATACTGTTCATCTGCATCATGAGGTTGACATGACACCCCGGTTAAATTCTTAACATCACTTTGCTTTGTCCTCCTCCGTTTGAGAGAGAGAGAGAGAGAGAGAGAGGGGATAGTACGGTGGAGTGGGGTCCCTTGGCGTGGGGCTCAAAAAGCATGAACTTTAATAATTGCAACACAATCCACAATGTATAAAGTTATAGCATCCATTCGATGGAGGTTGACATGAAACCCTAGTTAAATTCTTAACATCACTTTGCTTTGTCCTCCTCCGTTTGAGAGAGAGAGAGAGAGAGAGAGCAGAAGCATCAGGGGGCAATGATCGTGGAGCTGTGTTGTCGGTACATATTAGGGAAGGAGAGACTCCCAAGGATTTGGATTTTACAGAGAACCGGAAAGGGGGTCCTTAAATTGTTAAGGAGGTATAATAAATCAATGGAATTGGGTTTTCTTTAAAACTATTAAAGTGAGGTCTTGAGAAATAAATGATGAGTATAATTAGCAATTTACAGAAAAATGAAAAATGAAAAGACAACTTTCATGAACCTTCAATTTCTCTCAATGGAGTTGTGTATGTAACTCAAAGTCTATTCATGTTCACGAGATTAATAGATTGGTGTCTCTTGGATATTAATGGAGTGCCCAAATCTCTTTGAGCATCCTATGAATCTCCATCAAATGCGGCAATCCCTTCATTTCATACATATCGGATAATTACTAAAGACAAATAGTTTTTATTAATATATCTATGACGAATTTACATTTTATATTATGTTCTTTTGAAAATGGGCAAGTTGCCACACTCGATTTTATCACCTCAATTTCCATTCAAAGTTTGTTTTGGCAGCCTAACGGTCTAAACTTGAGAGTTGAGCCCCATTCCTTTCAACTGTTACTTGGGTTATCAATTAATTGAGTGTCATGACTTAAAGAAAAAATGTTCATTTGAGTGGCTTAACTTCGATAAAATTTTCTCATAAGTATCACAACTTTCAATTAATTATTTAAATACTACAACTCTCACCACAAGTGTCATGACGCATAACACTTTTGAGGAACCTCTTCAAGAAAGTTCTAAAGCTCAAGTGAATATTTTTGAGAAGTTTTATAGTATTTAAGTGATTGGAATAAAAAAAGTTATGATACTCTTATCATGACATTTTTTCAAAGTTAGCCTTATATAACTAGGGCATTACAGACTTTTACATGCCATGACAATACAATCACGTAAGCACTTCTCGACGGGTTTGCATGAAAATGATAAAAACTTTTACAGAAGAAGAGGGAACAAAAAAAACATTTTTGTCAAAACCGGTGGTCTTCACATGGTACAACAGTAGAAAGCATCATCGCACTTAGCGGACCCTGTTATTGTCCGACTATATTAAAGCTGATGCTTAAAAGAGCTCATGAAGTGACTGAATTTGGAGCGCACCATCTGAATTGGATTCTGGACTTAATAGAGATTTAGGCCTTGCCGCTGCTGATAGCTAGAGCTGAGCACGTATGAAATGATTAATAGACGGTGATAGTGGTAGACAGCCAGATAATTATCGCATTCCACGAGCGGTGGGGTCCAAAGGCAATTTTAGGTCCGTTCGTTTCGCGGAAAATTGACAATTTCCGGAAAATATTTTCCCATAAATCATTTTTCAAGAAACTGACTATATTTTTTTGTATTTGGTTAAAACCTGAAAATATTTTGAAAAATATTTTCCGGTGTTCGGTAAAGAAAATATTTTCTAAGACTTCACAATTTAGGCATGCATCACTTACCGACCTATAAATCCATCAAATATGAACTTACCTTTAAATCTAGTCAAATTTATTTCATATCTTTGTTCCTTTATTGTTGTCATACGTTAATCTACTCTAAAAAATGTTTGTATGAACTTTAAAAAAAAAATAAAAGAGAAAAGAAGAAAAACATGTACAACCCTCTTAAGAATCTTCCAATTGAGTGACCTATTCTCCCCCTGCGTTTTTTTTTTTTTTGGTGACCCAGGAACCCCCCGCACGGTCGGCAGCCGGAGGAGTAAACCTGGGGGGCTGCGTAAGCGGGAGGACCCACCACCCCCACAACCCACTTAAGACATGGCTAGCACTTAAGCAACGACGACGCCGTGGATCGAACTTGGGACCTCTCGTGAAAAGTACCCTTGCTCAACCACCTACGCCACCACCATGGGTGGTTCCCCCTGCGTTTTTTATGTTATAATAAACAAAAGAAAAAAAAGAAGCAAAGCATGTAGAGCCCTTTGTTCAAGCAATGTACAATTGCATGATAGAACAAATAAAGAAAATGATAAGCAAGAGTGTAAAGCCCGAACTTGAGATTGACAAGCTTGAGGTTCGCCTGATAATGGCCAACGACTAGCCAAGAAAGAAGAAAATGGGAAACAAAGAAAAGAAAAAGAAAAAGAAAAACCTTACCAAAAAAAAAAAAAAAAAAAAGAAAAATGAAATTAAAAATAATTCGAATTAAAAAATAAAAAGAAAATTAAAAATTAATTCAAACAAAAAAAGAAAAGAATGAAAAGAAAGGGGAGGAGAAAGTGAGGATTTGAAGATGTGTGAAATAAGAGAGATCAAGTGAGGAAAATATTTTCCACTTTTCAAAAGTGGAAAACATTTTTCCTTAATTTAGACGACTTTTTTCCTTTCATGAAAAACATTTTCCCCAAGAAATTCATTTTCCGTGAAATGAACGTCGGAAAATCCGAAAAACATTTTCCTTGAAATATTTTCCGGAAAACGAACGGAGCTTTAGTTAAAAAAGAAATGGCGGAGTGGGTTTTTTAGAACCGTCAAATTGTGGTTTAAAAAAAATGATAATTATGCTTATTAATTTTTATAAAATTAAATGAAAAGGCATCTTCCATGATCCTTTAGTATTCCGATGGAGTTGTGTGCATAGCTTAATGCATATTCACAAGATTAGTAGATAGGTGTCTCTTCGATATCAATCAAGTGTCTGAAATCTTTGAATACTTGAGTAATCCTAGTCAAGTACGATGGTATTTTTTATCCCACACACATCAATAACACACACATCAATAATCACCAATGACATATGCCTATTCTCCCAAAGGTGGCCCTAAGTAAATGCACAAATATGGTGATTCAGTCGCAATTACCATTTGAAAAACCTCTTGGATTTAAAAGATACGTGCTGCTTAGTTTTCTTGGAAGAAAGCTGACCAAATGTAAAGTTAAAACTCTTAATTTTTCCTTATAAAAAATTCTTGATTTTGTAAATGATATCGATTATTGTGATCACGGTTTTATATCATATTCTTTTGAAAAAATTTTACTTGCTGCCCTCGATCTTTTAATCTCAATTTATATTCGAAGTCGATTTTGGCTACTTAATGTTTTAAACTTGGGAGCTGAGCCCCACTTCTTTTCTTTTCTTTTAACTAGTGGGAAGGTTTGGAGGATATTTCTTCTACACTATAAATATTTCATTAAAATTTAGATTCAAATGATGACGCATGACCAATTAAAATCTAATTGCAAAAGTTATGGGTCACAAGCTTTGAAAAATTTGGAGTTGATGGTCATGGCATAATTAGCTTAAATATTAAGATTTATACAGAAATTGAGTGCAACTGTAGTGGATCTTATCTTTCCTAGAGAGGTGCAAGTTGGAGGAACATTTCTCACCCTAGCAGCACCATTCTAGTTTGTTGACATCGAAATTTCATGTTGTCACAATAGTGCCACATATCTCAAACAAACTTGAAAACTTGTCACTTTTACTATCGATGAATGCTTGGCACTTTCTGTTTTGAAAGGCTTGGTGAAGTTGAGGACACTGTGAATTACTAGGTGCAAATGCCTCATAAGGACACCTGATCTGTCGTGCTACAATCCTTGGAGCCCTCTCAATTAGAAGGACTTGTTGGGATTCAAGGTTTGTGAGCATTGAGATCTTTGTTGAACTGAGGGATTCAAGGTTTTCTATTGCGATTCAATTGAATTATTACCTAAGCTATGCAAGCTGAAGAAGCTTAGGTGTGTTGAACTGAGGGGTTGTGCTAATAGCCTAGAGTCTTATGTTACTTGCAGACCAAAGGTGTAGATCTCTCGAAATGTGCCACCCAAGGTGTCGAGATCAACCAAAAAAGAGACGGATTAGATGTCTCTTTATGAAAATTGATTCCTAATGAGGTACCTCATCATAATTTGGACATTTCTAATCACTTTGATGGTTGATCTCAATTTGGACATTTCTAATCAAGCAAGTTTGAATTGTATTCGTGGTATGAACAGAAAGTATCAAAAGCACAAGTACAATATGGTTAATGTGTATGCAACTCAGTGGTAGAGATTCATCTATGGATTGATATTTGACAACATGCTTGTCCTCAAATTTAAATTAGGGATTGATGGTAAGAAAGTTAGGTAATGTTACTTTGGCGGTGGTTGTTGTTGTTGCTATTGTTATCATCATTGTTAATAATGGGGATAATTATTCAAAAAGTCCTAAATTTCTTGTACAATAATCACTTCAGTCATAAACCTTTCATTTATGTTGGTTTAGTTTAAAATCTTTTAACAATTTCTTAATGTAGTCACTTCAGTCAATTTTGATAGGAAATTGATGACATGAATATCAGCCATCTGACATGATTAATTTTCTAATGAACCGATGTCAAAATTAGGTGGGAAGAAAGATATTCTGTTATGATCTAGGACGTTAAGCCTAATGATTTTAAGCTTCAAATCGAACTATATAGAAATGACAGTGAGGTTGAGATACAATTTGGTTATGATGAACTAAAGTAGTGGAAAGTGGTCCCAACCAAGGTGGCGCGTATAGTGTTAACTACTATTGATTAGTGAGCCACAAGGTTTAAGCTAACTGCAATATGGCATCTTAGTTACAATATGTCGTTACTTGAGTTCCCTAGTTTCTAGAAATTTATGAATATTTAGTTGAATGGATGTCACCCAATTTTGCAAAACAACAATCATATATTATAGACCACTCTAGTTATGATAATAAGTCAATAGCTGAAACTTATTGCATGTTTTATCTAGCATTCTAAGGTCACCCGACGAGTCGATCCCCCATTGTATCTTATCAAGCCCAAATTCAGTGTCATAATTTCTGCACAATCATCATACCACACAAACAATTACAAATTTTCAATAATAGTTGTCCATATGATATGACAATTTATGTAGGAGTTATAAGAAATATGTGTTCAGTTAAGGAGAAAGCTATAAAACAAAATAATCAGATTGTCTTCAGGATGGGTAGAGCTTAATATACCCTACCACAATACTTAGAGCATTGTGTAGAATTGCATTGCATTGCGTGTACAGGAGATATTATTGCGCATTGACTTTGCACAACTTAAGTTCAAGTACTATATTTACTTGGAAGTTGTATTAGAATGTTAATTTTTTAGTTCTTCATTAGACTTGTTTTGGCAATTCTTCTTGACTGATAGACACATATCAAATTGATCGTCCGTGAGCTTTGGATTAAGCTGAAGGTCCAACATAAGTTCATTATTGATCATCTGATCGTATTGAATGATCAAGAGAAGGGATAATGAAAACTATTAGATGCCGAAGCTGAAAGGGTACCGGGTATGCTTTGTTGTAATATACAGCATGGATGGCAATGTCAAGATGATTTTAATGGTGCTGTTTTTAGCCAATTATCTGCTAGCTTCAACTCTTATGCCATTGAATAGTGCATATCCTGATTCAAACACTTTTCAATTTTTATGTAACTTCTAGTAGAAGTTAGTCGAGATGAGAATACGACAAATGATGTAATTTTTATATAGCAATTTTTTGAGTATCGTGACTTTAAAAGAAAATGTTTACTTGACCGACTTAATTTTTGAAATTTTTTTACTTAGATATCAGAACTTTTAATTGATTATTTAAATTCTGCGACTCTCACACCACGAGTGGCACTTGTGGGCGATAGTTGGACAGAACTCGAATTTTGCATTTCCCTCCACTCCTCCCACTTTTTGGAGGAAAATATCTTTTGCAACGTGACCCACAATGCACAGAAGTCGTACTGCCCATCTGCAGCATGAATGATATTGACATAACATGAAGCTATAATAATTGTCAAGTGACCGACGATGGCCAAAAAACAAACTTAACGGGATAAGAACGCTTGAAGTGCCATAAGTTGGCACAAATTGACCATTAAGTGCTAAAAGTTACGAAATGTACACTTAAGTGCCACATTAAAAAAAAAATGGGACACTTAAGTGCTACTCAGGCTAAAATCCGGCCAAAGTGCTGACGTGTGTAATTTCCGGCGAAATAAGTATAAAACGACGTTATTTTGCACGCTGATGTGGCCAAATAGTGCAAAAATAACGTCGTTTTCGCATTGACATGGTAATAAATTAATGTAAAAATTAATTAGATTTAATTTAAAACTAAATTTACTTAATATTTAAAAATACAAATATAAATATTAAAAAATTAAAAAAATTAAATTAAAAAGGGGGGGGGGCGGAGATGGCTGAGGGCTGAGCCTTGAGCCGTCGCCGCTGCCTCCTCGGCGGCGGCCTGGCCAGGGGAAGGGTCGGTTGGGGTCGCTGAGCCCTGGCCAGGGGCCGACGACTGACCGGCAGCGAGGGTCTGCGAGCCCTCGCCGGATTTGGGCGAGGGCCGCGACCCTCGCCCGGCCGGGCCATGGGTCACCGGCGACCCCTCAGCGGGCAGCGACCCTTGGCTTGGCCAGGCCAGGGCCGCCGACCCTCGCCAAATCTGGGCGAGGGTTTGCGGGCCCTCGCCACCGATCAGCCGAGGTCGCCGGCCAACCCTTCTCCCAGGCCAGGGCGCCGCCGGGGAGGCGGCGGTGACGGGCCGAGGGCTGAGCCCTCAGCCATCTCGGCCCCCCTTTTTTTAATATTAACAATTGTTATTTTTAAATATTTTAAATAAATTTAATTTTAAATTAAATTTAATTATTTTTTAAAAAAATATTAAAATTGTTACTTTTAAATGTTTTAAATAAATTTAATGTTAAATTAAATTAAATTAATTTTTATATTAATTTTTTTTTTTCACGTCAACACTAAAACGGTGCCGTTTTGTCTTTGCTTCGCCAGAAAATCACCACGTCAGCGTTTTGGTCGGATTTTGACCGAATTAGCACTTAAGTGATCCATTTTACTCCGATCTTGACACTTAAGTGTACCTTTCGTAACTTTTGGCACTCCAGGGTCCTTGTCCTCAAACTTAACTCTACCCTGGTTAACTCTTGTTCTCGCTTTGTTCTATCTTCATCCTCCTCCCTCTGTGCTTTAGTGAGAGAGAGAGAGAGAGAGAGGGCAGCATCAGAGCAACGATGATAGACGTGTCAAGGTGGGGAAGACACGTAAGGGCCTCAAGTTTGCCAATAAGAAGCGTCGGCTTCGTGAATTGTTACGTCACTTATTTTTTTGCAGAGAATTTGAAGTGTCGTCATGTGCCAGGGTATTAGCAAAGAGAGATCAGATAGAGAGAGATCCATATAATCCATGAAATTGGCTGATCTTATCGAGTGCATGCAACACTGATATGTAGTTAATGAGCCATTAACATAAACATATAATTTCTTACTGATACAATTAATATACATTGGATCCATCGATGAGGGGTAATCAATCAAATAAAATTAGGTTTTTTTTAGAACTATTGAAGTGTGGTTTTGAGAAATAACTAATGATTATAATTTGTAACTTCTACACAAAAAATTAAAAAGTCATCTTCCATGAACCTTCAATTTCTCTCGATGGAGTGATGGAGTTGTGCATGTAGGTCAGAACTTATGCATATTCCATTAATTAAATTAGATTAAGAAATAAAAAAAGGAACTTGTGATTAACTTTTTCCGAAGTTAGCCTTAGGCCATTGCAGACTTATTGCATGCAAGGTCCTTTTTACTATTTCTTGATAAGAAAAACATCTTGGCCAACGCTGGTGGTGACCATATAGTACAACAGCAGAAAGCATTATTGGACCGAGTGGACTCTATTATTGTCCAACTTTATTAAAGCTGATGCTTAAAGGGCTCGTGAAGTGATTGGGATTGGAGTGCATTTTTCTGAATCGAAATTTGGACTTTAGCTGCTGCTGATTTACTAGAGCCCAGCACTGCTCTCGTAATTTTTAGCAAGCAGGGCCTGAAGTGAATTTCAGTACAAAAGAAATGGCGGAGTGGGCCCTCTTGTTTTCAATCAAGCGTGATCCCGTGGCGGCATTTGTTCTTTGGGAAATTCTGTAGCTGTTGCGTAAAGATGATAGAACGATACGCTGAAATACGAATACAAATGCATCAGAGAAATACAACCTAAGAAATACAAACACACATGTATATTATCCTTCACAGCTGTATTAATAATTAACGATCACGTGTCTAGATATGGTCGGATTTTGCACTTCAATCTCAGCTTCTCCTGCTTTGAACAACTCTAGAGGCAACGCCTGTCTTCTAGTAGATGAAGCCTTACGTGACCCGTGTAAGCGCAGGCAGCTTGCATGCATCAACAAAAGTACGAAACAAAGCCAAGGTTTGTAGAGTCCATGCAAAGAAATACCGGTAAGGTAAGAGTTGCCAAGCTTCTGACGAAAGATAACATCACATTGACCAAAGATCAGGGGAGCCTCAATAACAAGTACTGGGATTTTCACAAGTACGAGAGGGAAGTTGGGACCAGATATGGCTGCGCACATATTAAGTCGAAGTTAGACAAGACAACGTTTAGAGAGAGAGAGAGAGAGAGAGAGGATGGTACGGGGGAGTTGGGCCCCTTGGCGTGAGGCTGAAAAAGCAAGAAGCTTTAATAATTGCAATATGATCCATGATGCATGAAGTCATATTTGCCCGTATGGATCATGAGGTTGGCATAACACGAAGCTCCAACAATTGAAACATGATCCACGATGGTCAAAAAGCAACCTACTCCACCCTGGTTAAACTCTTCACCTCACTTTGTTTTGTACTCCTCCTCTACGTTTGAGAGAGAGAGAGAGAGAGCAGCAACAGCAGCATTGGCGCAACAATTGTGGACGTGCACGGTCGGTACTTGTCAGGGGAGGAGAGAGACGCAAGGATTTGGAGTTTGCAGAGAATAAGAAAGGGTCATTAAATTGCTAACGAGGTGCGGTGAATCAATGCTATTAAAGTGAGGTTTTGAAAAATAAATGATGAGTATAATTAGTAATTTCTATACAAAAAAATGAAAAGTCGTCTTTCATGGACTTCCAATTTTTCTTAATAGAGTTGTGTATGTCGCTCAAAGTCTACGCATGTTCACAAGATTAATAGATTGGCGTCTCTTAAATATTAATGGAGTACCTAGGTCTCCTTGAGCATCCAACGAATCTCCATCAAATGGGCAGTCCTTCCATTTCATACACATCGAATAATTACTGGAGATAAATAATTTTAATTAGAACACTTATGATAATTTTACCTTTCATTTTACATTTTTTTTTAATGGGCAAGTTGCCACACTTGATTTTTTTCATCTTAGTTTCTATTCGAAGTTGGTTTTGGCAGCTAATGGTCTAAACTTGGTCGTTGAGCCCTTGCCCTTTTTTTTCCTGTTAATTCCTTGGAAGGTTTGGTGACTATTTCTTCTATATTAGAAACTATTATTTATTTAAATTCTAACCTTAATCTCACATTATTATTATTATTATTGGTAAAGGTAAGAAATTAATCTCACATTATTCATGTTTATTCAATTGAAAAAGAAGAAGAAGAAGAAGGAATTAAGATGTTGAGAATGAGAAACTATTTCCATTAAAGTTTACATTCAAATGATAAGGCAATGATCAATTAAAATCTAATGATAAAATTTTGGGTCACCGGTTGGAAGAACTTGGGGTTGATGGTCGTAGCATAATCAGCTTAAGATTGATAGAGAAATTGAGCACGACTCTGATGTATCTTATCTTGAATAAATCTCGTCAAATAAATTGGGGGTTATCCGAGACGCGACGCCTCTCTTCCGTTCAATTGATGCAGGGGGCTGAACATTTTCATATAATTTTCACACGTCAATTGTCGTACAGAGCATCTAAGTAAAAGCAAAGATAGACGGGATGGTTCAATGGAGTTGGGCCGTAGCCTTCACGTGCATAAAGTCGTACTGCCCATGCGCACCACCAGGTTTTTAATAATTGCCAAGCGAGCGACGATGGCCGAAGAGCAAACTTGAACTCCACCCTGGTTAACTCTTAACATCACTTCGTTCGATCTTCCTCCTTTATGTTTTAGATAGAGAGAGAGAGAGAGAGAGAGAGAGAGAGCAGCATAAGAGCAACGATGGTGGACGTGTTGTTGGCACGTGTTAGGGAGGGAGATGCACGTACGGATTTGGAATTTGCAACGAGAAGCGTGAATTATTTCATTATTTTTGCAGAGAATCGAAAAGATGGTCATTACGGGGATGCTATTAGCAGAGAGAGGTCACAGAGGAGGTGGTCAGGCTCGACCATTGATTAGCGTGAGATCTGTATAATCCCTGAAATAAGCTCACCTTATCAAGTCCATGCTACGTTAACATGGAGTCAATGATTCTCTTAACATGCATATTTACATACAAATACACTTTATATTAACTAGTACAGTTAATAAGGTGTAATTAATCAATGAAATTGGATTTTTTTAGAATTGTCAAAGTGAGGTTCTCATAAATAATTGATGATTATGCTTATTAATCTTTATAAAATTAAGACTCAATTCATTTCTCGAAAAATAAATGGATTGAGGAAAACATTTTCCTTTAGGGAAAAAAAGTTCTAAAATGAGGGAGTGTCTCACTTACTCTCTTTTATCTCACACTCTTAGGCGCGTTTGAAACGATTCGTTTTTAACCGATTCTCGACTAGAAATAATTATTTTTTATTTTGTTCCCGTAAACGATTCGAGTAAAAAAATGCGTTCGTAAATCGTTCAAATTTTTTGATTTTAGAATAGAATTGCGTTTGATACCGTGCTAATTGATTTTGTTCCGAATTAATTTCTTTTAATTTTTATATAATTTTTGTACTTTTTTTCTTTTCTTTTTTTCCTTTTTTCCTATTCTTCTTCTTCTTCATGTGGCCGGTCATTGGCCCTCGGCCAGGTCGGCCCTCGTCGGCTGAGCCTCGCCGGAAGCTAGGCGAGGCTTGCCCAGCCTCGCCGAGCCTCGCCGGTGGCGGGGCTTGCCTTCGGCGAGCTCGCCTGTCGCGACCTAATTTTTTCGGGTTCACCACCTAAAACTAGGTTAATGGACTACTAAGCTTTTAGACTTAGCTCAGGCTCTCCCAATCCCATACCAATTCGCGACTTAAGATTCAAACATTTAACATGCAAGATGTTATTAATTATGAGTCGCAACTAATCGGTTTGTAGTAGGTCGATTAGACACCTAAGTAAAATAAAGGGAGATTTATTTTACTCCTATGAACCAGAGACTAAGGGTACGGGGACTTTGGTTACACTAGAATTTTCTAATATCCTTTCGGTACCATTTTTTCTTAATTTTTCAAAATGTTTTTGCTAGCAGTGATTTATTTTAACCTAAGTTACTATCATGCAAATGTGGTGACCACACGGTGCTCATCCATTATTTAAAATATTCAAGTAAATAAATTGCATCACATAAAGCAAGCACTCATTTTTTGGATTTTTTTAAAAATTAGAATTCTTTTATAAAATGCATTTTAACACTAAATGACTTAATCTTATTAAGGTGGAAATTCTAATTAAATGGGTCTATTATGCGAACTAGTTATTATGCACCTTATGACCTAACTTTACTAATAAATTCTAATTAAATGATCATATTATGCAAATAATTAACATGCACCTAAATTTTTGTATTTTTGTATTTTTTTTTAAATTCAAAACTAATAAAAACCCTACTCAAGCTATCTAAAGTAATTTTCTAATCCATTTTTTTGGGATTAATTTGACTTAAACCCTATTCCGTTTTAGAAAACTATTTTTTTTTATTTAAAAAAAATGAGAATATGAAAATGTGCCAATTATATCTAAGACTCTAAAAAAGGCTATTTAAGTCTAATCCTAACTTATTTCTTTTAAAATATCTAAAAATGCAGTCCTAAAAATATTATCTAAAAATGCAATCCTAGAAATATAATCCTAAAAATTCGATTAATTAAACTACGTGTCTATTATATTAAACCCTAATGTCCTATATTCTTATGCAATTTTTGAATATTTTGATTTTTTTTAATTTTTTAGTTTCTTTTTAGTTTTTTTTTTTGGTTGAATAATTATTAAATTAGGGTTAAATCTAAACAATTAATATAGCCACTAAATAAAGGATCAAAATAATTGAA
The DNA here is from genome assembly GCA_017140475.1 of Eucalyptus fibrosa. Classification (NCBI taxonomy): domain Eukaryota; kingdom Viridiplantae; phylum Streptophyta; class Magnoliopsida; order Myrtales; family Myrtaceae; genus Eucalyptus; species Eucalyptus fibrosa. Next base: position 13,165,949 of record CM029511.1, read on the forward strand.
AAAAATAACCTGTCGTCTCACAGGTTAAATTAACAATTATTTTAACCCTAATCATCACAACCACTCAAAATAATTAAATAATATAGTCCGAAGTCTTACGGACCAAATTAAATAATTATTATTATTTAACAATTAAAATTTCACCAAGAAGCCCAAAATTAATGTAATTAAAAGAATGATCCGATGTCTCTCGGATCAAACTAATTATTACAAAAATCTTGGATAAAGCCTTAAGGATAATGTCTAAACAATACAAATAACTAACATTAATATACCATGATCTAACTCAAATAATAATAACAAGACTTAAAATAAAAACAAATAAATAAATAAAATAAACCACCTAAGGCTCCAGAGAGGACAATGGCGTCGGCAGTGGTGTGGGGGCGCGGCGGCTGGGTCGGCGAGGAGGGCTCGCGGGCTGGTGCTTCACCGGGCGTCGGAGGCGGTGTGGTGGCGCGGCGGCTGGGTCGGCGAGGAGGGCTTACGGGCCGCCGGGAGCAAGGCGCAGGCGTCGGGTACGGCGGGCTTCGGCCACTGAGCGAGCAGGAAGCGAGGTGCTGCGGAGGCGAGCTGCTAAGACGGAGGTCCAAGCGGCGTGCAGTGGGGTCGCGGGTCACCGGTGTGAGGCAGTGCTGGTGAGGTGACCGGTGCGGCTCGGTGGCTTCGCGGCTGAGTGGAGGCAGACCACCAGGTTGCTGGGCGCGAATTGCAGGTTGTGGGCCTCGGGTGGTTGGACACGGCAGCGTCGGTCGCTCGAGAGTGCAGCAAATCGACCTCGGGTGGCGTCACGGGTGTCGCGGGGAGCGGGTTGCTGCGATGGAGGTCCGCCGGCGTTTGAGTGATGCTGGAGCAGCGGTGGAGCGAGCAGTACCGAAAGTTTCACGGGCGGCGGTGACTGGCGCAAGGCGTGCTGGTGGAGATCTCGGACCGACGGTGGTGTGGGGCACACGAGCGGCAGCGGTGTGGGGCTTCGCGGACGGCGGTGGTCGCGGTCGTGGAAGCAACAGCGGCGTGGGGGCTTTGCGGAGGAGGAAACCACGAGGAAGATGAACAGTGCACAACTTTTCTTTATTTTTTTTTTGTTTTTTCTCTTCCCCTCCACGAAATCTTTGCCCCTTCTCTGTCTTCTGTCTTCTGCTTGTCAGCAAAAAGGAGGAAACATTTTGACCTCTTTTTTTTTTTTACTTTTTCCTTCTTTTCTCTCTCTCACCTGACACTCTCTCTCCCTCTGTACTTTTTGCAGAAGACTTTCTCTTCTCTCTCTCTCTCAAAGATCCCACGGACGGCCTCCTTCTCCTCTTTCACTTTTCGCTTTTTCTCCTTTTTCACCAAGAGAACCCCCTCCCTTTTTTTTTTACGAAGAGAACCCCTCTATTTATAAAGCGAAAATTCGAGTTTGTTTCGCCGGTGAGATTTTTGCTCAATCTCTCGCCGGTGGAGATTTTCACTCAACTTCTCCAACAAAGAAATGGCTCCAAAATCCGGCTATTGAATTATTTTGAATTCAAAATTTCTTTTCAAAATTTCCCTCTAATATTTTATTTTCTAAAAATTGAATCTAAATTAGGTGTCAACATCGTCGGACCGGCAGACGGCGATCGACGACCGGCGGCGAACGGCGGCGGCGGGCAGTGGTGGACGGCAATCGCGGGATGTCGGAAGGGAAGAAGGAGACTTTCATTGTTTTGATTCTTTTTTTGATTCTCAGACGGAGAATCACATTTTTTTTTATTCTCAATTCTCTTTTCGAAAATAAAAATTTTACCAAATGCGATTCTCGTTCTAAATTGATTCTGGGAACACTAAATCAGAATCAGGCACTGTTTACTCTTACTAATCTTCACTTCTTTCTTTTCATTTCTTTTAAATTCGATTTTTTTTTTCGCTTTTCCTCCTTCTTGACTGGTGCTGGACCCTGGGGCCTTGGAGCTGCTGATGATTGATGGACGGCGACGGTTGTAGGTAGCTTGGACTATTCTCGCATTCCGTAAGATGTGGGGTCTGAAGGTAATTTTAGTCCAAATAGAAATGGTGGAGTGGGGCCCACTTGTTTTAAATCAGCATCCTCAAGGTCAAGCAGTGGAGGACGCGAGGGGCATCTTAGGGAACATCAATCTGGTAACGCCACATGTATTTATTAACACTCCGTGCCCCTCTCTGTGACCACCATTGCATCGGCTAAATGATTTCTTCCTCGCTCTAGAAGCCTTCTCTTTCACCAAATCTTCTGCGGCTGTTCTTTTTGTTGGAACCGCCGCGTGTGCATCGTGTTGAATCCTTCCCCTTCTTCAGTCATTGTCGTTTCCGGGTTCCATCAGTTTCGCCTTCCTCGGAATATATAAATTCTTAACTCTCGTTTCTCCGCAAAGAAGAAGGAAAGAAAGCCAGAAAGGTAGAAGAAGTCGAAACGGGGGAAAATGGCGGATGCTGCTGTGTCTGTAACTCTCGAAGTGGCAAAGTGCCTGGTGGCTCCGGTCAGGAGGCACTGCAGCTGCGTAATATTCTCCGACCGCTACGTTCGCCAACTTAATGATGAAATTGAGAAACTGGTTGGCACGAAGAATGACGTGCTAATTTTCATCGATGATGCTCAAAACAACATGAAGCCGATCAAAGCCATGGTCGAGAGATGGGTGAAAGAAGTGGAGACTGTCACTAACAAGGCTCGCGACGTGCTGGAAAATGATGGAAGAGCCAAGAAAACTTACTTCTACGGGTGGCTTCCCAACCCAAAGGCGTGTTATCGTCTTGGCAACGAGGCAAGCAAGATGATCAAGGAGATCAAAGATCTCATTGAGCAGGGTCAATTCAAGAGGGTTCACGGCAAGATTTCCCCGCCGGGGCGTGTTGATAGTACTCCCCATGTGAATTCGTGGGCCGGTGATGGGGGCAACACTATCTTCAAATCGCAAGCTTCCACCTTTCAGGACGTAATGAAAGCTTTGTGTGATGAAAAGCACAAAGTGATTGGGGTCTACGGGCCTGGTGGCGTGGGGAAGACTACGCTGTTGGAGATAGTCGAGGACGAACTCAAGAAAAAGGGGAAACCGTTTGGCATGATCGTCAAATCGGAAGTCTCGCAAAATCCAGACGTGACGAAAATCCAATACGATATCGCTTACGGCTTGGATCTAAAAGATCTGAAGAATGAGCCGAGTGTAGAGGGAAGAAGAAAGCTTCTGCTCAAGAGATTACAGATGGATCCGAATGAGAAGGTTCTCATAATATTGGACGACCTGTGGGCGGAACTTGATTTGAAGGCGGTTGGAATTCCTTTAGGCAATAAGAGCATGAAATGCAAATTGTTGCTTACTTCGAGAAATAAAACAGTGCTGGAGCAAAGGATGCATGCCGATCAAACATTTCCTCTTAAAAGTTTAGAGGAAGAAGAAGCTCTCAAGCTATTTGAAGAGATAGTCGTCGACAAGCTTAGAGACGATGAGGAATTGAAAGCAAAGGCGACTCAAGTGGTAAACAAGCTTGCAGGTTTGCCTCTCTTGATTAACTCCGTCGCAAGCACCTTAAAATGTAGCGATGTGTCCAAGTGGGAAGACATGTTAATAAAAATAGACGACCCAAATAATGAGAGAATAGTGAAGTGGAGTTACGACCATTTGGAGAGTGAGGAAGCCAAGTGCTTATTCTTGCTTTGTGGTCTTATTGGTGGGACCATTGAAGTCGAACTTCTGCTGGGACTAGGCATGGGTTTGGGCTTGTTTGGGGGATTCGATAACAAGATGCAAAGTTTAAGGAATAGATTGAATACGATGCTCAATAGCCTCCATTCCTTTTGTTTGTTACATGATGGTGGCGATGGTAAGGAAACAGTGACCATACATGATCTTTACAGTGAGGTGGTCGTCTCAAATGTATTTAGTGATCAGAATTCCTTAATGATTGACAACAATTATGGCTCATGGCCAAAGGAAAAGCTTGAGAAATGTTGGGCATGCCTAGTTAATGTGGGCAGCAATAGGCTTGTTGAACTAATGCCGCGTCGGTTTACCCACGTGGAGATACTTATGTTGTCGGAACAGTACGATATGGGAGATTGTAGTAGAATGGATTTCACATACCTGGGGGAGCTTCGAGTCCTCTATCTTGGCTCCTTGCATATCACTAGTTTACCTTCCTCGATGGAAATCCTCGGGAATCTCCGGTCATTAAGCATAAATTGCCATGTGGAGGATGTGGCAAATCTTGGCAAGCTCAAAGCATTGCAGATTCTTAGCTTTGTAGGGTCTGAAATTTCTAAGCTGCCTAAAGAACTGGGGAAACTAAAGAATCTGAGATCGTTGAATCTAAGCAACTGCTACTCGCTTGAGATAATTGAGCCTGGAGCCCTAAAAGACTTAGTCAACTTAGAAGAGTTACATATGAAGGAAAGCTTTGATCAATGGAGGGGCAAGTTTGAACTTGCCGAGTTGAAGAGCTTGACAAAGCTAGCGTCTTTGGAAATATCGATTTATGATCCCATGATACTCTTGAAGGATGGTGACCTACCATTTGAGAAGCTGGAGAAATTTTGGATCAATGTAGGAGATGCTGAGGCGAGGGAATATGAAGGTTTGACAACCATGAAGCTCAATTTGAAAGGGCGTGATAGTATTCTTTCAAGAAAATCGGTTACGAAAAATTTGCAGAAGACTCAATGCTTATATTTAAGCAATTTGAGTGAGTTCGCATTGAGCCCTCGCAAATTGTGCATCCAAAGATTCCCAGAAGTGAAGTATCTCGACATTGAAGACAGCTCCTCAATCAAGTACATTGCTGATTCATCCAATTGCCGCTCTCTCACTGCTTTTGGGAAGTTAGAGTCTCTTTTTCTTGAAAATCTTATTAATTTGGAGAGGATATGCCATGGCCCCATCGCACTAGAGTGCTTCAACAAATTGAAAGCCATAAAGGTCGAACAATGCCACAAATTGAAGTACTTGTGGTGTCTTTCAGATTTGGAAAGACTTGAACGGTTGGAAGATATTGAAGTTGGGAATTGTGAGTCAATGCAATCCATTGTCATACATGATGCAAGAGAAGATATAATTTCTGCCAATAACAGAGTTAAGTTGCCTAATGTACGTCGTCTGGCATTGTCTAAGTTACCAAAGATGACAAGCTTTTGTACCAAAGCTGAAATCACATTAGAGGATACTCCAGTTCAGGTAATTTTTTTTTTTTTCATTTTTTCCCTCTATCAATTTTTTCTATGAGGACGAGATGATGTTGGTGTTCACTCAACGTTAGTATATATTGCATCTAACCTTGATTATTTGTACAATTTTATTGACGTTTTGATTTACAAATAAAAAATCCTCTCAAATAGAACACAGGTCGTATTATAATTAGAGGGAAGCCGCTTTCCAGGACTGTTTTTTTATTTTTCTAAAATTTTTCAACGGTAGATAATTGCACCCTTAACTGGGGTTTCTATTGTGACTAATTTATTATTCATTTAACATTCTAAATGAATTGAAAAAAATAGTAGTTTGCTGAACGACTGAAAGCGAGAATGAATCTTGAATGAATAAATAAAATTCAATAATTTCAAAATGAAGAAAGCGACGTCCGGAGATTCAAAAAATGGATGGCGAGCAAGGGGCAACATAACAAGAAAGTCCCCATAATTCATGTCCCACCTAACATGCAATTTGCAACTAATTCCGACATGTCATAACAAGTTGCCAATGTCACCGTGTCAACATCATTGTGCAATCGAGCTGCATTGAGAGCGTGATAGCGTTGAGGATTTCCTCATGAAAATGATTTTGCTTTTCACATAAGAGATTCTTTTCTTTTCTTTTTTAATAATTTCAGCCCGAGAATTCCACTTATTTTCTCATGAAAATAGCTTTACTTGTAATAGACTCACCTTTAATGAGCTTCATTATGCTGCCACGTCAGGTCTCATATACTTGTGGAAAGAAAGAGCCAGTAACCACTACTTTAGATTCACGAGATGCTAACTCCGATTCCTTCTTTGATCAAAAGGTACAATTCCCTTCTCTTGAGATTATACCCCTACTAGCCATAGGCACATGCCTTGTTGGATGGTGTCATAAAATCTCTTTGAAGAATTTTATTTGGTTTTATTAGTTAGAATGTGTTCATTATTTATAATTACATTTGTCATAGTAAGGCCATTAGTGAAAAATTCGTTCTTCCATCGCATCAAATAGATTGTTAAGATTAGGCTAAATTGTCAGATGTTTCATGCCTATGATCTAACGTATAACTCTCATGAGTAGGTTAGTTTACCAAGTTTGGAATTTTTATGGCTTCATTCAATAGGATCCTTCAAAAGGATACGTCAAGATGAACTTTCTAGAAGTTTTTTTGCGAATTAGCCACCCTTATCCTTGAAAATTGCTTTGAGCCACTCAACGTCTTCTCTTTGACAATCATAGGGAGATTGCACAATCTGAAAGAAGTCAGAATTTCAAACTCTCTCCCCTTGGAATCGTTGTTTGACTATAGGTCCTTTCATATTATCATGTATTAGAGCGAACAATGTAACAAATTGGTCCTACTTTTCCTCCTTCCTCACATTATCTTCATGCAGGTTACATTTCCTAATATAACAAGGCTGGAAATTGAGGGACTTCAATGCAAAGAGCTATGGAACAATCAAATTCCCACCGATTCCTTTCAGAAGTTGGAATCTCTTAAATTGTATAACTGTGACAATCTCCAACGTATTGCCACTTCTTATATGTGGAAGAAGTTGCAGCGCTATCTCAAGGAACTGAAAGTGATTTCATGCCATTCGATCGAGATCATATACGAAGGTGATGGGACGGATACAGAGAGTAATAAATTGAGGAGGCTGGTTTTGCGTGATCTTGAAAACTTGAGATGCATTTGGCAGTCCGACACTCTCCCAAACATCCCATTCCCAAATTTGAGAGACATAGAGGCCGTGAGGTGCCACCATTTGGAAATGCTTTTCCCTACCTTCACTGCAAAATTTCTCGGGCAAATCGAAGAGCTAGTGGTGGAGTCATGTGAAGATATGGAACAAATTGCTGGCCATGAAAAATGGGAAGAAGCGACCGGCACTACAGTTACCTTCTCCGAGTTAACTGATCTTAGACTTTTCGAGTTGCCGAAATTCAAAAGCTTCTTACCTGAGAAATACTCTCTGAAATTCCCGCGCTCCGAGGACTTCCCATCCTTGGAAGTCTTGAGTATAGTAAGCTGTGGAGCAGAGCCGGACCAAGTCCTTGATTACTGGGAAGACTCCCAAACAGAATGAAGACTTCGTAAGCATTCATAAGACATCCGGTATTCCTTCAATATTTCATTGCTTTGGTTTGGCTTTCTGTTCCTTTGAATCGAAAATCGGTTTGTTTTAGCTAAGACACAATTCTCAGTGGGACCCAGATGCACTCTACATCACATGGCCCTCTCTCTTCCTTTCTCTCTCTTTCTCTCTCTCTAGCTCTCTTCCTTACTCTCTTCAACTAACGATCTATCGATTCCCTTTTATCCTATCCACCAACAGCCGCCGCCGAGAGTCCATCGCTGGCCACCACACGACATGGCACGCTGAGAAGAGACAAAGAACAAAGAGCATTGATCAAAGGCTCTCAGTGATTTCAATTGAATCCTTTCCTCTCACTTCGCTACTTGTTGTCACCGCTTCCCGATCACCACTTGTTCCGCTGCTGCGAAGAAGTTCTATAATGTCGGAGTGCTCGAACTTCGGTCACGACTGCCTACTTCGACGATTCCATCCCTTGATGTTGCTTCTGTTATTTCTTTACTCATATCCGATCTCAATCGCTATAGCTAATCGTTCTCTATTCAACTAAACCATATATGCTCTGTTTTCCATTCCTATTGCTACTGTCTGTGTGCGAATCAACTTTGATTGAAGGGTTGTATTAATGATTTGAAGCAGTGCTCCTCGGCCGAAATCAATGTATGCAGCCTGTTTGATGAAATTCCTGAACTAAGTTGGTGTGTATTTTTTATTTAGTTCTTGACTGAGAATTCCCTTGATTATTAGTTGATCTATTTTGGTCTTATAAGCATATTTGAGTTATGTTTCTTCATTAAAAAAAAAAAAAGAAAAACCACAGGTATTCAATTTCCAACTTGTTTGGAATCCGCTGGAACCTTGTCGATACTTGCTGATTTGCCACTGTTGTGGCCCTGAGCTGATGTCGATTGGTACTTGATTTCCACTCGAGTAAGCATGTGCAGTGATATAAGATTTTTTTTTTATGGTGAATTTCATGTTCTCTTGGAAAAGAAATTATGTCATGAATGAATGAAATTCTACTTGAAATTGATCCGTGTATGCTGACCCTGTGCTTTTGATTCCAGCTTGAGGCTAGTTTGGTTATGGAATCATATTTGTTCATGCTAGGAAAGTAATAGGGTGAATCTCATTCCATTTAGCGAGAATTGGGTTCATCTCCGAACTTGAATATGCTAGAATGAAGTATTGCATGCTGACCATGATTGTTTTGTTTAAATTTGGCACTAATTTGGTCTTTGATTGATGTCATTTTGATTAAGTAGACTCATATGCACTTATAGGGAGATATGGCTTCCATTCATGTCAATTAGTCATCAAAAGATCATGATTTGTGGTCTTTATGCTCTGTTACAATTTTGAACACGTGCTGGAATTTTTTTTGTCTTAGTTTGGTTGCCTTCTTTATTGCCCGTGGATAAGTGATATGCATGTGCATGATTAAATTGATGAGATGTGTGCTTGATATTGCCATGAGAGTTTAATTGAAGTTTACTTCCATAATTCTCGCGATTCCAAAGGAAACCTCTACTATTTCACATATTTTGAAGGTGATCTGGTAGACTAAGCCAAATCTGAAGAAATCTCTCAACAAAGCTTGTCAATGAGTCCCCTCGAAATATTGCATGTATGACACTTGCCACCAAAGTACATGTATTCTCTTCCTCTCCTTCGACGCTTAGCATTCAAGGCTTATTTACAAGAGCTATTGCTTAAATCTAATTGATCCTTCAAGTGTGTGTGTTTGTGCCAACATACCGTGCACAACACCAATTGCAACCTATGTCCTTTTTCTCGGAGTGTTCACTGGTCACTACTATTCATAATGATGTTTCAAAGATACGATTTTTGTTTTCCTCCCTCCCCCATAGAATTCGCAAAAGCATGTCACCAGCACTACCAGTAACCTGCCCTTGAAATCCATCATGACCCTGCCTATATGTTCCACCAGGAGTAGGTCGCTAGTTCCGATCGTCTCTCCTATAAACTATTCTGCAATGGAGGTACAAAGTTCCATCTATCTCCTTGCAATAGGTCTCTCAGTTGATGATAGTAATTATTTTTTATGACCCTACTGATTGGAGGTCCCCTGATCTGAAAAAGTTGGATCTTTTCCGTCTAAGAAGTTTATGCTATAAATCTCGAATGGAAAACACTTAGCCAAGAAGAACTTGATGAACCATATGAATTTATCTTAATGTCCACATGATAACATCAACTCATCCAAAGCATTTTATACAACAATGGCATCGTGTGTCCTTTCCACAACTTGCTTTAATTAGTAGAGAGTATCCATCTGAATCACAACTTTGTCCTACTCATGAATGCTCATTCTACTCATATTTCTCAATTTCACCTACTCAAAACACTGCTATTTAACCCAAAATCACTTGAAATTTTGTTATATATCATTGCATTTGCACACTCTCAGAATTGAATGCCACCAATTTTACATAGTCGATCATGTTGTGAGAGCATCGGGAAGAGTGGTGGGTGATCCGAGGATTTTGCCACCCACATCGGGAAACGTTTCGAAATCGGCCAAAGGACCAACTTTACCGTCTCTGCTCACATGGATGGGATACTGCATCAGGTGGCCTCTCATTTCCATGGGATTATGTTGGTCCTCATCCACATAAGCTTTCCAATTCCGTTTGGCTATTTTGTTCACCCTCTTCACGCTTTCAGTGCTTTGAGGTTCCCTAAAGCTGTCCTCTAAATCTCCCAAATGCTCCGCCCAAAGCGACATCCTATAACCATAAACCTGCACAGCATAAGTTAACATTATTAGTCACAAGCTTAAGGTTTTGATATATGTCACTACCCTCGCAAGGGTGTCTACCTACCTAGTACCTCTATTTAGATAAGAGGCTAATCCGATGTACTAACCTGGCCATGCGGATGCCTCTTTTTCCCAGCCCAAGTGTGATGCGGCTGATAGGCCCCCTTCGCGATTTCAGTGTCTCTTGAGCCATCTAGAGATCTTTGGTTGATATTTGCCGATCACATGATCACATACTCATCATCTACTATCATCCCTTTGGCATGCACATATATCATGAACCTGCGAAACTTTTGAACCGAAGCCTGCATGGATAAAAACGACAACATGTTTCAAAGCATAAGTCTTTCTACCACTCGTTCAAAAACCATAGCTCTTAATGACTATTTTTGTTTTGCTTTTTTAACAGATAAGTCAAAGAAAGAATCCATGAAAAGAGTATAGACATATACCAAGGCATTATTTTCGGATTGTTGATTCATTGCTTGGGATGAAGACTGTGCGGAGGACAAGGGCTCCCGCTTGCCAAGTTCAAGTAATCTGACGGATGGTACTTGTGTGACAACCTGGCTTTTTCGAGAGCCTGGGCTATAATTTTGTACATCATTGTCATGGTTTGTCCCTGTCCACATTATCAATACACAAATATGAGAGTAGTGAATGTTTATCTCTTGGAGAAAAATACTAAATGACCTAAACAAGGTCGGGTCTCAAATTTTCCCCTCTAAGTAGCAAGGTTTTTTCTGCTTGGATCACTTTCTTTTCTGCTTAACTCTGTTCAATGTGTTATTTAGTTTCAATTTGCTAGGACGTTATATTTATTGATATACCGTTATCGAAATACAAGTGTCATCGCTATTTCTTTGCAAGATGAAAGAGTATATCCTTGATCTAACCTGCCAGAAGAGAATTTCCTGCACTGCAGCACTAGTAGGGACACCCTCCGGCCACATTTGTATCACTATATAGGCGCAGAAGCGCTCGTTTTCATGATCTTACTTGTGATCTTCAATGCCAAATCCATCGGCACTAGATTGTTTGCACCTGCTTATCAAAACCAAATCAAGCGTTGTTTGCCATGAAAACTTGAACTTAAGAAATTAGATAGGCCGAAACAAAACTAGAAAATGGGGGAAAAATCTAAATTTAAAAAGCTTTGACCTCATAAATATAACATATTAAATCGAAGTCAATTTTAATGTCTTATACAAAGGAGTCCTAGCTCTTATTAGCTAATACACAATCCCCGGAAGAAGCGAAATGAATACTCTTTACTAGAGGTGCTATTGTTCACTAAACTCAAGTCAGTCAGAATGAATAGAAATGTGCATCTTATACCTGCATTTTTGTATGATGGCCAATGGTAGGAAGAGCCAAGAAAATATTGGTTTTCAATGCAGATGAAGTGTTGTGCCGATCTAATCGCTTTCACATACACCGTGTGAATGCTCGTCTACTTTCAAGTTCTTTCCGCATATAAGATTCTGCAACCATGAAGAGATTGAAAGAAGCAACATTATCATTGTGGGCTTCAATCTATATTCAAAAACACTAAGGATTGTGCATAAAAAAGAAAAGTGACTTTCTAATGTGAGGAAAACTTTTTGAGTTACGCTTATATAACGGCCACTTGCCTATCTATTAGCATGGTTTTAGCAGTTAAAACTTACTTGCTTTGCAAAAATCTTCAACGCTCTTTGGGAATCCCTTTACAGATCCCGAATCAATCAATCAAGATCTATACCAATGTAAAATAGAAATGAAAGACAATCATTACACTTCGTTTTGTTTACAAATGAAGTCTTAAAAATGGTCATTAATTTTACAGGAAGTTTCCAGGAGGAAATCCAGGAATCTGGTTTCAAAAGAAGAGGAGATGAATGCATTACTAATGTTCATTCCAGGTAGGGGTGTCAAATATACCCGACCCGACCCGAACACGACCCGAACACAAAACATGTATTAACGTGTTTCGTGTTCGGGTCGTGTTCGGGTAACAAATATAAAACAAGCAAACAAAATGTGTTTCGTGTTCGGGTCGTGTTCGAACATTGTTCGACCCGAAACAAGTTCAAAACCCAAAAACACAAACGCTTTAGGGTTTAGACTTTAGCCCCAAAAACACGACAGTTGAACACATACCTCGTCGGCTCCGCTTTCTTCTCCGACGAGTGCGCCTTCTCGTGGAGTCCGCTGCCGCCCTCCGATCGACGCGCCTCCGCCTCGCCGTCGCCTTCGCCACCCCTCGCCTCCGCCTCGCCGACGCCGAAACCCTTGCCGCCGCGTGCGGCCGACCATCGTCGACAGCTTGGGGACTGGGTTCGCTCGGCGATCATGGCGCTCGCTTCTCGCCTCGTTTCCAAGTTTAGATGTATATTTGCTTGAGGCTTGAGCTAAGACACCGGATATTGTTCCTTTTCTTTTCGAGCTGCGAGGGTGATTGTTCTTTCGCGTTGTGTGTAGACTCTGTGTTTGCTTCAATTCCTGAGTGAACTGCGGCATATCTCGCGAAGCTTGCTCGCATCTCCGTGAAACCATACTGAAGTGAGGATCATCCACGGGACATGATGGGTTCGGAGGTTGAAGTCTTCCTTGGTCCAGCTCCATGCGGAAGGTGCCATTCTTGAAAGGTGCCATTCTGATTTTTTTCTCCCGAATTTGTTTGTCATACTTGTTCTGTTCTGTGGTGTGGAGGAGGAGTAGCGGGCATGAATAGTTTTGAAGCAAGCTTAGTTTCATTTGTGAATTTGCTGACGAAGAAAATTGTCATGGCAGGAGGCCTCTCCCTAAAAGTTCCTTTCTTTGATTTGATTACTGGTTATGCAGGAAGACATAGATCTTATTGCAAAGCTTGGGTTTGATGCTTATCGATTCTCCATATCGTGGTCCCGCATATACCCCGGTATGCTGCAAGATTAATTATGACTTTTTATAGAAAGCAAGTATCTTTACTGAAATTAAAGGAGATGGGTGCTTCAAGGTTGAGCTAATTTGTTCTGTTCATACGGAATTGCTCACTCATCGAGTGTTTGTGTACCAACGAGCATGAGATCACATCCTCTTCATGTGCTGTGTTGTGCTAGAAATTGTGCTGGTTGTATTAAGTGGGTGCAAACGGAGTGCAGTAACTAGGTGTTGAAGATGATCTATGGTTACAATAAGCTGTTGAAGTTCTCTCTCTGATACTGATTTTTCCACTTAGAATTGCAGAGAACTTAATAGATGTTGAACTTGTTCTTGGTTTCTGTATACTGTCATTTAGTGGCCTGATGTGGGGCTGAGTGCAGGTGGGGTCCATGTTTTGGTTTCTGCTTAGATATGCAGATAACTTAGCAGATATCGAACTTGTTCTCTATCACTGTATGCTATAGTTTATTGGGCTGATGGGGGTTGAGTGCAGGTGGGTTCCATGTTTTGGTTGCAACATGATTAGATGCCCAGACCCTTCCATTGTCAAATGATCCTCTAGGACATTGGCGAATGATAGAAAACCCCATACCATTAAATTTTAGTTATTTGGTTGCCAGGCTCCACCTCATGGAATTGGAACTCTATGATTGTATTCTCCAATGACTCCTCTCTCCTTGAACTTTTAAACTTACACAATGCGGGGATAAAATCTGACAAGATCAGCATCCTTTTAGTTATATCAGCTTACAAATATACAAGTGCTCACTTAGCTTTTCAATTCACTGCTTCATGTTTTATGCAACTTGTGTAAGTCTTACTTCTTTTTTTGCGCTCCTAACAATGCTGCCCTTCCTGAATTTATTATTGGAAGCTTTGGACAGAAAAGGTTATCTTTTCACTTGAAGATCCCATGTGGCCAAGAACGAGTCTTTGGTCTTTAGGGTGGATTTGGCCACTGCAGTGAGGTTCAAGATCATGGTTTGGAAGACCAAGAGGTATAAGGTAATGTGGTGGGTGCTAATGTGACTCTCAATGATCAGGCTGCTAAGAACACCGGCAAGAAGAACAAGGATGTCAAATTAAAGTCTGGGGTGGGTAAGAATTTAGGGGGTTGTTGCTTTTGGCAGGTGGGGACTTCTGTTGTTACTTTAGCTTTGATTTTGCTTGACTAAGGGCTGAGTTGGACTCTCCCTTGTGTGAGGAAGGCTGAGAATGAGATTAATTTTCTAGTATTCCTAGATAGTGGGCAGTGCTGGTTAGTGTTTTCATTAGAAATGAGTGCTGGTTAGTGTTTTCATTAATTTTCTGGTATTCCATTATTTGACTTTCTACATCAATGTGGCACTAAATTATGCTTATGCTCATTTGTAGAAGATACATTCATTTGCGGCCCGATGCCCATTCGACTCTCACCCGAGAAAAAAAAAAAAAAAAGACCTGGAAACCCGACCCGACCCGAATTTCCTATGCGAGCTTAACGTGTTTCGGGTCGGGTCGGGTCACAGTATGTGACCTGTATGTTTCGGGTCCGGTCGGGTCGGGTAACATCAAGACCCGACCCGACCCGACCCGACCCGACCCGTTTACACCCCTAATTCCAGGTGACTATTGCCTTGAAAAAGAGTGTAAATACTCCGGACATGAAGCAGGATACATAGCACTCAGACTTGAAAGCCAAAATGAAGAACTGAAGTAAGGTTTATCCCCATTAGCTCCTGTATTCGATAATTGTCGCATGCATTCAATGGTCTCTGAAAATTCTTTTCTCCGAGGCACAAAAGTCAATGCATCAAGAATAAAATAACACACTCCCGTATTCCACAACGTACTCTCTGCTAAATTAAAAGAAAGGAGCATAACCAAATTAGTTATGCGCAAGACCAGCAGCTTAAAAGGTATCAAAGTGCTCCTAATAAAGCAGAGTACGCATTTGACCTTAGCTTGCTTCATGAACTCCTTGAAAACCCTTCTGTAACAATCTTCACATACCACAGGTGGAACTTCAACACTCAATCTCACCTGCAGAGCACCACGAAAAGTAAGGAGGCGTTTATCAGTGCTTTTCCCATGATCATTGCTACTTAAAAAACAAAAAAAAAGTAACAACAGCTGTAATTCAATCCCCAAAACAAAATTTCTCTCAGAAAACTTTCAAGCTCATAGTCAGTGCAATACGGAGCGGCATCGAACTTAGAAAGCGCACTGAAGAAAAACAGAGTACTGGCCGTATTTCCTGAATTTCGGCCACGAGAAACAGACACATTCTGATTAACGTAGAGATTTCGAAGATATAATCAGTTTCCCTTCCGTGGTGCGCAATTACCGAAAGATGCACGTTGCACTTTCAAATTCAGCGACGACCGAAGAAGAACGTCATTGCAAAACGTCCACGCATTACAGAACTAACGAAATTAACCGTCCAGCTTAGTCGAAGGAGGAGGATCAAAGGCCGCAATATAAACACATCAGAGGGCGAACACTCACTCTGCTGTTCGGTTCTTGGACCTCTGTGACCTCTGTTCGGTCCTTCTCAGCGGCGACGGTGACGGAAGACACGGAGACCGCGAAACGGTGGCCATTCGAAGGAGACGATGAGAGAGGCTGTCGAAGCCGGTGGGTTCACGGCGGAGGTGAAGACAGAATGTGGGGGCCGAAGGATGCCATGAAAGTAATATTGTGAATCTCATACCAATATTGTGAGAATTATGGTCATGTGGTTGCTTTGTTTGATTCGGTACTAATTTGGTCTTGGATTGATGCCATTTTGATCTAGTAGACTCATATGCGCCCGTAGGAAGATATGGCTTCAATTTCATGTCAACTAGTCATCAAACGATCATGATTTGCGGTCTCGTATGCTCTGTTACACTTCTGAACATGGCTGGAATTTTTGGAATGAGCATGAATCACATGGATTTTGTCTTTGCTTTGGTTGCCTTTTCGATTGCCCGTGGACAAATGGTGCATGATTAAATTGATGAGATGTGTGCTTGATATTGCCATGAGAGTCTTGACCTCATAGCTGATTTAGAGGACTCCGATGTTAATTGAAGTTTAATGGCATGATTCTTGCGATTCATCTACTAGTACCCATATTCTAAAGTTGATATGGTAGAGTAGGCCAGATCCGAGGAAATCTTTCAACAAAGCTGGTCAATGAGGCCCCTCGAAATATCGCATGTACGACACTTGCCAACAAAGTATATGTCTTCTCTCCCTTTCCTTCGATGCTCGCCATTCAAGGTTTATTTTAAGAGCTATTGCTTAAATCTAATTGATCCTTCAAGTGTGTGTGTTTGTGCCAACATACTGTACACAACACCAATTGCGACCTACTCATTCTTGATGTCCTTTCGTTCCTTGGAGTGTTCATTGGCCAATGCTGTTCAGAATAATGTTTCAATGATATGACTTTCGTTTTCCTCCCTCCCTCAGAGAACTCACAAAAGCAACCCTCACCAGCACTACCAATACCTTGCCCTTGAAATCCATCAAGACCTGCCCATATGTTTCCCCAGGAGTAGGTGCATAGTTCAGATTGTCTCCCCTATAAATCATTCTGCAACGGGGCTGCAGAGCTCCATCTATCTCCTAAGAAGTTTATGCTATAAATCTCGAATGGAAAACACTTAGCCAAGAACTTGATGAACCTTATGAATTTATCTTAATGTCCACACCATTACATCAACTCATCCGAAGCATTTTATACAACAATGGCATCGCGTGTCCTTTCCACAACTTGCTTTCCACAACTTGCTTTAATTAGTGGAGAGTATCTATTTGAATCACAACTTACTTTGTCATGCTCATAAATGCTCATTCCACTCGTATTTCTTAATTTCAGCTGCTCAAAACACTGCGATTTAACCCAAAATCACTAGAAAATTTTGTTATATATTATTGCATTTGCACACTGTCAAAATCGAATGCCACTAACTTGACATGATTGATCATGTCGTGAGAGCATCAAGAAGAGTGGTGGGTGATCCGAGGATTTTGCCGCCCCCATCGGGAAACATTTCGAAACTGGCCAAAGGATTGACTTTACCGTCTCTGCTCACACGGATGGGATACCACATCAGGTGCCTTCTCATTTCCCCGGATCATGTTGGTCCTCATCCACATAAGCTTTCCAAATACGTTTGACTATTTTGTTCACCCTCTTTACACATTCAATGCTTTGAGGTTCCCTGAAGCTGTCCTCTAAATCTCCCAAGTGCATCGCCCAAAGCAACATCCTATAACCGTAAACCTGCATAGCGTAAGTCAACATAATTATACACAAGCTTAAGTTTTTGAATGAATGTTGCTGCACTTGCTCGGGCATATGTTTTGTATATGCTATTCTGATGAGAGGCTAACCCGATGTAACTAACCTGGCCACGCGGATGCCTCTTTTTCCTGGCCCAAGTGCGACGCGGCTGATAAGCCCCCATTGCAATTTCGGTGTCTCTTGAAAAGTCCAGAGATCTTTGGTTGATATTTGCCGATCCCATGATCACATACTCATCATCTACTATCATTCCTTTGGCATGCACATATATCATGAATCTGTGAAAACTTTGGAGCCGATGCCTGCATGGATAGAAACAACAGCACGCTTCAACCAAAAGTCTTTTTACCATCATGCTCTTAATGACTTTCTTCACTTTGTTTTTTTAACGGATGAGTCAAAGGAAGAATCCATCAAAAGAGAATAGACATGTACCACGGCATTATTTGCGGATTGTTGATTCATTGGTTAGGATGAAGAATGTGAAGAGGACAAGGGCTCCCGCTTGCCTAGTCAGTAGAAGTTCAAGTAATCCAGGGGATAGTACTTGTGTGACAACCCGGCTTTTTCGAGAGCCTGAGCAATAAATTTGTACATCATCGTCATGGTTTGTCCCTGTCCACATTATCAATACACATACGAGAATAGTGAATGTTAATCTTTTTACATCATCATATCTCCTGGAGAAAAAAATACTAAAATGACTGAAACGGGGTCGGGTCCCAAATTTCCCCTTTAGGTAGCTCGGCTTGGTCTGCTTGGATCACTTCGTTTTCTGTTTAATTCCGTTCGTCATGTTATTTAGTTTCGATTTGCTTGGACATCATCAATGTACACGTGTCATCACTATTTCTTTACAAGATGAAAGAGTTTGTCCTTGATCTGACCTGCCAGAAGAGAATTTCCTACACTGCAACACTAGTAGGGACACCCTCCGGCCACGTCGGTATCACTATATACACATAGAAGCGCTCATCTGCACTGATCTTGCTTGCGATCTTCAACGCCAGCTCCATCAGCACTAAATTATTTGCAGCTGCATGTCAAAACCAAATCAAGCATTGGTTGCCATCAAAAATTGAACTCAAGAAATTAGATAGGCCGAAACAAAACTAGAAAAAGGAGGAAAAAATATGCATTTAAAAAGTTCGGAGAGTCGGTCTCAGAAATATAACATATTGAATCAGAACGCACTCTTAATGTCTTATACAGTGAGTTCTAGCGATTATTAGCTGACTCACAATCCGCAGAGGGAGCCAAATCCATACACTCTTTACTGGAGGCATTGTTGCTCGCTCAAGTCGGTCAGTCGAAATGAATAGAAACGGGCATCTTATACCTGCATTTTTGTATGGTGGCCAACGATAGCAAGAGCCGAGCAAATATTGGTTTTCAATGTAAAAACTGTTGTGCTGATCTAATTGCTTTCACGTACGTCTTGTGAATACTCTTGTCTACTTTCAAGTTCTTTCCACATATAAGATTCTGAAACCATGAAGAGATTGAAAGAAGCAACATTATCAATATGGAATTCAATCTCTACTCAAAAACACTAAAGATTCTGCATATAAAAGAAGAGTGACTTTCTAATGTAAGAACACTTTTCAAATTATACACATATAACAACCAATTGCAAATCTACCAGCATGGTATTAGCAGCTAAAACTTACTTGCTTTGCAGCTTCTTCAATGCTCTTCGGGAATCCCTTTACAGAACCTGAATCAATCGATCTAAAGACCTATGCCAACAAAAAATAAAAATGAAAGACGGTTGTCACACTTCATTTGTTTACAATTGAAGTCCCTTGAAAATTGTAATTAATTTGAAGTAAATTCTTCCGAACTGCACATGCCAATTTTCCGAGTCGTCTTCATCCCTGACTTGTAATATTTTGTTGCCATCGGGGCTTGTCGAGGGACAAGGTATCCACGAAATCCTGTTGAGCCTTAAGAGAGAATTCTCATGCCAACGCCTAACATTTTTCGGCTTAAACTCGTGCCACGTCGCCGCCTTTCTCCATCTCTGTGCAAAATTCCTCAATTTGTGTACGCAACTTTTCCCTCAACTTTGCAATGTTGATCATGCCACGGTTGCCTTGGGACATACAGTGGACTATAATCATCACAAAAAACAATCTCTTCTCATGATCAGCACATAACATATACATGTTATTACAATGCTAAAGGTAAACATTAGCATACTACCGTAAATGTGGGGTTGTATATGTTATTCTTAAAGTCGTTATCAAGATTGCTATAGAGTTTGTGTTCTGGATAGTCATATCGGCCATCGCATGGGTCTAGCCCACCAATGAATGCTGTTATTTTGCAGTTGTTTCTCAAGGCTTGAGTGTCAAGAACCACACACTTTTGGTGGTGCGAGTACAAGGTCTCCACCACTTGGACTACAAAAGATCCATACATCAACAAATCAAACCAAACATTTTCGTAGATTTATCTCGAATTTCAATCGAATGGGTAGCCTTTGCAATATTGTAAAATTCCCTTTTAGAACTATCCTAAATTCATGTCATTAGGTTAGAAAACACATAACATGATCTAGGACAGCATGAGATAGATCAATAAACTTTCGTAGATTGCCTGATGAGAGAAAATCTTTGTTATAAAATTATACCCAATTGGAATAATCAGGTAATATACAACAAAAGCGATGTTTTTGATGCAATCTAACGATTAGGTTTTGATTAAGAATTGACCTAAACATTTAAGGATACATACCTATTGCTTGAAAATGCTGAGTTTGGTACTCGCACATAGGAAAATCCTTCACTGATTGCACACCATTGATAAAAGAATGATCCTTACTCTCCTGCACTGGCCCAACAAATCAACAGTGATGGAAGCCATAGGTGGGCAAATTTCTCAACCTGGTAGTACTCCGATCATCCCAAAACCATAAAGACATTTCCATGTTTTAGCAATGCTTAATTGCATGTGAGTATGGTCTAGTATTACTGTCTTCAAAAGGATCAGCTCAGGCCGAACACATCGTGGTCCTTCACACAGAAGTGCTCATCTTGCAAGGGGTTCTTATAGGTCGGGATTATTGACACTTGAATTGTACCAACAATGAAACAATAAAAAGAAGAATAACAATAATAATAAAAATTTTGTCATACGCGACAGCCGATTTTCCCTCCTCTCTTGAATTCGGTTATGACAGCAATAACAAAAGGACATTTTCGTCGTTTTAAATCAGGGCACTTTCGTCATTTGACGAGGAAGTTCTCGATTCTGCTTCGCGTCCGTAGCCTTTACCATCCTCCCTAGCTTCACCGTTGGCCGCCGGCTCCACCGGAAGCCGCCGTCAGCCTTCCGTCTCCGACCACGGCAGATGCACGAAGAAAGACACACAACACACGCACAAGAAACAAAGCTCGATCCTGGAATCCAAAGTTCATTGTCGTTGATTCGAGGTTCGCCGGAGGTGAATCGACGTCGATTCCACTGTTCATGACTTCGATTGCGGTTCCAGTGTCGTCTGGTTGCAGTTCTGATCGCGTGCTGTTCTGACCACGAGGCGTTCCTGCGATTTGTTCTTTCGCTTCAGTGATCGGTGGAAGTTTGCGGTAGATTCGAATCGCATGGAAAAGGACGCCCCGTCTCAGTTGACTCCAACCATCGCTTACGAATCTTCTCTCCACCGATTGAGCTCTTCAACTTCTTGCTCTAGTCCAAGCCCAAGAGTCGTCCTCGCGTCGAATGAATGTACGGATACTGCTCAGGAAGTGTTCGATGAAATGACTGAAGGAATCCATCCGTTATTCTGTCCTGTTGGTGGCCGTTAGAATCAATGCTATAATAGTGAGGCTGTGCTCGCGCCGTCCTCGCCACCAAATCATCAGGTCGTCTCTTCTCCAATTAAGCCTCGTTATTGGTGTCGATTTGTTCAAGACTCGTCTCTCTTGATCTCTGTTCTGTTTTTTTTTTTTTTTTTTTTTTGCCTCGCCTTTCACTTGACTGCTTCGTCGTCAGACATTTGCTGCGTCGTCGTGCCGAGACACTCCTCATCACCAAAAGCCAGAAGCGGGACTGCGACGGTAGAAGCCAAGGAGATGCAGTCGCGATTGCTTTCGATAATTCCGCTTGCGTAGCTCACTGCATCAGAGGGATCGAGTCGACTAAAACCTTCCACAAGAACAATAATCATTGATGCATCACACGTAACGGTAATCATCGATGTGCCATTTTGATACTAGCAACATCATCTAAAAGCAGTTTCGCCTGGATAGCAAACCGACCGAATAAGAAGGAAGCAACTGGAATGACATCAGCTGGTGCTTGAATTCATGGAAACGAGCAGCGGCGGCAATGATCTGCATCTGATGCCCCTGAAGGTCTTCTGGTAGAGACATTGCTAGCCGAAGACAACGAACGTGACTTGGAATTTCTGTCTACTCCAAGCTCGACGTCAAGGCAGAGAAGGCCAGGCCAGGCTAGGGGAAAAGGTTGAAAGGTGGGAGTAATGGGGCTGGTGGGTCTGGGCTGCGGATCAAATCAATGGGTTGCTCTTGTGGGCCGTGCCAGTTGGACCAACTTGCCTTTTCTATTTGTTATTTATTTTTATCTTTTTATTACTCTTTTTCTTTTGTTCTTTTTTACTTCCATTCATTGTTTTATGCTCATTTTTTTCAGAAAAACGTATGCTTAATTTTTTGACTAAAATTCAGATGTCGACAATTTCGAATATATTTACCCTAATATTTAAAGAAGAATATCATGCCATCATGAACAAAGTACAAAATATCGTATGTTTTTGTTGTGTCAATTCTTTACTTCCCAAAAAGCTAGAGTAGTTTATTGATCGATGTAAAAAATGGGCCAAAAAAATGGGACAATCCCAATCGAATAGAATCTATGTGTTGATGAAATATCAACTCATTTAAAATGACTTAATTGATGACTTGGATTCATATAGACTCATTTCCAATCTTGCCCATTTGGCAGGTTGAAGTCCTAGAATATCACGATGGAAGATTAAACAAAGATTAGTACAAGGCAAGAGAAAGAGATGGTTTTCTTTAGTAAAAATTGATTCCTTCGTGTTTTATTTTTCCTGTTTGAGGATTCTTTTCAATTTATTGAAAGTTCTCAAAGTGAAGAAATGATTAAACATGGCAAAGAGTTGAGGAAAAAGCAAAAGAAATGAATAAATATGTTGAGAATAAAATAGGTTTAAATAAAATCAATTTTTATAAAATTTCACCCAAAAAACCGGCCATGATTGGTCAAGTGGTCCAAGACTTGATTTGCAAGCTGAAGATCACAAATTTGATTTCCCAATCTATTATCCATTTTGGGATAATTATGCGAATAACTTGGCAGAATTAATTTGAACAATATCTGGTGGCGAACGCATTCACCCATTGGTGGCCAAAGATTGTTATGGGTTGGAGAAACTCCAAATAGAATGTCCAGCAAAAACATTTGGGTTGCCGTTGATTCCCTTCAATGATGGGCTGTGACTGTACTTTGACGAGTTTCCATTTCCATGATGATCTCGAAAGACTTCCCTTCACATATAGAATCACAATTTAAAAAATCTTTTTTTGACAATAATGATGCTGATAGACAATTTTGTCTTTATACGAGAAAAAGGCAAATCTATGGTTGAGTAGTTCGCACTGAGCATTTGATCCTTCAAATTTCATTTGTTCCTTTTATTTGTTTAGGAGAATATAATGTTCTCTACTTTTATTTTATTTTTATTTTTTTAAGGTTCCCTCAAATGCTGAAAAAGAAAATTTGCTCGACGAGACTGAAAACATGGTAGTGCATTATTCTTGTAGTGTTTTGCACATGGCATGAAGAAGCAGTTCAAGAAACTAGCCAGGAACTAGGATTATTTTGGAAGTAAGATAATAATTACGATCCGGGACAAAAGCTTCGTGATGATCAAGCAGGAAATATTAGACCAGGACATCGTGAAACAACAAAGGAGGTTTTGGCTTATGAGGTAGAGTTTAATGTACTTTGATCAAGCCCTCCAGCTTTTGAGGAGACGTGCCTTCGCAAGAGACTCGCCTCCAAATGGTCATAACAGCCTCTTGGAACATGTCATCTCGGCGATCATCGGTCCATTTCTTTCTTGTCATATAAATCCGTGTCAATAGACATGTTGAAGAAGGTGCGGTAATTGCCCCAAGGAAGTCCTAGAAACATTGATGATAAGTTCCAAGAAGCTAGATTATGGGGAAAAACAATTATTTCTCGATCGTGTTGTTTGGCTTTCGCTAGGTGTACAATGACATCACTTCCAATTAAAGTCCTTTTTCCTGTCTTGAATAAGTATAAACTTTGTTTGGTTTTTTTTTTTTTGATGACCAGGAAATTCCGAAAGCCAATAGCCGACGGGAAGAACCTGGGGCTGACGCAAGCTAGCCACTACACTCACGCTAGCGGTTAAGTCACCAAGTAACGCCGCTGAGATTCAAACTTGACATCTTTCGTGGGAGGCACAAAGCTTAAGCCAACTACACCATCGCAATGGGTGGTAACTTTGTTTGGTTTTAATTCTTACTTTTACCCACAAAAAAAAAAAAAAAAAAAAAAAAAAAAAAAACTTTGTTTGGCTTTCTAGCATATGAAGTTCCAATCCATGCGAAATTGTAACTATCAAGTATCAAGTCATTACGGTGAATTAAAGGTGGATGATAAGCTCCTATAGAGAATGATAGTGTAGAGTGTGGGACAACTGGACAGAACTCATATTTTGCAGGCAGTGAGGGCCAAAGGTAATTTTAGTACAAAGAAATGGTGGAATGACCCTTTCTGTTTTAAATCAGCGGAGCATAGGATTTTGGGGACTTCTTTATTTTCAAAAAAAAAATTTTGGATTCTTTAAGGTCAAGCATAATCAAATGGACGCATTTATTTTTTTAGTGATCACGTAGATGTTATAGATGATTAGATGATGCATTGTACAACCTATGCCCATTTGCTAGTACTGAAAGGTGTACTCAAACGATGCATATGATACCAATGGAGTGAGCATGTCCTGATCCACCATGGAAAGAAAATGGAAACAAGATGCTTTGGCCTTCCACCACTGCAAACGGTCACCGTTGTCTTCCTCAAACTTTCTAAACATAGTATCCGTCATCCTTGTTGAGATGTCCATTCGCCTCACTAGCAGCCGACATCGATGTACTCGAGGCCTGTCCATTATATTTGGGGGGCTCATGTGGCCCGAGAGCACAGGTCCGAACTGACCCAGCCCATTGGCCATCCCAAAAAAAATCTAACTAGGAAGAACTTTATAATATTTTCTGAGAGTCGACGAATCCTTCCCTGAAAGCGTTGCCTACACCTTTGTAGATATTTCTGTAGCTACAACCCATCTCATTCAAGTATATTTCACATGTCCCATCTCGAAATGGTAGAGTCCAGAAGATGCGAATATATTATGGGCCCATTAAACTCGTCGTTTAAGGGAAGAAGGAACTCATTTTGCATTTCCCCTCTCTTTCCTCCCACTTTTTGGAGGAAAATATCTTTGCAATGTGACCCACAATGCATCAAAGTCGGACATAACCCATCTGTCGTAGCATAAATGAGATTGACATAACTCATCTCAGTCAAAAATCTATCACATGTCCCATTTCGAAATGACAGAGTCCAGAGATTGTAAATATATTCTGGGCCGATTGAACTCGTCGTTTAAGGGAAGAAGTTCTCATTTTGCATTTCCCCTCTCTTTCCTCCCATTTTTTGGAGGAAAATATCTTTGCAACGTGGCCCACGATACATCAAAGTCGTACTCCCCATCTGTCGTAGCATGAATGAGATTGACATAACCCGTCTCATTCAAACGTCTATCACATGTCCCATCTCGAAATGACGCAGTCCAGAAAATATAAATATATTGTGGGTCCATTGAACTCGTCGTTTATGGGAAGAAGGAACCCATTTTGCATTTCCCCTCTCTTTTCTCCCACTTGCCGGAGGAAAATATCTTTGCAAAGTGACCCATGATGTAGGGGTAGCGGGTTCTGGGCCTGTTATAACCGGTTGAACTCGTTTTCGTTTAAGGGAAACAGGGTTGACCCTGTTTATATTGGAACCTGTTTTGCATAAAAATTAACCTTAGAAAAGCAAGTCTAGCTGATAACACTGTCATGATTACAAATTTACAACAGCAAAACGCCTAAGCTTTTCCTTTTCTCCGTGTAGTGTGCACATTTACAGATCCTTCTACATGCATAGCCGATTCACAGTTCCTGTATAAACTCAAAGTGCCGTCGGTTAAACTCATTTGCTTCGAAAGAACCCAGGTGTGCTTCGAGCATTTGTTCTCTGCTCAGGGCTTTCCATAAGAAGGCAAGCGAGTCCTCTGTTGTGCTCTTGGCTGGTTGAACACCAGTCCAGGCTTACACGTTCTTGTATCCCTTGAACCAACATCAAATGAGCTCACAAATTCGAGGGATGAAAATTTACCAAGACTTCACAGCAACAAACTGAACCTCAACAAGTAACAGAGAAGCTCTGATGCAGGCAACCATGCCCGGTGAATCACCAACTGCTGAAAGTGGCAAAGATGCTAGCACTGCCTTGACCCAGTTCATGCTCAAAAGGGAACCCGACTTTTATGGTCAAGAATCAAAACCACTCGACCATACACTTCGGGTAAGTGGTCACAGTGGAAAGGCCTCGTAGCTCTTTCTGAACTTTACGCCTCTCGTAAAACACTGGACAGGCGAGAGAAGTGCACTTCACTCCACTTTCTAAAATCCAGTCCCCGCCACCACAAATGCATAAGAGCAGGGGATTTCCATGGCTCCTAGCAATTTAAACGCATTTGCTCTCATCCTAGCGCTAGTAACTGAATCGACATTCCTCCTCAACTGATTAACTAGATAAAGACAATCAAATTGCAGAAGAAGGAGTAACAAAGACATTCTGCTAAACCAAAAAAAAAAAAGAGAAAAGAAAGAAAGAAAGAAGCAGGGGTGGTCGGGGGAGCTCACCAGGATGTAGACGTCGGCAACGGGGCTCAGGCGGAGCAGCGAGGTAGCGGCAGCTTCCCGAACGCGCCGGACGGCGAGAAGACGACTCGCGGGACGCCGCGGTCGCGGGCGAAGTGGTGGGTCCACCCGAGGAAGAAGTCGGAGATGACCGCTCAGGGTGGGGAGGGGTGGGACTCGAACCACCGGGAGAGGAGCGGGAGGTGGAGGTCGTGGAGGGCGCGGACTTTGGCGACGAAGCGCACCCGCGGTGGGTGTGGCGCGGCAAGACGAGAGGCTGGAGCGAGGAGGAGGAGGCGAGGAAGGGGTTGAGCAGGTGGAGGTTGTCGGGGGTGACGACGACAGTGACGGTGACGGCTGGGGCGGCGGGGCAGGGGAGGAGGAGGAGCTTGGCAGCGGTGGTGCGAGCGCGAGGGAACCGAGAGAGGAGCGCGAGAGGAAGGGGTCGAGCACTAGTTCTCTGCGTCTGCGCGTTTGCAAGGTAAAGAAAGAAAAAAAAATTAGGGTTTCGCCAACCGGTTCCCAAACCGGTTCTCCAACCAGTAAACCGGTCTTTTCCCGGGTGGGTAATCCATCGGAACAGGTTCCCGTGAAACCCATGATGCATCAACTAGTAAACCCGGTCCGGTTGCACACCCCTACCATGATGCATCACAGTCGTGCTGCCCATTTGCAGCAGGAATGAGTTTGACATAACATGAAGCTCTAATAATTGTCAAGTGACCGACGATGGCCAAAAAGCAAAATTTAACTCTAGTCTCCAGCCTAGTTAACTCTTAATCTCATTTTGTTCCGTCTTCATCCTCCTTCTCTGTGTTTTTGAGAGAGAGAGAGAGAGAGCGGCATCAAAGCAACGATGGTGGCCAAAAAGGACTTGGGGTTTGGCAATGAGAAGCGTCGGCTTTTTGAATTGTCACGTTACTTATCTTTGCAGAGAATCTGAAAGAGTGCCATTATGTGGAGGGTATTAGAAAAGAGAGATTAGATTGAGAGAGATTCGTATAATCCATAAAATAAGCTAACATTATCAAGTGCATGCAACACTAATATGGGGTTAATGATTCCCTTAACAGAAACATCATTTCATACAAATACAGTTCATATTCACTGGATCCATTCATGAGGTGTAATCAATCATATGAAATTGGATTTTTTTAGAACTATTGAAGAATGGTTTTGAGAGAGAAATGATGTTTATAATTGGTAACTTATATACAAAAAAATGAAAAATCTTCCATGAACCTTCAATTTCTCTTGACGGAGTAGTGCATGTAGCTCAAAACCTAGCATATTCCATTTATTAAATAAGATTAAAAAATAAAATAGGTACTTGTGATGACATTTTTCTTGAAGTTAGCCTTATGTTGCTAGGCCCATTGCAGACCTGTTACTCGCGGGATGTTTTTACAAGGAAAATCATTCGAACTCTTGATGAGAAAAGCATTTTGGCCAAAATAGGTTGCGACCCTATAGTACAACAAGAGAAAGCATTATTGCACTAAGTGGGACACCATTATTGCCCCACTTTCGTAGAGCTGATACGTCAAGAACTCGTGAGGTGACTGGGATTCAAGTGCATTATCCCAATCAGAATCTGGACTCCGGCTGCTGCTGATTGCTGGAGCCAAGCATAGCTCTCCTGATTTTTAGCCGGTGGGGACCGAAGTCAATTTCAGTACAAAAGAAATGGTGGAATGGGTCCACTTGTTTTTCAATCAAGCGTAGTCAGATGGAGGCACTTGCCCTTTCGGAGATTCTGTAGATGCTGCGTAAAGATGATCAAATGAATCGCTGAAACACGAATGCGAATACATTAGAGAAATACAACCTAAAAAAGATATAATTAGAATCAAATTATTCATTTATCTGGATATTCATGTTATTGACATATATATGGCTCTCGATTTTATTTTATTTTCATTTACTAACACGCATATATTATCACTAACGACATCCTTCGCAGTTGTGTTACTGGTTAATGATCACGTGTCTAAACCTGATGGATTTTGCACTTGAATCTCAGCTTCTCCTACTTAGAACAACTTCGGAGGCCATGCCCGTCTTTTAGTAGATGAAGCCTTACGCGATAGATGTAAGCGTGGGGAGATTGCATGCATCGGCAAAAGTAGAAAATGGAGCCAAGGTTTGCAAAATCACTGCTATATATATATATATACAGGTAAGTTAAAGAGTTATCAAGCTTTTGATGAAATATAATATCATATTGATAAAACATCACGAGATCCTTGAAAACAAGTACCCGGATTTTATCAAATGTCAAAGGGAAGTTGAAGAGTTATATACGATGATTGCTGGCTGGCCTTCACCTTAGTTTGCGAAAATGGCGGTCTCTTCAGTCTCCACTTCTATTTCCGATTTTCCTTGGTGTTGATCTGGTGGGCAATGACAGTATGTCTAAGACAACAAGATACAGAACATATATTGACATTTTAGATTGTGGCAAAGTTCTTGACGATGTATACCTCTTCAGATACAGTAAATCCTCCACCCCCTAAGCATCATGAGTCCTTCCCTCCACATCTTGCTCTTCACTATTATCTCTCAAAGATCCCCTATGCATCGATCCGGTGGGCCAACACAATTTGAGACAATGAGATAATTACTCCCTTAATTCTGGTTTTTACGCAATACGGTTAAGACATTTAAGACATTTTTGAACATTTAAGAAATTTTTAGTTCTTGACAAAGTTATTGTAGAGAACTCTAGGTGTGACAATAAGTCCATCACCAAACAACTTTTACATGTTTCAATCCAGCTTTCTATGATCACTTGAGGAACCAATCTCTCATCTCGTCCCTTGGCGAGCCCGAATACCATGCTGTTATTTTTGCGTAAAGTATCTTGCCATATAAACACTTTGGAAATTTTCAGTGATAATCATTCGTATGGTATGACAATTTGTGTAGGAGCTACGACAAAGTTGTGTTCCATAACCGAAAAAACTTATAAGAAAATTTTTAAACAAGGAAGAAAATCAGATTCTCCTAAGGATGGGTAGAGCTTAGTGCACCTGACTCGAATCCTCGAAGCATCGTGGAAATTTGCACCGCATTGCGTGTGCAGAAGATATTATTGCACTTTGACTTTGCACAATTCAAGTTAAGTTCAAATAATATATTTTCTTGAAAGTCGTATTAAAATGTTCTTTCTTGAGTTCTCCATTGGACTTGTTTTGGCAATTCTTCTCAACGGACACCGGGAACTCATCAAACTGATCGTTCAAGAGCTTCGGGTTAAGCTGTAGGGTCAAACGTAGGTTCATTACCGAGCATGGGGTCGTATTGAATGATCAAGAAGAAGGCATAGTGAAAACTATAAGATGCCGAATTCGAAGGAGTACGTTTTGTTGTAATTTACAAGTTTGGCGGTGGTGGTAAGATGACTTTGTCGGTGTTATCTTTAGCCAGTTATCTGCTAACTTCAACTCTTATGCAACTTGAAGAGTGAAGTTGGCCATTGAAGTGTGCATATCTTGATTCAAATATTTTCCAATTCTTACGCAACTTCTAATAGAAGTTAGCTGAAATGAGAATTCAACAAGTGATGTAATTTTTGTATGACAATTATTTGAGTATCATGATTTTTTTTATTAATTAAGTACCATGATTTTCCAAAAAAATTATTCACTTGAGTGACTTAACTTCTAAAAAATTTTCATTTAAATATTATAACTTTCGATCGATCATTTAGAATCTATAATTCCGATCAGAAGTGCCGTGATATGTAGCATTTGTGGGGAACAGCCGGAAAGAGCTCGTTATTTTGCATTTCAATCGAGAAGAAGGAACTCATTTTGCATTTCCCGCCATTTCCTCCCACTTTTTGGAGGAAAATATCTTTGCAACGTGACCGCGATGCATCAAAAGTCGTACTTCCATTGGCAGCATGAATGAGATTGACATAACACGAAGCTTTAATAATTATAATCCATGAAACAGGCTGACATTATCGAGTGCATGCAACACTGATGTGGAGTTAATGATCCCCTTAACATAAACACATAATTACATAGAAATACACTTCATATTTACTGGATCGGTTGACGAAGTGTAATCAATCAAATAAAATTGGGTTTTTTTAAACGATTAAAGTGCGGTTTTGAGAAGTAAATGATGATTATAATTTTTAACTTCTACACAAAAAATGAAAAAGTCATCTTCCATGAACCTTCAATATTTCTCGATGGAGTTGTGCATGTAGGTCAAAACCTATGCATATTCCATTAATTAAATTAGATTAAGAATTAAAAAAGAGGAACTTGTGATGACATTTTTCCGAAGTTAGCCTTAGGCCATTGCAGACTTATTGCATGCAAGATGCTTTTACAAGGAAAATAAGACAATCTCTTCATAAGAAAAGCATCTTGGCCAACGCTGGCGGTGGCCATAGTACAACAGAAGAAAGCATAAGTGGACTCTGTTATTGTCCGACTTTATTAAAGCTGATGCTTATAGAGCTCGTAAAGTGACTGAGATTGGAGTGCATTCTTCTGAATCGAAATTTGGACTTTGGCTGCTGCTGATTTGCTAGAGCCAAGCATTGCTCTCGTAATTTTTAGCTGGCAGGGCCTGAAGTCATTTTCAGTACAAAAGAAATGGCGGAGTGGGCCCTCTTGTTTTCAATGAAGCGTGATCACATGGAGGCATTTGCTCTTTTGGAAATTCTGTAGATGTTGCATAAAGATGATAGAACGATACGCCGAAACATGAATATGAATACATCAGAAAAATATAACTTAAAAAAGATATAACTAAAATCAAGTTATTCATTTATTAGGATATTCAAGTGATTGACATACATATATATATATATATATATATATATGGTTCTCGGTTTATTTATTTATTTATTTGCAAACACACGTATACTATCCTTTACAGTTGTATTAGTGGTTAACGATCACGTGTCAAGATATGACGGATTTTGCACTTCAATCTCGGCTTCTCCTACTTAGAACAACTTTAGAGGTGACGCCTGTCTTCTGGTAGATGAAACCTGACGTGATTACATGTAAGCACAGGCAGCTTGCATGCATCAACAAGAGTACGAAACAAAGCCAAGGTTTGTAGAGTCCATGCCAAAAAATACCGGTAAGGTAAGAGTTGCCAAGCTTCTGACGAAAGATAACATCACATTGACCAAAGATCACGGGAGCCTCAATAACAAGTACTGCGATTTTCACAAGTATGAGAGGGAAGTTGGGACCTCGAAGCTGGACAGGACAACGTTTGGATGGAGAGAGAGAGGGAGGGAGGGAGAGAGGATGGTACGGGGGAGTTGGGCCCCTCGGCGTGAGGTTTAAAAATCAAGAAGCTTTAATAATTGCAACATGATCCACAATGCATGAAGTCATATTGCCCGTATGGATCATGAGGTTGGCATAACACGAAGCTTCAAAAATTGCAACGTGATCCCTGATGGTCAAAAAGCGACTAACTCCACCCTGGTTAAACTCTTAACCTTGCTTTGTTTTGTCCTCCTCCTCTACATTTTAGAGAGAGAGAGAGAGTAGCAGCAGCAGCATCCGCGCAACGATTGTGGACGTGCATGGTCGGTACTTGCTAGGGAAGGAGAGAGACGCAAGGATTTGGAGTTCGCAGAGAATCAGAAAGAGGGTCATTAAATTGTTAACAAGGTGTAGTCAATCAATGCAATCAGGCTATTAAAGTGAGGTTTTCAAAAATAAATAATGAGTATAATTAGTAATTTCCATACAAAAAAATAAAAGCCATCTTTCATGGACCTTCAATTTCTCTTAATAGAGTTGTGTATGTAGCTTAAAGCCTATGCATGTTCACAAGATTAATAGATTAGTGTCTCTTAAATTTTAATGGAGTGACTAGGTTTCCCTGAGCATCCGACGAATCTCCGTCAAATGGACGGTCCTTCCATTTCATACGCATCGGATAATTACTGGAGATAAATAATTTTAATTAATATACTGATAAATTTACCTTTAATATATATTTATATATATTTTGAAAATGGGCAAGTTGCCACACTTGATTTTTTTGTCTTAGTTTCTATTCGAAGTTGGTTTTGGCTATTTAGTCGTTGAGCCCCTGTCCTTTTTTTTTCCTTTAATTCCTTGGAAGGTTTGGTGACTATTTCTTCTATATTAGAAACTATTATTTATTTAAATTCTAACTTTAATCTCACATTATTCATGTTTATTCATTTGGAAAAAAAAAGAATTAAGATGTTGGGAATGAGAAACTAGTTTCATTAAAGTTTACATTCAAATAATGAGGCATGATTAATTAAAATCTAACCGTAAAATTTTGGTTCATCGGCTTGGAAGAATTTGTGGTTGATGGTCATGGCATAATCAGCTTAAGATTGATAGGGAAATTGAGCACGACTCTGATGGATCTTATCTTTATTACATTTCGTCAAATAAATTGGGCGTTATCGGAGATGCAACACCTATCTTCTGCACAATTGATGTGGGGGGCTGAACATTTTCATAATACTTTCCACACGTCAATTGTCGTATAGAGCATCTAAGCAAAAGCAAAGACAGATGGGATGGTTCGGTGGAGTTGGGCAGTAGTCTTCACGTGCATAAAGTCGTACAGCCCATGCGCACCACCAGGTTGAATAACACAAGCTTTAATAATTGCCAAGCAGCGACGATGGCCGAACAGCAAACTTTAACTCCACCCTGGTTAACTCTTAACATCACTTCGTTCGATCTTCCTCCTCCTTTGCGTTTTAGATAGAGCAGAGAGAGAGAGCAGCATTAGAGCAACGATGGTGGACGTGTTGTTGGCACGTGTTAGGGAGGGAGATGCACGTACGGATTTGGAATTTGCAATGAGAAGCGTGAATTATTTCATTATTTTTGCAGAGAACAGAAAAGATGGTCATTACGGGGAGGTTATTAGTAGAGAGAGGTGACAGAGGAGGTGTCAGGCTCAACCATTGATTAGTGTGAGATCCGTCTAATCACTGAAATAAGCTCACCTTATCAAGTCATCCATGCTACACTAACGTGGAGTCAATGATCCCCTTAACATGCATATTTACATACAAATACACTTTTATATTAACTAGTACAGTTAATAAGGTGTAATTAATTAATGAAAATTGGATTTTTTTTTAGAATTGTCAAAGTGAGGTTCTTAGAAATAATTGATGATTAAGCTTATTAATCTTTATAAAATTAAGAGTCAGTTCATTTCTTGGAAAATAAATCGATTGAGGAAAACATTTCTCTTGAGGGAAAAAATTCTAAAATAAGGGGGTGTCTTCACTAATTCTCTTTTATCTCGCACTCTGACTAGCCCTCACTTCTTTTTTTTCATTTCTTTTAAATTCGTTTTTTTTTTTTTTCGCTTTTTCTCCCTCTTGACTGGTTCTGGGCCCTGGGGCCTCGGAGATGCTGATGATTGATGGACGGCGATGGTGGTAGATAGCTTGGACAATTCTCCGCAAGATGTGGGGTCCGAAGGTAATTTTAGTCCAAATAGAAATGGTGGAGTGGGGTCCACTTGTTTTAAATCAGCATCCTTAAGGTCAAGCAAAGGAGGACGTGAGGGGCATCTTAGGGCACATCAAT
Organism: Eucalyptus fibrosa; assembly: GCA_017140475.1. NCBI lineage: Eukaryota > Viridiplantae > Streptophyta > Magnoliopsida > Myrtales > Myrtaceae > Eucalyptus > Eucalyptus fibrosa. Next base: position 13,199,745 of record CM029511.1, read on the forward strand.
CTAGTAACGCCACATGTATAAATTAACGCTTCGTACCGCTTTCTCCCACCACCATTGCATCGTCTAAATGATTTCTTCCTCGCTCTAGAAACCCTCTCTTTCGCCTGATCTTCTGCGGCTGTTCTTTATGTTGGAACCGCCGCGTGCGCATCGTATTGAATCCTTCCTCTTCTTCAGTCATTGTCGTTTCCGGGTTCCATCAGTTTCGCCTTCCGCCGAATGTATAAATTTTTAACTCTCGTTTCTCCGCAAAGGAGAAGGAAAGAAAACCAGAACGGTAGAAGTCAAACGGGGGGAAAATGGAGGATGCTGCTGCGTCTGTAGCTTGCGAGGTGGCAAAGTGCCTGGTGGATCCGGTTGGTCGGCACTGCGGCTACGTAATATATACCGACCGCTACGTTCGCCAACTTAACGGTGAAGTTAAGGAGCTGGATCACAGGAGGCAAAGGGTGCAGCATTCCATCAATGAAGCTGAAAGAAACTTGAGGCCAATCGAAGCAGACGTCAGCGAATGGATAAAGAAAGAGAAGACCGTCACCGAGAAGGCGCACGACGTGCTGAATGACGATGAAAGAGCTAAGAAAACTTGCTTCTACGGGTGGCTTCCCAACCCGAAGGTTCGATATCGTCTCGGCAAAGAGGCGAGCAGGACAGTCAACGACATCAAGGAGCTCATTGCGCGGGGTCAATTCGAGAAGGTTGACTTCGAGAATCCTCCACCGGGGCTTGTTGGCGGTGCTTCCGACGTGAATTCGTCGGCCGGTGATGGGGGCGACTTTATCACCGATTCACGAGCTTCCGTCTTTCAGGGCATAATGAAAGCTCTGAATGATGAGAAGGTAAAAGTGGTTGGGGTCTACGGGCCTGGCGGCGTGGGGAAGACTACGCTAATGGAGGAAGTTGAAAAGAAACTCAGGGACGAGAAGATATTGTTCCACTTGATCGCTAAAACGAAAGTATTGCAGAATCCGAACTTGAAGAATATCCAAGATGATATCGCTTACTTCTTGAGTCTGGATCTGAATGATGAGAAAAGCCCAGTCGGGAGAGCAGATCGTCTGTCAAAGAAATTACAAAGCGATCCAACGAAGAAGATTCTCATAATATTGGACGATTTGTGGGATAAACTCGATTTGAAGGCAGTCGGAATTCCATTAGGAAACGAGAGCATGGGATGCAAGTTGCTGCTCACATCAAGATATAAAGATGTGCTACTACGGCAAAATATGCGTGCCTCTCCCATATTTCATCTTAAAGGTTTAGAGGACGACGAAGCTTTAAGCCTATTTGAAAAGACGGTCGGCAACAGGCTCAAAGATGATGAGGAATTGAAAGTAATAGCGCCTCAAGTGGTCAAGAAGCTTGCAGGTTTGCCTCTTCTAATTAACTCTGTCGCGAACACCTTGAGAGATAGCGATGTGTATGCATGGAGAAATGCGCTGATAAAAATAGACGAGAAAGAGAAGGACACCATAGTGAAGTTGAGTTACGACCATTTGAAAAGTGAGGATGCCAAGTCCTTATTCTTGCTCTGCGGTCTTATTGGCGGGACTATTCGAGTCGAAACTCTGCTGATACTAGGCATGGGTTTGGGCTTGTTTGAGGAATTTAGAAGGACGATGCAAGATGCAAGGGATAGATTGAATACTACGCTTGATAAACTCCGTTCCGCTTGTTTGCTGCTAGATGATGGCGATGACAATGAAAACGTGACCATACATGATCTTTACAGCGAGGTGATCATCTCAACTCCATTTAGAGGTCAAAATTCCTTAATGATGAATAGCAATTATGGTTCATGGCCAAAGGAAAAGCTTGAGAAATGTTGGGCAATATGCCTAGTTGATGTTGGCAAAGATAGGCTTGTTGAACTAAAGACGTGTCGGTTTCCTGACTTGAAGATACTCATGTTGTCTCAACCAGAAAATTGGCGTTGGATGCAAGAACACCAACATGAAGTGGAAGGTTGCTCCGGACTACTAGATTTCACATACATAAAGAAGCTCCAAGTCCTATATTTTCGCTCCATGCATATCACCACTTTACCTTCCTCGATTGAAATCCTCAAGAACCTCCAATCGTTATATTTAGACCATTGCAAGGTGGAGGATGTGGCAATTCTTGGTAATCTCGAAGCATTGCAGTTTCTCAGCTTTGCGGGGTCCAAAATTCAGAGGCTACCTAAAGAAATCGGGAAACTGACAAATTTGAAATTGTTGAATCTAAGTTACTGCTACATGCTTCAAATAATTGAGCCCAATGTCCTAAAAGCCTTAACCAACTTAGAAGAGTTACATATGAAGGAAAGCTTTGATGAATGGATGGGCAAAGATGAAATATTGTCGGGATCGTATAATGTTAGGCTTGCCGAGTTGGAAAGCTTGAAAAAGCTAAGTGCTTTGGAAATATCAATCTCTAATCCCACCATACTCTTAGAGGTTGGTGACCTGCCATTTGGGAACCTAAAAAGATTTTGGATCGACATAGGAAATGTTAATGGGAGGGAATTTGAAGGTTTGAGAACCATGAAGCTCAAATTGGAAGGGTGCAATGGTATTCTTTCGAAAGAATGGGTTCAGAAAGCTCTACAAAAGACTCAACACTTGCATTTGGACGGATTGAGAGAGTTTGAGAAGAATACTCACGAGTTGTGCATCCAAGGACTTCTGCAACTAAAGCATCTCGACATTCAGAACAGCCCATCAGTCAAGTGCATTGCCAGTTCATCCAATAGTGCTTTTACTATTTTAGAGTCTTTGTTCCTAAAAAATCTTATTAGTTTGGAGAAGATATGCCATGGCGACATCGCTGCAGAGTACTTCAGCAAACTAAAAGCTGTGATAGTCAAGAATTGCAATCGATTGAAATACTTGTGGCGTCTTTCACGAATGCAAAAACTTGTACAATTAGAAGAGATTGAAGTACGGAAATGTGACTCAATGCGAGCCATTGTCACGATTGATTCAAGAAAAGATATATTCCATGCTGATTACGGAGTTGAGTTGTCTAACGTACGTCGTCTGTATTTGGCCAATTTACCAAATATGATGAGCTTTTGCACAGGAGCTAAAACGACATCAGAGGGTGCTCCAATTCAGGTAACTTCATTTTCTCCTCATGTCAGTTTGTCTTAAGGACTCTTAATCAATAACTTTTGATTATTAATCTTGCAAAGGCTACCGATATCATACTATTATTGGGGGATTTAGGATAAGGTGATATTGGTTTTCACCTAGCATCTAGCATATTGCATTAACCTTTGATTATTTGTACATTTTGATGTTTGAATCACAAATAAAAATTCCTCTCGAATGAACCACATACTGCAGATTTTCCTTCACATTCAACTATAGGTAGAGGGACCGACCAAAAAAAAAAAACTATAGGTAGAGGGGAGCCTCTTCCTATGACTGCTTTTTATTTCAATTTTTTCCAATTTTAGATAATTGCACTAATTAATTGGGCTCAAGGGTTTATAATATGACTAATTTATTACTCATGTAACATTTCTAATGAGTAGAAGAAACAGTGTATTGAACGAATGAACGAAATAAAACAATTTAAAAATGAATAAAGCAACCTCCAGAGATTAAATAAACAGAAGGTGAAAGAAGAGCCACGTAACAAAGAAAGTCCACATAGTTCATGTCCCAACTTCATGCAAGTTGGAACTGATTTCAACACATCATGCCAACATTACCGTGTCAACGTAAGCTATTTTGGGGACATTTCCTTCTCCATTTTTTCAGGCTCGATAGAAGATCTTAAGCTTTCGCTCTCCATTCAATTGAGTTTTAAATATCTTATATCGATCGATTAAGCTTTCGAGGTTTTTAAAAGCAATAATCCCACTTGTACACTTTGGGTCCATTCATATTCTTTCAGGCAGGGGTTAAGGATGGAGGAGGAAGAGGAGATGAAGGAATAGAGTTAGTACCCACTACTTCAGATTTACAGAATACCTATTCAAATTCCCTCTTTGATGGAAAGGTAAACATCCCTTCTCTTGAGATTTTACCCATAATAGCCATAGCCACTAGGTACGCTAGGGTAGGTAACAATATCCCTTTGCAGATTCTTATTTGGTTTATTTGTCAAAACGTGTTCACAATTTATAACTACATTTGTTAGTGAATCTTCCACTGCATTAGATTGGTGGTTAGGATTAGGCCAAATTATCAAATTTTTCAAATCCGTAATTCGACGCATAACTCTTATGAGCAGACTAGTTTACCAAACTTGGAGGACTTAGAGCTTAACTCGGCAGGATCCTTCAAAAGGATATGGCAAGATGAACTCTCCAAAAGTTACTTCCACAAATTGGCCACAATCACCGTTGAAAATTGCTCTGACCTACTCCAAATCTTCCCTACGACAATAATAGGGAGATTGCACAACCTGCAAAGTGTCAAGATAAAAAACAATCCATCCTTGAAAGCACTGTTTGATTTTGGGTCCGTAGATTCAAATGCGGAACAAAAGGCGGTATTGCTCCCTGAATTGGTAAGCATCGACGTGGAAAGCTGTCCCTCCTTGGAATCGTTGTTTAATTGTGCATCCCATGATTCAAATGGGGAACGCAAAATTATATTGCTCCCCAAATTGGAGAGAGTGATGGTGAGTGGCGCAACAAAGCTGAGACACGTGATCATGAGCCACTCCCAAATAGTTTTGGGTTTTCCTAGTCTTAAAACTTTCAGGGTTGAGAAATGCTCTGACTTGGAATATCTCTTCCCTAAATATACGGCCACAACTTTGGAGAAACTTGAGTGGCTAGCAATTAGTAAATGCGAACAGATGAAGGAAGTGATTCTCGAGAAAGAAGCTAGTTCATCAGAGGAAAAAATGATGAGTTTCCCTTGCTTAAGTCGCTTAACACTTCAGGGGCTCGATAACTTGATTAGTTTTAGTTCAGGAAGTGTCAAGAGGCAGCTAGGCGAGACAGTCGAAGAAAATGATGAATCACCACAACCGTTCTTCAATGAGATGGTTCGTTTCATTCTTTACTGTGATCATTCGTATTCTTGCATTATCATGTTTTATAATGAAGACTGTAATAAATTTGTCCTACTTACCCTCCTCTCTCAACTTATCCTTGTGCAGGTCACATTTCCCAATATGGGAAAGTTAGAAATTGAAGGCGTTCCTTGCAAAGTGCTGTGGAACAATCATGTTCCGACTGATTCCATAGTTTGTTCCCACCGATTCCTTTCAAAAAATATCATGGTTCAAAATTGTCCATCCTTGAAATCTCTGTTTGATTTTGGGTTCGTAGATTCAAATGCGGAACAAAAGGCGGTATTGCTCCCTGAATTGGTAAGCATCGACGTGGAAAGTTGTCCCTCCTTGGAATCATTGTTTAATTGTGCATCCCTTGATTCAAATGGGGAATGCAAAATTATATTGCTCCCCAAATTGGAGAGAGTGATGGTGTGTAGAGCAAAAAAGCTGAGACACGTGATCATGAGCCACTCCCAAATAGTTTTGGGTTTTCCTAGTCTTAAAACTTTAAGGGTTGAGAATTGCTCTGACTTGGGATATCTCTTCCCTAAATATACGGCCACAACTTTGGAGAAACTTGAGCGGCTAGCAATTAGTAAATGCGAACAGATGAAGGAAGTGATTCTCGAGAAAGAAGCTAGTTCATCGTGAGGCAAAAGTGATGAGTTTCCCTTGCTTAAGTCGCTTAACACTTCAGGGGCTCGATAACTTGATTAGTTTTAGTTCAGGAAGTGTCAAGAGGCAGCTAGGCGAGACAGTCGAAGAAAATGATGAATCACCACAACCGTTGTTCAATGAGATGGTTCGTTCCATTCTTTACTGTGATCATTCGTATCTTGCATTATCATGTTTTATAATGAAGAATGTAATGAATTTTTCCTACTTATCCTCCTCTCTCACCTTATCCTTGTGCAGGTCACATTTCCCAATATGGGAAAGTTAGAAATTGAAGGCGTTCCTTGCAAAGTGCTGTGGAACAATCATGTTTGGACCGATTCCATTGTTTGTTCCCACCGATTCGTTTTTAAAAATATTAAGGTTAAAAATTGTCCATCCTTGAAATCGCTGTTTGATTTTGGGTCCGTAGATTCAAATGTGGAACAAAAGGCGGTATTGCTCCCTGAATTGGTAAGCATCCACGTGGAAAGCTGTCCCTCCTTGGAATCGTTGTTTAATTGTGCGTCCCTTGATTCAAATAGGGAACACCTAATTATATTGCTCCCCAAATTGGAGAGAGTGATGGTGTGTAGAGCAAAAAGCTGAGACACGTGATCATGAGCCACTCCCAAATAGTTTTGGGTTTTCCTAGTCTTAAAACTTTAAGGGTTGAGAATTGCTCTGACTTGGGATATCTCTTCCCTAAATATACGGCCACAACTTTGGAGAAACTTGAGCGGCTAGCAATTAGTAAATGCGAACAGATGAAGGAAGTGATTCTCGAGAAAGAAGCTAGTTCATCAGAGGCAAAAGTGATGAGTTTCCCTTGCTTAAGTCGCTTAACACCTCAGGGGCTCGATAACTTGATTAGTTTTAGTTCAGGAAGTGTCAAGAGGCAGCTAGGCGAGACAGTCGAAGAAAATGATGAACCACCACAACCGCTGTTCAATGAAATGGTTCGTTCCATTCTTTACTGTGATCATTCGTATTCTTGCATTATCATGTTTTATAATGAATAATGTAATGAATTTTTCCTACTTATCCTCCTCTCTCACCTTATCATTGCGCAGGTCACATTTCCCAATATGGGAAAGTTAGAAATTGAAGGCGTTCCTTGCAAAGTGTTATGGAACAATCATGTTCGGACCGATTCCATTGTTTGTTCCCACCGATTCGTTTTAAAACATATCGAGGTTAAAAATTGTCCATCCTTGAAATCGCTGTTTGATTTTGGGTCCGTAGATTCAAATGCGGAAGAAAAGGCGGTATTGCTCCCTGAATTGGTAAGCATCAACGTGGAAAGTTGTCCCTCCTTGGAATCATTGTTTAATTGTGCGTCCCTTGATTCAAATGGGGAACACAAAATTATATTGCTTCCCAAATTGGAGGGAGTGGCGGTGAGTGGAGCAAAAAAGCTGAGACACGTGATCATGAGTCACTCCCAAATAGTTTTGGGTTTTCCTAGTCTTAAAATTTTCAAGGTTGAGAATTGCTCTGACTTGGGATATCTCTTCCCTAAAAATATGGCCACAACTTTGGAGAAACTTGAGTGGCTAGCAATTAATAAATGCGAACAGATGAAGGAAGTGATTCTCGAGAAAGAAGCTAGTTCATCAGAGGCAAAAGTGATGAGTTTCCCTTGCTTAAGTCGCTTAACACTTCAGGGGCTCGATAACTTGATTAGTTTTAGTTCAGGAAGTGTCAAGAGGCAGCTAGGCGAGACAAAAAAGAAAATGATGAATCACCACAACCGCTATTCAATGAGATGGTTCGTTCCATTCTTTATCGTGATCATTCGTAATCTTGTATTATCATATTTTATAATGAAGAATGTAATGAATTTGTCCGACTTATCCTCCTCTCTCACCTTATCATTGTGCAGGTCACATTTCCCAATATGGGAAAGTTAGAAATTGAAGGCGTTCCTTGCAAAGTGCTGTGGAACAATCATGTTCGGACCAATTCCATTGTTTGTTCCCACCGATTCGTTTTAAAAAATATTAAGGTTAAAAATTGTCCATCCTTGAAATTGCTGTTTGATTTTGGGTCCGTAGATTCAAATGCGGAACAAAAGGCGGTATTGCTCCCTGAATTGGTAAGCATCCACGTGGAAAGCTGTCCCTCCTTGGAATCGTTGTTTAATTGTGCGTCCCTTGATTCAAATAGGGAACACCTAATTATATTGCTCCCCAAATTGGAGAGCGTGATGGTGAGTGGAGCAAAAAAGCTGAGACACGTGGTCATGAGCCACTCCCAAATAGTTTTGGGTTTTCCTAGTCTTAAAACTTTCAGGGTTGAGAATTGCTTTGACTTGGGATATCTCTTCCCTAAGTATACAGCCGCAACTTTGGAGAAACTTGAGTGGCTAGCAATTAGTAAATGCGAACAGATGAAGGAAGTGATTCTCGAGAAAGAAGCTAGTTCATCAGAGGCAAAAGTGATGAGTTTCCCTTGCTTAAGTCGCTTAACACTTCAGGGGCTCGATAACTTGATTAGTTTTAGTTCAGGAAGTGTCAAGAGGCGGCTAGGCGAGACAATCGAAGAAAATGATGAATCACCACAACCGCTGTTCAATGAGATGGTTTGTTCCATTCTTTACCGTGATCATTCGTATTCTTGCATTATCATGTTTTATAATGAAGAATGTAATGAATTTGTGCTACTTATCCTGCTCTCACACCTTATCCTTGTGCAGGTCACATTTCCCAATATGGGAAAGCTAGAAATTGAAGGCGTTCCTTGCAAAGTGCTATGGAACAATCATGTTCGGACCGATTCCATTGTTTGTTCCCACCGATTCGTTTTAAAACATATCGAGGTTAAAAATTGTCCATCCTTGAAATCACTGTTTGATTTTGGGTCCGTAGATTCAAATGCGGAAGAAAAGGCGGTATTGCTCCCTGAATTGGTAAGCATCGACGTGGAAAGTTGTTTCTCCTTGGAATCGTTGTTTAATTGTGCGTCCCTTGATTCAAATGGGGAACACAAAATTATATTGCTTCCCAAATTGGAGGGAGTGGTGGTGAGTGGAGCAAAAAAGCTGAGACACGTGATCATGAGTCACTCCCAAATAGTTTTGGGTTTTCCTAGTCTTAAAACTTTCAAGGTTGAGAATTGCTCTGACTTGGGATATCTCTTCCCTGAATATACGGCCACAACTTTGGAGAAACTTGAGTGGCTAGCAATTAATAAATGCGAACAGATGAAGGAAGTGATTCTCGAGAAAGAAGCTAGTTCATCAGAGGCAAAAGTGATGAGTTTCCCTTGCTTAAGTCGCTTAACACTTCGGGGGCTCGATAACTTGATTAGTTTTAGTTCGGGAAGTGTCAAGAGGCGGCTAGGCGAGACAAATCGAAGAAAATGATGAATCACCACAACCGCTGTTCAATGAGATGGTTCGTTCCATTCTTTACTGTGATAATTCGTATTCTTGCATTATCATGTTTTATAATGAAGAATGTAATGAATTTTTCCTACTTATCCTCCTCTCTCACCTTATCCTTGTGCAGGTCACATTTCCCAATATGGGAAAGTTAGAAATTGAAGGCGTTCCTTGCAAAGTGCTATGGAACAATTATGTTCGGACCAATTCCATTGTTTGTTCCCACCGATTCGTTTTAAAAGATATCGAGGTTAAAAATTGTCCATCCTTGAAATCGCTGTTTGATTTTGGGTCCGTAGATTCAAATGCGGAACAAAAGGCGGTATTGCTCCCTGAATTGGTAAGCATCGACGTGGAAAGCTGTCCCTCCTTGGAATCGTTGTTTAATTGTGCGTCCCTTGATTCAAATGGGGAATACAAAATTATATTGCTTCCCAAATTGGAGGGAGTGGTGGTGAGTGGAGCAAAAGCTGAGACACGTGATCATGAGCCACTCCCAAATAGTTTTGGATTTTCCTAGTCTTAAAACTTTCAAGGTTGAGAATTGCTCGACTTGGGATATCTCTTCCCTAAATATACGGCCACAACTTTGGAGAAACTTGAGTGGCTAGCAATTAGTAAATGCAAACAGATGAAGGAAGTGATTCTCGAGAAAGAAGCTAGTTCATCAGAGACAAAAGTGATGAGTTTCCCTTGCTTAAGTCGCTTAACACTTCAAGGGCTCGATAACTTGATTAGTTTTAGTTCAGGAAGTGTCAAGAGGCGGCTAGGCGAGACAGTCGAAGAAAATGATGAATCACCACAACCGCTGTTCAATGAGATGGTTCGTTCCATTCTTTACTGTGATAATTCGTATTCTTGCATTATCATGTTTTATAATGAAGAATGTAATGAATTTTTCCTACTTATCCTCCTCTCTCACCTTATCCTTGTGCAGGTCACATTTCCCAATATGGGAAAGTTAGAAATTGAAGGCGTTCCTTGCAAAGTGCTATGGAACAATTATGTTCGGACCAATTCCATTGTTTGTTCCCACCGATTCGTTTTAAAAGATATCGAGGTTAAAAATTGTCCATCCTTGAAATCGCTGTTTGATTTTGGGTCCGTAGATTCAAATGCGGAACAAAAGGCGGTATTGCTCCCTGAATTGGTAAGCATCGACGTGGAAAGTTGTCCCTCCTTGGAATCGTTGTTTAATTGTGCATCCCTTGATTCAAATGGGGAATGCAAAATTATATTGCTCCCCAAATTGGAGAGAGTGATGGTGTGTAGAGCAAAAAAGCTGAGACACGTGATCATGAGCCACTCCCAATTAGTTTTGGGTTTTCCTAGTCTTAAAACTTTAAGGGTTGGGAATTGCTCTGACTTGGGATATCTCTTCCCTGAATATACGGCCACAACTTTGGAGAAACTTGAGTGGCTAGCAATTAGTAAATGCGAACAGATGAAGGAAGTGATTCTCGAGAAAGAAGCTAGTTCATCGTGAGGCAAAAGTGATGAGTTTCCCTTGCTTAAGTCACTTAACACTTCGGGGCTCGATAACTTGATTAGTTTTAGTTCAGGAAGTGTCAAGAGGCGGCTAGGCGAGACAAATAAGTCGAAGAAAATGATGAATCACCACAACCGCTGTTCAATGAGATGGTTCGTTCCATTCTTTACTGTGATCATTCGTATTCTTGCATTATCATGTTTTATAATGAATAATGTAATGAATTTTTCCTACTTATCCTCATCTCTCACCTTATCCTTGTGCAGGTCACATTTCCCAATATGGGAAAGTTAGAAATTGAAGGCGTTCCTTGCAAAGTGCTATGGAACAATTATGTTCGGACCAATTCCATTGTTTGTTCCCACCGATTCGTTTTAAAAGATATCGAGGTTAAAAATTGTCCATCCTTGAAATCGCTGTTTGATTTTGGGTCCTTAGATTCAAATGCGGAACAAAAGGCGGTATTGCTCCCGAATTGGTAAGCATCGACGTGAAAGCTGTCCCTCCTTGGAATCGTTGTTTAATTGTGCGTCCCTTGATTCAAATGGGGAATACAAAATTATATTGCTTCCCAAATTGGAGGGAGTGGTGGTGAGTGGAGCAAAAAAGCTGAGACACGTGATCATGAGCCACTCCCAAATAGTTTTGGGTTTTCCTAGTCTTAAAACTTTCAAGGTTGAGAATTGCTCTGACTTGGGATATCTCTTCCCTAAATATACGGCCACAACTTTGGAGAAACTTGAGTGGCTAGCAATTAGTAAATGCGAACAGATGAAGGAAGTGATTCTCGAGAAAGAAGCTAGTTCATCAGAGGCAAAAGTGATGAGTTTCCCTTGCTTAAGTTACTTAACACTTCAGGGGCTCGATAACCTGATTAGTTTCAATTCAGGAAGTGTCAAGAGGCAGTTAGGTGAGACAGCCGAAGAAAATGATGAATCGCCGCAACCGTTGTTCAATGAGATGGTTCGTTCTATTCTTTACTGTGATCATTTGTATTCTCCTATTATCTTGTTTTATATTGAAGAATGTAATGAATTTGTCCTACTTATCCTCCTCTCTCACCTTATGCTTGTGCAGGTCACATTTCCCAATATGGGAAAGTTAGAAATTGAAGGCGTTCCTTGCAAAGTGCTATGGAACAATCATGTTCCCACCGATTCCATTGTTTGTTCTCACCGATTCCTTTTACAAAATATCAAGGTTAAAAATTGTTCTTCCTTGAAATCGCTGTTTGATTTTGTGTCCGTAGATTCAAATGCGGAACAAAAGGCGGCATTGCTCCCTGAATTGGTAAACATCGACGTGGAAAGCTGTCCCTCCTTGGAATCGTTGTTTAATTGTGTGTCCCTTGATTCAAATGGGGAACACAAAATTATATTGCTTCCCAAATTGGAGAGAGTGGTGGTGAGTGGAGCAAAAAAGCTGAGACACGTGATCATGAGCCACTCCCAATTAGTTTTGGGTTTTCCTAGTCTTAAAACTTTCGGGGTTGAGAATTGCTCGACTTGGGATATCTCTTCCCTAAATATACGGCCACAACTTTGGAGAAACTTGAGTGGCTAGCAATTAGTAAATGCGAACAGATGAAGGAAGTGATTCTCGAGAAAGAAGCTAGTTCATCAGAGGCAAAAGTGATGAGTTTCCCTTGCTTAAGTCACTTAACACTTCAGGGGCTCGATAACTTGATTAGTTTTAGTTCAGGAAGTGTCAAGAGGCGGCTAGGCGAGACAGTCGAAGAAAATGATGAATCACCACAACCGCTGTTCAATGAGATGGTTCGTTCCATTTTTTACTGTGATCATTCGTATTCTTGCATTATCATGTTTTATAATGAAGAATGTAATGTATTTGTCCTACTTATCCTCCTCTCTCACCTTATCCTTGTGCAGGTCACATTTCCCAATATGGGAAAGTTAGAAATTGAAGGCGTTCCTTGCAAAGTGCTATGGAACAATCATGTTCCCACCAATTCCATTGTTTGTTCCCACCGATTCCTTTCAAAAAATATTGAGGTTAAAAATTGTCCATCCTTGAAATCGCTGTTTGATTTTGTGTCCGTAGATTCAAATGCGGAACGAAAGGTGGTATTGCTCCCTGAATTGGTATGCATCGACGTGGAAAGCTGTTCCTCCTTGGAATCGTTGTTTAATTGTGCGTCCCTTGATTCAGATGGGGAACACAAAATAATATTGCTCCCCAAATTGGAGAGAGTGATGGTGAGTGGAGCAAAAAAGCTGAGACACGTGGTCATGAGCCAATCCCAAATAGTTTTGGGTTTTCCTAGTCTTGAAATTGTCAGGGTTAAGAATTGCTCTGACTTGGGATATCTCTTCCCTAATTATACGGCCACAACTTTGGAGAAACTTAAGTGGCTAACAATTAGTAAATGCGAACAGATGAAGGAAGTGATTCTCGAGAAAGAAGCTAGTCCATCAGAGGCAAAAGTGATGAGTTTCCCTTGCTTAAGTTACTTAACACTTCAGGGGCTCGATAACCTCATTAGTTTCAGTTCAGGAAGTTGTTCATATTATTTTTCCTCCTTAAAAGATCTAAGAATTCTGGGGTGCTATAACTTTGGAGCGTTCATCCCAAGTCCCATAAGTGTCAAGAGGCAGCGAGGCGAGATGGTCGAAGAAAATGATGAATCGCCACAACCGTTGTTCAATGAGATGGTTTGTTCTATACTTTATCGTAATCATTTGTATTCTGGCTTTATCATGTTTTATAATGAAGAATGTAATAAATTTGTTTTGCTTATCCTCCTTTCTCACGTTATCCTCATGCAGGTTACATTTCCTATTATAACAAGTCTCAAAATTGAGGGCCTTTGGTGCAAAGAGCTATGGAACAATCAAATTCCCACCGATTCCTTTCAAAAGTTGGAATCTCTTGAATTGAATAACTGTGACTATCTTCAACGTATTGCCACTTCGTATATGTGGAAGAAGTTGCTGCGCTGTCTCGAGAAACTAGAAGTGATTTCATGCCGTTTGATCGAGATCATATACGATGGTGTTGGGATGGATGCAGAGAGTGGTAGATTGAGGAGGCTGGTTTTGCGTGATCTTGAAAACTTGAGGGGCATTTGGCAGTCCGATAGTCTCCCAAACATCCCATTCCCAAATTTGAGAGACGTAGAGGCTATGAGGTGCCCCCGTTTGGAAGTGCTCTTCCCTACCTTCACGGCAAAATTTCTCAAGCAAATCGAAAAGCTGGTGGTGGAGTCATGTGAAGATATGAAACAAGTTGCTGGCCATGAAAAATGGGAAGAAGGGACCTGCACCACAATCACCTTCTCTGAGTTAACTACTCTTAGAGTCTTCAAGTTGCCGAAATTCAGGAGCTTCTTACCTGAGAAATACTCTCTGAAATTGCCGTGCTCCGAGGACTTCCCATCCTTGCAAGTCTTGAGTATAGAAAGCTGTGGAGGAAAGCCGGACCAAGTCCTTGGTAATTGGGGATTCCACGAAATGGAACCAAATTCACATGCATTTATAGAACTCCAGGTATTCCTTCAATATTTCATTTCTTTGGTTTTTTCCCTATGTTCCTTTGAATAAATAGCTAAAACACAATTCTTAGTGGGACCCACACATACTCTACATCACGTGGTCCTCTCTCTCTCTCTCAGGGTGCGTTTGGCAACTTGCCAAATAGTAACAATTTCCGTTCGTGTTCTCGGAAGTAGATTTAAAACAGCAAATGATTTAGAAAAATTTTTATTCTCGAAACAAATTTATATTTTTTTGTTCCCGAAAGTAGATTTGGAACATAATTAAGAAGTAAAAAAAAGGTTGATTCTTTATTTCCGAGAACAATTTTAGAATCAAGCCAACTCATTTTTTTCTCTTTTCTCTTCTTTCTTCTATTTCTTATTCCCCTCTCTTCTCTTCTTCAATTGCGTTGTCCATCGTCGCTGGTCGCCGGTGATCTCGCTAGGCTAGGGCAAGGTCCGACAAGCTCGCCAGAAGCTCGCTAGGCCATCGGCAAGGTTTGTTTTCACTAGATCTAGCGCGGCCGAGCCTTGTCGGTGGCTACGCGAGTCTTGCTTGGGCCTCCCCCGGCCATCGATGAGCCTTGCCTAACTAGTCGACCTTGCCCCACTGGTAGCTGGCGAGACTGCTTGCCCAACCAAGGCTTAACCGACGAGGTGTGGCCTTGGTGAGGGCCGGTGATGCTATGGCGAGGTCGTCGGCCCTCATCTGGCTGGTTGCCAATCATCCCAAGGTCGGCAATCGGCGACCCTTGAAGAAGAAGAGGAGAAAGGAAAAAAAGAAGAAAAGAAGAAAAAGGAAAAATGTAATAAAATTATTAAAAAATTAGAAAATGATTTTAAGTATAAATTTTGAAGACGATACCAAACACAATTCTATTCTGAGAATTGAAATTTTGGACAGCTTACCAAACAAACTTAAAATGCTTAGAAATTGTTGCCGAACGTAATAAAAAATAATAATATCTAATAAGAAATTGTTTCTAAAGGAGTGTGTTACCAAATATGCCCATTGTGTCTAGCTCTCTTACTTGCTCTCTTCAACTAACCATCTATCGATTCCCTTTTATGCTCAGGAACCATACTTTTTGGAGTCCCCTTGATCTTCATTCCTTGTTCATTCTCCCTTTCCATCGCCCTCCATCCACGAACAATCACCGCCGAGAGTCCATCGCTGGCCACCACACGATATGGTGCGCTGAGAAGGGACAAAGGATAGAGAGCATTAATCGAAGGCTCTCGGTGATTTCGATTGAATCCTTTCCTCTCACTTTGCTGCTAGTCGTCGCCACTTCCAGATCACCACCTGTTCCACTGCCATGAAGAAGTTTTGTAATGCCGGAGTGCTTGAACTTCGATCATGGCTGCCTGCTTCGACGATTCCATTTCTTGATGTTGCTTATGTTATCTCCTTGCTCATGTTCGATGTCAATCACTATAGCTAATTGTTCTTCATTCAACTAAACCATGTATGCTTTGTTTTCCATTGCTATTGTTACTGTCTATGTGCAAATTGACTGTGTGATTGAGGTTATATCAATGATTTGAACTAGTGCTCTTCTGCCGAAATGTGTACCATCTATTTGATGAAATTATTGAACTAAATTTGTGTGTATTTTGATTCATTTCTTGACTCAATTCTTGATCTATTACGGTCATACAAGTATATTTGAGTTTTGTTGCTTCATAAGAAAAACCATAGGTATTCAATTTTGAAGTTCTTTTGAATCTGCTGGAACCTTGTCAATGCATGCTGATTCACGACTGTTGTGTTGCAGCCCTAAACTAATGCGATTCTGCTCAAGTAAAAATGTGCGGTGATATAAGATTGTGTTATGATGACTTTCATGTTCGCTTGGGAAAGAAATTATGGCATGAATGAATGAAATTCTACTAGAAATCAATCTGTAGATGCTGACTCTGTCTTGATATCCCTGATTTGGTGGGCTGTCAATTCCATCTTGAGACTAGTTTGGTTATGGGATCAAATATTCTCATGCTAGGAAAGTAATATGGTGAATCTCATGCCAATTTTGTGAGAATTATAGTCATATGGCTTGTAGGAAGATATGGCTTCAATTTCATGTCTATTAGTCATCAAACGATCACGATTTGTGGTCACGTATGCTCTGTTATGATTCTGAACGTGTGCTGGAATTTTTGGAATGAGCATGAATCACATGGATTTTGTCTTTGGTTTGGTTGCCTTTTTGATTGCCCGTGGATAAATGATATGGCATGTGCATGATTAAATTGATGAGATGTGTGCTTGATATTGCCATGAGAGTCTTGGCCTTATAACTGATTTAGCGGACTCTGGTGTTAATTGAAGTTTAATTGCATGATTCTTGCAATTCCTCTACTAGCACACATATTCTAAAGGTGATATGGTATACTAAGCCAGATCCAAGGAAATCTCTCAAAAAAGCTGGGCATTGAAGCTCCTTGAAATATCGCATGTACGACACTTGCCAACAAAGTATATATCTTCTCGCCCTCTCCTTCGGCGCTCACAATTCAAGGCTTATTTATAAGAGCTATTGCTTAAATCTAATTGATCCTTTAACTGTGTGTGTTTGTGCCAACATATTGTACACAACACCAATTGCGACCCACTCGTTCATGATGTCATTTCCTTCCTTGGAGTGTTTACTAGCCACTGCTGTTCAAAATGATGTTTCAAAGATACGACTTTTATTTTCCTCCCTCCCTCATAGAACTCGCAAAAGCAACCCTCACCAGCACTACCAGTACCTGCCCTTGAAATCCATCAAGACCTGCCCATATGTTCCTCCAAGAGTAGGTGCATAGTTCAAATTGTCTCCCCTTTAGACCATTCTGTGATGAAGCTGCAGAGTTCCATCTATCTCCTTACAGCAGGTCTCCCAGTTGATTGTAGGTCCCGTGACTTGAAAATGTTGAATCTTTTCCCTATTAGATTATGCTATAAATCTCAAATGGAAAACACTTAGCCAAGAAGAACTTAAAAATGGTCATTAATTTTACAGAAAATTTCCCGACCTGCGTGTGCCAATTTTTTGGGTCATCTTCGTCCCTGACTTGTACTTTTTTGTCGCCATTGGGGCTTGTCGAGGGACAAAGTATCCATGAAATCCTGTCAAGCCTTAAGAGAGCATTCTTATGCCAACGCTTGACGTTTTTCAGCTTTGAACTAGTGCCACTTCACCACCTTTTTCCATCTCTGTTCGAAATTCTTCAATATGTCATACGCAGCTTGTCCCTCAACTTTGCAACGTAGATCATGCCATGGTTGCCTTGGGACATTGATGGTGGACTATAGTTGTCACCCAAAAAAGAAGAAGAAAAAAGCCATAATCAAATGATCAGAAAATAACGTTTACATGTGTTTACAGTGCTGAAGACAAACAGTAGCTTAATTACCGCAAATGTTGGGTTGTGAATGTCATTGTTAAAGATGGTGTCATGATCGTTATAGAGTCAATGCTCGTGAGTGTCGTATCGGCCATCACATAGGTCCAACCCACCAATGAAAACTGTTATTCTGTGGTTGTTTCCTGAGGCTTGAGTGTCGACTGTCTCCCGACGCTTGAGTGTCGAGAACCACGCACTTTTGGTGGTGCGTGTACAGGGTCCCCACCACCTGGACTACAAAAGATCCACACACCAACAAATTAAACCAAACATTTTCATAGATTTATGCTGGATTTCAATCGCATGTGCAGCCTCTGCAACACTATCAAATTCCCTCTTAGGTCAGGAAACACATGATATGATCTAGGACAGCATGTGACAAATCAATAAACTTCCACGGATTGTCTGATGAAAAGAGAACCTTTCCCATGAAATTATACCCAATTCAAATAATCAAGTAATAAACAACGAAAGCAATGCTTTTGATGCAATCAGACAACGAGATTTTGATTAAGAATCGACCTAAACATCTAAGGATACCTACCTGTTGCTTGAAAATGCTGAGTTTGGTGCTTGCATAACGAGGGGCAAGCACACAATGGATGCTAGAGTGTCGAAAAAACTTCTTCGCCTCTTCATCATGAGTTTGCATCACACCATCCTGCACTAACAACATGGCACATGGCGAGTCTCAATGATGAGAGATCTCAATAGAGAACTATCTTTTCCTAAGTTGATAAACGTATAGATTTTCTGTCACAAAGAGCATGGATTTGAAATTTGGCCAAGTGGTGGGTTGCACCATGAATAAGGATACTTATTCAAGAAAGAGCCATTATATAACATATTCTTCATTTGCATTTTGTAAAGGATAACTGAAAGAAAGAACTATTAAGGTCAAGATTTTGATTAGTCCAGCCTTTGTGTTAAAAAACAGAAAACTTCTTACCCTATAAATGTTCATTAAGCCAACAGTAAAAGTAAGAAAATCCTTTACTAACTATGCACCATTGATAAAAGGGTGATCCTTAAATGCAATGCTGGTAGAATAAAAAATGTGTTCGCATGCGGCTCTCATCATCATTGATGCATTAGTCGTAACTGGCATATGTCCTCCCAGCACTTGCCTTGCTCATAAATCTTCTCATCATCAAGCAAAATCTTAGGCAGCTTGCCCTTTGGGAAATGAGCATCTTGGTACAGTGTCACATCCCCACCTTTCCTAAGTGGAAAATATGTGTTTGGGACACCAACATAGTTTGGCCCAACCCCAACACCATCCTTGTATAAGGGGTTGTCATTGACCGGCCTGAATTGGATTGAGATGTGAAGTTCCAGGTAGGGCTTGAGAGGGCTCCCAAAGTTGCCAATTATCAGGAACCAATCATTGATCATGTTGCCAGACATGATCTTGGCCACTGGTATGTCCACGACCTCGATGAGCTCAGCCCCAAACACATCATTGTCCTTCACATGAAACTCCACTTTCACAACCGGATGCACCACGGGAATGCAAAACCACTCGTCCCACAGGGGGTTCTCGCAGTTCAGGATCACCCAGGTCTGGGCAACCGTGTCTCCCGCCAGGCAGACGGATACGTAGGGGTCACTCGTGATCATTGAGTTCTTCCCTGAGGAGCGGGCAGGGACAGGCCGCTGCCCATGTAACACAGGCACGCAGGGTGGCCCGAGCATGGAGCAGCACTGCCTTATTCTCTCCGAGGCCAGGTCCATGTTTGGGAGGGATTTGGCCTCCACTATGTACATGTCCAATTCGCCGTGCAAGAAGATTGGCCCTGTTGTGACGTTAAGCCCATTGAGTTTTCCCAGTTCAGTGTCTGCGTTCCCTGGGATTTCATCCTCGTTGCCCACGCTTCTTTGCGCCGGGTGCCAATCTTCCATCTTCTCAAGCACTTCTTGATCACCTCAATTTAACCCAAATTTGGGCAGACTTTCGCACCTAATAAAAGCTGATGCGGTCTGCTAAATTGAAACTCAGCTGCTCTAAAGGAAAGTACCGATTTGTTCACTTAATTTCTGAAACCCTCAACGAATTCGGTCTCTGCAGAATTAGGATCCGCAGGTGCTCCTTGCTGAAAATTACACGGAATTAGGGCGCATTATTTTTCTTGCGCATCAGAGAAAATGATCCCATTCGTAAGTTCATTAAAAGTGGCACAAGAAAATCTTTAATAACTCTTCCAAAAAGAACAACGATTAACAGATCTTGTAATTCAAGGAAATGACAATCCTCATATCACAATTGATCGATAGGTAAAAACAGTATGCCCGGAAATCTGAAGCCTTGGGGAAATAGCTTGACGAGAAGGAAAAAGAGTGAAAAGGAGAGTTACCTGGTGTTGGAAAAAGCAAGGAGGACCCAGAATTGGGGAGACGAAAAGACGCCAGACAATGGAAAAAGAGCTTTGCAAGGTTTTTGCAAATTTTTCAGCCTAAAAAGTCTGAGATTTTTTACCACACATTAGCCGTAAGTGCTGAACTCATGCTTCCTAGCCAAACATTGCTTAATTACGGCCTCTAACTAACGAAGAACAAGCAAATTGAATAACAAATTCCTCAACGAATCACCGTCTTCAATGAGTTTCACTCAATGGCAGAACCATTTCCCACACACTGTGCAGAAATAAACGACGCAAGCGAAAAGAGAGATCAACCTGATGTTGAGCCCTTTGGCACAAGTCTCCTCGTAGGTGCGAACCATCTCCTCGGGCGTGGTATTGGGGTCCTTGGGGAAGTCCATGGTGATGAGCCAGGGGTTGAAGTCACACCCCTCGAAGAGCACCGTGTCCGGATCGATCTTATCGCCGTCGTTGTAGCCGCCGGCGTCGTAGGCCAGCGACCGCGAGAAGAACAGCGACGCCGCCGCCGCCGCCGCCGCCGCCGACGAGGAGCGAGGCCGCAGCGCGGTTGCCGCGGGAGGCGGCGCCGCAGGCCGCGACGGAGACGGCGCGGGCGCGGGGGCCGCGGAGGGCGGGCGGCGGCGAGGCGAGGGCTCGCCGGAAGCGGACCAAGCGCATCGCCATGGCTGCTGTTGGAGGAGCTTTTCTCTGGCGAATGCGACTTCCGATTTGCAGGAGAGAAATTTGATTTTTTTATGATTTTCGACCGGGAAATTACGATTTGGCCCCAGATTTTTAGGGTGGTTATTGATTTCGCCCCACCCAGTGTCTCGAGATTTTGACATAAATCCCTCGATATTTTTTCCGAATTGGTTTTTAAATATACGCCCGGCCCGACTCCGACCGCAAGTTCGCATTAAGGTCGGTCACGTGACCGAGGGCGGTGAGGACTTCGAGGGCGAAATCGTCTTTTTCGTTTCGAATTCCTCGCGCTGAATCGGTAGAACCTGCAACGACCCTACTTTGCTCTTATTTTGGTCATTTTTCTGGATTTTTTTTTTTTAGCCTTTCTTGTATTCGTTTGTATTGGAGAAATCTTGTGCTGCAGATGGTGAAGGATTGTGAAGGACCCATCTTCTGAATTTTACTTATTTGAGACCAAAAGAAAATAATTTTTTAGCATATTTGCACAAAGAAAAATGAAGAAAAGTTAATCGATTTCATATATCTTGGTTTCTGTTTCTCTTCCTTCTTAAAACTCCCCAACCTGAACAAGGGCAATAATGAAGGTGTGGCACAAGAATTAAACTTCACTGAAATTTAAATAATAATAATTAAAAACACCTAGCTTATTCCCAAATTGGCCCCAATCCATTTCAGTGCCGATAGGATTGCTACCCAATTCCATAAACTTTGAACCAATTTTGACTAGGTAAATTCCACCTTTAGAGTGAGAATCGACCAATCCCGAAACTGATCACTCATACTTTTGATATGACTTACTTAAAAAATAATGCCTTCGTAGTTTAACATTTTATTGAGCAGATTCCTCATTTTGCTTCTTAGCCTACGTAATCTAACAATACAATAAAAATAAGCAGTCTTTCAATTTTTTTAATTAAATATAAGCTAAATAAATGGACAAGAGAGAAACTTTTCAATTTTGACTAATATTTTCATCAACGAGATGATTTACCTTTGAAAAATAAGTAAAGAAAACCATTTACAAATTTAATCTATCATCTATTATCAATAACTATTTTTTACAAATATTAAATCTAGTGAAAAAAGTAGAAGTTAATAAATAGGGAAAATGTCACAAATGGTCCCTATACTATTACTTAATGTGCAATTTGGTTCTGAATTTTCAATTGGCTCAATTTGGTCCTTGAACTATTTGATAAATGTCGATTTAGTCCCGAACTTTCGATCGCCAATCTGGTTCGGACTATTGATAAATGTTTAATTTAGTCCTTAGTTACTATTTTTCCTTTTTATTATTTTTTATTATTTTTTATTTTTTTGCTTCTTCTCTCTTCCCTCCGCCGGCTCCGGCGGAGGGAAGCCGACTCCGACGAGGGCAACCCTCGCCGGCCGGCCCCTCGCCGGTTACGGCGAGGGGCCCCTCGTCGGCGTCGAGCGAGGGGCTCCTCGCGATCCGGGGCGAGGGAGCCCCTCCCGCCGTCGAGCGAGGGAGCCCGGCGTCGGGCGAGGGGCTCCCTCGCAAATCGCGAGGGACTCCCTCACTCGACGCCGGGGAGGGGCTCCCTTGCCAGATCTGTGAGGGAGCCCCTCGCTCGACGCCGGCGAGGGCCGCCCTCGCCTGCGTTCGGCGAGGGCGACCCTCGTCGGAGCCGGCTTCCCTCCGCCAGAGCGGGTGGAGGGAAGAGAGAAGAAGCAAAATAATAATAATAATAATAAATAAATAAAATAAAAAAGGAAAAATAGTAACTAAGGACTAAATCGAACATTTATCAATAGTTCAGGGACCAAACTGGGCTGATCGAAAGTTCAGGGACCAAATCAAATATTTATTAAATAGTTCAGGGACCAAATTGAGCCGATTGAAAGTTTAGGGACCAAATCGGACATTTATCAATAGTTCAAGGACCAAATTGAGCCGATTGAAAGTTCATGGACCAAATTGCACATTAAGTAATAGTATAGGGACCATTTGTGACATTTTCCCTAATAAATATAATCCATCACGTGTCTTACTATTAGAACTCTACAAATCTTTTACATATTGTTAAATATTTCTTTTGTAAATTTTATATATTTATCAGTATCTCCTTTCCATAATTTAATACTTCAAATATTTAGCGATGAAATGATTTTGATTGGTCTTTAAAATGTGAATTTTTCGCATACACACAACGCGTGTGCACGTTTTTTAAAAAATAATTCTAGATATGTGTGACATTTATTTTTACTTTATCAACAAATATTTTGCATTACCTAATAATTCAAATGTTTCGTAAGATGCTTTGCGAGTTTATGAAAATTTGTTAGACCAATTTGATAGGACAAATGAAAGAGCTTGGATTTTGCTAGGGAAAATAACTTCAAAATTGAAGACTTCACCATCAAGACATGAAAGAATGCTTCGCCAATCAAAGATAATTAATTTTGATGTTCAACACCAAAGAATTAGAATAAAATGAATTACTCACTTGAGAAGAATTCTCATATATTATCAACTAAATTCTGAACTTTTACAATTAAGAATGGTCCTCCTATTTACGAACATACTAAGACATAAGAATTTAAAAACATCGAATTAGGAAACATTCAACTTTTAGAAACTCTATCTTATACCTTCTCTTCATTGGTCCCATCAAATCATGCTGTGGTCCAAATTTCCGTTTGTCTGCGCAAATATCAAATGGACCTACTTGATTGCGGAGGTTTGAGATGGGCTTGTGAGTAGGGGTGCGCAAAAGAATTGAAACCACTTGAAATTGGATCAAATTGTTGTAAAACCGACTGCTCCCATGGGACTGGTCTGATTCCTGGCTCTAGTTGTGGAACTGCTCACCTGAACTGGATTGGTACATACATATATATGATTTTTTTTTTAAATTTTTATGCAAAGCTTCTATATGCTCTTGAGTTTGATGTATTTGGGCTTGGACATGACCAAAGTGAGTTCAATTCTAGCTTTGGAGGCTCTTTTAGTGAGTTCGTTTCTATGGGCTAAATGGAAAATGGGGGAACCTCTAGTGGGTGTTTTCCATTAGTGGGCAAATAACTTGAAAGCTAGAGGCATCTTTGGTCCAACATTCCTCAAACCTGAAAGGAGACAATGGGACAACGGATTATTCACCATAGGTATTAAGGAGGATTGATTTGTGGTCCGAAGCATTTTAGTATGATGGCCAATGATAGGAAGAGCAACGAAAATACTGGTTTTTAGTGTAGATGAAGTGTTGCGCTGATCTAATCGATTTCACGTACGCTGTGTGAATGCTCTTGTCTACTTTCAACTTCTTTCCACAGATAAAATGCTGCAACCATGAAAAGATTGAAAGAAGCAACATTATCAACGTGGACTTCAATCTCTATTCAAAAAAAAGAAAAAAGAAAAAGAAGAGTGGCTTTCTAACATAAGGAAAACTTTTCAAGTCATACATATACAACGGCCAGTTGCAAATCTACAGGCATGATATTAGCAGCTAAAACCTACTTGCTTTGTAGCTTCTTCAACGCTCTTCGAAAATCCCTTTACACATCCCGACTCAATCGATCTAAAGACCTATGCCAACATAAAATAGAAGTGAAAGACGATAGTTACCCTTCATTTTCCTTATTGAAGTCCATTGAAAATGCCAATAAATTTTATGTAAATTCTCCCGGCTTGTACATGCCAGTTTTCTGGGTCGTGTTCCTCCCTAACTTGTACTTTTTTGTCGCCATTGAGGCTTGTCGAGGAACAAAGTATCCACGAAATTCTGTTGAGCCTTAAAGAGAGCATTCTCATGCCACGCCTGACGTTTTTCAACTTAAACTTGCGCCACTTCGCCGCTTTTCTCCATCTCTATTTGAAATTCTTCCATATGTCATATGCAACTTGTCCCCAAACTTTGCAGTGTAGATCATGCCACGGTCGCGTTGGGACATTGACAGTGCACTACAGTCATCACAGAAAAAAGTGATGATGACATGATCAGAAAATAACATGTACATGTAATTACAATGCTAAAGCAACATTAATTTAATTACTGTGAATGTGGGGTTGTGAATGTCATTCTTAAAGACAAGGTCAAGATCACTATAGAGTCTATGCTTAGGAGTGTCGTATTGGCCATCACATAGATCCAGCCCGCCAATGAAAGCTTTTATTTTACAGTTGTTTCCTAAGGCTTGAGTGTTGAGAACCACACACTTTTGGTGGTGCGTGTATGGGGTCCCCACCACCTGGGCTACAAAAGATCCATACACCAACAAATTAAATCAAACAAGATATGATCTAGGACAGCATGAGATAGGTCAATAAACTTCCATAGATTTTCTGATGAAAGCACAATCTTTCCTATGAAATTAAACCTGATTGGAATAATC
Organism: Eucalyptus fibrosa; assembly: GCA_017140475.1. Taxonomy (NCBI): domain Eukaryota; kingdom Viridiplantae; phylum Streptophyta; class Magnoliopsida; order Myrtales; family Myrtaceae; genus Eucalyptus; species Eucalyptus fibrosa. The sequence goes on from CM029511.1 coordinate 13,224,581, forward strand.
AGGTAATATACAGCAAAAGGAGTGCTTTTGGTGCAATCTGATGATGAGATTTTGATTAAGAATTGACCTGAACATCTAAGGATACATACATATTGCTTGAAGATGCTAAGTTTGGTGCTTGCATATCGAGGAGCAAGCACATAGCGGACACCAGAATGTCGGAAAAACTTCTTCGTCTCTTTGTCGTGAGTTTGCATCACGCCATCTTGTGCGACAATGTGGCACATGCCAAGTCTTAATTATGAGAGATCTCAATAAAGAACTATATTATCCTAAGGCAATAGACGTACATAAAATCTGTCACAAAGGGCATGGATTTGAAGTTTGGCCAAATGGTGGGTTGCACCATAAATGAGGATACTTATTCAAGAGCCATTATGTAACATATTCTCCAATTGCATTTTGTAAAGGCAAGCTAAAAGAAAGAGCCATTAGAGGTCAAGCTTTTGTGTCGAAAAACAAAAAACTTCTTGTTTTGTAAACATTCATTGAGCCGATAGTAAAAGTGAGGAAATCCTTCACTAGCTGTGCACCATTGAGTAAAGGGTGCTCCTTAGATGCAATGCCGGTAGAATAAAAAATGTGTTTGCATGCGGCTCTCATCACCATTGATGCATTGGTTGTAACTTCGAACCACTCTATTGCATTGGCCCAACAAATCAATAGTGATGGAAGCTGCAGGTGGACAAATTTTTCTAGACTTGGTAATATTCCAATCATCCCAAAAACCATAAAGACATTTCCATGTTTCAGCAATGCTTAATTACATGTAACCATGGTTTAGTACATCTTCAAGAGGAACTTGTCGTGTGAGGTCTTGTCGTCCCAAATGAGCACGACCACTCAGACACCTTCATCGGACTTGTACTTCAAGAGCTCCCCTAAAGAGAGCTCTCCTGGATTCGGCAATTCCCTCGTGGGCTCTCTCACAAGCCTCACAGGATGATAAATGGACCGACCGATGATGTAGATCAAGTGGTGGGCCTCCAAAATGGCATGGCATATATCCTCCCAGCACCTGCCTTGCTCATAAATCTTCTCATCATCAAACGCAGCTTGCCCTCTGAAACATGAGCATCTTGCTAAAATGTCACATCCCCACCTTTCCTTAAGTGGAAAATATGTGTTCGGTACACCCACATAGTTTGGCCCAACCCTAACACCATTCTTGCATAACAAATTGTCACCCATCAGCCTGAATTGGATCGAGATGTGAAGTTTTGGATAGGGCTTCAGGGGGCTTCCGAAGTTGCCAATTATTGGAAACTAGTCATTGATTGTGTTGCTGGACACAATCTTGGCCATTGGTATATCCATGACCCCGATGAGCTCAGCTCCAAACGCATCTTTGTCCTTCACATGAGACTCCACCTTCATTATTGGCTGCGCTAAGGAGATATAGAACCACTTGTTCCACGGGGGTTCTTGCGATTTGAAATTATTAAGACCTAAATTTTGCCAACAATGCATGAACAAAATTACGAACAACAATAATAGTAAAAAATTGTCACACGCCATAGCTGGAACGATAGAATTTTTTATTCCGCGGGGCCCACCACCGAGTTTCCCTTCTCTCTTGAATTCGGTTAGGATAGCAATAACCAGAAGGACGTTTTCGTCATTTTGAACCAGGGTACTTTCATCATTTGACCAGAGAAGTACATAAAGGAAATTTTTGGCCTTCGTCATTTGACGAGGAAGTTATCGAAGCTGCTTCGCGTCCGTAGCCTATGCCGTCCTCTCTAGCTTCACCGCCGGCCGCCAGCTCCACCGGAGGCCACCGCCGGTCTTCCATCTCCGACCACGGTAGACGCACGAAGGAAGGCACACAACACACGCGCAGAAGAAACAAAGCTCGATCCTTTGATTCGAGGTTCGCCGGAGGTGAATCAACGTCGATTCCAGTGTTCATGACTTCGATAGCGGGTTCCAGTGTCGTCTGGCTGCAGTTCCGATCGCGTGCTTTTCTGACCGCGAGGCGCTCCTTCGGTTCCTTCTTTCACTTCAGTGATCGGCGGAAGGTTGCCGTAAGTTCGAACCGCATGGAAAAGGACGCCCCGGCTCAGTTGACTCCAGCCATCACTTTCGAATCTTCTCTCCACTGATTGAGTTCTTCCACTTCCTAATCTAAATCAAGCCCGAGTGTCGTCCTCGCTTCAAGCTCTGGGAATCAGAATCAAAGTTGCTCTCGCGTTGAATGAACGTTTGGATACTGCTCAGGAGATGTTCGATGAAATGATATTTGGTGCTAAAGTGGTGGTGTGATTAATTGTCTTCACATTGCAAGTGGGATCATAAAATTCCATGAATTGGACCTTTGATTGTATGATACGACACGATATTCTCCAGCAGCTATGTTCGAGAAAGCTTCGAATTTAATTAATGCGAGACAAAGGGCGTAGCGTTCCGTCGATGGAGCTCAAAACAACACGAAGCCGATCAAAGCAGGCGTCCAGAAATGGGTAGACAGGCACGGAGATCCTTGCCCATGAGGCGCGCGGCGTGCTGGAAAACGACAGAAGAGCCAAGAAAACTTGCTTCCGCAGGTAGATTCCCAACCTGAAGAGGCACTATCGTCTTGGCAGGGTGGCGAGGGGGACAGCCGAGGCCATCCGGGCACTTGAATCGCAGAGTGAATTCCGAAAGGTCTACTACGAGAATCCTCAGATATATATCAATATATAAGGACTTAAAAGATAGTTTTGATCTTTATAATGTAATTAGGAATTTTTAATTGACCATATTAAAATAATAATCTGTTTCTTTTAAAGATAGTCTTCTAGTTCACCACCACCACCTAAGAGTTGATATTTTTAAGCTTTGACTATCAAGCGTGTTTGATTTGTTAGACCTCAATGATTTTCTTGGGCAAATATGTTGCTATTGGTAATTTTTTTTTTCATGTACTTAGTAAAAACTTAAATAGAACAGTAGCTTCAAATAAATGAACCAAGTAATTTCTACTCGGCATTCATAAATTTCATTGTTCGCTTTTAGTTTTCTCTAAGTACGTTGTTGATTTCAATACAAGTCTAGATTCCTCATTCAATTTTTCACTAGTATTTTCAATTTGCTTGTGATTTCAGTTTCCCGCATTTCGATTTAAACCGTTAATTGTTTTGGAAAAGATTTTATGTATATTTAACAAAAAAGAGAAATCGAGTGTAGAAAATCTCAATGATGGAACCTAACTTTCTCTCAATAAAGATCAAACTCAAACTGCTGACTTCAAATTTTCAAGTCTGAATCCAAGGGAAGAAGGAACTTTGGAGCCAATTCCGCTTGCATAGTTCACCGCCTCAGAGGGATCGAGTGGAATAAAACCTTCCACTAAGAACGAGAAGACACAATCAGGATGATAATCATCAATGTACTGCAGGTAACGATAATCATCGACGAGTCATTTTGATATTTGCAAGATCATCTAGAAGCGGTTTTTCCTGGATAGCAAAACGACCCAACAAGAAGGAAGCAACGGTAGGACATCATCACTGGGAGCTTGAATTCAAGGAAACGGCCGACGATGGCAATGATCTGCATCTGGCGTGCCTAAAAGTCTTTCTGGTGGGGACATCGCTAGCCGGAGACAACGAACGTGAATTTGGAATCTCTATCTACTCTGAGCTCAGCGTCGAGGCAGAGCGAGCGTTCCTTTCTTCGGTCGGATCAACAGCAACATCCTCGCATGGCGGAGGAGGAGGGGAGAGAAAAGGCCAGGCTAGGGGAAAAAGCTGAAATGTTGTGGTGATGGGCTGATGGGCTGATGGGTCTGGGCCGGGGAAAAAAGCCAATGGATTGCTCTTGTGGGCCGCGCCAGTTGGACCAAATTGTCCTTTTCTATTTGTTATTTATTTATATTTTTATTATTCTTTTTCTTTTGTTCTTTTTACTACCCTTCATCGTTTTGATGTTCTTTTTTTTTTAATTACAATAATGCATGCTTAATTTGTCGACTAAATTTCAGGTGTCGACAATTACTAATATATTTACTTTAATATATGAAAAAAAAAATATCACGCTATCCAAACAAACTACAAGACATTGTATTTATTTGCATCAAATCTTTGATTACGAAAGGCCATATTTGTTTCTTGATCGATGGGAGAAGTGGGCTAAAAAATATGGCACAATCCAGTTGAGTAGAACATGTATGCATTGATGAAATATCAACCCATATAAAATAACTTGATTTATGACTCATATTCATATTAAGCCCAGATCCTATCTCGCCCATTTGTTTGGTTAAAGTCCAAAAAATCGCTGTGAAGGATTAAACAAAAGCAATACAAGTGAACAGAGAGATCGAGAGAAAAAGAGAGATGGCAAAGATACTTTAGCGAAAGATGATTCCTTCATATTTTTGCTTTCCCTCTTTAGAGGATTCTTTTTTACTTTACTTAAAAGGTTCCAAATTAAAGAAATGATGAAAAGGTTGAGAATTCGAATATTGTTTAAAAATATATGACCGCTAGCTTACTTATGAGGTTACCCTTAAGTAAATTGTCATAATTATTAGGATTTTTTCAATGTCTAAACAAATTAGTAAATTATCACACCTCCTGAAATTTCACAAGCGTCTTTTTTATATATCAATATAATAAATTTATATATATTTCACTAATACAGTGATTGACCAATTTCTTTGAAATTTTACAACTTTTTTTGGTAAAATACCAACTCAATAAGGAATTACCAACCTCTCAATAAATCAGTGAATTATCAAGTTTTTTCAAGTTGCTAATTATTAAACTCTAACAAGACGAGATAAAAAAAAAAAAGGAACAAATAAAGATGAGATAACATAGGATAAAGACACGAAAAAGAGTCCAGGAAAAAGCAAATATGGGGTGGGCCCACACAGTGGTGTAAGGGAAGAAGGAACAGTTTTACAAGGAATTTTTGTTCTGGGCCCACAGGAACAGTTTTCTCTACCACTCTTTCCACTTCCCTCGCACTTCTTGTAGCTGGGGGTGTGTATAATCCGGTGAATCAATTCCGAAAAATTAAAATTGGAAATCACACGTTAGTTTCATGGATCTATCCAAGAATTGGATCGTAGGTCCGATCTAGTTTTCAAGTGGATCCATAAAACCAGTCTTACTAAAAGCTATTTAATAGTTATATAAAGTGTTTGCTAGAAACATGAATTTGTTTTATATAATAACCAACTAATAGCCTAAAAACAATCACTCGACCTCCACAAAATTCTCTCAATCTTTGAATATTGATTATTTTGCCAATAATTGCTACATGCCATTACCCGTTCATGTTTTCGTTTCCTCCTTTTTTTTTTCTTTGAATCTGCTTATGTCGATCGACATCAGCACATTTCGCATTTGCTAATTTGTCTCAGTCCTCTCTCTTAAGCAAGGCTTGTCTCTGCATGGTTTTTACCATCTCCTTCATTGTCCTCTCCTCACCCTCAAGCTGCATTTTCATGATTGCCTCACCTTGCTTGTCAATTGGCTTGAAGTACTCTTCAAAGGCGTACTCCCGCATAGGTCAAGGGAGAGTTCAAACTAAGAGAGATGAGATGGAGATTGGAGCCATGAATTTTAGATTTTGCTAATTTAAAAATTTTTAATATTAAAAATTAATATATTTTATTATAATATAACTCGGTCCAACCGGTGGATGGGTGGGCAGATCTGCCCATGGAACCGGAAAACCAGACCAGTACCCACTGGTTACCATAAATTAGAATTAGGAACTGGACCGGTTCCCTTAAGAGCCACTGGTTCTAGGCGGTTCCGTTTCGGTTCTAGGTGGTCTAGGCGGGTTCCGATTCCTTTACACACTCCTAATTCTAGCCCTACAAGGCAAGCATTGTTTCCTTGTTTCTTTATATCCTCTCCTTTTAACTCGAGTCCTAAGACCCTCTTTACTCTATGAAATGACTCGATTCGATTCCATGGGTCATGCCATTAGAAAGAGGGGGACAATCACCTCTTGAATAGAACCGGATATGTGTCGATACAATATCGGCCCTTTAAAAAAGATTTGATTTATGACCTGGATTCATATTAAAGCCAGATTTAATCTTACCCATTTGGTGAGTCGAAGTTCCAAATATCACAATGGAAGATTAGACATGGAGCAGTACAAGGAGGGGGAGAGAGAGATGGAAGGTGAAGGATGATTCTTTAGTATTTTTCTTTTCTAATTTGTGGATTCTTTTTCACTTTTTCAAAGTTTCCAAAGTGAAGAAATGATGAGATGCTTGAGGATTACAATCTGAAAAATTGTCCAAAAAGTCTTGAACTTATTGTACTTTTGCGAAGTTGATTCTAAGACTTTTTAATTTTACCAATAAAGTCCTAAACTTTTGACAATTTGCCAATTGAGTCTATTCAGGCGGTTGGAAATTGCTAACGTAAACATCAGGCATTCTACTTGGCAAGCTGTCGTTGAAGTGGACATTTTTAGTGACATTTTTGAACTTTGCTGGTTTTCTTCTTCTTCTTCTTCTTTTCCATTTCTTTACTTTCTTTTAGCCTATCCAAGATCTAACAAGGGTGTCACGACCCTCACTAGATCTAGGCGAGGGCTCATGCGCTCTCGCTTAACGTTGCGGCCCTAGCCCAAGCCCTCAACAGCCACGACAAGGGCCACTATGGCCATTGAGGATTGCAATGCCCTCACCCAAAAATAGCAAGGATCGCCGTTCATCACTCTAAAGACAAAAAAAAAAAAAAGAGTAAACGAAAAAAAAAGTATAAAAAAAATTTAGAAAAAAAAAATTATTTGTCATCGTCAACATCAATGTGCATCGACTTGACTATAGATGCTATGCTAAAGGACGAAGAAATAGAGATAAGCTGTAGATGGTATGCGTAAAGAAACAAGGTGGATGCACGCAGTGACGTCTTCATCCTCTGCAGTGGTGCTGGAGCAAGAGGTTCTTTTGATTTCTTTCGTTGATCAATATCTTATAATTTTCTATATTACCTCCTTTTCGGTATAGATCTTGAATATCACAGCTACATATGGAACATAAACCTTTTAAACTAGAATTTTTTTATTAGGTTCACGGTCAGTAGAAAAACATCTTCTAATGCAGCAATATAATAATTATATGTGCATGATGACTATTTGATTATATTGGGTGATGTAAATGTATGGATTATATGTTAGTATGTTTTCCCATCGATTAAAACTGTTTTTGTTTGGGCAATTGACCGAATAAGTGGTTGCATTTTTTTTAAAATTTGCTGCTGGTATTCGTAAAACAATATGTACAAATTTGGGACTAATATGTCATTAGATATGATTGTGCACACATTAATGTGATGCTTTCAAGCTTTTTTCAGCAATTCCTTTTGAATTTCTATTTTACTAGGTGTATAGGTAGATACATGTACTCTTTTTTTTTCTTATAAATGTAGTAGGATGAAAGATAATCTTTACTCTTATTTTCGGATGACTGAGTTTTGACTTCTTCCGGTGCAATTGATTATACATTTCGAGATGTAGGGGCTAAATAATTTCATATACTTTTTCATATGTCATTATCATAAATTTGCATCTAAGTAAAAGAAAGAATGATATTCACATATCAACCATTCAATTTAATTGAAGAAAATGCACAAATTATACAAAGTCCTTAGTAATTGCCATCTACAGCGTGAGGTTTACATAAGACCAAGCTCCACCATGTGCGACCATTAACATCACTCCGTTCTTTTCTTCTGTTTGGTCTAGCGCCGCGTTTGTCTCCCTCCTCCTCCTCTGCGTTTGAGAGAGAGAGAGAGAGAGAGAGAGAGAGAGCAGCAGCAGCAGCAGCAACAGAACAACGATGGTGAACCATATAATTAAATTGGGTTCTTTTTTAAAAGACGGGTGGTCCGGCTCAACCATTGAATAACGTGACATCCATAAATTCCATGGAGTTAATGAACCTGTTAACATACATATAATTCCATACAGATACACTTTATTTTCACTGGTCCCGTTAATGAAATGTAGTTAATCAATTAGATTGGGTTCTTTTTGGAAAAGTGATGTTCTCAGAAATAATATATGATTTTGCTTAGTACTTAAAAACAAAAACAAAATGTAAAAGCATCTCCCATGAACCTTCAATTTCTTCCAATGGAATTACTTACGTTGTTCAAAACGCATACACTATCACAAGATTAATAAACATAGGCATCTCGTAGATCTCATTGCGGAGTACCTCGGGCTTTTTGAACATCCAACTAATGTCCATCAAGTGCGGCTGTCCCTCCGTCTCACACACATTGGGTAATTCTCGGAAACACATAAGTCCCTGCTCTTGTGGGCGATTCCAAGAGACTACACAAATACAGTGATTTAGTCATGTGCCTTGAGCGAGGAGGATAGACACACTCATTACTTGAGCAATTACTTGGGATTAAAAGATAGGTGTCGATAAGTTTTCTTAGAAGATAACCCATCTAATTTAAAATGAAAGCTCTTAATTTTTCCTTAGAGAACAATCCTTAATTTCCCAAATGAATTGTCTCCTTGTGATCATGGTTTTATATCACGTTTTTTAGAAAATCCTATAGTTGCCACAATTGATTTTTTCATCTCAATAATATTCGAAGTTGATTTTGGCAACTTAGTGTTTTAAACTTGGGAGCTAAGCCCCCTTTCCTTTTCTTTTAACTCCCGGGAAGGGTTGGAGAATATTTCTTCCATACAAGAAATTATTACTTATTTAAATTCTAACCTTAATCTCACAATACCTATGTTTTTCCACGCTATAAAAGAATTGAGATGCAAATTGCGCATAGTTACAGACTGAAAAACTACTTTTGGTTGATGGTCATGGCATATTTGGCATGAATTTTTAGATAAATAGGGAAATTGAGCGCAACTCTCATGGATATATTCTTTATTACATTTTGTCATTGCTTCCGTGCTCGCGACTCGCGAGTACTCAACCTACCTATTCAATCGAAAATGTGAGGAAATTTAGAGTAATTAAGACGGAATATACTATGATAAAAATGTTGCTTGAGCCGATGCAGCACTGGCACATTTTTCAAACTTGAAAAACTGGTGGACTCTCATTATTGATGAATACTAGGCGGCACACTTTCTTGTCTTGAAAGGCTTGGTGAAGTTGAGGAAAGCAGGAATTATTTAGTGCGAATGCCTCACGAGGATGTTGAGGAAATTTTCCTAAATGATTTTGAAGATCGACAAAACATTTCCATAAGTGTTTAATGATTATGATAGTAAGTTTTTTCAAGCGAAAACTCTGATATGCATCATTAGATGTTATTCATCAGACTCAGATAATCAGACTTAGGGACTTCAACACATTTTGGTTGTCTATGATGAAGATTGTGTTATGTTATGATAATCAAGGACAATGGTATAATTTGTATGAGGATTATCAAGACAATACACATCATCAAACATTACGAGAAGATCTCATATCTTCGCACTCAGATTATATGGAGCCCAATGGCTAGGAATTTGGCTTGGATTACTAGCTAAAAGTATTGATTGTCTAGGAGGGATGGACATTCACATAATCTTTCCTTGATTGGATATTTGATATCCATGCGACAATCATTTGGAAACGAGACGCACTTTCCAAATAGAGTAATCAACTAATGGAAACCTTATCTATGTTGTATGAGCAACACAATCAAGGGAGACTCTTATCCTAGCAATCCAAAAGGAATCAAATTTTCCTATCCAACGGGTGGATTGGATGATTGATCCTAAAGGTTTTGTCCAACAGTCGTTTTGGACAATAAGGAATATAAAAGGAGATCATGATGTTGAATGAATTAGGTATGTGTTAATGAAATATCCACCCATTTAAAATAACTTGATTTATGACCCAAATTCATATTAAGCCCATATCCTATCTCGCTCATTTGGCGAGTCAAAGTCCCATAAATCGTTGTGAAAGGTTAAACAAAGCGCATTATTAGTGAAGAGAGAGATTGAAAGAAAAAGAGGGATGTTAGAGATTCTTTAGTGAAAGATGATTCTTTCATCTTTTTTCTTTCCTTCTTTTGACGATTCTTTTTCACTTTATTTAAAAGGTTCCAAATTGAAAAAATAATGAAAAGGTTGAGAACTCGAATCTTGTTTGGAAAAATATATGACCACTAACTTACTTATCAGATCACCCTTTAGTAAGTTGTCGATATTATCAGGATTTTGTCAAGTCTAAACAATTAGTAAATTATCATCTCTTCTAAAGTTTCACAAGCTTATATATATAAAATATAATATAATATAATATAATATAATATAATATGCTAAAGTAACCTATATTTCACTAATACGGTGATTGATCAATTTCTTTGAAATCTCACAACTTTTTTCTGTAAAATACCAACTCAATAAGGAACCTACCAACCTCTCAATAAATCAGTGAATTATCAAGTTTTTTCAAGTTATTAATTATTGAACTAAAAAGATGAGAGAAAGGGGAAAAAAAGGAACAAAAAAAGATGAGATAACATAGGATAAAGACATGAAAAAGAGTCCAGGGAAAAGCAAATATGTGGTGGGCCCACGCAGGGAGAATTACCAAAAAAAGTCCTAAACCTATTAATTGTGCCAAATTCTAAACTTTTTTTTTGGCCAATTTAGTCCTAAACATTTTATAAATGTGCCAATTCAGTCCTTCCGGCCAAAATTGGCCGGCCGGAGCCGACGTGGACGCCTTCGGCCGGAGAGCGGTGGGCCGGCGAACAATTTTTTAATAATTTTTTAATTTTTTTTCGATTTTTTTAATTTTTTTCGAATTTTTTTTTGATTTTTTACCTCCTTCTTCCTCTGGCGCCGGGCGCCGGCCAAAGGCGAGGGCCGGCGAGGCTGACCTCCGGCCACCGGCGAGGCTCGCCCCCGCCGGCCGGGCGGGCGGCGAGCCCTCGCCCGGCCGACGGCGAGGGCCGCCGTCGCCCGGCCAAAGCGAGGCTCGGCCTCGCCCGGCCATGGCGGCGAGCCGCCGATCTGGTTACGGCCTCGCTAGTGGCCGGCGAGGCCGAGCCTCGCCTTAGCCGGGCGACGGCCGCCTCACCGTCGCCGGGCGAGGTTCGCCGCTTGTTAGCTCGGCGAAGCGAGCCTCGCCTTGGCCGGGCGACGGCGGCCTCGCCGTCGGCCGGGCGAGGCTCGCCCGCGCCACTTGCGAAGGCGAGCCTCGCCCCGACGGCGGCGAGGCCGCCGTGCCGCGATCTCGGCGAGGCTTGACCTCGCCATGGCCGGGCGAGGCCGAGCCTCGCTTGGCTGGGCGACGCGGCCTCGCCGTCGCCGGGTGAGGCTCGCCGCGCCGGGCTGGCCGGCGTGGGCGAGCCTCGCCCGGTGGCCGGCGAGGTCAGCCTCGCCGGCCCCTCGCCTTTACTGGCGCCGCCGGCCGGAGGAAGAAGAAGGAGATAAAAATCAAAAAAAGAATTTGAAAAAAAATTCGAAAAAAATTTAAAAAATCGAAAAAAAATTAAAAAATTATTAAAAAATTGTTCGGGCCCGGTGTCTCGGCCGACGTCCACGTTAGCTCGGCCGCCAATTTTGGCCGAAGGACTGAATTGGCACATTTATAAAAGGTTTAGGACTAAATTGGCAAAAAAAAAAAAAGTTTAGGACTGAATTGGCACAATTGCAATAGGTTTAGGACTTCTTTGGTAATTCTCCCGCCCACAGAGTCGTGTAAGGGAAGAAGGAACTCATTTTTTTACATTTCCCGCTCTTTCTTCCCACTTTTACGAGGAATATATTTCGTGGGCCTCACAGGAACATTTTTGTCTTCCACTCCTTCCACTTTCTTCGCACTTACTCTAGCCCTACAAGGCAAGCACTATTTTCTTGTTTCTTTACTTCGTCTCCTTTTAACCCAGGTCCTAGAACCCGCTTTACTCTATAAAATGACCAGATTCAATTCTATATGGGTCATGCCATCAAAAAAAGGGGACAATCACCTGTCGAATAGAATCGAATATGTGTCGACAATATATTGATCCTTTTAAAATGACTTGATTTATAACCTGAATTTATATTGAACTTCGATTTGATCTTATCTATTTGGTAGGTCGAAGTCCTAGATATCACAATAAAAGATTACACATAGAGCTGTACAAGGAAGAGGAGGGGGCGGGGATGGCAAGTGAAAGAAGATTCTTTCGTATATTTCTTTTCCAATTTAAGGATTCTTTTTCACTTTTTCAAAGTTTTCCAAAGTGAAAGAAATGATGAGATGCTTGAGGATTACAATCTTGTTTGTAACAAGATCAGGAAAACTATCCAAAAAATTCTAAACTTATTGTATTTTTGCCAATTCGGTTCTAAGCCTTTTTAATTTTGCTAATAAAGTCTTAAACCTTTTGATATTTTGCAAATTGAGTCTATTGGACGGCCGGAAATTACTAACATGAACACTAGGCATCCTACTTGGCACGATGCCATTGGAGTGGACATTTTTAATAACATTTTTGAACATTTTTGGTTTTTTTTTTTTTTCCATTTCTTAACTTTCTTTTTGGTTTTTGGAGTGATGGCCGGCCAAAGCAAGGGTGTGCAAGCCATTGCCTATGCAAGGGCTGACAAATTCTCGCCTAGCCTAGATCTAACGAGGGTGTCACGGTCTTCACTAGATGTAGGTGAGGACCTGTGCGCTCTCGCTTGGTGTTGAGGCCCTACCTTAGGCCCTCAACAACCACAACGAGGGCTGCTATGGCCGTTAAGGATTGCAATGCCCTCACCCAAAACTAGCGAAGATCGCTGGCCATCACTCCAAAAAAAAACAGAGAGAGGAAAGAAAAGGAAAAAGAATGAAAAAGTTAATAAATACAAATATATAACTTTTAGATTGAATTTTTATTATAAGATAGAATTAAAGTTGAATATATAAATTAAAATAAGATTAAATTTAAAAAATAAATTTTTTGGTAATTTGTAATTTTTTAAATTAGAATTTAAGTATTATTTATATTGAAATATAATTTTATTTTTGTTAATTTAAGAAATTTGTTATTTGAGAAAAATAACTTTACCTTTATCCCACCTCCCCATGGGAAAATTTTATTCGGCATATATCCCTCTTATATCCGACTTTATCCTATCCTAAGCAAGCACCAAACGTAGGATAGGATAAATCATATCCTATCCCGAATTTTATCTTGACTGTCAAACACAGCATAGAGAATATCTTGACCTCAGCAAATCCCACTATCTCCTCCCAAAATGGCCGAGAATCATGTGCCAAATATGTGGTCAAATATGATTCCCTTTTGTGATGATTCCTCTTGTTGGCCGAATGAATCAATCGCTTACCATGATGGGCAATAGCTTAAGAATTATTCACATTCTTTCATTCTCGATCTTATTCTCTAACTGGAAGCATCACTCGACATGCATGTGAAAACTTCGGCTAAGCCAAATGGGGTTTGGCTGAGTTCATTCGTAGGGGTCCATGCTCATGTGAGCTTAGTCCTGAAAATTCAAATGAGTCCAAAGTCAAGCTTATTTTGCATGTCAGCTTAATTCGAATGCAATTCATGACCGGACCAACTTAGATGAAATTTATTTGATGTGGACACGTTATTAGTAAACAAAAGATGTAGGGGTGTGCTTGATCCCTAATTTTCTAATGAGTGAATGATGAATCTATGAGTCAAAAATTAGGTGTTAGTAGAGATCAACCAAGATAGGGACGTATTGGATGTCTCCTGGATCTACCAACCAAAAGAAGCAACTTATGGAAATTGATTCCTCATATGTTATCTCATCGATTTGATGGTTAATCGTAATTTGGACATTTTATAACCAAGGAAGTCCGAATTATATTCATGGTATGAACAAAAGGCATCAAATGCAAAAGTATCATATCGTTAATGTGTATGCAACTCAGTGGAAGAGATTCATTTATTGACATATCTCCGTGTTCTTGAGATTAATATTTCGTAACATGATTCTCCTTGAATCAAAATTAGTGATTGATGACAAGTAAAATTAGGTAGTGGTTTTTCTTTTTCGTTGTTAGTGCCAAATGTGATGTCCGATGCATATATTCAATTGAAAAAATTAAAAAAGATGTGAACACCTTAGAAATCAATGTCTTCTCCAAATTTGACAGAGATAGCATAATTTTGCTGTAGTGATCACGAATAGATCCTATGGGATGTCAAGGGCCAAACAATAGTAAAGCCTTTTCCTAAATTCCAAGAGAAATCTCATCCAAAAAGCTTCATTTCATCCCTCAACTGAAGTACTTTCTTCCAAAAGTTTTTTGGATCTTGTAATATTTATTATGGCTTTGTAACAACCGTAGTAGCTATCGCAGCAAGAAAACACAGTAATATGTGGTACACTTGTGGTAGACTTGCGATGTACTAATTATATTGCTTTGAACAGACCATATAATTAACAACTAATTCTTCGATTCAGTAAATATGTTTTGTCAAGGAACGTAAATTTCAACCTATGGGATATGAGCAACTCTTTAGGTGGTTAGTGAATTTGATATGAAAAATTAAGTATTGATATATCATGGTTTTATACTAACTAATTTTTTTTAGGGAAAAAGCTACCAAAAATTCCAAACTTTGCCCAAAGTAACAAATTTACCGCAAACTTTTTTTTGTGACACAAAAAACCTCAAACTTTGCTAATCGTGACACATTTACCCCAAACTTTTTTTCGTGACACAAAAAACCATAAACTTGTATTCGTGTAACACATTTATCCTAAATTATAGGGTATTTTCGTCTTTTACTTTTTAAAATTTCTTTCTTTTTCTTTTTTTCTTCTCTTTTCCCTCCGCCATGGCCATGACAGAGGTGAGGGCTGGACTCGCCGAGGGCTGCCCTCGCCTGGGCTAGCTAGGGCCGCCCTCGCCCGATGCCAATGAGGGCTCAACGTAGGTGAGGGCGGTCCTCACCAACATCAAGCGAGGGGTGTCGATCTTGTGAGGGCAACCCTCACCCGACGTAGGCAAGGGCTGCCCTAATCAGCTTTGAGCGAGGACGGCCCTCGTCAGCATTAGGCGAGAGGTGCCAGATTTGGAGGGCAACCCTTGCCCAACATAGGCGAGGGTGGCCCTTGTCGGTGTCAAGGAAGGACGGCCCTCGCTAGATCTAGCGAGGGTGGCCCTCGCTAGTGTTGGGTGAGGGCATTCCTCACCTGATCCGGCCCAAGCAAGGGTCGCCCTTGCCTGAGTATGGCTTCCCTCCACCATGGCCAGCGAAGGGAAGAGAGAAGAAAAAAAATAGAAAAAAAAAAGAGACAAAAATGCCATTTGCCATAGAGTTTGGGGTAAATGTGTTACGGTTATCAAAGTTTAGGATTTTTCATATAACAAAAAAAAAAATTGATATAAATTTGTCACTTTGGGTAAAATTTGAGATTTTTAGTGGCTTTTTCCTTTTTTTAAAAAAATGATATTCAAGTTTACACATTGAAAAAAGCGGATACATATCCATTTGCAACTTTTACTATTCCAAAGCAATTGAAGAGTTTCTTAGATCATAAGTAACATTCAACTTACATGTGGTAAGTAACTTTTCAACTACAAAAGTAGTATCAATAAATGCAAGGTTTGTAATTATTGAACATCAATTAGTAACTTTTCTTATTTATAAGGTGAGTTTGTACCCTTTTTCTATGTCCAAGAAGCCCCTCCTGCCTAGTAAAACATGAACCCATAAAAATACGCTACTAATATCCTAAATCATGTAAAATGTGAGTTAAGATCCACATAGATGGTCCATATATAATATTATTTGTATTTGGTAGTGTGGGAAGATGGATATTTGTACCCATTTGTAAACTATACCATTGATGATGGTTAGTATGTTTAAATGAGGAAAAGAAACTTCTCCAAGTGATTAGTAATTTTTCACATAGAAAAGTAAGTTTCAAATTACCAAGTAATTATGATAGATTATTGTTTTATTTGAAAAGTAAGTTTCTACCCCTTTTTCTATGACAAGGAAGCCTACCTTGACTAGTAACACATGAACCTATAACAATGCTCTACTAATATCCTAAATCATGTAAAATGTGAGTTATGATCTAGGATGGAAGTCCAAACATGATATTATTAGTATTTGGTAGCGTAGGTAGATGGATATTTGTACCCATTTATACACTACTATTTCATTATGGCTAGTATGTTTATATGAGAAAAAGAAACTTATGGAAGAGATGAATAATTTTTCTTATTGAAAAGTAAGTTTCAACTTACCAAGTAGGACAAATTTATTTTTCCACAACGATGAGTAGCTTTAAATATTGACAAAAGTAATGCATGATTGTAGTTTACCAGTGTTTTGTGAATTGATTAGTAAATTTTGTTAATCAAAAGTAACTTTCAATCTATTGGGAATCAGATACTGAATAGGGAGATGAACCCGGAGACCGGCTATTGTCGGTTAAAGAGCTGTCCTTTTTAGATTCCTCTGGGAGAGCTGGTGGGTTGGCGTCAACCTGCCACGTGTTTCCGGCTATTCGCTGTTGCTCCTTTTCTTAAGCTTCACACATCAGCTTCACCTCGTCTCCCAGCTCTGTTCTCTTTGTTAGCATCTGATTTCCGAAAGATGATATTCTCTGTTTGATTCTCTGTTCCCAATTCGATTTTCGCCCCCACCAAGCTGTCGCCTCCCAGCTCCATTTCTTGAAGGTAATTCAATATTCTTCTTCTCTTTCTGTTCTCTTTCCTCTTCCTAAATCATTTCCTTTGTGGGTTCCTGCAGTCCTGCCTTCCTCAGCATATTACAATTTTTTTAACTTTCTTCCTCCACAGAGAAAGGAAAGAAAACCAGAAAAGTAGACGTCGAAAAGGGGGGAAAATGGCGGATATTATTATATCTGTAGCTTCCAAGGTGGCAGAGTACCTGGTGGCTCCAGTCGGTCGTCACTGCGGCTACGTGATATTCTCTAACAGCTATATTCGCCAACTTAACGATGAAGTTGAGAAGCTGAATGACGCCAGGGTCGGGATCCAGCGTTCCATCGATGATGCTCAAAACAACATGAAGGAGATAAAACGCGAAGTTGACAGATGGAAGTATAATGCAGAGACTGTCGCCGACAAGGCACGTCGCGTGCTGGATGATGATAGAAGAGCCAACAGAACTCGCTTCTGCGGGTGGCTTCCCAACCCAAAGGAGCGTTATTGTCTCGGCAGGGACGCAAGGAAGACAGTCCAGGCCATCCAAGCACTCACTCCTCAGGGTAAATTCGAGAGGGTCTACTACGAGAGTGCTCCGCCAGGGCATGTCGCTAGCCCTCCCGAGGTGAATTCCTCTACCAGTGATCGGGGTGACACTATCACCGATTCACGAGCTTCCTTCTTTGAGGGCATAATGAATGCTCTGGATGATGAGAAGCTCAAAGTGATTGGGATCTACGGGCCCAGCGGCGTGGGGAAGACGACGCTCTTGGAGGAAGTCCAGAAGAAACTCAGGAACGAGAAGGGACTGTTCCACCTGATTGCCACAACGACTGTATCGCAGACTCAAGACTTGAAGAAAATCCAAGATGACATTGCTTACGCCTTGAGTCTGGATCTGAAGAACGAGCCAAGCGAAGTCGGAAGAAGAGATCTTCTGTTTCGGAAATTACAGAGCGATCCGACAAAGAAGGTTCTCATAATATTGGACGATCTGTGGGGGCCACTTGATTTGAAGGCGGCTGGAATTCCTGCGGGAGACGAGAGCAGGGGATGCAAGTTGCTGCTAGCATCAAGATTTAAAGATGTGTTGGAGCAAAAGATGCATGCGGATAAAACATTTCGTCTTGAAGGTTTAAACAACAACGAAGCTTTCAGGCTATTTGAAAAGATAGTCGGCGACAAGCTCAAAGACGAGGAATTGAAAGCAATAGCAGCTCAAGTGGTCGAGAAGCTCCTAGGTTTGCCTCTTTTGATTATCTCCGTCGCAAGCACTTTGAAATACAGCCGTGTGTCCGCATGGAAAAACGCATTGATAAAAATAGATGAGCCAAAAATAGAAACTATAGTGAAGTTGAGTTATGACCAATTGGAGAGTGAGGAAGCGAAGTCCTTATTCTTGCTTTGTGGTCTTATTGGCGGGACCATTAAAGTCGAACTTCTGCTGGGACTAGGCATGGGGTTGGGCTTGTTTGAGATATTCAATGACACGATAGAAGATTCAAGGGATAGATTGAATACTATGCTCGATAGCCTCCGTTCTGTTTGTTTGTTGCAGGATGATGGTGATGACATGGAAAATGTGACCATACATGATCTTTATAGTGAGGTGGTCGTCTCAACTCCATTTAGAAGTCAGAATTCCTTAATGATGAACAACTATTATGTTTCGTGGCCAAAAGAAAAGCTTGAGAAATGTTGGGCAATATGCCTTGTTAATGATTACAATGATAGCCTTGCTGAAAAAATGCAGTGTGTGTTTCCCGACTTGAAGATATTCATGTTGTCTCAACTAGGGTTGCTCGAGGAGCCTATACACCGACATGATGTAGGAGATTGTTGTGGACTAGATTTCACAAGCATGGAGCAGCTCCAAGTCCTATATCTTCGCTTCATACATATCACCAATTTACGTTCCTCGATTGGCACCCTTAGGAACCTCCACTCATTATACTTAGACTATTGCATTGTCAACGATGTGGCAATTCTTGGCAAGCTCAAAACATTGCAAATTCTCAGCTTGGCAGGATCTCAAATTTCTAAGCTACCTAAAGAAATCGGGGAACTTAGGAATCTGAGATCATTGAATCTATATGATTGTGACTCGCTTATGATAATCGAGCCTGGTGCCCTGAAAGGCTTAGTCAACTTGGAAGAGTTATATATGAGGGGAAGCTTTAGTCGATGGATAGTCGATGATGAGATACTAGCGGAATCGTATAATGGTAGGCTTGCTGAGTTGAAGAGCTTGAGAAAGCTAGCCTCTCTGGAAATATCGATTCGTGATCCCATCGTACTCTTAAAGGATGATGACCAGCTATTTGGGACCCTGATTAGATTTTGATTCAACATAGGAAATGCTTACGGAAGGGGATTTCGGGGTTTGAGAACCATGAAACTCCAACTGGAAGGATGTGATGGTATTCTCTCAAAGGAATGGGTTCAGAAAACTCTGCAGAAAACTCAACACTTGTATTTGGATGGATTGGGAGAGTTCAAGGAGAATGCTCACGAGTTGTGCATTCGAGGATTTAAACAACTGAAGCATCTCGACATTCAGAACAGCCCCTCAATCAAGTACATCATCAATTCATTAAATGACCTTCTCACTGCATTTACGGATTTAGAGTCTTTGTTCCTCGAAAATCTTATTAATCTGGAGAAGATATGCAATGGCCCTGTCACACCAGATTGCTTCAACAAATTGAATGTTGTGTGCATCAAAAAGTGCCACCAATTGAAAAATTTGCGGTTCCTCTCAGAGATGCAAAGATGTGTACATTTGGAAGAGATCAAAATATGTGAATGTGACTCATTACAAGGTGATGCAGGAAAAGTAGAAGTTGTTGTTGATGACATGATTGAGTTACCTAATGTACGACGTCTAGATTTGCGTAAGTTACCAAAAATGACAAGCTTTTGCACTACAGCTAAGGGTGCTCCAATTCAGGTAACTTTTTAATTTTCTGGGTATAAATTTCTTTAATTCTTATTCTTGCAAACAATACCTAGATTATACTATTATAGGGGGATTTAGGATAAGATGATATTGGTGTTCACCGAGCCTCAGTGAATATTGCATTATTTTGATTATTTGTACATCTCGAAACACATATAAAAAATCCTTTCAAAGAAAACGCAAACCATACATTTTTATTCACATTCAACTGTAGCTAGGGGAAGCCTTTTCCTACGATT
The DNA here is from genome assembly GCA_017140475.1 of Eucalyptus fibrosa. Taxonomy (NCBI): domain Eukaryota; kingdom Viridiplantae; phylum Streptophyta; class Magnoliopsida; order Myrtales; family Myrtaceae; genus Eucalyptus; species Eucalyptus fibrosa. The sequence continues at coordinate 13,244,376 of CM029511.1, forward strand.
TTTTTTTTCAATTTATTTCAGTGTTAGATAATTGCACTAATTATTTGGGCTTTAGCATGGGTTTATACTATGACTAATTGATTACTTATTTAAAATTTTTAAGGAGAAGAAAAAACATTATACATAATGAATCTTAAATGAATGCACGAAATTCAACAATTTCAAAATGAAGAAAGTGAGAGAATAAATAAATAGAAGGCGAACTAGTAGCCACATAACAAAGAAAGTCCACATAATTCATGTTTCACCTACACGCAAGTTAGCAATTGATTCTAACACGTCATGCCAACCTCACCATGTCAACGTCGTTCTGCTTCTGTCATCCCTTTGTCTCAATTAAGTTTTTGACATTCTTAAGAGACATCAAACTCATTCATATATTTAAGTTTCTTTTGTTTCGCTGAAAATTCATTGTTGCTGAAAAATATCTTCCTGGCGATTCATTTTTCTTGTTTTCTTGTTTTCTTGTATTTGATTCTGCTGAAAACACAATTTCAGAGAAACAAACCCAAATAAATCATATTTACTTGTTTATAATGAAAAACAATAAGTTAACAAATAATTTATTAAAAATTTAACTTTGACATGAATTTGTTTTCAATTTTGAAGGTCAAAAAGAAAAATGAAAGAAAAGATAACAATTATAATGACAGTTCTTTTGAAGATCACTAGATGATTTCAAAAGAAAAGAGAAAAAAATTATGGTCATAGCTTTGGAGATCAGCCAAATCAAAGATAACAATTATGATGATGCGCGTGAGAGAGATTTGTGCACTTGTGTTGCATTAGCATCATGATAGTCGTGAGGATATCCTTATGAAATTGATTTTGCTTTTTATGGAAGAGAAATTCATTTTCTTGGATTTTAGCATGAGAGTTTTAGTCATTTTCTCGTATCCAAACACAAGAAAATTCTAAAAGCATTTTTCTAAAGATAGATTTACTTGTAATGCACCTTTAATGAGTTTGATTGTGGCGCTTCATTAGGTTTCATTGCCTCGCTTGGAATCCCTAGTAATGGTTGGACTCCTTGGCCTAGAAGAGATACTCTTCATTGAACCTTCATCCAAAGACAGCAATCTGAAATCGCTAGAGATAGAAGAGTCTAAATCCACGTCAAAGAATATCCTAAAATTAGATTGGATATTGAAGATAGCTAGATTGGATATTGAAGATAGCGAATTTGGAGTCAATGAAAATTAAGAGTTCTCCATCAGCGGAAGTAGTTTTCGATGTAGAGGAGCTAGAAGTCACTGGAGATGTCAAGATTCTCTCTCAGGTAACTGAATTGACATTGAGGCAGTTACCAAACCTGCAACGCATGTGGAAACGGGATGTAAAATTGCAAGGAATATCAATCTTTCGAAACTTGAAAGAGCTCTCTGTCTGTGAAACGAGGTTGTCATTTCTCTTTCCGGTGTTTGTGGCTAAATGTCTTAGAGAAATTAGAAACATTGAAGTAATGGACTGTCCAAATATGAAGACAGTGATTGTGGATGAAGAAGAAAGAGATGAAGGGGCAAATGATATTATAGAGTTCCCATTGCTAAAGCGACTATCTATAACACGTTGTCCTACAGAGAAATTCTTCTCATATTCTCATGGAAAGAAAGAGTTAGTAACCACTACTTTAGATTCACAAGATGCTTATTCCAATTCATTCTTCGATCAAAAGGTACAAATCCCTTCTATTGAGAATATACCCATAATAGCTACAAGCACACAATTTGCAAGGCAAGTAATAAAATCTCTTTAAAGATCTTTATTTGGTTTTATTGGTTAAAATATGGTAATAATTTATAACTATATTTGTTAGATAGAGGCCACTAATGGAAAATTTCATTCTTCCACTACATCAAATAGATTGTTAAGATTAGGCCAATTTCTTAGATTTTTAATAGCTACGATTTAATGGATGACTCTTATGAGCAGGTTAGTTTACCAAGTTTGGAGGAGCTAGAGCTTGAGTCGGTAGGATCCTTCAAATGGATATGGCACAGTGAACTTATGGAAAATTCCTTATGCAAATTAGCCACCCTCTCCATTGGATATTGCTCTCAGCTACACAATGTCTTTCCTTCCACAATCATAGGGGGATTGCACAACCTGACAATTGTCAGGATTGACAAACTGTCCCTCCCTAGAATCATTGTTTGATTGTGGGTCCCTTGATGCAAATAATGAGCAAACAACTGTATCGCTCCCCAAATTGAAGTAAAAACAGTGAGGGAAGTAAAGCTGAAATGCATGGTGAAGAGTGACTCCCGAATGATTTTGAGTTTTCCTAGTCTAAAAAATGTCCGTGTTTGCAATTGCTCCAACCTAAAATATCTCTTCCCTAGTTGTATGGCCACAACTCTAAAGAAACTCGAGAGCCTACGGATTAGCAATTGCGAACATATGAAGGAAGTGGTTCTCAAGGAGAAGGCCAAGGGGATGATGAATCACCACAACCATTATTCAATGAGATGGTTTGCTCTATCCCTTACTATGATCATCTATTTTCTTGCATTTCATATTTTAGAACGACCAATCTAATAACGTGTCCTACTTATCCTCCTTTCTCACATTATCCTCATGCATGTTATATTCCCCAATATAAGAAAACTAAAAATTGAAGGCGCTCAGTGCAAAGAGCTATGGAACAATCAAATTCCCAATGATTCCTTTTGCAAATTGGAGGTTCTTCAATTGGAGCACTGTGACAATCTCCTATGTCTTGCCCCATCCCACATGTGGAAGAGATTGCAACTTTGTCTCGCCTTCCTAGAAGTGAGATCATGCCGGTTGATCAAGATCATATATGAAAGTGATGGGACAAATACAAAGAGTGATAAAATGACAAGGCTGGGTTTGTGGGATCTCGAAAACTTGAGACACATTTGGCAGTCCGATGGTCTCCCAAACATCCCATTCCCAAACTTGAGATACATAAAGGTTGTGAGGTGCTCTCGTTTGGAAATGCTTTTCACAACCTTCACGGCGAAATTTCTTGGGCAAATCAAAGAGCTGATAGTAGAGTCGTGTGAAGATATAAAACTAATTGCTGGCCATGAAGAATGTGAAGAAGTGACCAGTATGACAATCACCTTCTCCGAGTTAATTGCTCTTAGACTTTTCGAGTTGCCGAGATTCAGGAGGATCTTAGCTGAGAAATCCTCGAACTGTAAATCCTTGCGGGTCTTGAGTATAGTAAGCTGTGGAACAACGCCGGACCAAGTCGTTGGTGACTGGGAAAGCTACCAAACCAACAAGATTTTTGACCCCGAAGAATTATTGTTTAACTATATGCTTTATAACTAGGGCATTCGGGACATGTTTGGCAATATAGAATAACGCATACGGTAATATGATATTCCGTTTCTACATTCTCTTGTACACTCCCCACAAAGTTTGTGAGTAGTTCCTTCAATATTCATCACTTTGGTTCGTCTCCTGTCCCTTGGATCTAAGGCCGTTCTGAGCGAGGTCACTTGTCATTCTGATTGAGAATGTAGAGTTGCTATTGATGCATAATTCTAATAGATGACAGTCCATCAAGACATGTCTCGACTGACAAGCACGATACAGATTCCCAGCCACTTCCTCTAAATTCCTTAAGAGTCTTTCATGGACAATAACGAGGTGCATTGCATCCAGTTCGTCTCAATAAATGATATGCGGTTCTGCATTAATAAGCAAATATTTGGGATAACCGTTTCGCAGTTTTCGAGGACAAATATTCATGTCAATAAAATTTAAAAGTTTCTAGTAATTTTCTAGCCTTGTTTGTAGAATAAAACAAATTAGCGAATTACCAAATTTTCTGAAATTCTACAGGTGTATTTATTTGCAAAATGTATCAAATCACTCTATACTTATCAAACATTTTATCAGTTTGAACGTAAAAAACTTTTAAGGCGCAAAAGTCGAATTGTTTATGGACTATTTTTTCAGGTCAACTCAGTTGTTCATTTCTTTTAAGAAACCATTATTCTTTAAGCAACATTAACTCTAATTTTGCATCTTACTACGTGTTTTATTTGATGAAATCAAAATAACTTTACTAAGCAGTGAAATCAATTTTCTCTCTAAACATTACATGTGTATCTTAATAACATCACATGTGGTGCATAGAGATTCTCAAAATAGAAAATTAAATATTCAAGTGAGTTTTCACCGAAAATGACTATTGGATACGAAATAATTCCTTTTTTATTTGAATTTAAATATATTAATATTTTCTCATTCTCGTTAACTATTTACTGCGTAAGAGTTAGATATTTTGGATGTGATGTTTATAATTAGTATTTTAGAAAGAAACTCTTAGAATTTTCTTGTTCATAAAGTCAATTTTACTTGTTATTAACGGGAAATTTTGCTCTAAACTCATTAATAGTGAATGCATTTACTAAGAAAAAAGCCCTTTTATTATCAAATATTTCCAAGAGATTGCCTACTATACTTTTATTTTTCTCTTGACAAAGCTCTTCAAATTTTATTTGGAAAAGAAAAGAATCATTTTATGTAATATGAATGTGTTTAATGTGCAAAAGTCAATTTTAAGTGAGATTTCTAGGCTATTTCAAGAATTTCCCAAAATAAATTTACACGAGTTTACTAACTAAACTGCACTTTAGTAATTTTGTCTCATAAGAAAGATCAAAGCAGGTTTCTTTCCTCTCAACCGACAAGGCTAGCAAGACATTATTTTTCTTGATCTGAAAAGGTTAAACCTCTTCCCACCAAGATAACAAGAATTAAAAGTATAAATCCGAATTGGAAAACACTTAGCCAGGAAGACATTACGGAACCATATGAAAATGACATCCCAACTCAGCCGAAGCACTACCCAAACTCACTTTAATTAGTAGAGTCTCTTATCTATCTAAAACACACGACGTACTTGGTCGCGCTCATGCATCATCATTCTACTCCTCATGTTTCTCAATTTTCAGTAGTTCAAATTACCTTGATACCTTGAGCCTTATTGCTTTAGAATTGAATGCGACTAATTCAAATATTTGATCATGTCATAATCATATCGGGAAGAGTGATAGGCAATCCAAGGATTTTGCTGCACACCTGTGGAAGTATTTCGAAACCAGCCAGTGGACTGACTTTACCATCCCTGCTCACATGGATCAAAAATTGCATTAGGTGACCTCTCATTTCCTTGGGATTATGTTGGTCCTCGTCCACATAAGCCCTCCAATTCCATTTGGCTATTTTGTTCACCCTCTTCACGCATTCAATGCTTTGAGATTCCTAGAAGCTGTCCTCTAAATCTCCCAAGTGCTCCGCCCAAAGCCACATCCTATAATCATAAACCAGCACAACACAATTAGTCACGAGCTTTAGTCTTTGGTAAATGCTGATGCACTCGCAGAGGTCTTCAGCTTGTACCTGCTATTTAATAGTTGCAACCACATGGAAGTATAAAAAAAAATATGTGAACTTCATATACAATTCCATAGTTGTACCGTTCGTATCGAAAATCAGTTTGTATTAGCTAATACACAATTCTCAGTAGTAACCACATGCACTCTACATCCCGCGGCCCTTAACAGAATTCTTTGCCTCCCTTCCTTTCTTTCTACATCTAACGATTTGAGTCGATTCCCTTTTCAGCTCAGGGTGCGCTCTGCAGAGGAGGGCCCGAACAGAAACAGAGCCACCTTCACACATGCAAAAGGAGCTCAGCAAATTCTCTCCAGCACTCGGTGATTCCTTTGATCTTCATTCCCTTTTCATTGTCCTCTCTGTCGCCCTGGATCCACCAACAGCCGCCACCGAACCTCGATCGCTGGCCACCACACAACATACACGCTGAGAAGGGGCAAAGAACAGATAGCATTGGTCGAAGGGACTCGGGTTATTTCTGAGCATCCCTAAGCCACTCTCTTGGAGATTTCTTTTGATCCTTTCCTCTTGCTTGGGTGTTGATCGTCACCGCTTCCCAATCCCCAACGGTTCTGCCTCCGCGAAGAAGGTCTGTGGTGCTGAAGTTCTCGAACTTTTGTCATGGCTGCCTGCTTCGACGATTCCATTCCTTAACGTTGCTTCTGTTATCTCCTTACTCATATTGAATCGGATACATGTTGATGAAATATCGACTCATTTAAAATGACTTAATTGATGACTTGGATTCATATAGACCCGATTTCCAATCTTGCCCATTTGGCAGGTTGAAGTCCTAGAATATCACGATAGAAGATTAAACAAAGATCGGTACAAAGCAAGAGAAAGAGATAGTTTTCTTTAGTAAAAATTGATACCTTCGTGTTTTATTTTTCATGTTTGAGGATTCTTTCAATTTATTGAAAGTTCTCAAAGTGAAGAAATGATTAAACATGGCAAAGAGTCGCGGAAAAAGTAAAAGAAATGAATAAATATGTTGAGAATAACATAGGTTTAAATAAAACCAATTTTTATAAAATTTCACCCAAAAAACTGACCATGATTGGTTAAGTGGTCCAAGACTTGATTTGCAAGTCAAACGTCACAAATTTGATTTCCCAATCTATTATCCATTTTGGGATAATTATGTGAATAACTTGGTAGAATTAATTTCAACAATATCTGGTGGCGAACGCATTCACCCGTTGGTGGCCAAAGATTGTTGCGGATTGGAGAAACTCCAAATAGAATGTCCAGCAAAAACATTTGAGTTGCCGTTGATGCCCTTCAATGATGGGCTGTAATTATACTTTGATGATTTTCCATTTCCATGATGAATTCGAGAGAGTTCCCTTCACACACCGAATCATAATTTAAAAAAATCTTTTTTGACAATAATGATCTAGGCCATCAATATCTCCACGACCCCAATGAGCTCATCATTGTCCTTCACGTGGAAGTCTGCCTTCAAGACCGGGTGCGTCACAAGAATGCAAAACCACTAGTCCTGTAGGGAGTTCTCGCAATTTGGGATTGTTAACACTTGAATTTTACCAACAATGCATGAATAACAATAAAGGTAATTTTGTCATACACTGTTGACACTCGAATTTTGCCAACCATTCGAGTCTCCATTTTTTCCATATATATATAAGAAGAAGAAGAAAGAAAGAAAGAAAGAAGAGAGATATAGCAAAAGTTTAATAAAAAAATTGAAAAAATAAAAGAAGGATATAAAAATAAAATCGAGAGGGCTCGTGTTGTCCAGCCCACTTAGCAATTTTCGGCCTTTTCATTCCCAACCCCTCTCTTTCAGCCCATTTCTTTTAGTTCGCTTATTTTCTTTCGGCCGATGCGTCCAATTCACTCTCCTTTGCCCATCTCTTTTATCTTTTCTTTGTTCCCATAAGCCCACCAGTGCCTAAAAAAAGAAGCCCAGCCCATCTTCTCCTTTTCCATGCACACGCTCACCCCCGTGAGCAGAAGAGCGTCGGTGACGCAAGGAAGAGAGAAGCAAGAGTGACGCGCGGGTAACGGAGGAGGGTGTGTCTGCGCGTGCGCAGGAGCGGGGCTGTGAGCAAGGAACCGTGTCGAGAGCGAAGCCGGCGCCTTCTAAAATCTCAGAGCCACGGCTTTATAGCATGCACGGTGCATGGAGATGTATTATATAGGGGTAGGAGGTTTTCTATCTATCTAATTTCACTAATAAATATCTTCTAATTTATTCCTATGCCACCTGTCTTTGGTATAGCATTTGAATATCACAGCTACATATAGAATATGTACCTTGTAACCTAGAATTTCTTTTACGTGTGTGGTCAATAGAAAACATCATCCATTGTGGTACCGCACTATTTATAAGTGCATGTTGACCATTTGATTGTATCAGGCTATTTAAATTTTGGATTATAAGGGCAAGTATGTTTTACCATCAATTGAAACCATTGTTTGTTATGGGTGATCAAATCGAATTAGGAGGCTGTTATCGTTTTTTTTTTAAAGAATATATTATGCTTTTATTTGTCAAATAATTGGTAAGAATTTGCAACTCGACATATAATCATTATATTGTGCCCACTTAATATGATGAAGTTAATATTAACGTTAATATGTATGAAGTTTGAATGACAATAGTACAATACAATGGAGTTGTGTCCCCCACCAATTCACCGAGGCGTCATATTAGCTTTCACGTTTATGAAGACGTACCGCCATTTGGATCGTGAGGTTGACATAACACCAAGGTTGACAATTGCTTTGCTCAGATATTCAAAATTGAATTTAATCGTGAATTGTCCACATCAAAGCAAATATATACTAATGAGAGTCTCAACTGCTAGAGGGCAGCATTCACTTTTATAATCACTCACTTGCATGGTGAGGTTATTGAAGATATTGATGACGTTTATGAAGACGTACAGCTATCTGGATCGTGAGGTTGACATAACACCAAGGTTGACAATTGCTTTGCTAAGATATTCAAAATTGAATTAAATCGTGAACTGCCCATATCAAAGTAGATATATACTAATAAGGGTCTCAACTGTTAGAGGGCAGCATTCACTTTTATAATCACTCACCTTGGTCGTGCATTGGACATAGGCGGTCAGGCCCAAAGGCAGTTTTAGTACAAAAGAAATGGTGAAGTGGGCCTCTTTGTCTTTTATTGTGGAGTACAGGACATTGGAGTTCAAAAAAAAAAAAAAAATGGTTTCCTTGTGACTATTGGCATTTTTTAGTTGGAAACGTCCGTGAATGTTAACCAATAAATTAAAGTCAAACAATGATAATATTTATTGGGATAATGACTTAATTGATTTCTACATTTTGACTTACTATACAATGTGATCCATGAACTTTAAGTTTGTTTAACTTGATCCTTAAACTTCAATTAAATGTGCAATCTTGTCATTGAAATTTTAATTTATTTAAAATGATCCTTAGAATTTTTTATACATGTTCAATTTAATCCCTAGAATGTATAAAGATATTTAATACTATGTTTTTATTAATTTAAGTTCAGTGACAACATTAAACATTTTCATTAAATTAAACTTGCACTAAAAATTCTTGCCATCACTGGCGGATGTCCTAGATTTGATTGGCAATAACCATGAGCACATGAAATCATTATTATTTCCCTCATGTAACGGGAGGGAACCAGATAAGCAAAAATCATAAAATCAGCAAAAACTCCAGAAATCTTCAAGTGAAATTAAACGTTACAAAAGAAATTGAAAGTAACGGGAGGGGCGGAGTAATTAGTGGAGAGTATTCGAGAGGCCACGAAGGAATTTGCTGCCTCAGTGTAGTGGATGCCATCCCAGCTCATGTGGCGTGACGACTCCTCGCACACAGTGCCATTGTTGTAGCACGTCTTTAACGGGTTCTCAAATCCTACTCATATTGCAATGCAAAAAACACACAAACTTAAATAAATCGACTATCATTGTAAGTTTGTAACCACTCCTAGGGCACAAAACAAATGAGCAAGATACTCTCGCTAACTCTTGAGTTTTGACTTGACAATCGGCCCTAACAGAATTTGAGGGGACTCAGATTAGAGGCAATGGAATCAGTACCATGTATAGTGTAATTGGCGATGAGGTCGTATTTGATCGTGAAGACGTCGACGTACACGATCGTGGCATTCTTCATCTGACTACTCAGTTCTTCGCAAAGGGACTGCAATAGCCGATTGAATTCCCGAGCAGCATCATTGCGAGATCGGAGGCATCCGAGCTCATCAATGTCGCTTGCATCATGGGTGGTGGTGGCCAATATGTAAGGTAGACAGCCCAATGGCCCGGTGTTGTGCACCCAGAAATTCTTCCCTCCGCTTTGGTATATGCTCTACAAAAAATTAGATTCTTCCCTCCGCTTTGGTATATGCTCTACAAAAAATTAGATATACTCTACAAAAAATTAGTTACATTAATTAAATTTACATAAATGGGATTATGTCTAATCTTTTGGTAATTGTTGACTGACCCATATGGCGAATCTGATTTCTTCGATGAAGATTGGGATGTTCCCGATGACCTGCAAATACGGAAGGTTGGTGAACTGAGCTGTGAGGTCGTTTTGGCCGATGTCAATGGTGTAAAGAGCGTCAGTGAAGCCATCCTTGCCGACCAAATTCGAGTGGCCTGAAATTCGGGACACCAAATCGAGATATCTTAATTTTGCCTTCTTGTAGAGGTTAATTTGTCTAGTTAAAGGATAGATTACCTCTCGAGAGAAGCAACGGAGAGCGAGATCGGAAAAGGAGGAACTGGCGGAGTTGGATGTTAGATATAAATATTCATATGCGGAAGCTAAGATCGTTTATAGACAAACCTCCAGCCATTGTTTGCATTCACGTTCGTCGAATCTCCTGAAAATCAAGAAAGCAATAGGCGCACTCTACTAACCAAATTTCCTCACGTCATCGATGGTGTATTCTAAATGTGAAGATTTTGAGTTAGACCTTGATCGCCCGTCGTAAATGAACGTACGTTCCTTATATATTGTCTCCCATCAAGACGAGCAGTTGTCAACGAAAAGGTACGAAGCGTGGAAAACTTCATGTTGAATAGTCGCAACTTTTAGGAGAAAATTTGGGTATAAATGTGGGATCATAAAAAAATAAATAACATTCTCCCACTTGATCTCATCATTTTCATCATACGAATCATTCAACTAATTCCACGAAAACTTTATGCTTAAAGAAAAGAAACAAAACACATGGATCATAGCGACATGTCCTCTAAGAGTGAGTAATACCTTCCATGTATCACAATGCATCTTATTTCTTTAATATCAGCCTATATGTGACAACATATCTTAATGAATAAACCTCATGTTTTATTCCAGAACCAAGGATAAATGTTATTCTCATAAACAACAAAATGTGTACACAAAAATTGAGAATTAACATTACAACTGAATAAGAGTTCCATACAACAAAAATTGTTCATATGTCGACAAATCACATAATGGGACCTATTCCCATACTAGTTACATGATCCTTATACTTCATCGATGGCATGCCTTTAGTTAAAGGATCAGCTATCATCAATTCAGTGCTAACGTGTTCAATGACCACTTTATTCTCCTTAACACGCTCCCTTATGGCTAAATACTTAATGTCGATATGCTTACTTCGACTGCAGCTGAATTGTCACAATATATTCTTAATGGCCTAGAAATAGAATCAATAATTCTAAGCCCAGCAATGAAACTCTTCAACCATACACCATGCGAGGTAGCCTCAAAACAAAAAACGAACTCAGCCTCCATAGTGGAAGTAGCAGTCAAAGTCTGCTTGGCACTTCTCCATGACACGGCTCCGCCAACTAACATGAAAATGTATCCAGATGTTGATTTTCATGAATCAATGCAACCCGCGAAGTCCACATCCGAATAACCGATCACTTCCAGGTTGTCAGTCCGTCTATACATAAGCATATAGTCTTTGGTACCTTGAAGGTATCTCAACACTTTCTTTGCAGCTCTCCGAAGGTCTAAACCTAGATTACTCGATATCTTCCCAACATTCCAACAGCAAAAGCGATGTCAGGTCGAGTGCAAACCTGAGCATACATCAAGCTTCCAACAGCAGAAGCATATGGAATGTTGCACATTTGTTCCCTTTCTAGATCGTTCTTCGGGCATTGGTTCAAATTGAACCTGTCACCCTTCACAATGGGTGCTATACTTGGTGAACAATCTTTCATCCGAAATCTCTCTAGGACCTTATTGATATAGGTTTCTTGAGATAGTCCTAAAATTTCTCGAGATCTATCTCTATGGATCTTAATGCCAATGACATAAGATGCCTCACCCATATCCTTCATGTCAAAACTCCTAGAGAGGAATTGTTTCACCTCATGTAGCAACCCTTTATCATTAGTTGCAAGTAGTATATCATCCACATAAAGCACAAGGAAACAAATTTTACTCCCACTAACCTTCTGGTATATACATTGATCCATGACATTCTCTATAAAACCAAATGAAGAGATAACATCATGAAACCTTAAGTACCATTGGCGGGATGCTTGTTTCAAGCCATATATAGATTTCTTAAGCTTGCACACCAAATGCTCACCTTTACTAGAGGAGAATCCTTCAGGTTGTTTCATGTAAACCTCCTCCTCTAGTTCTCCATTGAGGAACGCCGTTTTCACATCCATCTGATATAATTCCATATCAAAATGGGCAACTAATGCCAAAACAATACGAAGAGAATCTTTCTTAGATACAGGAGAAAAAGTCTCAGTATAATCGATTCCTTCTTTTTGAGTGAATCCTTTGGCAACAAGTCTAGCTTTATATCTTTCAATGTTACCCAATGAATCTTTCTTAGTTTTGAAGACCCATTTACAACCAATAGCCTTCGCACTATCAGGTAACTCAACCAAATCCCAGACTTTGTTAGATGTCATAGAACTCATTTCTTCCTTCATAGCATTGTACCACAAATTGGATTTATCACTATCCATGGCTTGTGAAAACGTTTCAGGATCATTCTCAGCTCCAATATTGTAGTCAGACTCTTGTAAATACACAATATAATCACTAGGAATAGCTGATTTCCTTGTTCTAATAGATCTTCTCAATGTTGGATCAACATTCTCTTGAGGAGCATGTTGCTCAACTGGTTGTTCAATAGTTTCTGGTAATTGCTGAACAACTGGATCTACTGGATCAATATCAGCAGGTTGTGGAACTTCAACAATTGGTTGTTCAATAGCCGGCTGAACTGAAGGGGCATTATGAGCAACAACCAATCTTAAACTTGAGGTGGAAAGTTGAGTGTCTGAATGATCTTCCTTAGGAGCATGATCCCTTGGTCGATCGCTCCCACTGATCAAGTCATTTTCAAGAAATTTAGCATTTCTTGATTCCACAATCCTAGTGGTATGAGATGGACAATAAAACCTGTATCCCTTGGACCTTTCGGCATATCCAATGAAATACCCACTTATGATCCTTGGGTCCAACTTCTTTTCTTGTGGATTATAAATTCTTACTTCAGACGGGCATCCCCAAACGCGCACATGATGCAAACTCGGTTTCCAACCCTTAAATAACTCAAAAGGTGTCTTTGGGACAGCCTTGGTTGGAACTCGGTTTAATATATACACTGCCGTCTTAAGTGCTTCAGTCCATAAGAATTTAGGAAGTTTGGAGCTACTAAGCATACTACGCACCATGTCTAATAAGGTCCGATTTCTTCTTTCCGCTACGCCATTTTGGTCTGGAGAACCAGGCATAGTATATTGGGCAACTATCCCATGCTCTTGAAGAAATCTTGTAAATGGACCAAGTGCTTGTCCATCTTCAGTGTATCTACCATAGAATTCTCCACCTCTATCTGATCTCACGATTTTAATTTGCTTATTGCATTATTTCTCTACTTCCGCCTTAAATAATTTAAAGGCATCTAATGCTTCATATTTATTATGAATCAAGTAAAGATACATATAACGTGAATAATCATCTATAAAGGAGATGAAGTATTTCCACCACATGAGTCCATATCCGGACTACAAATATCTGTATGTATGATTTCTAATATTTCTGTACTCCTCTTGGTACCTTTCTTTGACTTGTTAGTCTACTTTCCCTTTATGCAGTCCACACAAGTATCACAATCAGTAAAATCTAAAGTATCGAGTACTCCATCATTTACTAATCGCTTAATTCTTTCTATGGAGATATGTCCCAATCTCCGGTGCCACAACACAGAGGAATGTTCTTTCACAACACATCGTTTCATACCAGCTTTATCATGAACATGCATCGCATCATAATAGGCATTGTCTTGTAAATTAATTCGAAAAAGACCATCAGACAAAATACCACTCCCAACAATTTCAGATTTAAATGATAAACAAAAGTTTGAATTTGAAAAGTTAAAAGAGTATCCCAAAGGTACAAGTCTTGAAACTGAAATTAAGTTTCTAGAAAAACTAGGAACATAAAAGGTCTTTTCCAAATCTAAAACAAAACCACTATTGAGAACTAGTCTATATGTCCCAATAGCTTCCACATGCGAACGCATCTTGTTTCGAATAGATGCTTTGTTCACTTCCCACCGCTTCCAAAGGGTTTTGAAAACCCCGCAAAGAATTCGAAATATGGATTGTAGATCCAATCAATCCACCAAGTGTTGTGACTTACATCACCATATTAGATTCATAACAAACACAAGAGATTGGATTACCTTTCTTCTCGAGCCATGCCTTAAATTTGACACAATCCTTCCTTATATGTCCCTTCTGTCTACAGAAGAAACACTTGGATTCTTTCTTAATGTCAGCTTGGGGAGGTATTTTACCTTTTCCCTTATGCTTGCCATAACCCTTATTCTTTCCTTGTGTTGCCAAATGAGCACTTTCTCCCAATTCCATAACCAGTCTTTCTTGCTCTTGAACACACATGGTCATGAGTTCATTAATAGACCATTTATTCTTATGTGTGTTATAAGAGATCTTGAAAGGTGCATACTGATGTGGGAGAGTGTTCAGAATATAATACACAAGAAATGATTTAGATATCTCAACCTCAAGTTTCTTAAGCTGAGCCGCAATGTTCCTCATTTGCATGATGTGCTCACGCACACCTCTAACACTAGTGAGCTTCAATGATGAAAACTTCATAATCAGGGTCATGGCATGCGCATTCTCAGAACTTTCAAACTGCGCATCTATAGCCTCCAATAAAGCCTTAGCATTGCTATGCTGAGCAACTGAACCACGAATACTTGGAGATATTTTAGCTCTTATAAACATGGCACAAACGCGGTTGGACTGCTCCCATTGGTTATAAAGAGCTATCTAAGCTTGAGTGCTCGAATCAGTAGGAGCAGGTGGTTCGTCTTTCCTTATAGCATAATCAATGTCCATCCACCCCAATTGAAGAAGAACTGACTCCTTCCAAATTTTATAGTTCTCACCATTCAGTACGGGAACATCAAACTTAAATTCAGAGAAATTCACAGGTTGCGAAACTGCATATCAAGTAATCATGCTTATGTCACAAAATTTGAGGCAAACATAAATAAATCATGTTACCAATGTAAACATGTCACAATGTGAATCACATAACATAAAAACTACCTGTGGGCTAAGTTTTTAATTTAAATAGATTCATAATTACATCATGAAGAAACTACCATATTATATGCATTTTCTTAATCCCCGTGGGTAAATTAAAAAAAAAAAAATAATATGATATTTCATCCTAATTAATCATATTAATATAATGAAAATTCCTGTGGGATAAAATTCATCATATTAATATAATTAATTACAATCAATGTCCATTTCTAAATATGATCCGGAGGCTTTTAATATATAATTTAATTAATTAAAGATGCTGTGGCCACTCCCTAATTAATAAAATATATGGACCATTGGACATTTAATTTCATGCATAAAATATTCATAACAATGCATGAAATGATATAATAAATAAATACATCAAGGGCATAACAGTAAATAAATAAATTGGCCAAGGGTATGATTGCAAAAAAATTTTAAAAATTGGGGCAAAAGTGAAAAAAGAACCGCAGAAGAGGGGACGTCAGGCGCGTGCCGAGCACGTGCGCGTCCAGCGCACAGGCGCGTGCCGAGCACGTGCGCGTCCAGCGCACAGGCGCGTGCCGAGCACGTGCGCGTCCAGCGCACAGGCGCGTGCTCGGCATGCGCTGAACCCGCGGGGGCGCGTGCCCGCACACGCGCCGTTCGCGCGCGGCGCGTGCGTTGCACGCGCCTGGCAACTGCCGCGCGCGTGGATCCCACGTGCGCAGCGGTTGCGCGCGCGTATGGGCGCGTGGCGCGTGGGTCCACGCGCCTGCAACTGCAGCGCGCGCGTGGAGCCCACGCGCCTTCTCCCTCGCGCGAACAGAGGCCTCTCTGTATTTTTTCGCCATTTTCAGCCACCATTTCTTCTCCGTTTCTTCTCCGGCAGCCAATCTAAGACCGAAATAATTGATGGGTTTTGAAGAGAACGTCGGCACGACCACATGGGTACAAGTTTCAGCGAAAATGATAAAGAATTGGCCCCAAAATCAAACGAAAAACTCCACAAACGCAAATCCTCAACCACCACGACTTTCGCTGCCCAATTAGCCTCCGGCAAACTCCGATATACCGGAAAAAACTCATGGCTAATGTTCCTTATGGCGGTGCGACCGTGTGGGTCCAAAATCAAGGGGTGGGTAGTGCGAATTTTGCCCGGAATCGTTGAGTTTCTCTCTCGGCCTCAAAATCTGAGTTACTGTTCATGTTAAAATAAGCCCGAAAATACACTGGAAAAACACAAAAATACAACAAAACAAGGCAGAGGCACTAGATTTGCTCTGATACCAAATGTTAGACATAAATATTCATATGCGGAAGCCAAGATCGTTTATAGACAAACCTCTAGCCATTGTTTGCATTCACGTTCGTCGAATCTCCTGAAAATCAAGAAAGCAATAGGCGCACTCTACTAACCAAATTTCCTCACGTACTGATGGTGTATTCTAAATGTGAAGATTTTGAGTTAGACCTTGATCGCCTGTCAGAAATGAACGTACGTTCCTTATATATTGTCTCCCATCAAGACGAGCAATTGTCAACGAAAAGGTACGAAGCGTGGAAAACTTCATGTTGAATAGTCTCAACTTTTAGGAGAAAATTGGGGTATAAATGTGAGATCACAAAAAAATAAATAACATTCTCCCACTTGATCCCATCATTTTCATCATACGAATCATTCAACTAATTCCACGAAAACTTTATGCTTAAAGAAAAGAAACAAAACACATGGATCATAGCGACATGTCCTCTAAGAGTGAGTAATACCTTCCATGTATCACAATGCATCTTATTTCTTTAATATCAGCCTATATGTGACAACATATCTTAATGAATAATCTTCATGTTTTATTCCAGAACCAAGGATAAATGTTATTCTCATAAACAACAAAATGTGTACACAAAAATTGAGAATCAACATTACAACTGAATAAGAGTTCCATACAATAAAAATTGTTCATATGTCGACAAATCACATAATGGGACCTATTCCCATACTAGTTACATGATCCTTATACTTCATTGGACGCCCAAGTTGAAGGGCTGGTCGCGAGGGATGGTGGCCGCGCGGGACACGGCGAAATTTGCGCCATTGCTGAAATTTGGGCCCAATGATTCCAAGTATGGACTCAAGAAGCTTGTGTTCAGGCTCTCACCTATTTTGGATTTTATGCAAATCTCAACAAAATCTCATAGTGTGTACTTAAGACACTACTATTTTAATAGATATAGTCCAAAAAAATTTGGCATTTACATGATTTGGTCCTCTAACTTTTATTCAATGAAGTCACCTAACTTTTTGGATTTATGCGATTTGATCCTTAAAATTTTATCTTGTGTAATTGAGTAATGATTCCTATTTCTAGCTCAAATACTTTTTGTTAGACCTAAAATTAACATTACAAGAAAGGTATTTTTTTTCATGTGTTTTCTTCCAAGAACATCAAAAGAAAGGGTTCAAACTAGTGCTCATCATGCGTTGAAGCCCCTCCTCCCTAGGGAGGATGCCTCGGGAAATCACATAATAAAGAGAGCGAGAACTCACAGAGGAAATCGATGGTCAACCGCCCGTCGCACGGCCGGCCGGTGGCCTCATGAAAGAAGGTTCGCCCGTTGGGCAACACGATGTTGATCCCGAGCTGGCGAGCCCTGCCGACGAGCCGCCGGTATCTGAGTTGGAGTCGCCGAAGTTGAAGATGATCGGCTTCCTCTTGCACGGAGAAGCAGCCGAGCTTGGAAGGCCAAGACAGAGTCCAAACATCACGGCGTAGCACCTCAAAGCACGGAGGCTGGGAACGCAACAGCCCCCTCTTCTCTTCTTCGCCATTTTCTCTCTCCTCCCCTTTCTTTCTTGTCGCTAGATTGACTGTAAAAGTGCAAGAGAGAAGCTGTTCATGTAAAAATTCAGAGGGGTCTAAGTTGTGGATCTCGAGACCGGGCAGAACGGGCTCTTGCAACTTGGTCCCATCCCTTTGTGGAAATCTTGTGATCGTCTTCTACTGTGATTGCTAACAATTTGAATTGTCCCACCGGAGACCATCTAGAAAAGAAAATATCTTGGGAGTTCGTATTCTTTTCTGACGACTTAAATGGAGGAGCAAAAAATATTGACTAGTCAAAATCTAAGCAAGTTGGTCCATGAACCGTGTTCATTTTCATTAGACGAAACACGTGATTGTTGACTAAGTAGTATCGACGTCAATACATGACACGACACGACACGACATACCAACACATCATTTCTAAAAAATCAGATAATTTCGATATGTTGTGACACATTATATATATGTGTGTTTGTGTGTTATTATAAATTATCATTTTTATGAATCAAATTAATTTAATTCAAATAAATAATATAAAGAAGTCTAGAATCAATTTACAATATTTATTAATATCATTTTGACACCATTCCAATAATCTATAAAATTTGAAAGGAAAAAAACAAGTAATTCACGTTCGAACTCGCGTGTTAGATATGTTGGAAGAAAGAGAAAAAACTTGGTGGTGAATTATGTATCACAAAAAGTAAGAGTCAAAAGAGAAGAGAAGATTAGGTTTTTTTTTTTTTTCCTTTTCCAATTTATTATTATTTTAAAAAATTTTACATATATATTTTGACCCATCATTTATTGAAAATTTTTAGAATAGACCTTACATGTCAAAATCAAGTGTCAAAAACTTGCATGTTGGAATTTTCAACTCGAGTGTTAGGAATGTTAACTAAGTATTGAATTTTCTAACATATATTGACCGAGTGTCAAGCAGTGTCCAAAAGTGGTGAAGAGCGTTTGACACGTGTTGGAGTGTGACACAACATAAAGGCTCTTAGAGAGTATTGATACTTCCTAAACTATTGACACCTTATATTTTTTTTGGTAAGGATTGACACCTCATATTTGTTACTTAAAATTTTTTTAAAAACAAAAAACAAAAGGTAAAAATGACAACAAAAAAAAAAAAAAAGAAGAAGCTATATGGTAATAAAAAATAAAAAGAAAACTGAAAATATTGTGATTGCTACCAATTTGAATTGTCCCCATTGAGGATCATCTAGAAAAGAAAATGTCTTGGGAGTTCATTTTCTTTTTGATGACTTCAATGGGGAGCAAAAATCATTCACTAGTCAAAATCTAAGCAAGTTGATACATTATTATTATTTTTCTTTACATAGAAATAAAAAAATGGTAAAAACAACAACAAAAAAAAAAAAGGAAAGCGAAAATACAAAAAGGGGGGGGGGGCTATAGTACTATGCGTGGATTAATAGAAGAGAGTAGAGAATTTTTTCATAAAAATTAATATATAAAAAAGTAAAAAATAATAAAAGCACTAATAAAGCTTGGGTGGGCCATTTATACCAGGCCCGTTTTCTTTAGTAAAATTTTCAGTCCAACTTCCCGACTTTCCTTATTTTCTTTCAGCCCACAATCTGAGCCCAAAAAGGTGAGAAACAGAGATTAAAAAAAAAAAAACAAATCACGAAACTCGTCCGATCCAGAGCACTTCGCCGGAGTTTCTTTGAATTTTGCCGGAAATAGCTTCGAGTCTTTGGTCGCCGGTCGCCGTATCTCTCCACGGCCGAGCGACGTAGATACTTTCTGAAGCCGTTCGCCGGATCGACGACCTTGTAGAGCTCAGTTACCTTGATCCTTCGTTCTCAGTCTTGCCCAGGTAAGGTGAGCTTCCCCTTTCTCGAACATGCTCTGTCTTAGCCCTGTCTTTCAAGAGCCCGAACTCGATTGGCTGCAAGTGGCATCGATCTAAGTCTCTGTATACCATGATTAGGCCGAAAGCCGCTGGAAAATTAAATTGGAAAATCATTGTTGAAGTTGCACGTCACTTGTTCGATAAAATGCTTAACTGAGATTTCGAAATAGATTGTGTGTGATTCGCTTTTGACTTTATTTTAGTCCGAGTTTGATCCCTTTTCATTGAATTGCTTGCTCATACTGATGTTGTTGCCTCGTTTTGTTCTTTTTATGTTGCCATTTACACATCATTGAGTCGGCCATGGACGAACTTCTTGCCGGAAAATCCATACCCTTAGCCGGAGAAGCCGCGGTTAAAAGCTGCAATAGTCGGTTCTTTCCTTTTGTCTTGTGGTAATGCTTCTCAAGTGGTTACACCTGGCCTTTTATTAGCTGAACAGTTGTGTTGCTAGTTGCTGTTGCCACTTAACAACCTGGGCCTACTCTAATTAAAAATTGAAAAAAATTAATTGCAAAAAAATAATCCCAAAAAAATTGAGATTTTTGTTAAGTAATCAAATAAGCAAAAAAACTCCAAAAATCTTCAAGTGAAATTAAAAGTAAATCGAATTGATGCGATGGTGGGTGGTGGTTGTGATGGCGCCTGTCGAGTGTGGGTAAAGCGGTGGTGGTGGTGGTGGGGTTGGGGGTGTGATGAGGAGGGAGAAGGCAAAAAATTTGTGTAGTGTGGGTGGTACATGAATCAGATCATAACCTGATCGTGAGCTTCCTTATTAACTTGACGAGCCAGTTTATGGGTCTTCCATTCTTCAAAAGTAACAATACGAAGAGTAAAAATGCTAAAAATGAATCTCAAAACGAGTTTGATATGAGTCTAGTTGGTTGGGCATGAGTTGAGAAATTTACATTGCAAATAAATGGGTCAAAACGGATTAAGTGAATCAATATGGGTCAAACCATTTATGACTTAACCAAACTCAACTCAATCTACTTGTTTAATAGGTCTATTGATTAATGACGGAGGGTTTTTTACTGAAGGCAAGAGAAAAAGATAAAGTTGGGGTTTTGATATGGGTCCCTCTCTCTTGGTGGGTCTCTTGGCAGTAGCTCATGTATAAATCATTAGGGACTAACAAAGCTCTGATTTCTTTTTTCGGGACCGCTTGCTAATCGTCGACTAACATTCATAAATATACTCCAACGCAAATCACAAGAGGAGCAAACACTTGACAGCGTTAGTGCATGTTTTTCCAGGATGTCAGTGCGTCACTTTCGAGAAGTATCCACTACTGTATAAGGAGGAATACGGATTACATACTTCAGGTGGAGAGATGTGGCAGCCCGGGGTTGTCTGCAGTCTACCAGTCTCTCTTCTTTTATCACTTTGTGACAGCTTCTACTTCAGCTGGTTTAAATTCATCGGGAAAAATGCTCGGCCTCTGGGACGTCAGCACGATGGCAATTACCTTTTTTCTTGTCACTGTCAACTTGTGCCTTCTTTTGATGTGTAATTCAATTACAATATGGCAACACATCGCTGTCTGTTTAAGCGTCCCTCTTTGGTTTGTTATTGTTTTCATATGTTCACTTAAAAGGCGAGTCCTCTTCCTTTCGTGGGGTTCTTTCCTTCCCTTTACCTAAACTAGCCCTTTAATGGATAGCAATAACTCTGATATTCGTCTTATTACATGTATGCGCAGGAGAATCTCTATCATGTCATCCATGTAATAATGAGTACAGTCTACTTCTACCTAACGTTTCTTCTGGTTCCAATAACGAATACTGATTGCAAATCTGCAATTTAGCTTTTCTAAAAGTAACGAAGGACGTTTGTCGTGGACAATATAATGGAGGGCCTCCTTTTTCTTTCAAATGGCCTTCCTCATCTTCATTGCCGATTTTGTGGCTCCTTTTATCCCTATTTGCTCCAAGACAAGATGCATGGCTTTTCATGTCCATACTTTTCCAGTTTTTCATATATTTTATTGGGGTTCCTCAGATGTTCCATCATTTGTGAATTGCATCTGCCCCGCCTCTCTCTCTCTCCCTCTCTCCCTCCCCTTAAACCCTGTTCCTCCTCTCTGGGCTGAACATTGCCCGATTTCTGGATTGCGGTTATAGGATAAATCCATATATCAACCTTAATCGGTATGAGTATTTATTGGCTTGTGGGAACTTGACAGCTCGCTTGTCTAGTGATTGATTTGTGGATTAACCATATTCTATTTTGTGGATTATGTTTATTAGCAACTCATGTTTTCTTAAAGTAATTGCAATGCAAACTTCATCTGGTTAGTTTCTCCTTTCCTCCCCTCCCCCCCCCCCCTTAATTTTTCCTGCATCTGGTTACAGGGTTCAAAGGTGTTTCTTCCCATATGATTACCAGATAGTACAGGAAATTCACAGTAGCCAGCTCACGGTGGAACCAGAGAGGAGCTCTGCTTTTCCTTTGCTTCCACGCAAGACATCCAAGTACACTGGGTTTGCTTTCGACTCACCTGGGTATGAATCATTTTTCGCTTCACAACAAGGTGTCTATGCCCCCACAAAAGGCTTGGGATGTCATAAGAAGAGCCAGCGAGAGGACAAAGCCGAAGACATTGCCCAAGAAATGAACTTTAAGTGCTACACTTCGATTTGGGTAGTGAGCCGTATTGATTCAAAGTTGTAAAGTTACCTGTACCATAGTCGTTGCTTCTTTCTTATGAATTTTATATATGGACATTATAGTTGCCCTCCATGCTTCAAACCCGATACACTTTTAGAGGAGTCACAGTGGCTATCGCTTCCCTAGTTGCTAGTTCGGATGTAAATGTATATGTTTCGACAGAAGGGAGGGATGTGATAATTCCCGACTTCTGGACTCCTTTCAGATGCCAAGAGCATCACTCGTTCCAGAGTGTTAGGAATGCTGCTTACGTTCATCCTCTACATGCATTTAAGGGCTAGTTCTAGCTAAACCGCGAAGTCTTAAGTGCTTTTCTTGAAATGTCTTGTTATGTTGTCCTGTTCATTGTTTCTTGCCAAAGCTTTCTTCATAATGGTGGCTCCCCTTTTTATTCACGACCGGTCCGCTCTTCATTTCTTGCATCGCAGCTGCTTTGTTGGCGGCAACATGGAGTTCCTTTTGCCTGTTCCATTTCATCGATTCTCTGGTCGCTTGTTCTCTGGTTGAGTGGGAGACCAAGGTTATTTTAGGCGCTACTCCGAGAGCCATCGCTAGCTGCATCCCTAAGTTGTTTGAGGATGACAAACCAACCGAACCTGTGTCCAAAAAAGTCGGGTGGTTTATTAGGAATTGCTAAAAGTGTGATTGTTGAAAGCACCTCATTAGCTGAAGAAGGAATATTTTCTCAGATTTTCAAGACTGCTGCAAACTGCGTCCTATGATCCCCTTCCAACACAGTAGTAATTACGAACTCGGTTCGGTCCTTGCATAACTACTAGCGGCTTTGTGCTTGATCTTTCTGTCTATGCGAGAGAAAGGCAGAGGATATCTGTTGGAGCAGCATCCTATTCTGTTCTGTAAGCAAAAGCCGTTGCAAGAAATCAAGTAATCACCTTAACGCTGGACCAAATATTGCCTGGAGAGGCATGTTATTAGGTGGTAGAGGGACGAGAATTTCTGAAACTAGAAGTTTAGAGCAGCTTCTTGTCACTTCATTGTGAGAATAAAGAGGAAAAAAAAAATCTCACGAGGAGCTGATGAACTTGGCCAAGTTTCTGAGACACTTGACTGCCGGGATTCGTCCAACCGTTCTTCATTAGCATCGTAATCATCATCATTCTCGAAAGCCAGATACATCCCTCTCTTTTCCAGCGAGAGCCCAAGAAAGTATGGTGGGTCTCGCAGGACTATATCTATTCCTGTCTCCTTTTAACATCCGAACCATTGGCTTGGATTCTGGATATCTAATCTTCTAAAAGCTGGTCTTCACTTTGTCCCCCCATCTGGTCTAATGTCAAAGCGTGTATCGAATCTTCGAGCCTGAGAAGCCTTCCTTTAATGTCCTCGACTGTCGGTAGACTGGAAAATAGAATTGCCCGGTTTGCACTGTCCGCAGAGACAACAATGGCGAAAATTATCACTCTAATCTCGCGGTTCTTCTTTGGAGCAGCAAAATGAGGAGCTTCCTGACAAAACCATCCAGGAATCTCACTCCCAGGGACACTCGAGTTGTACGGATGCTATAGAGCAACCGGCAATTTCCCATGAAAAAACACATTTTGAGGTCAAACTCTGTGCATTCGTGATTGAAGATGCTAAACAAAGGGGGAGAAACTGAACTGATCTACATCCAGATATTTGGTACAGTTAAAGAGTAGTTTTCCTCAAAATGGGAGCTATGAGTTAACGTTTTCACCTTTTCAATTTCACTGCTGGGAAGCATGCCTTGCAGCCACCCAAGAATAAACGCCTTAGAGATTTCAATACCCGGAGACCTGTGATGTCAACTAGATTGCTGCAATCAGTAAAATTTAGCTCCTTCAAATCAGTAGAATTCTGATCAGAAGTAACTGCGCGAGAACCGAAGATGAAAGTTGTAAGGACCCGGACCAATGAGCGGAAGTGATCCTAGGGATCAAAGAGGGCCTGGACAAACTGCGTCTCCGATGCCATTGAGCATGAGCTCGCGGTAGAGGCGATCCACAATGCTGTGGCGGGGGTGGGTGGGTGTCGGCCCCACAAGAGATGAGGAAGACGTCGTAGCAGAAGCAAGAAGAGAACATAGGGTCGTCCTCTTTGGGATCGTCCGTCAGCATCGTCGCTTTTTGGCTTCTTGATCGACCTCAGTTAGGAGTCGCCAGTCTTTTGGCAGAGGCGGTTGTTGCAGAGATTGAAGCGCCACTTAACGATGAGCAATAAGCAACGAGCACCTTGCGGACGGATTCGTGTTCCCTTTGAAAAGAGCGATTTTCACGGTGCGAGAAATGTGCTGTCTTAATTTCTAATTGACAAATCATGGCATTCACAATAGTTAAGGGAAAATTATCCAAAAAATTTTAAACATATTGTACAACCACCAATTCAATTTTAAATGTATGTATTAATTTAGTTGTAAACAGTTATAAACATTTCAATTGTGTCAATTTAGTCGTAAATCTTTTAAAAATTATACATGTAATTCTTTCGGGTAATTTTGACCAAAAATCTCTGACGTGATGTTTTAGTCAGTGCTAGCCATCCTACATGAAAGGTTCATATTAATGTGGACAATTGAGTTT
This sequence comes from Eucalyptus fibrosa, assembly GCA_017140475.1. NCBI lineage: Eukaryota > Viridiplantae > Streptophyta > Magnoliopsida > Myrtales > Myrtaceae > Eucalyptus > Eucalyptus fibrosa. Next base: position 13,269,262 of record CM029511.1, read on the forward strand.
AATTTTTCTTTAAAAAAAATTACTTTTTATTTTTCTTTTCTTTCCTTTCTTTTTACTTTATTGTTTTCTTCACAAGGCCAGCAAGTCCACTGGTCACTGGCCGAGGGCCAGCAGCCCCGCCACCCCTGTAAAGAAAAAAAGGATAGTAAAGAAAATTATAATTTAAAGAAATTAAAAAAATCTTAGTAATCATGATGGAGAGTTTATGCCATGACATAACAACATGTGTCCTCGATACGTGACCAAAATTTATCACCAGAGGGATGTTCATATCTACTCCAGTTAAATGTAGGATCACGAGTTTGTCAATTTAGCTTGATTTGGTTTCAATTTCAATCCTTTAGACTAATTAGAACTTGAGGCCGCACGCCTTGCACATGCTGGTGTTGGAGAACGTCAGCACCTCCCTGCACCGACGGTCACGGCACGCCGACGTCTTCTTCTCCCTTGGGTCGCAGCCCCCGAACCTCTCTTGCCTCTGCAAGATGACCTCTCTGGTCTCGATCCGCACATGATTTGCTCGTTTGTATGTGAAAAATGTGTGATTCAGGATCGAAACATTATTGAAGAAATCTTTCTTTCCGTATAAATTTTTAATGGATTGGCCACCAAAATCACAAACTCGATTGCTTCATGATCCGATGGAAGCAATCGAAGTGATGAATTACCTCAAGACAACCGTCGCGGGTGGAAGAAGGAGATCAAGGAGATTGCAATCTGGGAAAGCCCATGTTCCTCCTCCCATCTCTCTCTTTCTCTTACAATTGATTGAGGCTGAAACCGTTTGAGTTTGAGGGATAGTATCATGATTTCGAGTTTGACGAAGGTTGAACGTGAGTTGGAATCGGACATAACGAGGATTTCTTTGACTGGGTTGAGTATTTGAATCATCATGATTCTTATCAAGGTAAACTTCGCATGCTCTGTCTCTGTTGGAGGTGGGGACCGAGTGCTTGATTCTGCAGGCGTGAAATCTGGTTGAGTCCGAGATTGTCCTGATGAACTCATACATGTTTCAATGATTCGGTGATTGTTTGGATGCGCACCTTTTCCTTATCATTGCATTTAGATGCCCCTACCGAAACGCTTACCCCATGTTTGATTGAATTCCTGAACGGTATTAGCATGTGTATTTCGCAAGCATTCTTGCATCGTGATGATTATTTAGCAATGGCGTGCTTAAACTGAGAGTTCTCCAGTTTATATGACATTATTTTCCTTGATGTTGGTTGAACTTCTAAAGTTGTGCTCAATGCTCCCATGACTGAGAATTTGAACATGTTGTGTCGGCTTAATTTACTAGGAATTATGTTATCTATATCAATCTACAATGTTTGTATGTGGCTATTCTAACATTCGAGACAATTACCATCCTTGTACTAGAAATGGTGAAATCCTTCTTCGAAATGTGCATCGTGTGTTGTGTACTTCAATAAATTCCTGTACGAACTTCATCCTTTGCTTGATCTCTAAAGTAATTGGTTTCGTATGCTTGGATGATTATGCCTTGCATTTCTGGATCCGTTCATTGATACCTCAATACCTTCTATATGTTAATAACATTTGATTCATTTTTTTTAGGCGAATGAATGGCCTCTACCTGTTTGATTTTCTTCGTTAACTGAAGATTGTGAAGTCCATTCCTTGATGTCAAAACTGACATTCGATGGCTGAGTGCTTAGTGAGCTTTTTATGCCATGACCGAATGCTTTGCTTGATTCTTTGTCCATTTTGCATTGTATACAAGTTCAGTTGTTGCTGAATGAGTCTCAACTATGAGAATTGATTGTAGAACGCGGCTTAATGCTGTTTTCCTGTGTTTATGGGTAGACAGGCATGCGGCATGCTGGAAAAAACAACAAAAAGAGCAAAGAAAACTTGCTTCCGCGGGTGGCTTCCCAACTTGAAGGCACATTATCGTCTCGGCAGGGAGGGGAGGAGGACAGCCAAGGCCATCCGCGCACTCGAATCGTAGATTAAAGTAATAATCTATTTCTTCTTAAGATAATGTTCTAGTTCACCACATGCAAGACGACATTTTAAAGCTTTGGCTTCCAAGGGCGTCCTATTTGTTAGACCTCAATGATTTTCTCTAGCAAATCTATTGCTATTGGTAATTCTTTTCATATAGTTAGTGAAATCTTAAATAGAGTGGTAACTTGAGATAAATGAAGTAACTTGTACTTGGCATCCACAAATTTTATTATTCATCTTTAGTTTTCTCTAAATACGTCGTCGATTTCAGTACAAGTCTGGATTCCCTATTCAATCTTTCGCCTATACTTTCAATTTGCTTGGGATTTCAGTTTCTTGCAATTCGACTCGAGTCGTTTATTGTTTCATAAAAAAAATTCATGTAATTTCCCGAAAACAAATACCAAGTGTAGAAAACAAAGGTAAGAGATGCAAAGGAAATCTTAGTGATTGAGGCTGGCTTTCTCTCAGTAACTCAAATGGCTAACTTCAAAATTTTCAAGTCTAATTCCAAGGGAAGAAGGGAACTCTGGAGTCAATTTCACTTGCATAGCTCTTTTGCATCAAAGGGATTGAGTCGACTAAAACGTTCTATTCACATCCGAATTTTTATCGATGTCTAAATATCCATTTATTTCGAAAAAATATATATAAATTTATAAAAAGATTTTAAAAAAGGAAAATAAAAAAAGAATAATGAATAAAAATGGATCAAATAAAATGAATGAATGATGAAAAATGAAGTCGTGTGGGCCGGCGTGTCTAGCCCACTTGGTTATTTTCAGCTCACCCCTTAACCGGGCTTCCCATTCAGAAGGGAAGAACTTATGTGAGTGTCTCAATTTCAATTCAAACATGGGTTTTGCCCATTTTCCTTCTTTTCTCTGGCCCACCAGAGCCTAAAAAAGAAGCCCAGCCCATCGCTCTTTTTTCTTGCGCGCGCACGCGCTCGTGAGAAGAGCGTCGGTGACGCAAGGAGGAGAGAAGGTACAGCGACGGTCACCGAAGAAATGCCCGTGAGCGAGTGATGAGAAAGGAACCTATGAATCTTAATCGATATACTCCCTGCTCAACCCTGCGAAAGCGAGATATATTCGTGTAGGATAATGGAACCTGTCGCGTCGTGTTTTGGTTGGAAAACAGTGTCAAAGCTAAATCAAAAACCTGCTCTCGTAGCTGCACAACATGTGTTCGACAAAATGCTCGAATGATGCACCGAAATCCATGTTATCCGATTGACGTTAAAAGTTTAGTTCGAGGCTTGATCACGCATATGTTGTTGACGCACGTCTGCTTTCTTCGTTCTTTGCTATGTTTTTGCTTGATTTCACGGCCCACCTTTTGATATTCGTTAATGGCCATGCAAAACCGAACTTGGTTTGGCTGTGGCCGGCGATAGGCAGACGGCGAGGGCTGGAGATGTAATCTGGTGATGGTGTGTAGTGGTGTGAGCACCGGTGTCCGTAGATGGCCTCTAGTTGTATGGGTTTAAAAAATTGAGAAGAAGACGAAGGTTAGGAGTGAAAAAATGGCTTCGGAGAAGAAAAGGGGAAGAAGAAGTGCAATAGAAAAGGACTTAATAAGGAAAAAGACAAAAGAGAAAAAAATAAAAAATAAAAATCCAATACAAAATTCTAAAAATTCTAAATATATTTTAAAAATTCATTTTCTAAATCCAATCCATTTGGATCCGGTGTACGGGTCGGGTCACTGGGTCGGATCAGATTTACGGTCCGAACCCATTCCCTGAAGAATATAATAATAATAATAATAATAATAAGTAAAAAATTTAAAATTCAGAAAATATAAAAAATTAAAAAATAACAAAAATTAGAATTTTAGAAAATAATTAAAAATTTTAAAAATCCGAGAGAGTCATCAAAATAATAAAATATTCGAAAGAAAATTTAAAAATGTGAAAATTCAGAAAAATCATAAAAATTTAGTAAACCCTAGAAAATCCAAAAAGATTTATAAATTGGAAAATTTCTAAAAAAAATGGAACAAAAAATATTGTTCTTTATTTTGCATTGGTTTTTATTTTTTATATTTTAGGAATGATGTCAGGATACCTGTATGATTTCCTTTGCGATTATAATTGATTGCACATTTCAATATTTTGAGTGTCACTTTCTTATTCTAGAATGGTTAAGGTGAATCTTAGATTTCTTTTGGATAGGCTGCTATGGTGTAATCAAGTAGGTACTAAAAGGGCATTAGTCTTAGGTTAATGTAATCATGTCCTCAAATTTAGAATATCTAGTTGCACAAAGTAAGATATTCTACTTGATTTTTAACCGATCTAAAAGGATAGTAGCAACTCCTTTATCAAAATTTATGTAGGCTTAATTGATTTTAAATTTGAATGTCTAATATTGTGCGAAGTATAAGCTTGGGAAAGCCTGAGTTAATGGAAGGTTATCGACCCAAAGTGGATAATACCCTTATATAGAACTCTCCCCCAAGGGATTAGGTCACAACACCTTCCACTAAGAACAAAACGACACAATCTAGAACGATAATCATTGATGCGTTGCACATAACGATAATCACCGATGCGCCATTTTGATACTAGCAAGATCTTCTAAAAGCAGTTTTACGTAGATAGCAAACTGACCGAATAAGAAGGAAGCAACTAGAATGACATCAGCTAGAGCTTGAATTCATGGAAACGAGCGGCGATGGCAATGATCTGCATTTGGTGTGCCTGAAGGTCTCTCTAGCAGAGACATTGCTAGATGGAGACAAAAACGTGACTAGAAATCTCTGTCTACAAGCTCAACTTCAAGGCAGAGCGAGCACTCCTTTCTTTGGTCAAATCAACAGCAACGTCCTTGCAAGGCAGAGGAGGGGGAGAGGAGAGAGAAGGCCAGGTCAGGGGAAAAAGCTGAAATGTTGTGGTGATGGGGCTGATGGGTCTAGGCCATGGATCAAATCAATGGGTTTGCTCTTGTGAGTCGTGCCAATTGGACCAACTTGGCCTTTTTATTTGTTATTTATTTTTTTAGTTTTATTATTCCCTTTTTTTTGTTCTTTTTACTACCATTCATTGTTTTTATGCTCTTTTTTTTTTTTTTACAAAAATGCATGCTTAATTTGTCGAGTAAAATTTAGGTATTGACAATTTCAAAAATATTACCTAATATTTGAAGAAGAATATCATGCTATCCCAAACAAACTACAAGACAATGTATGTGTTGTGTCAAAATTTAACTTCCCCAAGGCAAGAGTAATTTCTAGATCGATGGAAGAAATGGGCCAAAAAATATGGGACAATCCAATTGAATAGAATCGGGTATGTGTTGATGAAATATTGATTCATCTAAAATGACTTAATTTATGCCTCAGAGTCATATGGACCCCAATTCTGATCTCGCCCATTTGGTAGGTCAAAGTCCCAAAAATCACAATGGAAGATTAAACAACGATTGGTACAAGGCAAGAGAAAGAGATGGCTTTTTATAGTGGAAGATGATTCTTTCGAGTGTTATTTTTCCTGTTCGAGGATTCTTTTTCAATTTATTTAAAGTTTTCAAAGTGAAGAAATGATTAAGGATGGCAAAGAGTCGAGGAAAAAGGAAAAGAAATGAATTGATAAGTTGAGAATAACATAAGTTTAAATAAAACCAATCTTTATAAAGTTTCAACTAAAAAACTGACCACGTGACTGGTCAAGTGGCCCAAGACTTGATTTGCAAGTCAAATGTCGCAAGTTTGATTTCCCAATCTATTATCCATTTTAGTATAATTATGCGAATAGCTTGGCGGAATTAATTTGAACAATATCTTATGGCAAACACATTCACCTATTTGGGGCCAAAGATTGTTGTGGGTTGGAGAAACTTGAAATAGAATGTCCAGCAAAAACCTCTGAGTCGTCATTGATGCCCCCGGATGAAGGGCTATGACTCCACTTCGACAAATTCCCATTTCCACCATGACATCGAGAGAATTTCCTTCACGCGCGATAGCATAATAATCAATAATCTTTTTCGACAATAACAATAATAATAGACAAATTTGTCTCCACACTGGAAAAAAAAAAAAAAGAAGCAAATATATGGTAGAGTAGTTGGCACTGAGCATTTGACCCTTGAAATTTCATTTGCTTCCAATTATATACACACAAAATCCTTTTCTTGTCTTGAATAAGTATGGACTTTATTTGGTATTTCAGCACACGAAATTACAATTGATGTGAATTTGCAGCAATCAAATCGTAACAATGAATTAAATGTTGATGATAAGCTTCTATAGAGGATGATATTGCAAGACAACTGGATAAAACACGTATTTTGTAGGTAGTGTGGCTTGAAGATAATTTTAGTACAAAGAAATGGTGGAGTGCTCACTTGTTTTTAATTAGCGGGGCATAGGATTTGGGAGACTTTTTTTTTTTTTTCCAAAAACTAATTTTGGGTTCTTTGACGTCAAGTATAATCAAAAGGACGCATTTATTTTTTTCTGTGATTAATTAAATTTTGTGTATGATTAGATGACACGCTGTACAACCAGTGTGCATTGAAGACAGGCCAAGAGATGCAAACGATAGACATTTTCCACATTATAGTAACTCAACCTTTTCGCCTACTGTCTCTAATAATCCATCCATAAGTAGTGAAGGTGGATTTTGATGGTACAGTTCACGTTGATGGAGCGAGCATGTCATGTTCCACCGTGGAAAGATTAGGAAAACGCAAGGCTTTGGCCTTCCACCACTGTAAAAGGTCAACATTGTTTGCCTCGGTTTTTCAAATCTAGCTCATGTCATCTTTGCTGAAATATCGATTCACCTCACCAGCATGGGTCCGTCTTTTTTTTGGCGGGCCACTTGTGGCCCGAGAGCATGGGTTCTAACTGGCACGGCCCATTAGCCGTCCTAACTAAGATCTATCTATTTGGGCTCATGTACACTAGGAAGAACCTTGGAATATATTTAGATAGCTGAGGATCCTTCGCTCAAAAGTGTTGTCAACACCTTCGTAGATAGTTTTGGAGCTTCAGTTTAGATTACTTGGAACAAGGATGTGAGGTTGAAAAGGATTAGACAAGCACATGCACCAGACAAGGACAAGCTAGAGAGGTTGTCCCCTTTCTTGAGACGGGCTTACATCTCACTTCTGCCAGTCGCTATAGCTTGGCTGTGCCCTTCCGACTCTTATTTAGATTTTTCTGGACTAGACAACGGTGTGAAAATGGAGACAGGTTGGTACGGTGGAGCTGGCCCCTGGACGCTAGGCTTGGTGAAGTTGAGGGAATTGTGAAGGCCTCACAAGGGCACCTTATCTATCGTGCCTGAAGAATGTACAATCTTTGGAGCTGTTTTAATTAGAAAGAGTTATTGAGGTTCAAGGTTTGGGGGAATCGGGATCTTTGTTGCACCTATCAGTTTTTTACTGTGATTCAATTGAAAGATTACGCAACCTACGCAAGTTGAATAATCTAAGGTGTGTCGAACTGAAAGGTTGTCCTCAGCTAAGAGCTATGGAAGGCCTCAATAATTTCGAGTCTTTGAAGTGCTTGGACACCGCAGGTTGTAGATTCCTAGAAATGTGTTGCCCAATTGTGCCGAGATCAACCAAGATAGAGACCGAATTGTAGCAACTGTAGTATATGTTGCAGTTGTGGTAGAACTTGCGTATTTTAATTAATCTTTAGGTGTCATGGACTCCACTCTTTCATCTTAGGCATCATCTTCTACAGCAAATGCACGCATTAAAAACTCAGTTTGCTATTAATAACTCAACCGATTCAAATTTGCAAGTAATTCCACTTAAGTATTGAATGATGAATTGGGAAATTTTTATCTTGTATCATCAAAAATTCAGATATTCAAAATTAAATTAGATTTTTTGGTATAGCAAATTGAATGCCGCGGCTTCATATCGAATGTATACCTCTTAAATTAGAATTTTTATTACGTTTGCGATCAATGGAAGAACAACTTCCGTCGTGGCAACACACTATTTATAGGTGCATGCGGACTTATTGATTATATCAAGCTATTTAAATTTTCGATTATATGGGTAAGTATATTTTACCATCGATTAAAAAAAAAATTGTTTAGGGTGATCGATTGAAATAATAGGTTGCTAGTTTTTTTAAGAATATTTGTTACTGTTATTCGTAAAATAATTGATACAAATTTGGGACTAGATATATAATAATTATATGGGGACCATATTAACATGATGAAGTTAATATTAGTGTTCATATTGAAGAAGTTTGAATGACACATAGGATGGTACAGAAGTCTCATGTTAGCTTTCACATTTATGAAGTCGAACTACCATTTGGAGCATGACGTTGATTTAACAAAATTCTTGATAAGTGCCGTGTTCAAATATTGAAAATCGAATTAAATCGTGAACTACCAACACTAAAGCAGATACATATTAATAAAGGCTCCCAACTACTAGAAGTAAATGTTCACTTGTGTATGGAGTCACTCACCTCGATAGTACCGCCAATACTATCATTTAAGTTTCTGAGCTCAAGCCATGTTTTTCACTGACATTATAGCTCATCATTCACTTAGGCGCATCAATTTGCAATAAGAAGAAGTAGAGATGAGTTGTGAATGATTTGCACATAGAAACAAAGTGGACGAACAAGACGTATTTATCATAGAGCGGTAGGAGGTTTTTTATTTATTTAATTTCGCTAGTTAATATCTTGTAATGTGTTCCTATGCCACCTGCTTTTGGTATATCATTTGAATATCACAGCTAAATGTAGAATTCATAATTTTTTACCTATAAATTTTTTTTTTTTTTGGTTTGCGGTCAACAAAAGAACATCTTTCATAGTGGCACTACACTATTTATAAGTGCATGTTGACTATCTGATTATATCATGCTATTTAAATTTTAGATTATAAGGGTAAGGGTGTTTTACCATCTATTGAAATCATTTTTTGTTTTGGGTGATCAAATTGAATCAGGAGGCTGTTTTTTTAAAGAATATTTGATGCTTTAATTGTCAAATAATTGGTAAGAATTTGCAACTTGATACATAATCATTATATTGTGCCCACCTAATGTGAGGAAGTTAATATTAGCATTCATATGTACGAAGTTTGAATGACAAATAGGACAATACAATAGAGTTGTGTCCCCTACCAATTCACTAAGGCCTCATGTTAGCTTTCACGTTTATGAAGATGTACGGCCATCCGGATCAGGAGGTTGACATAACACGAAAGTTAATAATTGCTATGCTCGGGTATTCAAAGTTGAATTAAATTGTGAACTACCCACATCAAAGTAGATATGTATTAATTAGGGGTCTCAACTACTAGAGGGCAGCATTAACTTTTATATGAAATCACTCACCTTGATAGTGCCTTGGACGTAGGGGGTCGGGCCCGAAGGCAATTTTCGTACAAAAGAAATGGTGAAGTGGGCCCCTTTGTCTTTGATCGCGGAGTACAGGACATTGGAGTTCCAAACAAAGAGAAAATTGGTTTCCTTGTGACCATTGGCAATTTGCAGTTGGAAACGTCCATGAATGTTGACCAACAAATTAAAGTCAAATGGGGATAATAATTTAATGGGATAATGAAACGATTTCTAAATTTTGGCTCAATATGCAATATAATATATGAACTTTAAATTTGTTTACGTGGTCCTTAAATTTCAACCAAATATGCAATATTGTTCCTAAAATTTTAATTTATTTAATGTTATTCTTAGATTTTTCATGTATGTTCAATTTAATCCCAAAATGTATGAAAATATTTCATACTATCTTTTTATTAATTAAAGTTTAGGGACAATATTAAACATGTTTCGATAAATTGAACTTGCACTAAAAGTTCATGGACTACATTGAACATATTAGAAGTTTAGGGACAATATTAACATTATATTAAAGTTCATAAATCAAATTGAACATATTTAGAGTTTAGGGACCATATTGCAAATTGAACCAAATTTCGAGGATTATTTGTGTCATTTACCCTTTTTAACCGTGGGTGTCTACTATAACATTATTTAGAAAAAAAAATCCTAGAACAAACATTATTATATTACGAATGTAGTTAAAATTACATCACCCTATTTTATCAACATAAATTATGAATAAATCAAAGATATACGATTCAAGGAAATACAAAAAAGTTAATGATTTGAGACTGGCCACGATAGAGACAGATTGGACGTCTTCTAGAGCTATCGATCAGAAGATACAACTTATGAAAATTGATTCCTCGTAAGGTATTTGATGGTTGATCATAATTTGGACATATCCACATTCCCATCTTCTCTAAGAAGTATGTTTCAAGATATTGTTGTCTACGTGTGGAACAAATGTCAAAATTAGGTGGGAAGAAAGATACTCTCCCCAATTTCTACAACGTAGAGTTGGATGAAGTGAAGCTTCAAACCAAATGATCTGAGCAAGAGCTTGATACAGATTGGTTCTGATGAAGCAAAGCAGTGGAAAGTGACCCCAATCGAGGTGGTGCCTCAAAAGCTTTTAAACTTTTCTAGTGTTTATTGCTATTGAGTGTTAAGCCACGAGGTTTAAATTTACTGCAATATGACCTCTTAGTTACGCTGTGTGGTTACCTGAGTTCCATATTTTCCAGAAATTTACGAGTATTCATTTGAGGGGATGTCACCCCGTTTTCCAAAGCAACAATCATATAGTATAGACAGTTTCCAGGTATGATAATGAGACGATCTCCAAACAACTTATTATGTACTTTTATCCAGCTTTATATGGTAACTCGAGGAACTGATCTGCGTACCTTGTCAAGCCCCAAGTCAATTCTGTAATTCTACACAAAAGCGTCATATCATGCACGCTTGAAAAATTTCAGTATTAATCATTTGTATAGAGTATGAGAATTTATATAGGAGTATCACAATTTTGTGTTCAATATTCGAAAAAAGTTCCAAAGCAAATCTTTACCGAATGTATAAAATCTAATACTCCTAAGGATGGGTAGAGCTTAATATAGCCGACCCCAATACTCAAGGCACTATGGAAAATTGCACTACAATGCGTGGCCAGGAGTTATTATTGCACGATGACTTTCCACAGTTCGAGTCGACATTTTGAGGGAAGAAGGAACACGTTTTGTGTTTCCTTTTATTTTCTCCCACTTTAGAGAAAAGTACCAAAAAAAAGTTAAACATATTACATTGTTACCAATTCAATTATAAATCTTTCAATTAGATCAATTTAGTTATAAACATTTTCCTATTAATATCAATTCAGTTCACTCGACCAATTTAGACCGGAAATTACTAGCATGGATGCCGGTCATATTATATGACACGACTAGCACTAATGTGAACATTCTAAAATATTTTAAATAATTTTTTTCAATTTTTTAATTTTTTTCTTTGTTCTTTTTTCTTTTTTTATGTTCTTTCTTTTTGCCCTATGGCCAACACTGGCTACAACTAAGCTTTAGCAAGGGTGTCGTGACTCTCGCCGAATTTGGCAAGGGCATGACCCTCCAAGCCTTGGCGAGGGTCACCATCACCCAAGCGGTGAGAGTGAAGTTCTCACAAGACTCGACAAGGGCTTCCTCACCCAAATGGCGAGGCTTTAGCCCCCATCATATCCAACTAGGGCTGCCCTCATTCAGGTTGTGAGAATCGTGCCCTTGCCGAATCTAGTGAGAACTCTACACTCTCGTTGGCCCTCGGCTGTGGCCAATCGTCGGCCATGGCCGTTATCGGCCATAGAGCAAAGAAGAAAGAATATAAAAAAAACTAAAAAAATTTAGTAATTGAAAAAAATATCTAAAAATGTTCACGTTAATATTGGTCATACTACGTAAAATAACTGTCATCCACATAAGTAATTTTCGATCCAAATTGACCGAATGGACGAAATTGATACTAATGCGAAAATGATTAAAATTAAATTAGTCAAATTAAAAGATTTATGATTGAATTAATATTAATGTGATAGGTTTATGATTTATTTATTTTTTAACTCTCCCCCACTTTTTTTGGAGGAAAATATCTTGGGAGCCCACAAGAATATCTTTCTCTGATGAAGTTCATCAAAATATGGTTGTATCCACGTTAACGGGGTGAAGTTAATAGTAGCGTGCATGTGTACGGTATGGTGGAGTTGGGTCCCTCAGCTACGAAGCGATGCCTCATATTAACTTTCACGTGTATCACATCGTGCGTGAAAAAGTAACTTTAACTCCATCATGATTAGCTATTTACACTAGCTTCTTCTTTTCTTCTTCTTCGGTTCAGCACCACGTCTGTCCTCCTCTGCATTTTGGGGAGGGAGAGAGACCAGGGGCTTTTGGAACAACAGTGAAACATGCTTTAAGCATACAATTAATTTTCACCGTGTGCGGCCTCTCTATTTCGAAACACACCAAATAATTATTAGAGATACACAAATCTATAATCACATAGTGGTCCCAAGAAAATGCACAAATATGATAATTCAAGCGTAGACCTTGAGTAAGAAAGGCGGGCACATTTATCACTCGAGCAATCTCTTAGGATCAAAGATAGATGCCACTTAGTTTTCTCGCAAGAAAACTTACCTAAATTAAAGTGAAAGCTCTTAATTATCTTTTCTTATAAAAACAATTCTTAATTTCCTAAATGATAACCTGTTGTGGAGATCATGGTTTTGTATTACATTCTTTTGAAAACCTTTTACTTGCTGCACTTGCTATATTCTTTTCCTCAATTCCTATTCGAAGTTCATTTTGCAGCTTAATGTTTTAAATTTGAGAGCTGAGGCCCCCTTCTTACTTATTTTTAAACCCATGGGACGGGTTGGGGCATATTCTTCTACACCAGAAATTATCACTTATTTAAATTCTAACTTTAGCATGTTGGTGACAGCTTCGTTGATATTTTCGGAGCTACAACCAAACTTATTCAGACATCTGTCACATTTCCCATTTCGCATTCTCTATGTATGCTTCACCTTCCTCTATCCTTCATCGAAATTGTTGCCAACACAGCTTCGTAGTCATTTTCAGAGCTTCAACACATCTCATTCAAATATTTCTCACATTTTCCATCTCGAAATGACAGAGTTCAAAAAATGCAATATATTGTGGACCCACTAAACTTGTCATTTAAAAGGAGAAGTAACTCATTTTCCACTAAGGCTCCGTTCGTTTCACGGAAAATATCATGTTTCTGGAAAACATTTTCCTGGAAGTTATTTTCCAGGAAAATGACTCTATTTTCCGGTGTTCGGCCAACATCTAAAATTTGAGTGGAAAATATTTTCCACTGTTCGTTAGCTCAAACATTTTCCTGGAAAAAATTATCAAAAATTAAATTTTAATATTTTTAATAGACCCAAAAATTTATTTTAAAATAGAAATTTTTATTATTTTTTTTTTCCTTCCTCCTTCCGTCTCTTCTTCCTCCCGATTCCTCTCCCGAGCAGCGTCGTCCGCCATGGCCTCCTTCCTCCTCCTTCCGCCGCCGCCACCTCCTTCCTCCCGAGCGGCTTCCGCCGCCACCTCCTTCCTCCCGAGCGGCTTCCGTCGCCGCCACCTCCTTCCTCCCAGCGGCCGACCAAGACCCCGTGGCCAGATCCGGCGAGCTCGGGTGAGATCGGGCTCGGCCGATCTCACCCGAGCGCGCCGGATCCGGCGACTCCAGCTCCGTCGCCGGATTCGGCGCGCCACGAGCTGCGCCGCCAGATCCGGCGAGCTCGAGGCTCGGCCGATCTCACCGAGCGCGGGATCCGGCGACGAGCTCGAGCTCGCCCGGATCGGGAGCCCGAGCTCGCCGTTAGATCCGGCGAGCCGCGAGCTCCGCCGCCAAATCCGATGAGCTCACGGCTCACGGCCGCACAACGAGCGGCCTAGACGGCGGGCTCCCTGCGAGCCTCTCGGCGCCGCCGCGGTGCTCTCTCTTGAGCTAGATCCTCCCGAGCTGCTTCGAGCAGCCAGGGAAGAGGAGCACGGCGGCGGCGGCGGTGCCTCGGCCGGAGTAGGTGGGCAGGAGTGGCCGTGGAGGGCGGAGGCTGATCCCGGAGAAGGACGTCGTTGAAGCCTCCTCTGCAGGGAGAGCAAGAAAGAGAGAGAGGAGGAAAGAGCAGCGGAGCACAGAGCTGCGGAAAATGTTTTCCTCTTTTCAAAAGAGGAAAACATTTTCCGCTCATTCCTGAAGGATTTTCCGGTCAACGGAAAATATTTTCCGTTGACCGTGTGTTTTCCGCCATCCGAACACCGGAAAATTCGGAAAATATTTTCCCGGAAGTTATTTTCCGCGAAACGAACGGAGCCTAAGAAAAAAAAAGTCATTTTCCATTTCCCTCCGGTTACTCCCACTTTTTGGAGGAAAAGATCTTGTGGGCCCACAGAAAAATCTTTCTCTGCCATTCTCTTCGTATTCCTTGGATCTTTTATTGCTCGCTTCTTTTCACACAATTCCTAAAACCCTCTTCATTCTATGGAATGGCTCGATCCGATTTTATATGGCCCATGCTCTCAATATATATATTTGTTTGTCCATAAATAGCATCTTCCATTTGATGTGAAATTCAAGATGTATAAATTCTTTCGCAAGTATTGATATCCTTATCTATAACAATATATGTCAACTGGATTATGATACATGTGTTATTCAAAGAGACATCATTATTGTCAATGAAGTTTCTCAACTCGAATTATGTTTTGCACTTGGCATTATGGTACGTCATTCACTTAGGCCCATCAAGGTATAATAAGAATGAAGAAGTAGAAATGAACCGTAGATGGTTTGTATAGAGAAACAAAGTAGATGAACAAGACAACATCTCCATCCTTTGAAATGGCGCGTGGAGATGTTTTTATAGAGGGGTGGTAGTTTTTTTAATTTAATTTCATCAATTAATATCTTCTAATTTAATCTTACATTACCTGATTTTGGTTTAGCAATTGAATGTTATAGCTACATATGGAATATATACCTTCTTACTAGAATTTTTATTATGCCCACGGTTAACAGAAGATTAGCTTCCACATGGCACTACACTATTTTATATGACTATTTGATTATGTGAAGTCATTTAAATTTTGGATTATATGGGTAAGAATATTTTACAATAGATTAAAATCATTTTCTTCTTGAGTGATAGACCGAATTAATGAATCCTCTTGGAAGGCTTGGTGAAGTTGAGGGAATTGTGAATGCCTCACAAGGGCACCTTATCTATCGTGCTTGAAGAATGTATAATCTTTGGAGTTGTCTTAATTAGAAAGAGTTGTTGAGGTTCAAGGTTTGGGGGAATCAGGATCTTTGTTGCACCTATCGGTTTTCTATTGTGATTCAATTGAAAGATTGTGCAACCCACGCAAGTTGAAGAATCTAAGGTCTATCGAACTGAAAGGTTGTCCTCAGCTTAGAGCCATGGAAGGCCTCAATAACTTCAAGTCTTTGAAGTGGTTGGACGCCGCAGGTTGTAGATTCCTAGAAAAGTTTTGCCCATTGTGCCGAGATTGACCAAGATAGAGACCGAATTGTAACAACTACAATATGTGTCGTGGTTGTGGTAGAACTTGCAGTATTTTAATTAATCTTAAGGTTTCATGGACTCCACTCTTTCATCTTAGGCATCATCTTCTACAGCAAATGCACGCATTAAAAACTCAGTTGGGTTATTAATAACTCAACCGATTCAAATTTGTGAGTAATTCCGCTTAAGTATTGAATGATGAATTAGGAAATTTTTATCTTGTATCATCAAAATTCAGATATTCAAAATTAAATTAGATTTTTTGGTATAGCAAATTAAATGTTGCGGCTTCATATTGAATGTATACCTCTTAAATTAGAATTTTTATTACGTCTACGGTCAATGGAAGAACAACTTCCATTGTGGCAATACACTATTTACAGGTGCATGCGGACTATTTGATTATATCAAGCAATTTAAATTTTCAATTATATGGGTAAGTATATTTTACCATTGATTAATATAGCGGCAGGAGGTTTCTTTATTTATTTAATTTTGCTAATTAATATCTTGTAATTTATTCCTATGCCACCTGCTTTTGGTATAGCATTTGAATATCACATTTAAATATAGAATATATACATTTTTTACCAAGATTTACTTTTTGGCCTACGGTCAACAGAAGAACATCTTCCATAGTGGCACTACACTATTTATAAGTGCATGTTGACTATTTGATTATATCAGGCTATTTAAATTTTAGATTTACCATTGATTGAAACCATTTTTTTTATTTTGGGTGATCAAATGTAATCAGGAGGCTGTTTTTTTTTTTTTTAAAGAATATTTGATGCTTTTATTCATCAAATAATTGGTAAGAAATTGCAACTTGATACATAATCATTATATTGTGCCCACTTAATGTGATGAAGTTAATATTAGCATTCATATGTACAAAGTTTGAATGACAAATAGGAAAATACAATGGAGTTGTGTCCCCCGCCAATTCACTAAGGCCTCATTTTAGCTTTCACATTTATGAAGATGCAAAGGTTGACAGAACACAAAAGTTTATAATTGCAATGCTTGGTATTCAAAATTGAATTAAATCGTGAACTGCCAACATCAAAGTAGATATGTATTAATAAGGGGTCTCAACTACTAGAGGGCAGCATTCACTTTTATATGAAATAACTCATCTTGATAGTACATTGGACGTAGGTGGTCAGGCCCGAAGGCAATTTTAGTACAAAAGAAATGGTGGAGCGGGCCCCTTTGTCTTTGATCGCGGAGTGCAGGACATTGGAGTTCAAAAAAAAAGAGAAAATTGGTTTCCTTGTGACTATTGGCAATTTTCAGTCGGAAACGTCCATGAATGTTGACCAACAAATTAAAGTCCAATAGGGATGATAATTTAATGGGATAATGAAATGATTTCTAAATTTTGGCTCAATATGCGATATGATATATGAACTTTAAGTTTGTTCAATGCGGTCCTTAAATTTCAACCAAATATGCAATGTTGTTCTTGAAATTTTAATTTATTTAATGTAATTCTTAGATTCTTTGTATATATTCAATTTAATCCCTAAAATGTATGAAAATATTTAATACTATCTTTCTATTAATTCAAGTTCAGAGACAATATCAAACATGTTTCACTAAATTGAACTTGCACTAAAATTTTATGGACTACATTGAACATATTAGAAGTTTAGGGACAAGATTACATATTAGATTAAAGTTTGGGAATCAAATTGAACATATTTAAAGTTTAGGGACCATATTGCAAATTGAGCCAAATTTCGAGGATTATTTGTGTTATTTACCCTACTTTAACTATAAGTGTCTACTATAACATTATTTAGAAAAAAAAATTCCTAGAACAAACATTATTATATTACGAATTTAGTTAAAATTACGTCACGCTATTTTATCAAGATAAATTATAAATAAATCAAAGATATACAATTTCGAAGAAATATAAAAAAGTTAATGAGTTGAGACTATAGAGACGGATTGGATGTCTTCTAAAGCTATCAACCAAAAGATACAACTGATGAAAATTGATTCCTCATAAGGTATCTCATTGGTTTGATGGTTGATCATAATTTGGACATATCTACATTCACATCTCCTCTAAGAAGTGTGTTTCAAGACATTTTTGTCTACGTGTGGAACAAATGTCAAAATTAGGTGGGAAGAAAGATACTCTCCCCAATTTTTACAACGTAGAGTTTGATGATGTGAAGCTTCAAACCAAATGATCTAAGGAAGAGTAAGTTACAGATTGGTTTTGATGAAACAAAGCAGTGGAAAGTGGCCCCAATCGAGGTGGTGCCTTATGAAAGCTTTTAAACTTTTCTAGTGTTTATTGCTATTGAGTGTTAAGTCACAAGGTTTAAATTTACTGCAATATGGCCTCTTAGTTAGGCTGTGTGGTTACCTGAGTTCCATATTTTCCAGAAATTTACAAGTATTCATTTGAGGGGAGGTCACCCTATTTTCCAAAGCAACAATCATATGGTATATGTTAAGAAAATAAGAACAACTCAGCCAACGCAGAGTGACTACTTTGCTGTCACAACTTCAACAAAGGAAGATAATGAAAGTGAAAGGGCTGCAGCTATTGTAAAGATCAGAGGAAGTATAGCACAAAGCGAAGCACACAAGTCAGGGGAGACTATTTGATTTGGAAAGCCACGTCATGAAGTGAGTCGATGATGAAGACCTCAATTTACACGTGTGCTGTTATTCAGTTTATGATTAAAACAGATTAGAAACAGTTTTATTCTTTTCTATTTTTAAGTTCAGTTTTCCTTTTTTCTTCTTCGATGAGTCTTCTTAGCAGCTTTGCTGAGTTCATAAGAGAGGGTGGAAAACAGAGCACGCCATTGATGAGCCTATACTATGAAGATACTGAGAGCTAGAACAGTGCAGATTATTCATTGATGTTCTGAGATGTACAGCTTTGTACTACAAATACATTGAAATAGAGAGATTCAAAAGCTTCTTGCTTATTCTTCAGCTTTTAGTTCATTCTTTTCATCTTCACATGGTATCAGAGCCTGCAATCATTCTTGTTGGAAAGGTCCATTCAGCAATCACTCACTAAATCCAATCGAAGGAGCCGAAGCTGCAGCAAATCGCAGTATCTCGGTTTTTAGTTTGTCTGTTGATTCGAAGTTAGCAAAGTGGTGGATTTCTTCTTGTTTGCTCAAAGGTAATTGTGATTACAATCATTACATCACTGTTATCATCGTCTTCTTTAAAGCTGTGAGAACACGAAGATGGCAGCAAGAACACAGAAGTATCCTTTCCCAATACATGTTAATATTTCCAATTTTGTCACAATCAAGCTCGCTAAAGACAATTTTCTATTATGGCAAGCACAGTTTCACAGATTTCTTCAAAGTCAAGAACTTTTTGGCTTCATTAATGGTGAAATTCCATCACCCCCTCGTATGTTACAGATTGAAGTTGAAGGGTGTGATACCGAAGCTATAAATCCAGATTACACAGATTGGACAAAAACTGATCAGCTTGTATTATCATGGATTAGTGGAGTTGTATCTGAAAACATTTTGAGCTTGATCATTGGCTTAGAAACATCCTATGAGGTATGGCAGACACTTCTTAATCGTTTTACACAGAAGTCAGTTGCTAGAGAGTTTGAACTAAAAGAAAAACTACAAGCCTGCCAGAAACGAGATCGAGTTCTTTCTATTTATCTCAGAGAATACAAATCCATCTTTGATCAGCTAAATGCGATAGGAAAGCCTGTAGATGAGATAACCAAAATGTTTGGTGTTTTGGAATGACTGGGTTCTGAGTATGAAAATTTTCGAACTACTATATATTGCTTGAAACCTCAACCAAAATATGATGAGGTAATAGCACAATTAGAAAGATTTGAAACAAGATTGCAGAACTATTCCAGGAACCAGTATAACCCTAATCTAGCTTATTTTGGACAAAGACAATATGAAATACAGCAAAAAGGAAACACTGACAGAGAATATATCCCTCAGAACTCTGGTTTTGCAGTTCAAAGAAGCAATTACAGAGGGGGACGTAACTATAGTCAAGGACGTGCTACTAATGGTAAAAGTCGTGGTTATGGATATTTTGAAAGAAGTTAGAACTATAGAACAAACACCTTGATTCAAGATCAAGGGGATTAGCAGTTTAGACAGAAAAATGACTTCCCTGGATCTAGTCAGGGGTTTTGACCATATGCAAGTTACTCACAGAGGTATCAGGACATCAAAACTTATCCATCTTCGACTTTAACCTTCAATAAACATATGCGGGATGAGAAAATAACAAGAAGTGCTCGACTAGAATGCCAAATTTGTAAACGTCTAGGACATGATGCACTTCGCTGCTGGTATCGATTTGATAACTCATATCAAGCTGAAGATATTCCAACAACATTGGCAGTGATGCATCTCGAGGATCCAAAAGGAAATGAGTGGTATCCAGATACTAGTGCTACAACTCACATCAGTCCAAATCCTGGTATTCTTCATACACTCTCTAAGTATAGTGGAACTGATACTGTCATGATAAGAAATGGGTCATGTCTGCCTATTACTTATATTGGTGATAATCTGTTAAATACTGAGGACAACTCAATACCTCTTAATGATGTACTGATTGTTCTAGAAATAAAAAAGAATATTCTCTCAGTTTCTAAACTAACATATGACTATCCTTGTTCATTTGTATTTGATAAAACTCGTGTCTATGTAAAGGACAATCACACCAATACAACAATGAAGCTCGGAAGGAAAATTAGAGGACTTTACCGAGTGGACTCACAAACTACAGAAGCATTCTTCACTCAAAGACACAGAGCTATAGCAAAAGATGTGTGGCACCAGAGATTGGCTCACACAAACTCGAAAATAGTAAAGCATCTACAAAATCAGAAGTTGATTTACTGTAATGCAACAACACAGACTATATGTAGAAGCTATCAAATAGCAAAAAGTATAGCTTTACCTTTTCCTTTATCAGACACTACATCCAATGTTCCTTTAGAAAAGATACACTATGACATTTGGGGTCCCTCACTGGTTAGTTCTTTTTAGAAATTTAAGTACTATGTCATCTTTGTAGACGATTTTTCCCGTTATAGCTGGCTGTATCCAATGAAGCTGAAGTTAGAATTCTATGATATCTTTGTTGAGTTTCAGAAACTAGTCGAGAGGCAATTCAATCATAGAATCAGAAATTTTCATTGTGATGGCGGAGGAGAGTTCATAAGCAACAGATTCCAAAATCATTTAAGGAATTGTGGCATAAAACAGTTCATGTCTTGCCCACATACACCAGAACAGAATGTAATCTCAAAAAGGAAACATCGTCATATAGTTGAACTGGGTTTAGCTATGATGTATTACTCTAGAGTTCCATTGAAATTTTGGATAGATGCCTTCATGACAGCTAACTATATTATGAATATTCTTCCTACACCAAAGTTACAACTGGACTCACCTTATAGCAAAATTCATCATCATCAGCCAAGTTACGAACATCTAAGGGTCTTTGGACGTGCATGTTATCCTTGTCTTAGACCATATACACATCATAAATTCAATCCTAGATCTCTTACTTGTGTATTCCTGGGATACAGTGAACACCATAAAGGGTATCGCTGCCTTGTACCTACTAATGGTCATATATATATCAGTAGACATGTTGTGTTTGATGAAAATTTCTTTCCATTCACAAAGAAATTGACAATTGACTATGAACAGTATACTACTTTGTACAAACAATGGGCAAAAGAAGTTAAACTTCTCGATTCTCCAAGTGCAGCACCAGTAAACAATGGCTTCACTAACCATACAACAAATTTCCAGTATAGTCCTAATTTGGAAGATGATCACACTGATACATCATACATTGTAGGTATGCCACAAGTTTCATCTTTCAGACAGATGCAATCTGATTCAGTTGCTGAAGAACAACCAGGTTTTACTTCCACAAGTGTCACACCACCTGACATTGTCATTGATCAAGGACAACACAATTCTATATCTAATCCTCAAGGTACTGCTGCTGTTCATCATATGCAGACTCGACTGAAATCTGGTATTATAAAACCAAATCCTAAGTATGCATGTTTGGCAGAATATAAAGTGCCTCTGGAACCACAGTCAGTTAAATCAACCTTAGCTGATGAAGGGTGGTACAGAGCAATGCAAGAAGAAATTAATGCTTTATATGAAAACCAAACCTGGATACTAGTTCCCAGAACTAACCAGATGAATGTTATAGGCTGTAAATGGGTGTTTAAAACCAAATTAGCACCTGATGGTAGTCTTGACAAATTAAAAGCTCGGTTAGTTGCCAAAGGGTTTCATCAAGAAGAGGGAGTTGACTTTACTGAAACATTCAGTCCTGTTGTTAAACATGCTACCGTTCGTATAGTACTTTCTATGGCTATGATGAAAAATTGGTCAATACATCAACTTGATGTTAAAAACGCTTTCCTACATGGAGTCTTAAATGAGACAGTGTATATGGAGCAGCCACCTGAGTTTATACATCCTCAAAAATCTCAGTGTGTTTGTCTTCTCAAAAGGTCTTTATATGGTCTTCGTCAAGCACCACATGCCTAATTTGATAAATTTAGTAATTTTCTTCTTGAAAATGGCTTCTTCTGCAGTACAGCTGACCCATCTCTCTTTGTTCTTCATACTGGTTCAGATACAATACTATTATTACTCTATGTAGATGACATAATTTTGACTGGCAGTTCAACTCAACTTCTAGCTACATTGATCAAGAAACTGAGCCTTCAATTCCACATGAAAGATCTCAAGTATCTTCATTATTTTTTAAGAATTGAAGCCAAACGTACTTCTCAAGATCTATTTCTTTGTCAGACCAAGTATGTCATTAATCTACTTAACAGAGCTCACATGACATAATGCAAACCTATCTCAACTCCTTTGCCACTTAGATCAATTGCTATGACAAATGATGATACTTTGCTTGCTGATCCACTTGAGTATAGAAGTATAGTAGGTGGTCTTCAATATTTGACGATCACCCGACCTGATCTTGCTTATGCAACGAATCTGCTATGCCAGAAAATGCAGCATCCAACAATTGCAAACTTTCATAAATTGAAAAGAGTCATTTGGTATGTTAAAGGAACAGCACATCTAGGGATCTTCCTCCATTCTAACAGTTCTACAGCCCTCTACGGATACTCAGATGCTGATTGGGCTGGATGTGCTGACACCAGACGTTCTACTACTGGTTTTTGCACTTATCTTGGCTCTAATCTTCTCTCTTGGTCAGCTAAGAAACAACCTACCGTATCACGCTCTTCCACATAAGCTAAATTTCGAGCACTTGCGTCAACTACTGTTGATCTTACTTGGATTAGCTTTGTCCTACGAGATATTGGTATATCTCTCATATCACCCACACTCTTGTTCTGTGATAACAAATCTGTTATTTCTCTTACAACTAATCCCATCCTCCATGCTCGCACTAAGCATATCGAAGTTGATTTTCACTTTGTTCGTGAAAAAGTATCCTCAGGTTCTATAACTGTTCGATATATTCCAAGTCATCTTCAGCTTGCTGACATCTTTACCAAGTCCTTATCACATTTTGCTCACTCTACTATTAGAACCAAATTGGGTATGGGATTCTTAACCATTCCCAATTTGAGGGGGGATGTTAAGGAAATAAGAACAACTCAGCCAACGCAGAGTGACTACTCTGCTGTCTCAACTTCAACAAAGGAAGATAATGAAAGTGAAAGGGCTGCAGCTATTGTAAAGATCAAAGGAAGTATAGCACAAAGTGAAGCACACAAGTCAGGGGAGACTATTTGATTGGGAAAGCCACGTCATGAAGTGAGTCGGTGATGAAGACCTTAACTTACACGTGTGCTGTTATTCAATTTAGGATGAAAACAGATTAGAAACAGTTTTCTTCTTTTCTGTTTTTAAGTTCAGTTTTCCTTTCTTCTTCTTCGATGAGTCTTCTTAGCAGCTTCGCTGAGTTCATAAGAGAGGGTGGAAAATAGAGCACGCCATTGATGAAAGCTCTGTGTTGAATAGCCTATACTATGAAGATACTGAGAGATAAAACAGTGCAGATTATTCATTGATGTTCTGAGATGTACAGCTTTGTACTACAAATACATTGAAATAGAGAGATTCAAAAGCTTCTTGCTTATTCTTCAGCTTTCAGTTCATTCTTTTCATCTTCACATGGTATCAAATATGATAATAAGACAATCACCAAACAACTTATTATGCACTTTTATCTAGCTTTATATGGTAACTCGAGGAACTGATCCGCGTACCTTGTCGAGCCCAAAGTCAATTATGTAATTCTACACAAAAGCGTCGTATCATGCACGCTTGAAAAATTTCATTATTAATCATTTATATAGAGTATGAGAATTTATATAGGAGTATCCACAATTTTGTGTTCAATATTCGAAAATAGTTCCAAAGAAAATCTTTACCAAATGTATAAAATCTAATACTCCTAAGGATGGGCAGAGCTTACTATAGCTGACCCCAATACTCGAGGCACTCTGGAAAATTGCACTACAATGCGTGGCTAGGAGTTATTATTGCACGATAACTTTCCACAGTTCGAGTCGACATTTTGAGGGAAGAAGGAGCACATTTTGCGTTTCCCTTTATTTTATCCCACTTTAGAGAAAAGTACCAAAAAAGTTCTAAATATATTACATTAATACAAATTCAATTATAAATATTTCAATTACATCAATTTAGTCATAAACATTTTTCCATTGATATCAATTCAGTCCATCCGGCCAATTGAGACTGGAAATTGCTGGAGTGGAGGCCAACCGTCCTACATGGCACGATTAACGTTAATGTGGACATTTTTAAATATTTTAAATATTTTTTTTCTATTTTTTTAATTATTTGCTATTTTCTTTTATTTTTCTTGTTCTTTCTCTTTTGCCCTATGGTCGATACCAGCTACAATTGAGCTCTAGCAAGGATGTTGCAACTCTTGCTAGATTTGGCAAGGACACAACCCTCTCAGCTTGGACAAGGATCGCCCTCACCTGGGCAGCAAGAGTTGAGTTCTCACAAGACTCAGGGAGGCCTCCCTCACCCAGGTGGCAAGGTTTCGGCCCTCGTCAGATCCAATAAGGGCTGCCCTCATCCAGGTTGTGAGGGTCGCGCCCTTGCTAGATTTGATGAGAGTTGCAACACCCTTGTTGGCCCTCGGTTGTGGCCAGTCATTGGCCATGGCCAGTATCAGCCACAGGGCAAAGAAGAAAGATTAGAAACAAAAATTAAAAAAAAAAAAAAGGGAAAAAATTTAAAAATTTAAAAATAAAAAAATATAGTAATTAAAAATATTTAAAAATATTCACGTTAGTGCTGGTCATGCTACATACGACAACTAGCATCCATATCAGTAATTTTCGATCTAAATTGATCGGATGGACTGAATTGATACAAATACAAAAATGTTTAAGATTAAATTAGTTAAATTGAAAGATTTAGGATTGAATTGATATCAATATAATAAGTTTATGATTTTTTTTTAATTCTCCTCCATTTTTTTTTGGTGGAAAATATCTTGGAAGCCCACAGGAATATCTTTCTCTCCTGAAGTCAATCAAAATATGGTTGTGTCCATGTTAACGTGATGAAGTTAATAGTAGCGTCCATATGTACGGTATGGTGGAGCTGGGTCCCTCGGCTATGAAGCGATGCCTCATATTAACTTTCATGTGTATCACATCGTGTGAAAAAGCAACTTTGACTCCATCATGATTGGCTATCAACACAAGTTTCTTCTTTTCTTCCTCTTCGGTTCAGCACCACGTCTACCCTCCTCCTCTGCATTTTGGTGAGGGAGAGAGACCGGGGGCTTATGGAACAACAGTGAAACTTTCTTTCAGCATACAATTAATTTTCGCCAATGGTCTCACCATTTCGAAACATACCAAATAATTATTGGAGACACACAAATCTATGATCACAGAGTGTTCCCAAGAAAATGCACAAAAATAGTAATTCAAGCACAGACCTTGAGTAAGAAAGATGGGCACATTTATCACTTGAGCAACCTCTTAGGATCAAAAAATAGATGTCACTTAGCTTTCTCGCGAGGAAACTGATCTAATTTAAAGTGAAAGCTCTTAATTATTTTTTCTTATAAAACAATTTTTAATTTCCTAAATGATAACCTGTCATATTTTTTGTATTGCACTTGCTATTTTTTTTTTCTCAATTTCTATTCGAAGTTCATTTTGCAGCTTACAGCTTAATGTTTTAAACTTGAGAGCTCAGGCCCCCTTCTTATTTGTTTTTTTAACCTGTGGGAAGGGTTGGAGCATACTCTTTTACATAAGAAATTATCACTTATTTTAATTCTAACCTTGACATGTTGGGGACAGCTTTGTTTATATTTTCGGAGCTACAATCAAATTTATTCAGACATCTGTCACATTTCCCATTTCACATTCGCTATATGTGTTCTTCACCATCTTCTATCCTTCATCAAAATTGTTGTTTTTTTAACCTGTGGGAAGGGTTGGAGCATACTCTTTTACATAAGAAATTATCACTTATTTTAATTCTAACCTTGACATGTTGGGGACAGCTTTGTTGATATTTTTGGAGCTACAATCAAACTTATTCAGACATCTGTCACATTTCCCATTTCACATTCGCTATATGTGTTCTTCACCATCTTCTATCCTTCATCAAAATTGTTGCCAACAAAGCTTCGTAGATATTTTCAGAGCTTCGACACATCTCATTCAAATATATCTCACATTTTCCACCTTAAAATGACAGAGTCCAAAAAATGCAATATAATGTGGACCCACCAAACTCATCATCTAAAGGAAGAAGTAACTCATTTCCCTCTTCTTTTTTCTTTTTTTTTTTTGTGACCCAGGAACCCTGGACAGCCGGCAGCCGGCGAGCAAACTTGGGGGGACACGTAAGTGGGAGAACCCACCACCCCCGGCCTCCCACTTAAGACACCACACAGCGCTTCAGTCTCCCTGCTTCGCATGGGCTTCGAATCTTGTCCCTTAGGGATAAAGGATAAATGCTCTACCATCCACACTGCAACGGCCGGCGATTTCCATTTCCCTCTATTTACTCCCACTTTTTGGAGGAAAAGATCTTGTGGGCCCACAGAAAAATCTTTCTCTGCCATTCTCTTCGTATTCCTCATATCTTTATTTCCTCACAACTTTTCATCCAAATCCTAAAACCCTCTTCGTTCTATGGAAGGGCTCGATTCGATTTTATATGGCCGATGCTCTCAGTATACATACATACATATATAAATATATATTTATTTGTGCATAAATAGCATCTTCCATTTGATGTGAATTTGAGATGTATAAATTCTTCTGCAAGTGTCGATGTCCTATTCTATAACAATGCATGTCAACTGGATTATGATTTATATGTTATTCAAAAAAACGTCATTATTGTTGGTGAAGTTACTCAACTCGAATTATGTTTTGCACTTCGCATTATAGCTCGTCATTCACTTAATTCCATCAAGCTATAATAAGAATGAAGAAGTAGAAATGAACTGTAGATGGTTTGCATAAAGAAACAAAGTAGATTAACGAGACAACGTCTTCATCCTCTGAAATGTTTCATGAAGATGTTTTTGTATAGGGGTGGTAGTTTCTTTAATTAAATTTCGCCAATTAATATTCGCTTATTTAATCCTATATTACCTGATTGTGGTTCAGCAATTGGATATTATAGCTACATATGAAATATATACCTTTTTACTAGAATTTTTATTATGCCCACGGTTAATAGAAGAATAGTTTCCATGCGGCACTACACTATATATATGACTGTTTGATTATGTCAAGTCATTTAAATTTTGGATTATATGGGTAAGAATATTTTGCAATAGATTAAAATCATTTTCGTTTTGAGTTATAGACCGAATTAGGAGGGTAGCTTTATTTGGGGCTAAATACTTGCGGCTGTGCATATATTAACATGATGCTTTGAGGCTTTTTCAGCAAGTCCTTTTCTAATTTTTATTTTTCTAGGTAAATACGTGTTCTTAAATAGAAGATATTCTTTGCTCCTCTTCCGATTTTGAGATTTGTCTATCTTCTGTACAATTGAAGTGGGCCTGAACATTTTCCTTTACTGTTCACGCGTCAATTGTCGTACAGAGTATTTAAGTAAAAGAAACACAGATGGGACGACCCGGTGGAATTGGATCCCTCGGTGATTGACTGAGTAGCCTTCACGTGCATGAAGTCGTATTACCCGTCTGCACCGCCAGGTTGACAGAACACAAAGCTTTAATAGTTGCCATGTGACCGGCGATGGCCAAACAGCAAATTTAACTCCACCTTGGTTGACTCCTGACGTCAATTCGTTCTATCTTCCTCCTTTTCTGCGTTTTAGAGAGGGAGAGCGCAGCAGCAGCATCAGAGCAACGATGGTGGACGTGCTGTTGGCACGTGTTTTGGGGGGGCGGGGTTTGCCCGTAAGGATTTGGAGTCTGCGATGGCAAGTGTGAATTGTTGCGTTATATTTTGCAGAGAATCGTAAAGAGCGTCGTTACGTGGGGGTTAATAACAGAGAGAGGCACAGCGACAGGTGGTCAGGCTCGACCATTGAGTAGCGTGAGATCTGTATAATCCCTTTAATCCCGTTAATCATGTCCATGCTACACTAACTTGGAGTCAATGATCCCCTTAACACGCTTGTTTACATACACAAACACTTTATATTCACTGGTAGAGTTAATGAGGTGTAATTAATGAATGAAATTGGGTTTTTTTAGAACCGTCAAATCGAGGTTCTAAAAAATAGATGTTAATTATGCTTATTAATCTTTATAAAATTAAATGAAAAGTCAGTATTCCAATGGGTTTATATGTATAGCTCAAAACTTATGCATATTTATGAGATTAATAGATAGGTGTCTCTTAAAAATCAATGGAATATCTAGAATTCTTTGAATGCTCAAATAATTTCCATCAAGTACGGTGATACTTTTGTTCTATGCACATCAACAATTACCGGAGACACGGGCCTATGTTCCCAGTGGTGGCCCTAAGATAAGAAAATGCACAGATGTGATGATTCAATCACATGCCTTAAGTGAGGAGGATAGACACAATCATGACTTGAGCAACCTCCTAGATTTAAAAAATAGGCGCCACTTAGTTTTCTTGGGAGAAAGCTTAATTTTCCCTTATAAATAATTCTTGATTTTGTATATGATATCTACCATTGTGATCATGGTTTTGTATTACATTCTTCTAAAAAAATTTTAGTCGCCGCCCTTGATTTTTTTATTCTCAATTTCAATTGGAAGTTGAATTTGGTGACTTAATTTTTTAAGGGATAAATGTAATGAAAGTTCTAAAACTTGTCATGAAAGTGCAATTAAGTTATAAAACTTTCAAAAAGTGCAATCAAATTTTAAAACTTGTCGCGAAAGTATAATTGAATCCTAAAACATTAAAAAAATATAATTTAATCTTAAAATTTGTCATAAAAGTATAATAAAGTCATACAAATTTCAAAATATGCAATCAACGGAAGGATTTGATTGGACCAATTTGACATGTTTTATGATTTAATTGTACTTTCGTGACAAGTTTTAAAACTTAATTTTGAAAATTTTATGACTCAATTGCACTTTCATAACATGTTTTAATATTTCCAATGCACATATTCCATGTTTTGAACTTGGGAGTTGAGCCCCACTTCTTTTCTTTTAACTCGTGGGAAGCTTTGGAGAATATTTATTTTACACTCAAAATATTTCATTAAATTTTATATTCAAATGATGAGGCATGATCAATTAAAATCTACAAGTAAAAGTAATGGGTCACAAGCTTGGTAAAACTTGGAGTTGATGATTGTGGTATGATTAGCTTAAATATTAAGATATATATGGAAATAGAGTGTAAGTCTCATGGATCTTATCTTTTTAGGAGATTCATGGTAGAACCATTCTAGCTTGTTGGCATCGAAACTTCATGTTGTTGCCCTACTACCACATATTTCAAATAGACTTTGAAAACTTGTCAACTCTCCTTATCGATAAATGCGCGGCACTTTCCTATTTTGAAAGGCTTGGTGAAGTTGAGGGAACTGCGAATTACTAGGTGCAAATGCCTCATGAGGGCACCTGGTCTGTCGGGCTACAATCCTCGGAGACATCTCAATTAGAAAGACTCGTTGAGATTCAAGGTTTGTGGGAATTAAGATTTTTGTTGCACTCAATAGTTTCCTACTGTGATTCAATTGAAAGATTTCCTAATTTATTCAAGTTGAAAAAGCTCAGGTGTGTTGAACTGAAAGCTTTTCCTAAGCCAGGAACCATGGAAGGCCGCAATAGGCTAGTCTTTAAAGTACTTGGAGACGAATTGAATATCTCTTGGAGCTACCACCTCGAAGGCACACCTTACGAAAATTGCACTGTGCTGCCTGTGCAGGAGACATTATTGCCCATTGACTTTCAACAATTCAAGTCAATATATATATATATGCGAACAATTCCAGTCAAGTTCAAACACTACATTTTCTTGAAAGCTGTACGAAATGTTATTTTTTAGCTCTTCTTTCGACTTGTTTTAGCAATTCTTCTCAACAAACATGAGGAACTCATCAAATTGTTCATTCGGGAGTGGGTTAAGCTGAAGGTCAAATATATTGTACATTTGTTTTGCGAAAAACTCCATGATAAAGGAAAATGCATTTTCTAAAAATATGGTATGTTTTCCTTTATTTGGTAATATATAATCGAAATTGCTTCATGATATTTGGACTTCATTGAAAAATGATTTTAATCTCATGATCTTATTTCAAGCAAAAAAAATCGCATTTTTAATTTTTTTTAAATTATAATTTTTAATTATTTTTTACTTTTTTTACTTTTTTCTCTTTTTTATTTTATTTTCATTTTAAATTCGAATTTTTAATTATTTTTATTTTCCTATTTCTCTTTTCTTTCCTTTACTCTTTCCTAATTCCCTTGCCATGACTAGCCGGTGACAACCATAGGCAAGCTCAAGCTCATTGGGATCAAGCGAGTTACAAGCTCGTTGGCTTTGACGAAGCTCAAACTTGCCTGGATTTGGCGAGCCATGAGCTTGAGCTCGTCAGAATTGAGCGAGTTGTGAAGGCCCTGTATGTTTTCATTTCTAAAAAGTGTTTCTAGAACACTTTTTTTGTTTTTCTATTCTCGGGAACAAAGAAAGAACAGAAACGCGTTTGGTTGCGTTTCTGTTCTTTTTTTGTTTTTTTGTTCCCGGAACACAAAAAGAATAGAAACGAGAAACAAAAAAAAGTTGTTTCTTGTTCCAGAAACACTTCTCTTTTCTTCTTCTCTCTCTTCTCTTTTCTTCTTCTTTTCTTCTTCTTTTTTTTTTCTTTTTTCTTTCGCCGATCACCGGCCTCAGCCATGGCCGGCGATCGGCCATCGAGGGCCGGCAACGCCGTTGAGGGTCGGCGACCTTGCCGGAGCGTTGCTGGCCCCCGGCAAGGCTGCCGGCCTCGTCGGTCGGTCGCGACCGGCCGAAATAAGAAAAAATAAAAAGAAAGGAAAAAATGAAAAATAAAATAAAAATATTTAAAAATTAAAAGAAACAAAAAAAGAATAAATTTTACCAAACGTGTTTCTATTCATTTTTTATTCCTTGAACAAACGTTACCAAATGCGTTCTTTTGTTCAAAAACTGTTCCCCGAAACAGAAACACTTTTTTTTTTTGTTTCTATTCCCTGGAACAAAAAAAGAACAAAAACATTACGATGCAGCCCCGAATTGGCCAAGCTCGAGCTCACCTAGATCGATCAAGCCTTGAGCTCGCTAGCTTGCATCATGGCTAATTGCCAAGCTACTGACCCTCGTTGAGGCACCCGACCGCGGCAGGAAGAAGGAGAAAGGAAAAGAAAGAAAAGAGAAAAGAAGAAAAAGGAAAAAAAGAAGAAAAGAAAATAATATTTGAAAATTTTGTAAAGAAATAATTAAATAATCAATTTTTTTGATAAGAATAAAAGTTTTATTAACCAAGGACCCAAAGAGTAGAATAATTTTGAGCAAACATTTTCTAGTTCCTTTATAAGGGAAATCATTTTCTTGAATTAAAACTTCAGTAAGTAAACCATTTATGTGACTCATTTTCCTAAATGAACCAAAAGTCAAAAAATGAGAAAAACATTTTTCGCAAAATAAACGCACCCTTAATTTTATTACGGAGCATGTGGTAGTATTGAATGATCAAGAAGGCATAATGAAACCATTAGATGCTGAATCTGAAGGAGTACGTCTTGTTTTGAGACATTTGATTGGTGGCAGTGGTAACGTGACTCTTGCCCATGTTATCTTAAGCTAGTTATAGGCTAGCTTCAACTCTACTACAACTTGAAGAGCGGGGTTGGCCATTGAAGGGTGTATGAGGACTCAAAACACTTTCCTACACCTATGTCCTCACAAGTGCCATGATACACTGAAGTCTTGGCATTTGTAGTAAACATTTTCAAAAACATTATGACATGAAATTTTTTTAGAAGTCATGATATTTTAAATAATAAAAAATTATAGAAGTTAAGGGCCTGTTTGGTAACCATCCCAACAGTGCTAAATTCTGATTCTTTGTTCCCGGAATCAGTTTCAGCCTAGAATCGCGTTTGGTAAAATTTTTGTTCCCGGGAACAGAATCAAGAATAAAAAAAAAAGTTGATTCTTGTTCCGGGAACGAATTTGAGAATCAAATTCAATAAATTTTCTTCTTCCCTTCGACCATCTCACGACCGCCATCCACCGCCGCCCGCCACCGTCTGCCATCCACCACCGCCGTCCACCGCCGCCGCCGGCCGCCGGCCGCCGTCCGCCGCCGGTCCGGCGAGATCGCCGGAGGCTCGCCCGACCAGGGCGAGGTCCGGCGAGCTTGCCGGAGGCAAGCCCGCCCACGGCGAGGCTCGGCCTCCCCGGATCCGGCGAGGCCGAGCCTCGCCGGTGGCCGGGCAGCCTTGCCGGGCCGGGCGAGGCCTCGTCGGGGCCGGGCGAGGCTCGCCGGCCACCGACGAGGCTCGGCCTCGCCGGACGGGCGGGCCGGGCGAGCCTCGCGACGCCCGCCCCCCGGTGGCCAGCGAGGCTCGCCGCCACCGGCGAGGCTCGCCCAGCCCCGCCGGTGGCTCGGGTGCCTTGCCCAACCCCGACGAGGTCGGCTCGGCCACCGGCGAGGCTCGGCCGAGCCTCGGCGGGTTAGGGCGAGCCTCGCCCGTCGGCCGCGAGGGCGCCGGCGAGGCTCGGCCGACGAGGGCCGGCCTCGCCGAGGGCCGGCGATGCTCGGTGAGGTCGCCGCCCCTCGTCGGGCGGCCGCCGCCCGGCGGCCGCCGACGAAGAAGAAGAAAGTGAGAAAAAGAAAAGAAAAAAAGAAAAAAAAAGAAAATGAAAAGAAAAAATGAAAAAATGAAACAAAGAAAAGAAAAAAAAGGAAAATGAAAAGAAAAAAATGGAAAAAAGAAAATAAAACAAAGGAAAAAAGTAAAAAAAAATTATTTAAAAATTAAAAGAAATTGATTTGGAACATAATTAATGAATATGGTACCAAACGCAATTCTATTCCGAATCGAAATTTTGGACGCTTACCAAACGGCTTAGGGCGCGTTTGGTAACGATTCTGTTCCGGAATCGATTCGACCGTAAATGATTATTTCGATTCTATTTCTGGGAACCGATTCTAAGTAAAAAACGCGTTTGGTAACAAATAAAATTTCGATTCGGAATAGAAAAAGAATAGAAACGCGTTTGGTAACTATATAAAATTTTTATTCCAATTCTTTTTTAATTACCTTTTTAGATTAAAATAAATTTGATATTGAATTTTCATAAACCATTCACTGATTAATTATATTTTTATACTAAGTAATAAAAATATTAACTAATCAATTTTTATTATATAGTAAATAATAAACCATAGTATAAACTATACTAATATCCCTACAATATGTAATAAATAAAAATACTAAATTATAACATAAAATTAAATATGTATTCTATATACAACAAATATATATTTTATACTAGGAAGAAATAAAAATAAAATATAGAAATAATTTTTTTTTATTCGGCACTTTTGATTCTCTTTTTTGATTCTCGGACGGAGAATCATATTTTTTCCGATTCTCAATTCTTGTCCAAAACTGATTCTGGGAGTAAATTTGTTTCCGTAATCGCTTTTGGACAAAAAATTTATCAAATGCGATTTTATTCCCAAACTGATTATGGGAACAAAAATCGGGATCGCAAAGACTTGTTTGGATGGTTGCCAAACAGGGCCTTAAAATGCTTAGAATCAGTTCCTGGGAACAGAATAAAAAAGAATCAGTTCTGATCAGAATCAGCTCCCGGGAACAGAATCGTTACCAAACGCGCTCTAAGTGACTGAAAAAATTATGATATTTAAATAAATGTGGTATGAAAATTACGATGCCTTTTTTTTTTTTAAAGGTTAGCAATACATTTACACAAGCACTGCAAGATGTTTTTGCATGAAAATGAGACAAACTTTTTACGGCAGAGGAAGGAATGAAAAGAGCATATTGTCCAAAACGCGCGGTCGCCACATAGCACCACAGGAGAAAATATTATTGCACTTAGTGGGACTCTATTATTTGTGCAACTTCATTAAAGCTGATACCTAAAAGGCTAGAAGAGCTCGTGAAGTGAAGTTACTGATATTGAGGTGCATCATCTGAAATCGGAGTCTGGAAAGTGGAGATCTGTGCATCGCTGCTGCAAGTGCTGCTGATTTCTGGAGCTGAGGTCAGATGCGTTAAACGATTAAGCATTAATCAAATGGGAGAAAATATTTGGGGGTCCCGACTGCCAAGCCAGCGTGTACGCGGACCAATGAGGAAGTGACGCGTGGCTCCACGATGCGCTCGCTGGTGGTTCCACTGGCTTTTCCGCACAAAATAAATTATTTTCCCTTTTCTGCTTAAAAATTTACAGTCATTAATAAATCTGCTGCTACTTTTTTCTCTCTCCTCTCTAATGGAGGCCTGCACGCATTAAAGGAGCTTTGTCTCTCGTCCTTTCTTTCCTTCTCACTTGAAAATTTTGGGTGAGAATTCGCTCTCTGGCCCGAAGCACGTTGCTCCTCCGCCTTGCTCCGGCGCCGGGTCATCTTCGCTCTCTGCCCCAGAGCTCGTTGCTTCTTCAGCCTGCGTCGTTGTGTTCCTTCTCCGCCGTCTGCTCCGGTGTGGTTTCCCTGTGCAAGACGGCGAGGAATGTTCTTGCTGTAAGTCGCAAACTCCAAGCGACAAGAAGTTCCAGCTCTCTCCGATTTGGCTTCGGTTCTGCTACGTTCGCGGCTCATACCAGTGAGTTGATTCTTTCCCTGATTTTTGTACTCTTATTTTCTTTTCTTTTTCTTTGCTGTTTTTGCCTCTCTCTCTCTCTCTCTCTCTCTCTCTCTCTCTTTTTAGTTTAAGTTTCTTTTGTTGGTGGGTGATTGCACGAGCTTGGCTATCGAGTCGGCAATTTTGCCCGTGAGTGTCCGGTGTTGTGATTTTTGGGAGGTTGGTTTGTCTAGGCTAGCACTGAGTTTCAGTCCGAGGCGAAACGAATGGTTGGAAGTTTCCGGGAAACCGGGGGAGATTAGCAGAAAACGAATGCTTAGTAATATTGGAGATGATGTGGAAGTATTTCGTTGAAACGAATAGTAGGCACTTGTCTGATTTTTCTGTTGTTGGCTTTTGTCTTGAAGTATTTCGGTGGAAGTAATTCGATTGGGGAAAATGGCGGATATTGTTCCGCCTCCCTTGGCATATATACATTCTTTAACTCTCGTTTCTCCGCAGAGAAGGGAAGAAAACCAGAAAGAATTCAAAAAGGGGGAATATGGCGGAGGTCGTTCCTTGTGCGGCTACCACAGTGGCAGGGTGCCTGGTGGCTCCGGTTGATCGTCTTTGTGGCTATGTGATTTCCTACGACAGGGACGTTCGCGAACTTGACCACGAAGTTGAGAAGTTGGGCAATGCGAGGAATGAGGTGCAACGTTCCATCCGTGAAGCTCGAAACATCATGAAGCCGATCAAAGCCGAGGTCGAGAAATGGGTGAGAGAAGTGGAGACCGTCACTAACGAGGCGCGTGACGTGCTGGATTACGACAGAAGAGCTGAGAAAACTTGCTTCTACGGGTGGCTTCCCAACCTGAAGGTGCGATATCATCTCAGCAGGAAGGCGAGGAGGAAAGCCAAAGACATCCAGGGACTCATTGGTCGGATTCCACCTGGGGAGGTCTACGATGATCCTCCTCCAGGGCTCGTTGTTGGCGCTTCCGACATGATTTCCTCGGCCGGTGATCGAGGTGACACTAACTTCGATTCTCGAGCTTCCATCTTAGAGGACATAATGAATGCTCTGGTTGACGAGAAGAACAAAGTGATTGGGATCTACGGGGAGGGTGGTGTGGGGAAGACTACGCTGTTGGAGCAAGTCGAGAAGAAACTCAGGAATGAGAAGAGATTGTTCCACATGATCGTCAAAGTGAATGTGTCGCAGAACCCGGACTTTAAGAAAATCCAAGAGGATATCGCTTACGACTTGGGTCTAAAAAGTCTGAAGGATGTGACGAATGAAGAGAGAAGAAAAGAACTTCTGTCCAATAGATTGCAGAATCCGAGTGAGAAGGTTCTCATAATAATGGACGATCTGTGGAAAGATCTTGATCTGAGAAAGGTCGGAATTCCTTCGAGAGACGTGAGCAAGGGATGCAAGTTGCTGCTAACATCGAGATATAGAAATGTTCTGGAGCAAACGGAGTGTCACGATTCCATATTTCGTCTTGAACGTTTAAAGGACGATGAAGCATTCAGGCTATTTGAAAAGACGGTCGGCAAGCTCAAAGACGATGAGACATTGAAAGCAATAGCGCCTAAAGTGGTCAAGAAGCTTGCAGGTTTGCCTCTTCTGATTATCTCCATAGCGAGAAGCTTGAAAGATAGGGATGTGGCTGCATGGAGAATCGCTCTGAAAAAAATAGACCCGTCAAATATAGAAACTATAGTGAAGTTGAGTTACGACCATTTGAAGAGTGAGGACACCAAGACCTTATTCTTGCTCTGCGGTCTTATTGGCGGGACCATTGACGTGGAAATCCTGCTGGTTTTAGGCATGGGTTTAGGCTTGTTTGAGGAATTCGGAAGGACGATACAAGATTCAAGAGATGGATTGAATACTATGCTTGATGAACTCCATTCTGTTTGTTTGTTGCTGGATGGTGGTGATGACAAAAACAATGCGACCTTACATGAGCTGTTGTATAATGATGACTACAAGAACGATGTGACCATACATGATCTTTACAGTGAGGTGGTTGTCTCAACTCCATTTAGTGGTCAGAATTCTTTGATGATGAACAGCAATTATGGCTCATGGTCAAAGGAAAAGCTTGAGAAATTTTGGGCTATATGCCTAGCTGATGTTGACAAAAGGAGATTTGATGAACTAATGAAGTGTCAGTTTCCTGACTTGAAGATACTCATATTGTCTCAACCGGAAGGCTGGCGTTGGAAACAACAACACGAACGTGAAGTGGGAGATTGCTCAAGACTACTAGATTTCACATACATGAAGGAGCTCCGTGGACTATATTTCCGCTCCATGCATATGGCCAGTTTACCTCCCTCAATTGGAATTCTCGGGAACCTCCACTCTTTATACTTAGACTGTCGTGATGTGAAGGATATGGCAATTCTTGGCAAGCTCAAAGCATTGCAGATTCTCACCCTCGCAGAGTCCACCATTTCTAGGTTGCCTAAAGAAATTGGGGAACTCACAAATCTAAGATCGTTGAATCTAAGCAAATGCTACAACCTTAAAACAATTGCGCCCGGTATCCTAAATCGCTTAACCAACTTGGAAGAGTTACATATTTACCGCTTTTCTCAATGGATGGGTAAGGATCAAATACCGTCAAAATCAGGTAATGCTAGGCTTGCCGAGTTGAAGTGCTTGACAAAGCTAGCATCTCTGGAAATATCGATTTCTAATCCCATCATACTCTTGGAGGATGGTGACCTACCATTTGAGAACCTGGACAAATTTTGGATCAACATAGGAAATGCTGGGGGGCAGAGACGTGGAGGTTTGCCAACCATGGGGCTCAATTTGGAAGGGTGCGATAGTATTCTTTCAAGAAAATGGGTTAAGAAAAATCTGCAGAAGACTCGATACTTATATTTAACCGGGTGTAGGGAGTTCAAAGAGAGCCCTCGCAAATTGTGCACCCAAGAATTCCAAGAAGTGAAGTGTCTCCACATTGGAGACAGCCCCTCAATCAAGTACATTGTCGATTCATCCAATGACCTCCCTCTCATTGCTTTTGGGAAGTTAGAGTCTTTTTCCCTTGATAATCTTATTAATTTGGAGAAGATATGCCACGGCCCCATAGCGCCAAAGTGCTTCAACAAATTGAAAGATGTGAGTGTCGTACGATGCAACCGATTGAAATACTTGTGGCGTCTTTCAGATGTGCAAAGACTTGTACAATTGGAAGAGATTGATGTGTTTTAGTGTGGCTCAATGCAATCTATTGTCACACATGATGCAGGAGAAGATATAGTTTCTACCAATAACAGAGTTGAGTTGCCTAGCATACGTCGTCTGCGATTGCATGAGTTACCAAATATGAACAGCTTTTGTGATACTTCAATTCAGGTAACTTTTTTTTATTTCATTTTTCCCCGTCAATTTGTTCTGTTAGGATGAGATAATATTGGTTTTCACTCAACGTCGGTTCATATTGCATTTAACTTTGACTATTTGTACAATTTGATTTAGGTTTTGATTTACAAATAAAAAATCCTCTCAAATAGAACACAGACGATATTATAGTTAAAAGGAAGCCTCTTTCCATGACTGATTTTTTTAGTTTTTCAAAAAAAAAAAAATGTCAACATTAGATAATTGCACTATTAACTTGGGTTTCTTTTGTGACTAATGTATTACTTATTTAACATTCTTAATGAGACGAAAAAATAATCTACTGAACGAATGAAAGGGAGAATGAATCTTGAATGAATAAATAAAATTCAGTAATTTCAAAATGAAGAAAGCACCGTCCATAGATTCAATAAATGGATGGAGCCACGTAACAAAGAAAGTCCCCATAATTCAAGTCCCACCTAACATGCAATTTGCAACTGATTCCAACATGTCATTCCAAGTTGCCAACATCACCGGATCAACATCACTGTTAATTTGAGCTGCATTAACGGCATGATAGCGGTGAGGATTTCCTCATGAGAATGATTTCACTTTTCACGGAAGAGAAATTATTTCCCTTTTTTTTTTTTTTTTCGTATTTTAGCCCGAGAGTTCCACTTATTTTCTCGTGAAAATAGCTTTACTTGTAACATACTCACCTTTAATGAGCTTCATTGTGGTGCCACAACAGGTTTCATTGCCTCACTTGGAATCCCTGACAATGGCTGGACTCCTTGGCCCAGAAGAGATACTCTGCAATGAACCTTTATTAAAATATAGCAATCTAAGATGGCTAAAAATAAGAGCATCTATATCCACATGGAAGAGTATTATGAAATTAGATTGGATTTTGAAGTTGCCGAATTTGGAATCAATGTCACTTGGGAGCTCTCCATCAGCAGAAGTAGTTTTTGACCTGGAGGAGCTAAAAATCATCAAAGATGTCGAGATTTGCTCTCGGCTAACGAAATTGACATTAGAGCAATTACCAAACCTGCAACGCATGTGGAAATGGGACGTAAAATTACAAGGAATATCAATATTTTGAAACTTGAGGGACCTCTTTGTCTATAAAACGGGGCTGTCATTTCTCTTTTCGGTGTCTGTGGCTAAATGTTTTAGAGAAATTAGAGTCATTAGAATGTGGGACTGTCTAAATATGAAGGCGGTGATTGTGGATGAAGAAGGAAGAAACGAAGGGACATATGATATTATAGAGTTCCCACTACTGGAGCATCTATCTATACGGCAATGTCCAATGGAGAAATTCTTCCTATATCCTCATGGAAAGAAAGAGTCAGTAACCACTACTTCAGATTTGCAAGATGCTTACTCCAATTCCTTCTTTGATCGAAAGGTACACATCCCTTCTATCGAGATTTTACCCATAATAGCCATAGGCACACGCTTTGTGGGGGGTGTAATAAAATCTCTTTGAAGATTTTTATTTGGTTTTATTAGTTAGAATGTGTTCATTATTTATAATTACATTTGTCATAATAAGGCCATTAGTGAAAATTCATTCTTCCATCATATCAAATATATTGCTAGGATTTGGCCAAATTGCCAGATGTTTCATAGCTATGATCTAATGTATAATGAGTAGGTTAGTTTATCAAGCTTGGAATTTTTATGGCTTCATTAAGTAGAATCCTTCAAAAGGATATGGCAAGATGAACTTCCCAGAAGTTCTTTCTACAAATTGGCCACCCTCATCCTTAAAAATTGCTCTGAGCTACTCAATGTCTTCTCTTTGACAATCATAGGGAGATTGCACAATCTAGAAGTCGAGTTTCAAATCGTTGTTTGAATCATTGTTCGTAGGTCCTTTCGCATTATCATGTATTAGAATGAACAATGTAATAAATTTGTCCTATTTTTCCTCCTTTCTCACATTATCCTCATGCAGGTTACATTTCCTAACATAACAAAACTGGAAATCGGTGGCCTTCTGTGCCAAGAGATATGGAACAATCAAATTCCCACCAATTCATTTCAGAAGTTGGAATCTCTTGTATTGACGAAGTGTGACCATCTCCAAAGTATTGCTACTTCTTATATGTGGAAGAGGCCGCAGTGCCATCCTGAGATCCTAAAAGTGATTTCATGTCGTTCGATCAAGGTCATATACGAAGGTGATGGGACGGATGTAGAGAGTGGTAAATTGAGGAGGCTAGTTTTGCGTGATCTTGAAAACTTGAGGTGCATTTGGCAGTCCGACAGGCTACCAAGTGTCCCGTTCCCAAATTTGAGAGACGTAGAGGCTGTGAGATGCCCCCGTTTGGAAATGCTTTTCCCTACCTTCACTGCGAAATTTCTCGGGCAAATCGAAGAGCTGGTGGTGGATTCATGTGAAGATATGGAACTAATTGCTGGCCATGAAAAAGGGGAAGGAGCGACCCACACGGCAATCACCTTCTCCGAATTAACTCTTCTAATGCTTGTCGAGTTGCCGAAATTCAAGAGGTTCTTCTTACCTGAGAAATACTCTCTGAAATTCTCGTGCTCCGAGGACTTCCCGTCCTTGCGAAACTTGGGTGTAAAAAGCTGTGGAGCAGAGCCGGACCAAGACCTCACTCAACTGGTAATTATCCAATTAATGCGATGCATGGCCAACGATTCACAGTTGGACAAAGTCCTTTGTGATCAGGATTTCGACAATATAGAACGAGAACGTGGCATGGGATTTTGGAAGTGAGGTATTCCTTCAATATTTAATTGCTTTGGTTTGGCTCTCTGTTCCTTTGAATCGAAAATCGATTTGTATTAGCTAAGACACAATTCTCAGTGGGAGCCACACGCACTCTACATCACGCGTCCCTCTCTCTTCCTTTCTCTCTCTCTCTCTCTCTCTAGCTCTCTTCTCTCTTCAACTAACCATCTGTCGATTCCCTTTTATGCTCAGGAATCGTGCCTTCTGGAGTTCCCTTGATCTTCGTTCCTTGTTCATTCTCCCTCTCCGTCGCCCCTCCATCCACGAACAGCCGCCGCCGAGAGTCCATTGCTGGCCACCACACGACATGGCACGCTGAGAAGGGAGAAAGAACAGAGAGCATTGATCGATGGCTGTCGGTGATTTCGATTGAATCCTTTCCTCTCACTTCGCTGCTTGTCGTCACCGCTTCCCGATCACCACCTGTTCCGCTGCCGCGAAGAAGTTCTGTAATGCCGGAGTGCTCGAACTTCGATCACGGCTGCCTACTTCAACGATTCCATTCCTTGATGTTGCTTCTGTTATTTCTTTACTCATATCCGATCTCAATCGCTATAGCTATTTGTTCTCTATTCAACTAAACCATATATGCTCTGTTTTCCGTTGCTATTGTTACTGTCTATGTGCAAATCAACTGTGATTGAAGAGTTGTATTAATGATTTGAAGCAGTGCTCCTCGGCCGAAATTAATGTTTGGAACCTGTTTGATGAAATTCCTGAACTAAGTCGGTGTGTATTTTTTATTCAATTCTTGATCGAGAATTCCCTTGATTACTAGATTGTTGATCTATTCTGGTCATATAAGCATATTTGAGTTCTGTTTCTTCATTAAAAAAACCATAGGTATTCAATTTCAAACTTGTTTGGAATCTGCTGGAACCTTGTCAATACTTGCTGATTCGCCACTATTGCGGCCCTGAGCTGATGTCAATTGGTCCTTGATTTTATGCTATTCTACTCAAGTAAGCATGTGCAGTGATATAAGATTGTCTTATGGTGAATTTCGTGTTTGCTTGGGAAAGAAATTATGTCATGAATGAATGAAATTCTACTGGAAATTGATCCATGTATGTTGACCCTGTTTTGATATCCCTGATTGGGTGTGCTTTTGATTCTAGCTTGAGGCTAGTTTGGTTATGGGATCATATATGTTCATGCTAGGAAAGTAATAGGGTGAATCTCATACCATTTAGCAAGAATTGGGTTCATCTCTGAACTTGAATATGCTAGAGTGAAGTATTGCATGCTAACCGTGATTGTTTTGTTTAAATTTGGCACTAATTTGGTCTTGGATTGATGTCATTTTGATCAAGTAGACTCATATGCACTTATAGGAAGATATGGCTTCTATTCAGGTCAATTAGTCATGAAAAGATCATGATTTGTGGTTTGTATGCTCTATTACAATTTTGAACGTGTGCCGGAATTTGTGGAATACGCATGAATTAGATGGATTTTGTCTTAGTTTGGTTGCCTTCTTTATTACCTGTGGATGAGTAATATGCATGTGCACGATTAAATTGATTGTGCTTGATATTGCCATGAGAGTCTTCGCTTGATAAATAATTTAGAGGACTATGTTAATTGAAGTTTAATTC
This sequence comes from Eucalyptus fibrosa, assembly GCA_017140475.1. Classification (NCBI taxonomy): domain Eukaryota; kingdom Viridiplantae; phylum Streptophyta; class Magnoliopsida; order Myrtales; family Myrtaceae; genus Eucalyptus; species Eucalyptus fibrosa. Next base: position 13,311,713 of record CM029511.1, read on the forward strand.
CATAATTCTTGCGATTCCAAAGCAAACCCTCTCTGGTACACATATTTTGAAGGTGATCTGGTAGACTAGCCAGATATGAGGAAATCTTTCAACGAAGCTGGTTAATGAGGCCCCTCGAAATATTGCATGTATGGCACTTGCCAACAAAGTACATGTATTCTCTTCCTCTCCTTTGATGCTCACCATTCAAGTCTTATTTACAAGAGCTATGGCTTAAATCTAATTGATCCTTCCAAGTGTGTTTGTGCCAACATACCATGCACGACACCAATTGCAACCTACTCATTCATGATGTCGTTTTTCTCGGAGTGTTCACTAGTCACTACTGTTCAGAATGATGTTTCAAAGATATGATTTTTGTTTTCCTCCCTCCCCCATAGAATTCGCAAAAACATGTCACCAGCACTACCAGTAACCTGCCCTTGAAATCCATCAAGACCCTACCCATATGTTCCACCAGGAGTAGGTCCCTAGTTCCGTTTGTCTCTCCTATAAACTATTCTGCAATGGAGGTGCAAAGCTCCATCTATCTCCTTGCAGCAGGTCTCTCTGTTGATGATAGTAATTATGTTTTATGACCCTCCTGATTGGAGGTCCCTTGATCCGAAAAAGTTGGATCTTTTCTGTCTGAGAAGTTTATGCTATAAATCTCAAATGGAAAACACTTAGCCAAGAAGAACTTGATGAACCATATGAATTTATCTTAATGTCCACACGATAACATCAACTCATCCAAAGCATTTTATACAACAATGGCATCGTGTGTCCTTTCCACAACTTCCTTTAATTAGTAGAGAGCATGCATCTGACAATGGCATCGTGTGTCCTTTCCACAACTTGCTTTAATTAGTAGAGAGTATGCGTCTGATCACAACTTTATCCTGCTCATGAATGCTCATTCTACTCATATTTCTCAATTTCAGTTGCTCAAAATACTGCGATTTAACCCAAAATCACTTGAAAATTTTGTTATATATCATTGCATTTGCACACTCTCAAAATCGAATGCCACTAATTTTACATAGTTGATCATGTTGTGAGAGCATCGGGAAGAGTGGTGGGTGATCCGAGGATTTTGCCACCCACATCAGGAAATGTTTCGAAACCGGCCAAAGGACCAACTTTACCGTCTCTGCTCACATGGATGGGATACTGCATCAGGTGGCCTCTCATTTCCTTGGGATTATGTTGGTCCTCATCCACATAAGCTTTCCAATTCTGTTCTGCTATTTTGTTCACCCTCTTCACGCATTCAGTGCTTTGAGGTTCCCTAAAGCTGTCCTCTAAATCTCCCAAGTGCTCCGCCCAAAGCGACATCCTATAACCATAAACCTGCGCAGCATAAGTTAACATTATTAGTCACAAGCTTAAGGTTTTGATATATGTTGCTACCCTCGCAAGGGTGTCTACCTAGTACCTCAATTTAGATAAGAGGCTAATCCGATGTACTAACCTGGCCATGCGGATGCTTCTTTTTCCCAGCCCAAGTGTGATGCGGTTGATAGGCCCCCATCGCGATTTCGGTGTCTCTTGAGCCATCTAGAGATCTTTGGTTGATATTTGCCGATCCCATGATCACATACTCATCATCTACTATCATCCCTTTGGCATGCACATATATCATGAACCTGCGAAACTTTTGAACCGAAGCCTGCATGGATAAAAACGACAACATGTTTCAAAGCAGAAGTCTTTCTACCACTCGTTCAAAAACCATAGCTCTTAATGACTATTTTTGTTTTGCTTTTTTAACAAATAAGTCAAAGGAAGAATCCATAAAAAGAGTACAGACATATACCAAGGCATTATTTTCGGATTGTTGATTCATTGCTTGGGATGAAGACTGTATAGAGGACAAGGGCTCCCGCTTGCCAAGGCAATAGAAGTTCAAGTAATCTGACGGATGGTACTTGTGTGACAACCCGGCTTTTTCAAGAGCCTGGGCTATAATTTTGTACATCATCGTCATGGTTTGTCCCTGTCCACATTATCAATACACTAATATGAGAGTAGTGAACGTTTATCTCTTGAAGAAAAATACTAAAATGACCTAAACAAGGTTGGGTCTCAAATTTTCCCCTTTAAGTAGCTAGGTTTGTTCTGCTTGGATCACTTCCTTTTCTACTTAACTCTGTTCATTGTGTTATTTAGTTTCAATTTGCTAGTACATTATATTTATTGATATACTGTTATCGAAAGGCATGTGTCATCGCTATTTCTTTGCAAGATGAAAGAGTTTATCCTTGATCTGGCCTGCCAGAAGAGAATTTCCTGCACTGCAGCACTGGTAGGGACACCCTCCAACCACATCGGTATCACTATATACACACAGAAGCGCTCGTTTTCACTGATCTTACTTGCGATCTTCAATGCCAGCTCCATCGGCACTAGATTGTTTGCATCTGCTTGTCAAAACCAAATCAAGCGTTGTTTCCCATGAAAACTTGAACTCAAGAAATTAGATAGGCCGAAACAAAACTAGAAAATGGGGGGAAAATCTAAATTTAAAAAGGTTTGACCTCAGAAATATAACATATTGAATCAAAAGTCAATTTTAATGTCTTATACAGTGAGGTCTAGCTCTTATTAGCTGATACACAATCCCCAAAGGAAGCAAAAGTCCGAATACTCTTTACTAGAGGTGCTATTGCTCACTAAACTCAAGTCAGTCAGAATGAATAGAAATGTGCATCTTATACCTGCATTTTTGTATGATGGCCAATGGTAGGAAGAGCCAAGAAAATATTGGTTTTCAATGTAGATGAAGTGTTGCACCGATCTAATCGCTTTCACATACGCTGTGTGAATACTCTTGTCTACTTTCAAGTTCTTTCCGCATATAAGATTCTGCAACCATGAAGAGATTGAAAGAAGCAACATTATCATTATGGGCTTCAATCTATATTCAAAAACACTAAGGATTGTGCATAAGAAAGAAAAGTGAATTTCTAACGTGAGGAAAACTTTTTGAGTTACATATATAATGGCCACTTGCCTATCTACTAGCATGGTATTAGCAGCTAAAACTTACTTGCTTTGCAGCCTCTTCAACGCTCTTTGGGAATCCCTTTACAGATCCCGAATCAATCGATCTGAAGATTTATACCAACGTAAAATGGAAATGAAAGACGATCATTACACTTCGTTTTGTTTACAAATGAAGTCCTTAAAAATGGTCATTAATTTTACAGAAAGTTTCCCGACCTGTAGGTGCCAATTTTCCGGGTCATCTTCGTCCCTGACTAGTACTTTTTTGTCGCCATCGGGACTTATCGAGGGACAAAATATCCATGAAATCCTGTCAAGCCTTAAGAGAGCATTCTCATGCCAATGCCTGACGTTTTTCAGCTTGAACTTGCGCCACTTCGCCACCTTTTTCCATCTCTGTTCGAAATTCTTCAATATGTCATACGTAGCTTGTCCCTCACCTTGGCAATGTAGATCATGCCACGGTTGCCTTGGGAAATTGACAGTGGACTACAGTCGTTACCCCAAAAAAAAAAAGAGAAGAAAAAGCAATGATCAAATGATCAGAAAATAACGTTTACTTGTGTTTAAAGTGCTGAAGAGAAACATTAGCTTAATTACCATGAATGTTGGGTTGTGAATGTCATTTTTAAAGACGGTGTCATGATCGCTATAGAGTCTATGCTCCAGAGTGTCGTATCGGCCATCACATAGGTCCAACCCACCAGTGAAAGCTATTATTTGCGGTTGTTTCCTGAGGCTTGAGTGTCGAGAACCACGCACTTTTGGTGGTGCTTGTATAGGGTCCCCACCACCTGGACTACAAAAGATCCACACACCAACAAATTAAACCAAACATGATATCATCTAGGACAGCATGAGACAGGTCAATAAACTTCCGTAGATTGTCTGATGAAAGCAAAATCTTTCCTATGAAATTAAATCCGATTGGAATAATCAGGTAATATACAGCAAAAGCAGTGCTTTTGGTTCAATCCGATGATGAGATTTTGATTAAGAATTGACCTGAACATCTAAGGATACATACATATTGCTTGAAGATGCTAAGTTTGGTGCTTGCATATTGAGGAGCAAGCACACAACGGACACTAGAATGTCGGAAAAACTTCTTTGTCTCTTTATCGTGAGTTTGCATCATGCCATCTTGTGTGACAATGTGGCACGTGCCGAGTCTTAATTATGAGAGATCTCAATAAAGAACTATCTTTTCCTAAGGCAATAAACATACAGAAAATCCATCACAAAGGGCATGGATTTGAAGTTTGCCAAATGGTGGGTTGCACCATAAATGAGGATACTTATTCAAGAAAGAGCCATTATGTAACATATTCTCCAATTGCATTTTGTAAAGGCAAGCTGAAAGAAAGAACCATTAGAGGTCAAGCTTTTGTGTCGAAAAACAAAAAAAACTTCTTGTTTTGTAAACATTCATTAAGCCGACAGAAAAAGTGAGAAAATCCTTCACTAGCTATGCACCATTGAGTAAAGGGTGCTCCTTAGATGCAATGCCAGTAGAATAAAAAATGTGTTCGCATGTGGCTCTCATCACCATTGATGCATTGTTGTAACTTCGAACCACTCTACTGCACAGGCCCAACAAATCAATAGTAATGGAAGTCGCAAGTGGACAAGTTTTTCTCAACCCGCAGTATTCCAATCATCCAAAAATCATAAAGACATTTCCATGTTTCAACAATGCTTAATTATAGGTAACCATGGTTTAGTATTACCATCTTCAAGAGGAACATGTGTGAAATCTTGTCATCCCAAACGAGCACGACCACTCGCACAACTTCATCGGACTTGTGCTTCAGGAGCTCCCCTAAAGAGAGCTCTCCTCCATTCGGCAATTCCCTCGTGGGCTCTCTCACAAGCCTCACAGGATGATAAATGGACCAACCAATGATGTAGATCAAGTGGTGGGCCTCCAAAATGGCATGGCATATATCCTCCCTGCACCTGCCTTGCTCATAAATCTTCCCATCATCAAGCAAAATCTGAGGCAACTTGCGTTCTGGGACATGAGCATCTTGCTAAAATCTCACATCCCCACCTGTTCTTAAGTGGAAAATATGTGTTCGGTACACCCACATAGTTTGGCCTAACCCCAACACCATTCTTGCATAACAAATTGTCACCGATTAGCCTGAATTGGATCAAGATGTGAAGTTTTGGATAGGGCTTGAGGGGCCTTCCAAAGTTGCCAATTATTGGGAACTAGTCATTGATTGTGTTGCCGAACACAATCTTGGCCATTAATATATTTATGATACTGATGAGCTCAGCCCCAAACGCATCTTTGTGATTCACATAAGACTCCACCTTCATCATTGGCTGCACTAAGGAGATATAGAACCGCTTGTCCCACCAGGGTTCTCGCAATTCGGAATTATTTACACCTAAATTTTGCCAACAATGCACCAACAAAATTACGAACGACAATAATAGTAAGAAATTGTCACACGCCATTGCTGGAACGAGAGAATTTTTTATTCCCTGGGGCCCACCACCGATTTTCCCTTCTCTCTTGAATTCGGTTAGGATAGCAATAACCAGAAGGACGTTTTCGTCATTTTGAGGCAGGGCACTTGCGTCATTTGCCCGGAGAAGTGTTTAAAGGAATTTTTGGCCTTCGTCATTTGACGAGGAAGTTCTCGAAGCTGCTTCGCGACCGTTGCCTATCCCGTCCTCTCTAGCTTCACCGCCGGCCGCCAGCTCCACCGGAAGCCACCGCTGGTCTTGCATCTCCGACCACGGCAGACGCACGAAGGAAGGCACACGACACATGCGCAGAAGAAACAAAGCTCGATCCCGGAATCCAAAGTTCATTGTGGTTGATTCGAGGTTCGCCAGAGGTGAATCAACGTCGATTCCAGTGTTCATGACTTCGATTGCGGGTTCCAGTATCGTCCGGCTGCAGTTCCGATCGCGTGCTGTTCTGACCGCGAGGCGCTCCTTCGGTTCGTTCTTTCGCTTCAGTGATCGGTGGAAGGTCGCCGTAAGCTCGAACCGCATGGAAAAGGACGCCCGGCTCAGTTGACTCCCAACCATCACTTTCGAATCTTCTCTCCACTGATCGAGCTCTTCCACTTCTTACTCTAAATCAAGCCCGAGTGTCGTCCTCGCGTCAAGCTCTGGGAATCAGAATCAAAGTTGTTCTCGCGTTAAATGAACGTTTGGATACTGCTCAGGAGGTGTTCGATGAAATGATATTTGGTCCTAAAGTGGTGGTGTGATTAATTGTCTTCACATTGCAAGTGGCATCATAAAATTCCATGAATTGGACCTTTGATTGTATGCGACGACACGATATTCTCCCGCAGCTATGTTCGAGAAAGCTGCGAATTTAATTAATGCGAGACAAAGGGCGTAGCGTTCCGTCGATGAAGCTCAAAACAACAAGAAGCCGATCAAAGCGGGCGTCCAGAAATGGGTAGACAGGCGCGGAGATCCTTGCCGATGAGGCGCGCGGCGTGCTGGAAAACGACAGAAGAGCCAAGAAAACTTGCTTCCGCAGGTAATTTCCCAACCTGAAGAGGGCACTATCGTCTTGGCAGGGTGGCGAGGAGGACAACCGAGGCCATCCGGGCACTTGAATCGCAGAGTGAATTCCGAAAGGTCTACTACGAGAATCCTCAGCCATAAATCAATATATAAGGACTTAAAAGATAGTTTTGATCATTATAATGTAATTAGGAATTTTTAATTGACCATATTAAAATAATACTCTGTTTCTTTTAAAGATAGTCTTCTAGTTTACCGCCATCTAAGAGTTGACATTTTTAAGCTTTGACTATCAAGTGCGTCTAATTGGTTAGACCTCAATGATTTTCGCGGGCAAATCTGTTGCTATTGGTAATTTTTTTTTTTATTTTCATGTACTTAGTAAAATCTTAAACAGAACAGTAACTTCAGATAAATGAATTAAGTAACTTCTACTTGGCATATGTAAATTTCATTGTTTGCTTTTAGTTTTCTCTAAGTACGTTGTTGATCTCAATACAAGCCTGATTCCTCATTCAATTTTTCACTAGTATTTTCAATTTGCTTGCGATTTCAGTTTCTCGCATTTTGATTTGAGTCGTTAGTTGTTTTGGAAAAGATTTCATGTATATTTAACAAAAAAGAGAGATCGAGTGCAGAAAATCTCAATGATCGAGCCTGACTTTCTCTCAGTAAAGATTAAACTCAAAAAATGACTTCAAAATATTCAAGTCCGAATCCAAGGGAAGAAGGAACTCTGGAGCCAATTCTGCTTGCATAGTTCACCGCCTCAGAGGGATCGAGTCGAACAAAACCTTCCACTAAGAACAAGAAGACACAATCAAAACAATAATCATCAATGCACCGCAAGTAACAATAATTGTCGACGCGTCGTTCTGATATTTGCAAGATCATCTACAAGCGGTTTTGCCTGGATAGCAAAACGACCGAACAAGAAGGAACAACGGCAGGACATCATCACTCGGAGCTTGAATTCAAGGAAACGGCTGGCGATGGCAATGATCTACATCCGGCATGCTTGAAAGTCTTTCTGGTGGGGAAATCGCTAGCCAGAGACAACGAACGTGACTTGGAATCTCTGTCTACTCCGAGATCAGCGTCGACGCAGAGCGAGCGCTCCTTTCTTCGGTCGGATCAGCAGCAACATCCTCGCAGGGCGGAGGAGGAGGGGAGAGAAAAGGCCAGGCTAGGGAAAAAAGCTGAAATATTGTGGTGATGGGCTGATGGGTCTGGGCGGGGGATAAAACCAATGGGTTGCTCTTGTGGGCCGCATCAGTTGGACCAAATTGTCCTTTTATATTTGTTATTTATTTATATTTTTATTATTCTTTTTCTTTTGTTCTTTTAACTACCATTCATCGTTTTGATGTTCTTTTTTTTTTTTTAATTACAATAATGCATGCTTAATTTGTTGACTAAATTTCAGGTGTTGATAGTTACGCATATATTTACCTTAATATATGAAAAAAAAAAAAAATATCATGCTATCCAAACAAACCATAAGACGTTGTATTTACTGTTGCGTCAAATCTTTGATTGTCAAAGGACATAGAACATGTATGCGTTGATGAAATATCAACCCATTTAAAATAACTTGATTTTTGACCCATATTCATATGAAGCCCAGATCCTATCTCGCCCATTTGTTGGGTCAAAGTCCCAAAAATCGCTGTGAAGGCTTAAAGAAAGAGCGTACAAGCAAAGAAAGAGATTGATAGAAAAAGAGAGATGGCAAAGATTCTTTAGTGAAAGATGATTCCTTCATCTTTTTGCTTTCCCTCTTTAGAGGATTCTTTTTTACTTTACTTAAAAGGTTCCAAATTAAAGAAATGATGAAAGGGTTGAGAATTCGAATTCTGTTTAAAAAATATATGACCACTAGCTTACTTATGAGGTTACCCTTAAGTAAGTGGTCATTATTATTAGGATTTTGTCAATTTCTAAACAAATTAGTAAATTATCACCTCTTCTGAAATTTCACAAGCATCTTTTTTATATATCAGTAACATAATAAAGTTATATATATATATATATATATATATATTCACTAATATGGTGATTGACCAATTTCTTTGAAATTTTACAACTTTTTTGGTAAAATACCAACTCAATAAGGAATCTACCAACCTCTAAAAAAATCAGCGAATTATCAAGTTTTTTCAAGTTGCTAATTATTAAACTAACAAGATGAGATCAAAAAAAGGAACAAATAAAGATGAGCTAACATAGGATATAGACACGAAAAAGAGTCAAGGAAAAAGCAAATATGTGGTGGGCCCACACAGTGGTGTAAGGGAAGAAGGAACACTTTTACGAGGAATAATTTTTCTGGCCCCACAGGAACAGTTTTCTCTACCACTCTTTCCACTTCCCTAGCACTTATTGTAGCTGGAGTTGTGTATAATTCGGGTGAAAATTAGAATTGGAAATCACAAGTTAGTTGCATGGATCTATCTGGAAGTAAGATCGTTGGTCCAGTCTGATTCTCAAGTGGGTCCATAAAACTGATCTCACTAAAAGCTATTTAATTGTTATACAAAGTGTTTACCAAAAACATGAAATTGTTTTATATAATAATCAACTAAAAGCCTAAAAACAATCGCTTGAGCTCCACAAAATTATCTCAATCTTTGAATAGTGATTACTTTGCCGATAATTGCTACATGCCATTACCGGTTCATGTTCTACTTATGTCGATCGACATCAGCACATTTCGCATTTGCTAATTTGTCTCAGTCCTCTCTCTTAAGCATGGCTTGTCTCTGCATGGTTTTTACCATCTCCTTCATTGTCCTCTCCTCAACCTCAAGCTGCATTTTCATGATTGCCTCAACTTGCTTGTCAATTGGCTTGAAGTACTCTTCAATGGTAGATTCCTGCATAGGTCAAGGGAGAGTTCAAACTAAAGACGAGATGGAGATTGGAGCCATAAATATCTAGATTTGCTAATTTCTAATTTTTTAATATTAAAAATTAATATATTATTATAATATAATTGGTCCGATTTTGGTGAATGGGTGGGCGGATCTGCCCATGGAACCAGAAACTGGACCAAATCTGGGCGGTTCCAATCCGATTCCAAGTGGTCCAGGCGGGTTTTGGTTCCTTTACACACCCTTAATTCTAGCCACAAGGCAAGCATTATTTCCTTGTTTCTTTATTTCCTCTCCTTTTAATCCGAGTCCTAAAACCCGCTTTACTCTATGAAATGACTCAATTCAATTCCATGGTTCATGCCATTAGAAAAAGGGGGACAATCACCTGTTGAATAGAACCGGATATGTGTCGATACAATATCAGCCCTTTAAAAATGATTTGATTTGTGACCTGGATTCATATCAAACCCAAATTTAATCTTACCCATTTGGTGAGTCGAAGTTCCAAATATCACAATGGAAGATTAGACATAGAGTAGTACAAGATGGGGGAGAGAGAGATGGAAGGTGAAGGATGATTCTTTAGTACTTTTCTTTTCTAATTTGGGGATTCTTTTTCACCTTTTCAAAGTTTTCCAAAGTGAAGAAATGATGAAATGCTTGAGGATTACAATCCTATATGTAAAAGGATCGAGAAAATTGTCTAAAAAGTCCTAAACTTATTATACTTTTGCAAAGTTGATTCTAAGCCTTTTTAATTTTATCAATAAAGTTCTAAACTTTTGACAATTTGCTAATAGAGTCTATCCGAGTGGTCGGAAATTGCTAACATAAACATCAAGCATCCTACTTGGCACGTTGTCGTTGAAGTGCACATTTTTAATGACATTTTTGAACTTTTCTGGTTTTTTTTTTTTTTTCATTTCTTTACTTTCTTTTTCGCCTATCCCAAATCTAACAAAGGTGTCGTGACCCTCACTAGATCTGGGCAAGGGCTCATGCGCTCTTGCTTAGCGTTGCAACCCTAGCCCAAGCCCTCACCAGCCACGACAAGGGCCACTATGGCCATTGAGGATTGCAATGCCCTCGCCCCAAAATAGCAAGGATCGCCGTCCGTCACTCTAAAAACCAAAGAAAAGAGTAAAAGTACAAAAAAGTAAAAAAAAAAAAAAAAAAATAGAAAAAAAAAAAAACTATTTGTCATCGTCAACAGCAATGTGCATCGACTTGACTATAGATGCTATGCTAAAGAATGAATAAATAGAGATAAGGTGTAGATGGTATGCGTAAAGAAACAAGGTGGATGCGCGCAGTGACGTCTTCATCCTCTGCAGTGGTGCTAAAGATATTTTCTATGGGAGCAAGAGGTTCTTTTGATTTCTTTCGTTGATCAATATCTTGTAATATTGTATCTTATATTACCTCCTTTTCAGTATAGAACTTGAATATCACAGCTACATATGGAACATAAACCTTTTAAACTAGAATTTTTTTATTAGGTTCACGGTGAGTAGAAAAACATCTTCTAATGCAGCGATAGAATAATTATATGTGCATGATGACTATTTGATTATATTGGGTGATGTAAATGCATGGATTATATATTAGTATGTTTTCCCATCGATTAAAACTGTTTTTGTTTGGGCAATTGACCGAATAAGTGGTTGCGTTTTTTTAAAATTTGCTGCTGGTATTCATAAAACTTGTACAAATTTGGGACTAAATATGTCATTAGATATGGTTGTGCACACATTAATGCGATGCTTTCAAGTTTTTTTCAGCAATTCCTTTTGAATTTCTATTTTACTAGGTGTAGAGGTAGATAGATGTAATTTTTTTTTTTTAATAAATGTACTAGGATGAAAGATAATCTTTACTCTTATTTTCCGATGACTAAGTTTTGACTTCTTTCGGTGCAATTGATTATACATTTCGAGATGTAGGGGCTAAATAATTTCATATACTTTTCATATGTCATTATCATAAATTTGCATCTAAGTAAAAGAAAGAACGATATTCACATATCAACCATTCAATTTAATTAAAGAAAATGTACAAATTATACAAAGTCTTTAGTAATTGCCATCTACAGCGTGAGGTTTACATAAGACCAAGCTCCACCATGTGCGACCATTAACATCACTCTGTTCTTTTCTTCTGTTTGGTCTAGCGCCGTGTTTGTCTCCCTTCTCCTCCTCTGCGTTTGAGAGAGAGAGAGAGAGAGAGAGGGGGGGGGGGGGGAGAGAGAGAGAGAGAGAGAGAGAGAGAGGGCGAGAAAGCAGCAACAGCAGCAACAGAACAACGAGGGTGAACCATATAATTAAATTGGGTTCTTTTTTGGAAAGAGGGGTGGTCCGGCTCAACCATTGAATAACGTGACATCCATAAAATCCATGGAGTTAATGAACCTGTTAACATACATATAATTCCCTACAGATACACTTTATTTTCACTGGTCCCGTTAATGAAATGTAGTTAATCAATTAGATTGGGTTCTTTTTGGAAAAGTGATGTTCTCAGAAATAATATATGATTTTGCTTAGTACTTAAAAAAAAAAAAAAAAAATGTAAAAGCATCTCCCATGAACCTTCAGTTTCTTCCAATGGAATTACTTACGTTGTTCAAAACGCATACATTATCACAAGATTAATAAACATAGGCATCTCGTAGATCTCATTGGAGAGTACCTCGGGCTTTTTGAACATACAACTAATGGCTATCAAGTGCGTATGTCCCTCTGTCTCACACACATTGGGTAATTCTTGGAAACACATAAGTCCCTGCTCCTGTGGGCGGCTCCAAGAGACTACGCAAATACGGTGATTTAGTCATGCGCCTTGAGCGAGGAGGATAGACACACTTATTACTTGAGCAATTACTTGGAATTAAAAGATAGGTGTCGCTAAGTTTTCTTAGAAGATAACCGATCTAATTTAAAATGAAAGCTCTTAATTTTTCCTTAGAGAACAATTCTTAATTTCCGAAATGAATTGTCTCCCTGTGATCATGGTTTTATATCACGTTTTTTTAGAAAATCCTGTAGTTGCCACAATTGATGTTTTCATCTCAATAATATTCGAAGTTGATTTTGGCAACTTAGTGTTTTAAACTTGGAAAGCCCCCTTTCCTTTTCTTTTAACTCCTGGGAAGGGTTGGAGAATATTTCTTCCATACAAGAAATGATTACTTATTTAAATTCTAACCTTAATCTCACAATGCCTATGTTTTTCCATGTGAGAAAAGAATTGAGATGCAAATTGCGCATAGTTACAGACTAAAAAACTACTTTTATTGAAGTTTAAATCTGAATGATGTGGCATGATTAATCAAAATCTAACAGTAGAAATTCTGGGTCTCGGGATTGGAAGAACTTTTGGTTGATGGTCATGGCATATTTGGCATGAATTTTTAGATAAATAGGGAAATTGAGCACAACTCTCATGGATATTATCTTTATTACATTTTGTCATTGCTTACGTGCTCAACCGGAGAATTATTTGCTTGAGTTATATTTATCGTGCTCGTGAGTACTCAACCTAACTATTCAATCGGAAATGTGAGGAAATTTAGAGTAATTAAGATGGAATATACTATGATAAAAATGTTGCCTGAGCCGATGCAGCACTGCCACATTTTTCAAACTTGAAAAACCAGTGGACTCTCATTATTGATGAATACCGGGCGGCACACTTTCCTGTCTCGAAAGGCTTGGTGAAGTTGAGGAAATCACGAATTATTCGGTGCAAATGCCTCACGAGGATGTTGAGGAAATTCTCCTAAAGATTTTGAAGATTGACAAAACATTTTCATAAGTGTTTAATGATTCTAATAGTAAGTTTTTTCAAGTAGAAACTCCGATATGCATCATTAGATGTTATTCATCAAACTCAGATAATCAAACTTAGAGACCTATCAACGCATTTTGGTTGTCTATGATGAAGATTATGTTATGTTATGAAAATCAAGAACAATGGTATGATTTGTATGAGAATTGTCAAGACAATACACATCATCAAACATTACGAGAAGATCTCATATTTTCGCACGCAGATTATATAGAGCCCATTGGCTAGGAATTTGGCCTGGATTTCTTGCTATAAGTATTGATTGTCTAGGAGGGATGGACATTCACATAATCTTTCCTTGATTGGATATTTGATATCCATGCGACAATCATCTGGAGACGAGACGCACTTTCCAAACAAAGTAATCAACTTATGGAAACCTTATCTATGTTGAATGAATTAGGTATGTGTTAATGAAATATCCACCCATTTAAAATAATTTGATTTATGACCCAAATTCATATTAAGCCCAGATCCTATCTCGCTCATTTGGCGAGTCAAAGCCCCAAAAATCGTTGTGAAAGGTTAAACAAAGAGCATTATAAGTGAAGAGAGAGATTGAAAGAAAAAGAGGGATGTTAGAGATTCTTTAGTGAAAGATGATTCTTTCATCTTTTTTCTTTCCCTCTTTTGACGATTCTTTTTCACTTTGTTTAAAAGGTTCCAAATTGAAGAAATAATGAGAAGGTTAAGAACTCAAATCTTGTTTGGAAAAATATATGACCGCTAACTTACTTATGAGATCACCCTTTAGTAAGCTGTCAATATTATCAGGATTTTGTCAAGTCTAAACAATAAGTAAATTATCACCTCTTCTAAAGTAACCTATATTTCATTAATACGATGATTGATCAATTTCTTTGAAATCCCACAACTTTTTTCTGTAAAATACCAACTCAATAAGGAATCTACCAACCTCTCAATAAATCAGTGAATTATCAATTTTTTTCAAGTTGTTAATTATTGAATTAAAAAGATGAGAGAAAGGTTAAAAAAAAAAAAAAAAGAACAAAAAAAGATGAGATAACATAGGATAAAGACATGAAAAAGAGTCCAGGGAAAAGCAAATATGTGGTGGGCCCACAGAGTCGTGTAAGGGAAGAAGGAACTCATTTTGCATCTCCCGCTCTTTCTTCCCACTTTTACGAGGAATATATTTCGTGGGCCTCACAGGAACATTTTTGTCTTCCACTCCTTCCACTTTCTTCGCACTTACTCTAGCCCTACAAGGCAAGCACTATTTCCTTGTTTCTTCATTTCGTCTCCTTTTAACCCAGGTCCTAGAACCCGCTTTACTCTATAAAATGACCAGATTCAATTCTATATGGGTCATGCCATCAAAAAAAGGGGACAATCACCTGTCAAATAGAATCGAATATGTGTCGACAATATATTGATCCTTTTAAAATGACTTGATTTATAACCTGAATTTATATTGAACTCCGATTTGATCTTATCTATTTGGTAGGTCGAAGTCCTAGATATCACAATAAAAGATTACACATAAAGCTGTACAAGGAAGAGGAGGGGGGGGGATGGCAAGTGAAAGAAGATTCTTTCGTATATTTCTTTTCCAATTTGAGGATTCTTTTTCACTTTTTCAAAGCTTTCCAAAGTGAAAGAAATTATGAGATGCTTGAGGATTACAATCTTGTTTGTAACAAGATCAGGAAAACTATCCAAAAAATTCTAAACTTATTGTATTTTTGCCAATTCGATTCTAAGCCTTTTTAATTTTGCTAATAAAGTCTTAAACCTTTTGATATTTTGCGAATTGAGTCTAGTGGACGGCGGAAATTACTAACATGAACACTAGGCATCCTACTTGGCACGATGTCATTGGAGTGGAAATTTTTAATAACATTTTTGAACTTTTTTTTTTTTTTTTTTTTTTTTCCATTTCTTAACTTTCTTTTTGGTTTTTGGAGTGATGGCCAGCCAAAGCAAGGGTGTGCAAGCCATTGCCTATGCAAGGGCTGCCAAATTCTCGCCTAGCCTAGATCTAACGAGGGTGTCACGGTCTTCACTAAATCTAGGTGAGGACTTGTGCGCTCTCGCATGGTGTTGAGGACCTACCTTAGGCCCTCAACAGCCACAACGAGGGCTGCTATGGCCGTTGAGGATTGCGATGCCCTCACCCAAAACTAGCGAAGATCGCTGGCCATCACTCCAAAAACCAAAAAAAAAAAAAAAAAAAAAAACAAAACAAAGAGAGGAAAGAAAAGGAAAAAAAGAATGAAAAAGTTAATAAATGCAAATATATAATTTTTAGATTGAATTTTTATTATAAGATAGAATTAAAGTTGAATATATAAATTAAAATAAGATTAAATTTAAAAAATATTTTTTTTGTAATTTGTAATTTTTTAAATTAGAATTTAAGTATTATTTATATTGAAATATAATTTTATTTTTGTTAATTTAAGAAATTTGTTATTTGAGAAAAATAACTTTACCTTTATCCCACCTCCCCATGGGAAAATTTTATCCGGCATATATCCCTCTTATATCCGACTTTATTCTATCCGAAGCAAATCCTATCCCGAATTTTATCTTGACTGTCAAACACAGCATAGAGAATATCTTGACCTCAGCAAATCCCACTATCTCCTCCCAAAATGGCCGAGAATCATGTGCCAAATATGTGGTCAAATATGATTCCCTTTTGTGATGATTCCTCTTGTTGGCCGGATGAATCAATCGCCTACCATGATGGGCAATAGCTTAAGAATTAGTCACATTCTTTCCTTGTCGATCTTATTCTCTGATTGGAAGCATCACTCGACATGCATGTGAAAACTTCGGCTAAGCCAAATGGGGTTTGGCTGAGTTCATTCGTAGGGGTCCATGCTCATGTGAGCTTAGTCTTGAAAATTCAAATGAGTCCAAAGTCAAGCTTATTTTGCATGTCAGGTTAATTCGAATGCAATTCATGACCGGACCAACTTAGAAGAAATTTATTCGATGTGGACATGTTATTAGTAAACAAAAGATGTAGGGGTGAGCTTGATCCCTAATTTTCTAATGAGTGAATGATGAATCTATGAGTCAAAAACTTAGGTGTTGGTAGAGATCGACCAAGATAGGGACGTATTGGATGTCTCCTGGAGCTACCAACCAAAAGAAGCAACTTATGGAAATTGATTCCTCATATGTTATCTCATCGATTTGATGGTTAATCGTAATTTGGACATTTTATAACCAAGGAAGTCCGAATTATATTCACGGTATGAACAAAAGGCATCAAATGCAAAAGTATCATATCGTTAGTGTGTATGCAACTCAGTGGAAGAGATTCATTTATTGACATATCTACGTGTTCTTGAGATTAATATTTCGTAACATGATTGTCCTTGAATCAAAATTAGTGATTGATGACAAGTAAAATTAGGTAGTGGTTTTTCTTTTTTGTTGTTGGTGCCGAATGTGATGTCCGATGCATATATTCAATTGAAAAAATTAAAAAAGATGTGAACACCTTAGAAATCAATGTCTTCTCCAGATTTGACAGAGATAGCATCATTTTGCTGTAGTGATCACGAATAGATCCTATGGGATGTCAAGGGCCAAACAATAGTAAAGCCTTTTCCTAAATTCCAAGAGAAATCTCATCCAAAAAGCTTCATTTCACCCCTCAACTGAAGTACTTTCTTCCAAAATTTTTTTGGATCTTGTAATATTTATTACGGCTTTGTAACAACCGTAGTAGCTATCGCAGCAAGAAAACACAGTAATATGTGGTACACTTGTGGTAGACTTGCGATGTACTAATTATATTGCTTTGAACAGACCATATAATTAACAACTAATTCTTGGATTCAGTAAATATGTTTTGTCAAGGAACGAAAATTTCAACCTATGGGATATTAGCAACTCTTAAGGTGGTTAGTGAATTTGATATGAAAAATTAAGTATCAATATATCATGTTTTTATACTAAGTAATTGTTTTTTTAGGGAAAAAGCCACCAAAAACTCCAAACTTTGCCCAAAGTAACAAATTTACCGCAAACTTTTTTTTGCGACATAAAAAATCCCAAACTTTGCTAATCGTGACACATTTACCCCAAACATTTTTTCGTGACACAAAAAACCCTAAACTTGTATTCGTGTGACACATTTATCCTAAATTAGGGTATTTTCATCTTTTACTTTTTAAAATTTCTTTTTTTTTTCTTTTTTTCTTCTCTCTTCCCTCCGCCGGCCATGACAGAGGGAAGTCAGACTCAGGCGAATGCTGCCCTCACCTGGGCTAGCTAGGGCCGCCCTCGCCCGATGCCAGCGAGGGCTCTACGTAGGTGAGGGCGGTCCTCACCAGCATCAAGCGAGGGGTGCTGATCTTGTGAGGGCAACCCTCACCCGACGTAGGCAACAGCTGCCCTAATCAGCTTTGAGCGAGGATGGCCCTCGTCAGCATTAGGCGAGAGGCGCCAGATTTGGAGGGCAACCCTTGCCCAACGTAGGCGAGGGTGGCCCTTGTCGATGTCAAGCAAGGACGGCCCTCGCCAGATCTAGCGAGGGTGGCCCTCGCTAGTGTCGGGTGAAGGCATTCCTCACCTGATCCGGCCCAAGCGAGGGTCGCCCTTGCCTGAGTACGGCTTCCCTCCGCCATGGCCGGCGAAGGGAAGAGAGAAGAAAAAAAAAAGAAAAAAAAAAAGACAAAAATGCCATTTGTCATAGAGTTTGGGGTAAATGTGTTACGGTTATCAAAGTTAGGATTTTTCATGTAACAAAAAAAAAAATTGAGATAAATTTGTCACTTTGGGTAAAATTTGAGATTTTTAGTGGCTTTTTCCTTTTTTTTTAAAAAATGATATTCAAGTTTACACATTGAAAAAAGCGGATACGTATCCATTTGCAACTTGTACTATTCCAAAGCAATTGAAGAGTTTCTTAGATCATAAGTAAAATTCAACTTACATGTGGTAAGTAACTTTTCAACTACAAAAGTAGTATCAATAAATGCAAGGTTTGTAATTATTGAACATCAATTAGTAACTTTTCTTATTTATAAGGTGAGTTTGTACCCTTTTTCTATGTCCAAGAAGCCCATCCTGCCTAGTAAAACATGAACCCATAAAAATACGCTACTAATATCCTAAATCATGTAAAATGTGAGTTAAGATCCACATAGATGGTCCAGATATAATATTATTTGTATTTGGTAGTGTGGGAAGATGGATATTTGTACCCATTTGTAAACTATACCATTGATGATGGTTAGTATGTTTAAACGAGGAAAAGAAACTTCTCCAAGTGATTAGTAATTTTTCCCATAGAAAAGTAAGTTTTCAATTACCAAGTAATTATGATAGATTATTTTTTTTATTTGAAAAGTAAGTTTATACCCCTTTTTCTATGACAAGGAAGCCTACCCTGACTAGTAATACATGAACCCATATAAATACCCTATTGATATCCTAAATCATGTAAAATGTGAGTTGTGATCTAGGATGGAGGTCCAAACATGATATTATTAGTATTTGGTAGCGTAGGTAGATGGATATTTGTACCCATTTATACACTACTATTTCATGATGGCTAGTACGTTTATATGAGAAAAAGAAACTTCTGAAAGAGATGAATAATTTTTCTTATTGAAATGTAAGTTTCAACTTACCAAGTAGGACAAATTTCTTTTTCCACAACGGTGAGTAGCTTTAAATATTGACAAAAGTAATGCATGATTGTAGTTTACCAATGTTTTGTGAATTGATTAGTAAATTTTGTTAATCAAAAGTAACTTTCAATCTATTGGGAATCAGATACTGAAGAGAAAGATGAACCCGGAGGCTATTGTCGGTTAAAGAGCTGTCCTTTTTAGATTCCTCTGGGAGAGCTGGAGGGTTGGCGTCAACCTGCCACGTGTTACCGGCTATTCGCTGTCGCTCCTTTTCTTATGCTTCACGCATCAGCTTCACCTCGTCCCCCAGCCCTGTTCTCTTTGTTAGCGTCTGATTTCCGAAAGATGATATTCTCTGCTTGATTCTCTGTTCCCAATACGATTTTTCCCCCCACCAAGCTGTCGCCTCCCAACTCCATTTCTTGAAGGTAATTCAATATTCTTCTTCTCTTTCTGTTCTCTTTCCTCTTCCCAAATCATTTCCTTTTTGGGTTCCTGCAGTCCCGCCTTCCTCAGCATATAACAATTTTTTAACTTTCTTCCTCCACAGAGAAAGGAAAGAAAACCAGAAAAGTAGAAGTCGAAAAGGGGGAAAAATGTGGGATATTATTTTACGTGTAGCTTCCAAGGTGGCGGAGTACCTGGTGGCTCCAGTCGGTCGTCACTGCGGCTACGTGATATTCCCTAACAGCTATATTCGCCAACTTAACGACGAAGTTGAGAAGCTGAATGACGCCAGGGTCGGGATCCAGCGTTCCATCGATGATGCTCAAAACAACATGAAGGAGATAAAACGCGAAGTTGACAGATGGAAGAATAAGGCAGAGACCGTCGCCGACAAGGCGCATCGCGTGCTGGATGATGATAGAAGAGCCAACAGAACTCGCTTCTGCGGGTGGCTTCCCAACCCAAAGGAGCGTTATTGTCTCAGCAGGGACGCAAGGAAGACGGTCCAGGACATCCAAGCACTCATTCCTCAGGGTAAATTCAAGAGGGTCTACTACGAGAGTGCTCCGCCAGGGCATGTCGCTAGCCCTCCCGAAGTGAATTCCTCTACCAGTGATCGGGGTGACACTATCACCGATTCACGAGCTTCCTTCTTTGAGGGCATAATGAATGCTCTGGATGATGAGAAGCTCATAGTGATTGGGATCTACGGGCCTGGCGGCGTGGGGAAGACTACGCTCTTGGAGGAAGTCCAGAAGAAACTCAGGAACGAGAAGAGACTGTTCCATCTGATTGCCACAACGACCGTATCGCAGACTCAAGACTTGAAGAAAATCCAAGATGACATTGCTTACGCCTTGAGTCTGGATCTGAAGAACACGCCAAGCGAAGTCGGAAGAAGAGATCTTCTGTTTCGGAAATTACAGAGCGATCCGACAAAGAAAGTTCTCATAATATTGGACGATCTGTGGGGGCCACTTGATTTGAAGGCGGTTGGAATTCCTGCGGGAGACGAGAGCAGGGGATGCAAGTTGCTACTAGCATCAAGATTTAAAGATGTGTTGGAGCAAAAGATGCATGCGGATAAAACATTTCGTCTTGAAGGTTTAAACAACGACGAAGCTTTCAGGCTATTTGAAAAGATAGTCGGCGACAAGCTCAAAGACGAGGAATTGAAAGCAATAGCAGCTCAAGTGGTCGAGAAGCTCCTAGGTTTGCCTCTTTTGATTATCTCCGTCGCAAGCACTTTGAAATACAGCCGTGTGTCCGCATGGAAAAACGCATTGATAAAAATAGATGAGCCAAAAATAGAAACTATAGTGAAGTTGAGTTATGACCATTTGGAGAGTGAGGAAGCGAGGTCCTTATTCTTGCTTTGTGGTCTTATTGGCGGGACCATTAAAGTCGAACTTCTGCTGGGACTAGGCATGGGGTTGGGCTTGTTTGAGAGATTCAATGACACGATAGAAGATTCAAGGGATAGATTGAATACTATGCTCGATAGCCTCTGTTCTGTTTGTTTATTGCAGGATGATGGTGATGAGATGGAATATGTGACCATACATGATCTTTATAGTGAGGTGGTTGTCTCAACTCCATTTAGAAGTCAGAATTCCTTAATGATGAACAACTATTATGTTTCGTGGCCAAAAGAAAAGCTTGAGAAATGTTGGGCAATATGCCTTGTTAATGATTACGGTGATAGCCTTGCTGAAAAAATGCGGTGTGTGTTTCCCAACTTGAAGATATTCATGTTGTCTCAGATAGGGTTGTTTGAGACACCTATACACCGACATGATGTGAGAGATTGCTGTGGACTAGATTTCACAAGCATGGAGCAGCTCCAAGTCCTATATCTTCGCTTCATACATATTACCAATTTACGTTCCTCGATTGGCATCCTCGGGAACCTCCACTCATTATACTTAGACTATTGCATTGTGGATGATGTGGCGATTCTTGGCAAGCTCAAAACATTGCAAATTCTCCGCTTGGCAGGACCTCAAATTTTTAAGCTGCCCAAAGAAATCGGGGAACTTAGGAATCTGAGATTGTTGAATCTAGATGATTGTGACTCGCTTCAGATAATCGAGCTAGGTGCCCTAAAAGGCTTAGTCAACTTGGAAGAGTTATATATGAGGGGAAGCTTTAGTCGATGGATAGTCGATGATGAAATACCAGCGGAATCGTATAATGGTAGGCTTGCTGAGTTGAAAAGCTTGAGAAAGCTAGCCTCCTTAGAAATATCGTTTCATGATCCCATCGTACTCTTAAAGGATGATGACCTGCCATTTGGGAACCTGATTAGATTTTGGATCGACATAGGAAATGCTTACGGAAGGGGATTTCGTGGTTTGAGAACCATGAAACTCCAATTGGAAGAATGTGATGGTATTCTCTCAAAAGAATGGGTTCAGAAAAATTTGCAAAAAACTCAATACTTATATTTGGATGGATTGGGAGAGTTCAAGGAGAATGCTCACGAGTTGTGCATTCGAGGATTTACGCAACTGAAGCATCTCGACATTCAGAACAGCCCATCAATCAAGTACATCGTCAGTTCATTAAATGACCTCACTGCATTTACTGATATAGAGTCTTTGTTCCTCGAAAATCTTATTAATCTGAAGAAGATATGCAATGGCCCTGTCACACCAAATTGCTTCAGCAAATTGAAAGTTGTGCATATCAAAAAGTGCCACCAATTGAAAAATCAGTGGTTCTTGTCAGAGATGCAAAGATGTGTACATTTGAAAGAGATTGAAATATGTGAATGTGACTCGTTACAAGCCATTATCACAGGTGATGCAGGAAAAGTAGAAGTTGCTGTTGATGACATGGTTGAGTTGCCTAATATATGTCGTCTAGATTTGCGTAAGTTACCAAATATGACAAGCTTTTGCAATAGAGCTAAGGGTGCTCCAATTCAGGTAACTTCTTCATTTTCTAGGTATAAGTTTCCTTAATTCTTAATCTTACAAACGATACCTAAATTATACTATTACAAGGGGATTTAGGATAAGATGATATTGGTGTTCACCGAGCCTCAGTGCATATTGCATTAAGTTTGCTTATTTGTACATCTTGAAACACAAATAAAACACAAACCATACATGTTTATTCACATCCAACTAGAGCGAGGGGAAGCCTTTTTTTACGATTTTTTTCGATTTATTTCAATGTTAGATAATTGCACTAATTACTTGGGCTTTAACATGGGTTTTTACTAGGGCAAATTTATTACTCATTTAACATTTTTAATGAGAAGAAAATACATTGTACAGAACAAGAATGAATCTTAAATGAATGCACGAAATTCAACAATTTTAAAATGAAGAAAGTGAGAGAATATATAAATAAAAGGTGAACCAATAGCCACATAACAAAGAAAGCCTGCATAATTCATGTTTCATTGACATGCAAGTTAGCAATTGATTCTAACACATCATGCCAACCTCACCATGTCAATGTCGTGCTGCTTCTGTCATCCCTTCATCTCAATTAAGTTTTTGACATTCTTGACAGACATCAAACTCATTCATATATTTAAGTTTCTTTTGTTATGCTGAAAATTCATTGTTGAAAAATGTTTTCCTGGCAATTCATTTTTCTTATTTTCTTGTATTTGGTTCTGCCGAAAACACAATTTGAGAGAAACTAACCCAAATAGATCATATTTACCTGTTCATAATGAAAAGCAATAAGTTAACAAATAATTTATTAAAAATTCAACTCCAACATGAATTTGCCTTGAATTTTGAAGGTCAAAATAGAAAAACGAAAGAAAAGATAACAATTACGATGACAGTTGTTTTGAAGATCAGTAGATGATTTCAAAAGAAAAGAGAAAAAAATTATGGCCATAGCTTTGAAGATCAGCCAAATCAAAGATAACAACTATGATGACACGTGGGAGCGGCATGATAGTGGTGAGGATATCCTCCTGAAAATGATTTTGCTTTTTATGGAAGGGAAATTCATTTTCTTGGATTTTAGCCTGAGAGTTTCAGTCATTTTCTCATATCCAAATACAAGAAAATTCTAAAAGCATTTTTCTAAAAATAGATTTACTTGCAACTTACCTTTAATGAGTTTGATTGTGGTGCTTTGTTAGGTTTCATTGCCTCGCTTGGAATCCCTAGTAATGGTTGGACTCCTTGGCCTAGAAAAGATACTCCACAGTGAACCCTCAATAAAATTCCATGGTCTGAAATCACTAAAGATAGAAGAATCTAAATCCACATTGAGTATTCCGAAAGATTGGATACTGAAGCTACCAAATTTGGAGTCAATGGAAATTGCAAGCTCTCCATCAACAAAAGTAGTTTTCGACCTGGAGGAGCTGAAAGTCATTGGAGAAGTTGAGATTCTCTCTCAGCTAAGTACATTGGCATTATCTAAGTTGTCAAACTTGCGGCGCATGTTGAAACAAGATGTACAATTACAAGGAATATTGATATTTCAAAACCTGAAGGAGCTCTCTATCGTGAAACGGGGCTATCATTTCTCTTTTCGGTGTCTGTGGCTAAATGTCTTAGAGAAATTAGAGACATTAAAGTGGAGGACTGTCCAAATATGAAGACGGTGATTGTGGATGAAGAAGGAGCATATGATATTATAGAGTTACCACTCTTGAAGCGACTATCTATAACACACTTGTCCCATAGAGAAATTCTTCTCATATCCTCATGGAAAGAAAGAGTCAGTAACCACTACTTCATATTCACGAGATGCTTATTTCGACTCCTTCTTTGATCAAAAGGTACAAATTCCTTCTCTTAAGATTATGCCCATAATAGCCATAGGCACATGCTTTACAAGGCAAGTAATCAAATCTGTTTGAAGATCTTTATCTGGATTTATTAATTAAAATATGTTTATAATTTATTACTATATTTGTCAGACATATGCTAATAATGGAAAATTCATTATTCCACCACATCAGATAGATTGTTGGGATTTAGCCAATTTAACAAAATTTTCATAGCTATAATCTAACGAACAGCTCTTATGAGCAGGTTAGTTTGCCGTGCTTGGAGGAGTTAAAGCTTAAGTCAGAAGGATCCTTCAAAGGAATATGGCATAGTGAACTTATGGAAAATTCCTTCTGCAAATTAGCGACCCTCTCCATTGGATATTGCTCTAAGCTACACAACGTCTTCCCTTCCACAATCATAGGGAGATTGCACAACCTAACAATTGTTGAGATTGAAAACTGTCCCTCTTTGGAATCATTGTTTGATTGTGGGTCCATTGATGCAAATGCTATGCAAACAACTATATTGCTCCCCAAATCAGAAGTAAAGATGGTGAGGGACACAGGAAAGTTGAATTGTACGGTGAAGAGCGACTCCCAAATGATTTTGGGTTTTCCTAGTTTAAAAAAAGTCTGTGTTTGTAGTTGCTCCAACCTAAGATATCTCTTCCCCAGTTGTATGGCCACAACTCTAGAGAAACTCGAGAGCCTAACAATTGTTGAGATTGAAAACTGTCCCTCTTTGGAATCATTGTTTGATTGTGGGTCCATTGATGCAAATGCTGCGCAAACAACTATATTGCTCCCCGAATCAGAAGTAAAGATGGTGAGGGACACAGGAAAGTTGAAATGTACGGTGAAGAGTGACTCCCAAATGATTTTGGGTTTTCCTAGTTTAAAAAAAGTCCGTGTTTGTAGTTGCTCCAACCTAAGATATCTCTTCCCCAGTTGTATGGCCACAACTCTAGAGAAACTCGAGAGCCTATGGATTAGCAATTGCGAACAGATGAAGGAAGTGGTCCCTAAGGAGACAGCCAAAGGGAATGATGAATCATTACAACCATTGTTCAATGAGATGGTTTGCTCTATCCCTTACTATGATCATCCATGTTCTTGCATTTCATATTTTAGAATGATCCTCCTTTTCTCACATTATTCTTGTACAGGCTAGATTCCCCAATATAAGAAAACTACAAATTGAAGGCGCTAAGTGCAAAGAGCTATGGAACAATCAAATTCCCAATGATTCCTTTTGCAAATTGGAACTTCTTCGAGTGGAGCATTGTGACAATCTCCTATGTATTGCCCCATCTCACATGTGGAAGAGACTGCAACTCTGTCTCGCCTTCCTAGAAGTGAGATCATGCCGTTTGATCAAGATCATATATGAAAGTGATGGGACAAATACAAAGAGTGGTAAAATGATGAGGCTGGTTTTGCGAGATCTAGAAAACTTGAGGCACATTTGGCAATCCGATGGTTTCCCAAACATCCCATTCCCAAACTTGAGATACGTAGAGGTTGTGAGGTGCTCCCGTTTGGAAATGCTTTTCACAACCTTCACAGCAAAATTTCTCGGGCAAATCAAAGAATTGGTAGTAGAGTCATGTGAAGATCTAGAACTAATTGCTGGCCATGAAGAATGTGAAGAAGCGGCCGGTACGACAATCACCTTCTCCGAGTTAACTGCTCTTAGACTTTTCGAGTTGCCAAAAATCAGGGCAATCCAAGCTGAGAAAGACTCTGTGGAATTCCCATCCTTGCAACACCTGTGTATGGTAAGCTGTGGAACGGTGCCGGACCAAGGCCTTGATGACTGGGAAAGCTACCAAGCCTGCAAAAACATCGAAGAAATGTTGTTTAGATGTGCGCTTAATGACTAACGCTTTTGGGACATCTGCAACGGAAAATAGTGTTTGGCGATATAGAATAACGCGTCCGGTTATATGATATTCTGTTTATGCATTCTCATGTACACTCCCCACAAAATTTGTGAGTAGTTCCTTCAATGTTCATCGCTTCGGTCTGTCTCCTGTCCCTTGGATCTAAGGCCGTGCTGAGCAAGGTCACTTGTTCATTCTGAGTCAGAATGTAGAGTTGCTATGGAGGCGCAATTCTAATAAATGACGGTGCATCGAGACAAAGTCTGTCAACTGACAAGCATGGAAGAGTTGCTAGTGAGTCCCAGTCACTACCTCTAAATTTCGAAAGAATTTTTCATTAATAGGCAAAAATATGACGAGTGCATTGCATCCAATTTGTCTCGAGAAATTATAGTGGTTTTGCATTAACAGGCAAATAGATGAGATAACTGCTTCGTGGTTAACGAATATCCATGTTAATAAAATTTAAAAATTGCTAGTAATTTTTCAGTCTTGTTTGTAAAAAGATATGACCGATAACTTGCTTGTTAGGTCACCCGATGGTAAGTTACCATCATCATCAGGATTTCACGAGCGCCCAAAACAAATTAATGAATTATCAACATTTCTAAAATTTTACAAATGTGTTTATTTGCATCGTGTATCAAATCACCAGATACTAAACAAACATCTTCTAGGTTTTAAGGTACAAAAGATGAAGTTTTTGTGGACTGCTTCAACTCAATTATTCATTTCTTTTAAGAAATCATTATTCTTTAAGCGATGTTAACTCTAATTTTGTGTCTTACTACGAGTTTTATTTTATGGAAACAAAATAACTTTACTAATCACTGAAATCGTTTTTCTCTCTAAATAGTACATGTGCATCTAAATGATGTCACATGTTGTGCATAGAGATTCTCGAATAGAATATGAAATATTTTGAACATGATGTTCATGATTAGTAACTTAGAAAGTTACTCTCGGTATTATCTCGTTCATAGAGTCAATTTTACTTGTTATTAACAACAAATTTTGCTCTAAACTCATTAATAGTGAAGGCATTTAGTAAGCAAAAAGCACTTCTAATATAATATATTACCGAGAGATTCTCTGCCTATAATTTTACTCTTCTCTTGACAAAGCTCTTCAAATTTTATCTGGAAAAGAAAAAAAGCCATTTTATTAAATATGAATGCATCTAATGTGCAAAAATCAATTTTACTGTTTTATATATACCAGATTTCAGGCTCTTTCAAGAATTTCACAAAATAGATTAACTCCACACATACGAGTTTACCAACTAAAGTACACTTTTAATAATTTTGTCTCGTGAGAAAGATCAAAACGGGGTTCTTCTCTCTCGATCGAATTCACTGGCTAACAAGGTCTCATCACGTGGCCCTCAACAGAATTCACTTGCTCTCTTCCTTTCTCTCTCTACATCTAACGATCTGAGTCAACTCCCTTTCGAGATCAAGCTCGGCGCGCTCTGCAGAGTGGGGCCACAACATAAACAGAGCCACCTTCGCACACGCAAAAGGAGCTCCACAAATTCTCTCCAGCCCTGGTTGAAGGGACTCGGGTGATTTTTTAGCATTCATAAGTCACTCTCTCTCGGATATTTCTTTCGAATCCTTGCCTCTCGCTTCGTTGCTGATCGTCACCGCTTCCCGATTGCCGACAGTTCGGTTTGTAATGGCGAAGTTCTCGAACTTTGGTCGCGACTGCCTGCTTCGACGATTCCAATCCTGGATGTTGCTTCTGTTATCTCCTTACTCGTATCTGGTGTCAATCGCTATAGCTAATCATTCTTCTTTCAACTAAACCACATTTGCTCTGTTTTTCGTTGCTTCTTATACGAAGCAGAGGCTGAATGCTATTGTTACCATCTGTGCGAAACCGGCTTCGATTGAGGCTGTATTGATGATTGAACTTGCCGATTGCCTTTGTGATGATTTGGATGCGAATCACCTGTTTGATGAAATTCCTGAACTTAGGCAGTTTGTATTTTGATTCAAGTCTTGACCGAGAATTTCCTTCATTACTAGATTATTGATTAATTTCGGTCATGTAAGCGTATCTGAGGTCTGTTTCTTCGTAAAAAATCATAGGTATTCAATTTTGAACTTGCTTTGGATCTGCTACAACCTGTCGATACATGCTGATTCGTAACTATTGCAGCCCTGAGCTGATGTCATTTGGTCCTTGATATTGATGTTATTCCACCCAAGTAAGCATGTTTAGTGAATTTCATGTTCCCCTGAAAGGAATTTATGTCACGAATGAAATAAATTCTACCGGGAATTGATCCTTTTATGTTGACCGTCTTAAAATCCCTAATTTAGTGTGTGTTTGATTCCAATTTGAGGCTAGTTTGGTTATGGGATCGTATATGCAGATGCTAGGAAAGCATTATGGTGAATCTCATGCCGATTTGCGAGAATTGGGGTCATCACCAAACTTGAATATGTTAGAATGAAAGTATTGCGTGCTGACCATGCTTGCTTTGCATAAATTCAGTATTAATTTGCCCGTTGATTGATGCCATTTTGATCGACTTATATGCGCTGTAGGAAGATATGGCTTCATTTTCATGTTGATTACTCATCAAAAGATCACAATTTGTTGTCTCATATGCTCTGTTACAATTATGAATGTCTGCTGGAAGTTGTGGAATAAGCATAATTAGATGGATAAGAGATATGGTGTGTGCAAGTTCCTTGTCAATTTCACATGTTCAGATGGCAATTGCATGATTAAATTGATGTATGTATGCTTGCTATTGCCATGAGAGTCTTGACCTGATTATTGAATTAGAGAACTCCAATGTTAACTGAACTTTAATTCCATGATTCTTGCGATTTCAAAGCTCGGGACATCTATTAAATAATTTGAAGAATACTGACTTCGTTTAAAGGTGATATGGTAGACTAGCCAGATTTGAGGAAATCTCTCAACAAAACTGGTCACTGAGGCCCCATCAAAATATTGCATGGACGACACTTGCCAACAGAATCCAAATATTCTCTCCCTCTCCTTTGACGCTCACCATTTAAGGCTTATTTATAAGAGCTATTTCTTAAACCTGACTGATCCTTCAAGTTCATGCACTTGTGCCAATATACTGTGCACAACACCAATTGCAACCTATTGACGCTACTGGAAATATCTTCGGGGAAGCTAGAACTCACATTTGGTTGTGAATTCCAATGCGGCAAATGAAGGGATATATCTCTCTGTCCTTTCCTTCCTCAGAGTTCGCTGGCCAGTGCTGTTCAGAATGATGTTTCAAATATATGTTTCTCATTTCATTGGAATGCTCATGATAGACTGATAGTCATCTGCGTCAACAGCACTAAAGGAGCACGACAGAAGATTATCGCCAGTAGGGGGAGGGAAGCTTGGTCACCAGCGATAATTTAGTCACCTATCCAATTGTCAACAGTCCCAAGGACTAAAATGCCATGGTACTCAAACTTTGGTCCTAATTGCCTGCTTCGACGATTCCATTCCTTGACATTGCTTTTGTTATCTCATTACTCATATCCGAGGTCAATCACTATAGCTAATCATTCTTCATTCAACCAAACTGCATATGCTCTGTTTTCCATTGCTTTATGTATGAAGCAGAGGCTGGGAACTGTTGCTCCCATCTATGTGAAAATGGACTGTGATTGAGGCTTTATTAATGATTTTTGAACTTGCTGCATTTCCTTTGCAATGATTTGGATGTGAACCGTTGCTTTACTTTTGCATCTAAGCTCCCTAGCTGAAATGTATACCACATGTTTGATGAAATTCTTGAACTAAATAAATGTGTAATTCCAGGTCTTGACTGAGAATTTCATTCATTACTAGGATTTCATCAATTTTGGTCATATCAGCCTAGTTGTGTTCTGTTTCTTCATCAAAAATCATAGGCATTCCATTTTGAACTTGCTTTGGATTTGCTGGAACCTTGTCAATACATGCAGATTTGCAGCTGTTGCGGCCCTGGGCTAAAGTCCATTGATCCTTTATTGGATGCTATTCCACTCAAGTAAGCCTGTGCAGTGACATAAGATTGTGTTACGGTAAATTTCATGTTTGCTTGGAAAAGATATTATGTCATGGATGAATTAAATTATACTTGAAATCAATCCTTGGATGCTGACCATGTCTTGGTATCCCATGATTGGGTGTGAGTTTGATTCCAACTTGAGGCTAGTTTGGTTAGGGGATCTTATATGTTCATGCTAGGAAAGTAATATGGTGAATCTCATGCCAACTTGAGGCTAGTTTGGTAATCGCTTCAATTTCACGTCAATTTGTCATCAAACAATCACGATTTGCAGTCTTGTATGCTCTGTTACAATTCTGATTGCTGCTGGAAGTCGTGGATTAAGCACAGATTAGATGGATTTTGTCTCAACTTGCTTGTCTTTTTTATTGCCCGTGGGCAAGTGATATCACGTGTTCAGATGGCGCTGGTTGGCTGTTAGTCCCACAAGAATGAAATCAAGGACTGCATATCAAAACAGATATGTATTAACAAAGGGTCTCAATTCCCCAAAAAAGCACAAACTTTAGGTTGACTCTCTGTTCTGAGTTAAACATTTTTTCGTCTAGAAAGAATCAACTTCCACTTAAGTCCCAAATTTGATCCCTGTTCAATTGCCGTCCAAAATCACTGTTGAAGGTCTAACATGGCAGTCAGTTGTAAATCCATGTCAGCTAACTACTCACCAAAAAGATGCTTTGTTGTTCTTAAAATTTTGGAAAAATCGAAACAATTATAGGTGGATTCTTCAATTCTGCAGACAAAAGTCTTCAAATTTTGTGTTTGGGAATCTTCAATTCATCGAATAGACTCACGCTTTAGATAGTTGGTTTGTTGAGCTTTTAACAAACCAATTCTGAACTCTGCTGGTCTCGTGATCCAAGGACAGGTGCTCGACCGAAGACAGCATCTTCTCAAGGATCATTCTCAGTGAATCGCCTGCATTCAAGGTATTTGATTGATTTTGATTCTGGTTCTTCTGAATCGAGGATGGATAGCTATCTTCTTCAATGTCAAAGCTCATTTCAATTCGTGGTTTTGCATCTCATGCGTTATTCTTACTGAAAGATGCGAGCTTGATGTCCTGCTAGGTTGGCAATCATGTGCGGAAGAATTACATCCACATATTGTTCTCATATTTTGCCTATCCGAAAACTCAATGGAATGGTGACTCTTCCACATTGCACTGTTTGTCGTGCATCATTAAGCATTGCTGATGCGGCTATGTGTTTGACAAACATTTTCGGAATGTATGACAGATGACGGCTAGAATGATCAGATCCTTCTTCATTCATTTGATCTTTTTGTACTTTCAGCTCTGTGAGGATGGAAAGTGTCTATGCATATTGATTCGAGTCTTCTAAGCCATGGGTAGGGTGTTACTCATCCACCATTCTGCAGTAGATGACCCCTTGAAATTATTGTCCTTAAACAAGGATAAACTGATTAGGCAAAAATGTCATTTTTGCTCTGGTGATTAACTTCTCCATTGTTTAGCGAGGACTTCTTATATAGTCTCATCTAATCACTCACTCCAGATAGTGTAACCTTGCTTCATAAACAACAAATTGAGATGAATTAATGTGTCTATACGTGAAGTTAAGATTTGCCCATGAAACTATGTTGCAGTAAAAAGCAGATGCTGCCATGTTGTTAGCTTGGATCCTAGCAGTTGTTCTCATGGCCTAAAGAACCCACATCGTTAAAAAAATTCTACCTGCAGATCAGCTTAGATCCTGACAATTGAATGTAAATACTAAAAGAGAACATTGAAGAGAAGAGGGTTTTGATTGTTGTTAATGCAAACTGTCCTCTCGAGGAATTTCGCACTTT
Organism: Eucalyptus fibrosa; assembly: GCA_017140475.1. Classification (NCBI taxonomy): domain Eukaryota; kingdom Viridiplantae; phylum Streptophyta; class Magnoliopsida; order Myrtales; family Myrtaceae; genus Eucalyptus; species Eucalyptus fibrosa. The sequence continues at coordinate 13,343,488 of CM029511.1, forward strand.
TGTTTTTTCATAAACCAACTTCTGTTCTTGAAAAATCTTTTTGCGATGTAAGACTGTACGAACTCACTCACCTCAATTGTAACCTGGGACGCAGTGCTTCGTTCACGATCTCCTGCGAATCTGTGGCTTTCATACCGGGCGGGCCTTATTGTTCCAACCAACTCGACTACATTAATGCCACGCGGGACATGCCGTGGTCCCTCGCCTGGAAGCTGGATCGTTGGCATAGGAGGAGCGGGGTTTATAGCCGATGGCAAGCTAAGTAGCAGGGGACAATCGGTGGTTCCTCGGTGCCAGATAAGCAGTTACTTTTTGTCCAGCGTGGATGCGCTTTCATGGAGAAAAAGATTGCGAGATGACTGGATAGTTCTAGCATTTTGGAGGCGGTAGGGCCCAAAAGGCAATATTAGTATAAAGAAATGGCGGAGGGGGTCCACTTATTTTCAATCGAAAATTGTATGGCCAGTTGCGGGCCGGGGATTTTGCTCTTCCGTCCAACAGCACCTTGACCACCTCTTCAGCGGCTACTTTGAAAATTGCAATTCGATAAAAAAAGATTCAAAGCTTGCCGAAGGATTCGGTTTCCAACTTCTTGATATTTTACAAGCGTGGTCATAAACTACTAATATTATGAAGAATTTTACCGACATACGAATGGATTAGTTAATTACCAACTTCTTATCAACATTGTAAGGGATTCAATAATATCCAAATAAATTAGATTTATCAATGTCAAATTAGAAAATTATGTATTTTTTTATAAAAAAAATTAGATGTGGTTCATAAGTTTTTAATGATGTTATAATTTACTTATGTTAGATTAATTTGTAAGTAACCTCTTAGCCTAGTTAATTAGGATCTCACCCTGAGATTCGAGATCCGAGAGGTAAGGAGCTCAAAGCCCCTAATATTTATCTTGTCCCTCAAATTGAGGCGTGCGTTCACTGCTGCTTTGATTCCACCTTCAAATGCAAGTACTTAATTTGGGCTTACTTGACGTCAAGGGTGGCTTTCCTCCTGGCGCCCCATGAGGATCTGTTAATGTCTTTCATTGATCGATATACTTCAATTATTGTCCATGAGGATTTGTTAATTTCTTTCGTTGATCGATATACTTCAATTTTTGTCCTAAATAATCTATTTTTCAGTATAGAATTTGCATATCATGGATATACATGTAATTTATACCTTTTTAACTAGAATATTTATTATATCCACTATCAATACAAAATAGCCTCTATTGTGACACTACAATATTTATACATATATGCTGACTATCCGATTATGCCAGGTTATGTAAATTTTGGAGTACATGTGTAAGTATATTTCATATACCATTGATTAAAATTATTTTTGTTTTGGGTGACTAACCGAATTAGGAGGGTTGCTTTTTTAAGAATATTGGCTGTTGTTAGTCGTCAAACAATTTGTACAAGTTTGGGACTAAATATATAATTGTGTATGGTCATGCACACATTAACGTGACACTTTCAAGCTTTTTCAGCAATTCCTTTTTAATTTCTATTTTACTACGTATCATATACCTGAATAAAAAGATATTATTTACTTGAATAATATTAGCATTCATGTATATGAAGTCACCCTACCAATTCAATTATCTATGTAATTTACAACCTATGCATTGTCACGAGATTAATAGATAGATGTTTATTTAATATCAAGAAGGTCTAGAACTCTCTAAGCATCCAACTAATCTCCATTTGGTGTGATGGTCCCTCCATCTCACACACATCGGGTAATCACCGGAGACTCACAAAAGTGTACTCATGGGAGTGGCCACAAGAGAATGTCCAAGTGTAGTGATTTGATCACAAGCTTTGACAAGAAAGATAAACACACTTGCCACCTATGAAGCCCAGACACATTGCCCATGCTTCCATGTCATGTTCAACACGTGTTGGAGCATGTCGAACACATCGACACGCTCGGACATGGTCGGACACGCGGTCAACGCGTGTCGGATTTTTTGACACGTGGTCAACATTTCTCAACACGTTTCGACACGCGTGTCTAGAAGACGATGGAGGGTGGAGGCGAGGGAGGGCGAGGGAGTAGAGACGAGGTCGCGAGCGACGGCGAGAGACGGCCAGAGAAAGAAGAGAGAGAAAGCAAACTCGCTTAGAGTCATAATCAAAACATGACAGTGTCATGGCCTAGTGCGCTTGCAAAGAAAACTGATCTCGGGCCTATTTGGCTCGCTGTTTACTGAACAAATCTACGAGAACCTTCATAGATATATTGATACGTATTCATAGATCATATTCATTATCAGGTGTAATTCCACTCCGAGGGCAGGTATTTCTTTTAGGGAATGAGCTTGACTAAAGTAGGGGCAAATCTTTTTCGTTAGGGGCCTTATTAGTGATTCCCTCTTTTTGGTCCCCGGCCGACTATTCTCTCCATCGGTGATAACATAATTCGACGTTGAGTTTTGTCATCTGCTGTCACGGTTGCACCTCATGGAGAAATTTACTAGTTTCTTCTTGCTATTCATAACGACTATTTGACATATCGATACGAGAGCATATTTATTTTTCTATATGTCATTTGTAGGTTAGGCTGGACGTTTGTCAATATGTACGTGTGAATTGTATTAAAAAAGTCTCACACCGGATAATTAATATGGTGCGATTAGTTCATTTATCCGAGTTAATCTATAACTTATTGGCTTAGATTTTTTAGCTCCAAGTAGATATGTTGATAGGTTCAAATATGGACTCTTTCTTGGCGACCACCTTGAACTCCCAATGTGTGGTGTTTGGTAAATATCTCAAGGAACTCAATGTGCATCAATATTTGGTGAATATCTCAAGAAAGAAATCTCGTGATCAATGGTTTCCGAGCAGCCTAGTGTTGTGGTGTAGCACTGCATTCTCGATGGCAATTCGAGATGAAGGTTGGCGTTGTTGTTGTTGTGACCTCACACGCAACAAAGTGGAGATTCATATGTGAATTAATGTAGAATATACCTAATATTGAACTCACACATGAGTGAGGGGGAGATTGTTGAGTTGCACATTTGCATTGTATTAAAAAAGTCCTACATCAGAGAATTGATATAGTAACTAATACATCTTAGTTAACCTAAAACTAGATATATTGAATGGCTCAAACTTAAACTCTCTTTGGCAATGTCCTCAAGTGAAGCTATCAAGCGTCCAACAGTTTTCGAGGTCAATAGCTTTTTTCCAATGGCATGCTTGAAAGGCAATCGGAAGGTTCGAAGGCACTGGTGCGGCTACATTGTGCCTCTCAATAGACTTTGTGAAGGTATCAAAGTGCAATAGACAATCAAGGACGGTTGCCTTGTAGAAGGAAGGAAAAATAATACAAATGATTCATGAACTTTGATCCATTATACAATGTCATTTTTGAGCTTTTAATTTGTTTAACTTGGTTCATGAACTATTGGTAAATGTTCAGTGTTATCCTTGAACTTCTAATTTATTCAATGTGACCCTTAAACTATTGGTAAATATTTAATATAGCCATTCTGTTTGTTCAAACAACAATACGATGACATGGATTATTATATTATATGCTGAGTTGGATTTTTAAAATTAATGAGTCAGTATATCCGTCTTTTATCCATCTACTTTAAAAAAGGGAAAAAAAAAACAAATTAGGGACTTCAAATATCCCACATGCAAATTTCTTTTCCTAATTTGAGATAAATATTTTACGTGGATAATCCATATATATATTGTCTACCATTCATATTTAATGGAATGGAAGTCACGTATTCCATTAACTTGAATTAATGAAAAGATGAGATTAAATAATTTGATATAGTTAGGGAATTAGATTGAACATTTATTAGTAACTCGAGTTCAGGACTACATTGAACATTTACAAAAGTTTAGATACCATATTTAATAAATTAAAAGTTCATAAGTAACATTGCATATTGAATCAAATTTTAAGGACCATTTTTGCTTCATTTTTCCTTATAAGGAAAGTGAAAGTAGGAACGTCCTCTTTGGTTTCTTTGCATCTAGCAAGGTGCTTCTCCTCCGTGAACCACCACTTGCATGCACAACTGACGTACCACATGTTTTCCAGTTGTCTTGTAGATGTTTCAAAGATATTTACCTTATTATTTGAAGAAGAATATCATGTCATCATGAACATAGTACAAGACACTATATATATATATTTTGCATTAAATCTTTACTTATGAAAGGCCAGCGAGTTATTTCTCGATCGATGGGAGAAATGGGCAAAAAAATTGGGAAACTCCAGTTGAATAGAACCCGGTATGTGTTGATCATATATTGATCCATTTGAAATGACATGGGGTCGAAGTCCCATAGAATGTGGTGGAAGACTAAACAAGGAGCCGTAAAGGGAAGGTGGTGGGGGAAAGAGAGAGAGAGAGAAATTGAGAGATTTCTTTACTGCAAGATGATTCTTTCATAATTTTTCTTTAGTGCAAGATGATCCTTTCATATTTTTATTTTCCTTTATTTAAAGGTTCCAAAGTGAAGAAAGGATACGATGGTTGAAGGATTTTTTTTCTCATCTTTCAGTTTAGATACTTGGCTTCCATGGTAGAGGATTCTTTTTCCCTTCGTTTAAAGGTTCCAAAGTGAAGAAATGATGAGACGGTTGAAGAATTTTTTTCTCATCTTTTAGTTCAAATACGTGGCTTCCACGATAGAAGATTCTTTTCTTTCAGCCTAGGGATTCTTCCTCAAATTATTATAATTATAATTTTCTTCTTCAAATTCATCATCTCCTTCCAACGCTAAATCTAAACCCCATGTCTCCCACCACGCTGACATCTTAATGAGCCACAGATTAAACTAATTCCTGCCGGTGAAGATCTCTAACTCAATTTTTCTAGAAGCCATAGCGATAATTGCATACAGACAAAATAACCCTAGGCTTTGATACTAGTTTTACGACTAATGCGCAAACAAGAACAAATGAAAATGACTTACGTAAAAAATAAATTGCATAAATAAAACCTGAACGCAGCAGATTTACTTTGTCCAATGGTAAAACCTACTTTATGGGGAAAGTTAACAAGATGGTTTCATGATAATCGGCGAAAAATGGATTACAACCGCTCAATTACACTCACTCATAAGTGTTTCTCAATCATAGAGTATCACAAGAATCAGTCACAAGAAATGAGTTTTCTCACACTCTCAGCTCTCTCGGATGATGATTCTCAATAGTCTCTATGTCTCTCGCAAGCTTTTATACGTATTAAGCACACTAAACATGCTCAAAAGACAAACTCACCAATAAAATATTTATATGCAAAGAAATTATCAGCCCGTATTTGATGACAACATTGATTTCATCTTCAATAATGAAAAGAGTTCTCGTGAGAAATTAATGTCCCTTGTTGCATCACCCACACTCCGATTGGCAAGAGTCCAATTTGGACTTCCTAATATGGCCTGAATTGCTTTGCAATTAAATTATGGGTCGAATTTCAAATCAATCGGGATTAACTTTGATTCATAATCAACACATCACAACGTCATGGCCGAGTGCACTTGAAGAGGCAGTTGATCTCAAGCATACTCGGCTTGAGGTTTACCAACCCAATTTACAGGAATATTCGGACATATTTTGATGCTTATTCATGAATCATATGTATTCTTAGGGGTAGTTCCTCTCTAAGGCAGGTATTTCTTTCGGTTAACGAGTTTGACTAAGATATAAGTAGGTGCGAATATTTTTCATTAGTGGCCTTGTTAGTAATTCCGGTTTTTTTGGTCCCTGGCCAACTATTTTGTCATCCGGTGACAACATGAGTCAATCTTGAGTTATGTTGTCTACTGTCGCGGTTACACCTCTTGTAGAAATCTACTTGGAAGGTGCTTTCATTGGTGCCTTCTCTGAGAACCATCACTTGTGTGCTCGGCCAGGGTACTGTATGTTTTCCGTTAGTTCTTGTAGATGTTTTAAATACATTTATCCTAATTTAGAAGAAGAATATCGTGTCATCGGGAACAAAGTATAAGACACTGTATGTTTCGTCACGTCAAATTTTTACTTACCAAAGGCCAGAGTTATTTCTCGAAGGGAGAAATGTCAAAAAAAAACAAAAAACATTAAAAAAAAAAAAACAATAACAAAAGCGACAATCCAGTAGGATAGAACCTGCTTCATATTGACCCCAAATCCGATCTCCCCCATTTGGCACGTCGAAGTCGTAGAAATCACGATGGAAGATTAAAAGAGCAGTACAAGTGAAGAGAGAGATTGAAAGAAAAAGGGTAGCGGCAGAGATTTCTTTCGTGAAAGATGATTATTTCATATTTATCTTTTCCTGTTTCGAGGATACTTTTTCGCTTTATTTAAAGGTTCCAGGGAGAAGAAATCATGAGACGGGAGGATTCTTTCATTTATTCCCTTCATGTTGAGGATTCTTCCTCACCTTTCAGTTCAGATACTTGTCTTCTATGACAGAGGATTCTTTTCCTCCAGCGTGGGGGATCCTTCTTCAAATTATTCTTTTCTTGGCCGAGGAAAAATGAGATGGTCTTCACGACTTTTCTTGGCCAACATCTTCGTATATATTTTGGGAGTTTCAGCCCATCTCATTCAGACATCTGTCGCATTTCCTATCTCGAATTTTCACCGTCCTTCACTGTCTTCCTGCAGCCACTAGCGCTCTCTCTCTCTCGTGTTCATTGTATTCATCCTATCGAACCTTTCCTCTTCTTCAGTCGTTCCGTTTTCGGGTTCCATCACTTCAGCCTTCCTCAGCATATATAAATTCTTAACTTTCATTTCTCTCCAAAGAGGAAGAAAAGAAAACCAGAAAGATAGAAATAAAATAGCGGGAAAATGGGGAATATTGTTCTGTCTATAGCTCCCAAAGTGGCGGAATACCTGGCGGCTCCAATTGGTCGTCGATGCGGCTACCTGATATTCTCCAACAGCTACGTTGGCCAACTGAAGGAAGAACTTGAGAAGCTGGATGACGCGAGGGTTGGGCTGCAGCGCTCGGTCGTTGATGCTGAAAACAACATGAGGGAGATAAAACGCGAAGTTAACAGATGGAAGAATGATGCAGAGACTGTTGCCAACAAGGCACGCGGCATGCTGGATGACGAGGGAAGAGCCAAGAAAACTTGCTTCTGCGGGTGGCTTCCCAACCCAAAGGAGCGTTATTGTCTCGGCAGGGACGCGAGGAAGACAGCCCAGGCCATCCAGGCACTCATCCCACAAGGTAAATTCGAGAGGGTCTACTATGAGAGTGATCCACCGGGGCGTGTCGCTGGCACTCCTGATGTGAATTCGTCTGCTGGTGATGGGGGCGACACTATTGTGGACTCGCAAGCTTCCGTCTTTCAGGGCATAATGAAAGCTCTGGATGATGAGAAGCTAAGAGTGATTGGGGTCTACGGGCCTGGCGGCGTGGGGAAGACTACGCTATTGGAGGAAGTCGAGAAGAAACTCAGTAAAGAGAAGGGACCGTTCCACATGATCGTCAAAGCAAAAGTGTCGCAGATTCCTGTCTCGAAGAATATCCAAGATGAGATCGCTGACGCCTTGAAACTGGATCTGAAGGACGTGCAAAGCGAAAGCGGCAGGGCAGATCGTCTGTTGGAGAGATTACAGCGGGATCCAAGTGAGAAGGTTCTCATAATATTGGATGACCTATGGGGGGAACTTGATTTGAACGCGGTTGGAATTCCTTCAAGAGACATTAGTGGGAAATGCAAATTGTTGCTCGCATCGAGATCTGAAGATGTGCTGAAGCAAAAGATGTGTGCCAATAAAACATTTTTTCTTGGAGGCCTAGACAACGACGAAGCTTTCGGGCTATTTGCAAAGGCGGTTGGCAACAGGCTCGAAGACGATGAGGATTTGAAAGCAATAGCGGCTCAAGTGGTCAAGAAGCTTGCAGGTTTGCCTCTTTTGATTATCTCCATTGCAAAAACCTTGAAAGAAAGCCCTGTGTTCGCATGGAGAATCGCACAGATAGAAATAGATGAGTCAACTAAAGAAATACAAGAAACGATAGTTAAGTTGAGTTATGGCCATTTGACGACTGAGGACGCGAAGTGCTTATTCTTGCTCTGCGGTCTTATTGGCGGGACCATTCAGGTCGAACTTCTATGGGTATTAGGCATGGGGTTGGGCTTGTTTGAAAAAATTAATGAGACGATACAAAATTCAAGGGATAGATTGAATAATATTCTGGATAGCCTCCGTTCCATTTGTTTGTTGCAGGATGGAGGCGATGATAAGAAAAATGTGACCATACATGATCTTTACAGTGAGGTGATCATCTCAAATGCATTTAGTGATCAGAATTGCTTAATTATTAACAGTGATTATGGCTCATGGCCGAAGGAAAAGCTTGAGAAATGTTGGGCATGCTTAGTGAATGTTGGCAATGGTAGGCGTGCTGAACTAATGTTGCGTCAGTTTCCCCATGTGAAGATACTTATGTTGTCGGAACAATACGATATGCGAGATTGCAGTAGAATGGATTTCACATATATGGAGGAGCTCCGAGCCCTATATCTTTGCTCCATGCATATCACCAGTTTACCTTCCTCGATGGAAATCCTTGGGAACCTCCAGTCATTAGGCATAAATTGCTATGTGGAGGATGTGGCAAATCTTGGCAAGCTCAAAGCACTGCGGATTCTCAACTTCAATGGGTCTATAATTTCTAGACTACCTAAAGAAATCGGGAAACTAACAAATCTGAGATCGTTGAATCTGAACCATTGCTACTCGCTTAAGATAATCGAGCCTGGAGCCCTAAAAGGCTTAATCAACTTGGAAGAGTTACATATGAAGAAAAGCTTTGATCAGTGGATGGGCAAGCATGAAATACCCTCAAAATCGTGTCGTGCTGGGCTTGTTGAGTTGAAGAACTTGACAAAGCTAGCATCTCTGGAAATATCGATTTGTCATCCCATCATACTCTTGGAGGATGATGACCTACCATTTGAGAACCTGGACAAATTTTGGATTGACATAGGAAATATTGGGTTTTGGATCGACATACGAAGTTTTGGGTGGAGGGAAAATGAAGGTTTGACAACCATGAAGCTCAATCTGGAAGGGTGCGATAGTATTCTTTCAAGAAAATGGGTTAAGAAAAATCTGCAGAAGACTCAATGCTTATATTTAAGCGAGTTGAGTGAGTTCAAAGAGAGCCCTCGTGAATTGTGCACCCAAGGATTCCGAGAAGTGAAGTATTTCAACATTAAAGATAGCCCCTCAATCAAGTACATTGCCGGATCATCCAATGGCCTCCCTCTCATTGCTTTTGGGAAGTTAGAGTCTTTTTTCCTTGAAAATCTTATTAATTTGGAGAAGATATGCCATGGCCCCGTTGCACCAGAGTGTTTCAACAAATTGAAAGCTGTGAGGGTCGGACAGTGTGACCAATTGAAATACTTGTGGTGTCTTTCAGATGTGCAAAGACTTGTACAGTTGGAAGAGATTGAAGTGTGGAAATGTGACTCAATGCAATCAATTGTCACACACGATGCAGGAGAAGATATAGTTTCTACCAATAACAAAGTTGAGTTGCCTAACGTACGTCGTTTGGCATTGAATGAGTTACCAAATATGACAAGCTTTTGCACCAAAGCTGAAATCACTTTAGAGGATATTCCAATCCAAGTAATTTTCTTTCACTTTTTCCCTCTGTCAATTTGTCCTATTAGGATGAGATGATATTGGTATTCACTCAACATTAGTACATATTGCATTTTAACTTTGATTATTCGTACAATTTTATTCGCGTTTTGATTTACAAATGAAAAATCATCTCAAATAGAACACAGCTCATATTATAATTAGAGGGAAGCTACTTTCCATGACTAATTTTTTTTTAAAAAATTTTCAACGGTAGATAATTGGACCAATAACTAGGGTTTCTACTGTGACTAATTTATTATTTTTTAAACATTTTTAATGAGTTGAAAAAATAGTAGTGTGCCGAATGAATGAAAGCAAGAATGAATCTTGAATGAATAAATAAAATTCAATAATTTCAAAATGAAGAAAGCGACGTCCAGAGATTCAATAAATGGATAGCGAGCGAGAAGCCATGTAACAAAGAAAGTCTCCATAATTCATGTCCTGCCTAACATGCAATTTTGTTAGTGATTCCAACATGTCATGCCAAGTTGCCAACGTTGCCATGACAACATGACCGTGCAGTTGTGCGGCACTAGCAGCATGATAGTGGTGAAGATATCATCATGAAAATCAGAAGAGAAATTCATTTTTTTTTTTTTTTTTTGTATTTTAGCCCGAGAGTTTCACTTATTTTCTCGTGAAAATAACTTGAATTGTAAGAAACTCACCTTTAATGAGTCTCATTGTGGTACTTTGTTAGGTTTCATTGCCTCACTTGGAATCCTTGGTAATGGTTGGATTCCTTGCCCCAGAAAAGATACTCTACGGTGAACCCTCAATAAAATACGGCGATGTGAAATCACTAAGGATAGAAGAGTCTAAATCCACGTCGAGTATTCCAAAGATTGGATACTCAAGCTGCCAAATTTGGAGTCAATGAATATACTTTGTCGTAATTCATTAAATAATCGGTATGAGTGAACGAAATTCAACAATCTCAAAATGAAGAAAGTGAGATTAAATGAATGGAAGGCGAAGCAAGAGCCACGTAACAAAGAAAGTCCACCTAATTGATGTTTCACCTACATGCAAGTTGCAATTGATTCCAACACGTCATGACAACCTCACCGTGTCAACATTGTTCTACATTCGTCATCCCTTTCTTTAGCTACTAAGGGGATATTTCCTTCTCCATTCTTTCAGGCACGACAAAAAATATACACATTCCCCTCTAATCAATTAATTTTTGAATAAAATTAAGTTATTGACATTCTTAAGAGACATCGAGCCCATTCATGCATTCAATATCCATTTGTTTCATTGAAAATTCATTATTGTTGAAAAACATTTTGTTGGTAAATCGTTTTTCTAGAAGATGAATTGTTTTTTGTATTTGGTTCTACCAAAAACGCAATTTGAAAAGATGTTTTATGATGTTTATTAACGAAGCGCAAAAATTTACAAAGTGAAGACAAAAACTGTTATGGATCCTTAATAGAAACAAGCCCGAATAAGTCATATTTACTTGTTCTTAATGAAAACCGATAAGTTAACAAAAAATTTATGAAAAATTGAACTTTGATATGATTGTGTTGTCAATTTTGAAGTTCAAAATAGAAAAAACAAAAGAAAAGATAACCAAATTATGGTAGTTGTTTTGAAGATAGGTAAATGATTTCAAAAGAAAAGATAAAAAATATGATGACAGTTGAGAGAGAGAGAGAGAGAGAGAGAGAGAGAGAGAGTTATGTGATAGTGTTGCATTTGCAACATGATAGTGGTGAGGATATCCTCATGAAAATGATCCCTTTTCACAGAAGAGAAATTCATTTTTTCTGTATAGTCATTTTCTCGTATCCATGAGAAGTCTGAAAGCAATTTCCTGAAAATAGCTTTACTTGTAAGAAACTCACCTTTAATGAGTTTCATTGTGGTGCTTCATTAGGTTTCATTGCCTTGCTTGGAATCCCTGGTGATGGTTGGACTCCTTGGCCTAGAAAAGATACTCTATAGTGAGCCTTCATTAAAATACAATAATCTGAAATCGCTAGAGATAAAGGAGTCTACATCCACGTCGATTATTCTGAAGGATTGGATGTTGAAGTTGCCGAATTTGGAGTCAATGAAAATTGCACGCACTCCATCTGTAGAAGTAGTTTTTGACCTAGAGGAGCTAAAAGTCATCAAAGAAGTGGAGATTCTCTCTCGGCTAAGTACATTGCAATTATCTAAGTTACCGAACTTGCATCACATGTGGAAACAAAATGTACAACTACAAGGAATATCGATACTTCAGAACTTGAAGAGGCTCTTTATCAAAAATACGGGACTATCATTTCTCTTTCCGCTGTCTGTGGCTAAATGTCTTAGAGAAATTAGAGACATTAAAGTGGTGAATTGTCCAAATATGAAGGCGGTGATTGTTGATGAAGAAGAAAGAGATGATGGGATAGATGATATTGTAGAGTTCCCATTATTGGAGCGACTATCTATAAGCCGTTGTCCCATGGAGAAATTCTTCTCAGATCCTCATGGGAAAAAAGAGTCAATAACCACTACTTCAAATTCACAAGATACTTATTCGGATTCCTTCTTTGATCACAAGGTATGAATCCTTTCTTTAGAGCTTACGCCCATAATAGACGCCCATAATAGTCATAGGCACTCGATTGGTGGGGCAAGTATTAATATTTTTTTGAAGATTTTTTTTATTTGGTTTATTAGTTAAAATGTTTTTATAATTTATAGCTACACTTGTTAGAGTAAGGCCGTTAGTGAAAATTCTATCCTCCACCGCATTAGATAGATCGGTATAAGATTAGGCCAAATTGTAAAATTTTTCATAGCTACGATATAATGTACAACTCTTGTGAGCAGATAAGTTTACCAAGCTTGGAGAAGTTAATACTCCACTCGCTAGGATCCTCTCGTCGTGGTTGTGGGCTCGGCCTCGCCATTGCTGGGCGAGGCATATGGCACAGTGAGCTTTCCAAAAGTTCCTCCGACAAATTAGCCAACCTCACCCCAAAACAAGATTTGCAATCACAAGGAATGTCAATATTTCGGAATCTGGAGGTGCTCTCTATCAACAATACAGGGCTATCATTTCTCTTTTCGGTGTCTGTGGCTAAATGTCTTAGAGAAATTAGAGAGATTGAAGTGGAGGATTGTCCGAATATGAATGCGGTGATTGTTGATGAAGAAGGAAGAGATGATGGGATAGATGATATTATAGAGTTCCCATTGTTGGAGCGACTATCTATAAGATGCTGTCCCACGGAGAAATTCTTCTCATATCCTCATGGAAAAAATGAGTCAATAACCACTACTTCGGATTCACAAGATACTTATTCGGATTCCTTCTTTGATCAAAAGGTATGAATCCTTTCTTTAGAGCTTACGCCCATAATAGTCATAGGCACGCGATTGGTGGGGCAAATATTAATATTTTTTTGAAGATTTTTTTATATGGTTTATTAGTTAAAATGTTTTTATAATTTATAGCTACACTTGTTAGAGTAAGGCCGTTGGTGAAAATTTATCATCCACCGCATTAGATAGATCGGTATAAGATTAGGCCAAATTGTAAAAAATTTCATAGCTATGATCTAATGTACAACTCTTATGAGCAGATAAGTTTACCAAGCTTGGAGAAGTTAATACTCCACTCGCTAGGATCCTCTCGTCGTGGTTGTGGGCTCGGCCTCGCCATTGCTGGGCGAGGCATATGGCACAGTGAGCTTCCCAAAAGTTCCTCTGACAAATTAGCCAACCTCACCCCGAAACAAGATTTGCAATCACAAGGAACGTCAATATTTCGGAATCTGAAGGTGCTCTCTATCAACAATACAGGGCTGTCATTTCTCTTTTCGGTGACTGTGGTTAAATGTCTTAGAGAAATTAGAGAGATTGAAGTGGAGGATTGTCCGTATATGAATGCAGTGATTGTTGATGAAGAAGGAAGAGATGATGGGATAGATGATATTATAGAGTTCCCATTGTTGGAGCGACTATCTATAAGCTGCTGTCCCACGGAGAAATTCTTCTCATATCCTCATGGAAAAAAAGAGTCAATAACCACTACTTTAGATTCACAAGATACTTATTCGAATTCCTTCTTTGATCAAAAGGTATGAATCCCTTCTTTAGAGCTTATGCCCATAATAGTCATACGCACGCGATTGGTGGGGCAAGTATTAATATTTTTTTGAAGATTTTTTTATTTGGTTTATTAGTTAAAATGTTTTTATAATTTATAGCTACACTTGTTAGAGTAAGGCCGTTAGTGAAAATTCTATCCTCCACCACATTAGATAAATCAGTATAAGATTAGGCCAAATTGTAAAAAATTTCATAGCTATGATCTGATGTACAACTCTTATGAGCAGATAAGTTTACCAAGCTTGGAGAAGTTAATACTCCACTCGCTAGGATCCTCTCGCCATGGCTGTGGGCTTAGCCTCGCCATTGCTGGGGAAGGCATATGGCACAATGAGCTTCCCAAAAGTTCCTCTGACAAATTAGCCAACCTCACCCCGAAACAAGATTTGCAATCACAAGGAATATCAATTTTTCGGAATCTAGAGGTGCTCTCTATTAACAATACAGGGCTGTCATTTCTCTTTTCGGTGTCTGTGGCTAAATGTCTTAGAGAAATTAGAGAGATTGAAGTGAAGGATTGTCCGAATATGAATGCGGTGATTGTTGATGAAGAAGGAAGAGATGATGGGATAGATGATATTATAGAGTTCCCATTGTTGGAGCGACTATCTATAAGCTGCTGTCCCATGGAGAAATTCTTCTCATATCCTCATGGAAAAAAAGAGTCAATAACCACTACTTCAGATTCACAAGATATTTATTTGGATTCATTCTTTGATCAAAAGGTATGAATCCTTTCTTTAGAGCTTATGCCCATAATAGTCATAGGCACGTGATTGGTGGGGCAAGTATTAATATGTTTTTGAAGATTTTTTTTATTTGGTTTATTAGTTAAGATGTTTTTATAATTTATAGCTACACTTGTTAGAGTAAGGCCGTTGGTGAAAATTCTATCCTCCACTGCATTAGATAGATCGGTATAAGATTAGGCCAAATTGTCAAATTTTTCATAGTTATGATCTAACGTATAACTCTTATGAGCAGATAAGTTTACCAAGCTTGGAGAAGTTAAAACTTGAGTCGGTAGGATCGTCAAAAAGGATATGGCATGGTGGGCTTCCTAAAAGTTCCTTTGACAAATTGGCCGAATTCACCCTTGAAAAGCACTCCAACCTACTTGATGTCTTCCGTTCGACAATCATGGGCAGATTGCAGAACCTCAAAATAGTCGAAGTTTCAAGATGTCCGTCCTTGGAATTGTTGTTTGATTTTGGATCCCTTGATTCATATACGGAACAAAAAATTGTGATGCTCCTCAAATTGAAAAAAGTCGAGGTTTCAAGTTGTCCCTCCCTGGAATCATTGTTTAATTGGGGGCCCCTTGATTCAAGTACGGAACACAAAATTTTATTGCTCCCCAAATTGGAAGAAGTGGCCATGAGTGGAGTAGGAAGTCTAAGACACATGGTGAAGAGTGATTCCCAAACTGTTTTGGGTTTTCCTAATCTAAAAGAAGTCTATGTTCACAATTGCTCTGAGTTGAGATCTCTCTTCCCCAATTATACGGTTGCAACTCTAAAGAAACTCAATACCCTGTGCATTCTCAATTGCGAACAAATGAAGGAAGTGGTTCCCAAGGAAGAAGGTGGTTGGTCCAAGGCAAAAGTGATGAGTTTCCCTTCCTTAACTATTTTGGTTATATGGCGATGCCCCAACATTAGAGCATTCATATGGAGTCCTACAAGTGCCAAGAGGCAGTTAGGTGAAATGATCGAAGAAAATGATGAATCGCCCCAACCGTTGTTCAATGATATGGTTTGCTCAATATCTTATTGTGATCATCTTTAATCTCGCATTATCATGTTTTAGAATGAACAATGTAATAATTTATCCTACTTATTTTCCTTTCTCACATTATCCTCGTGCAGGTTACATTTCCCAATTTAGAAAAACTATATATTGGAGGTGTCCAATGCAAAGAGTTATGGAATAATCAAATTTCTGATGATTCTTTTTGCAAATTGAAATATTTTATATTGAAGGATTGTGACAATCTCCAACATATTGCCCCATCCCATATGTGGAAGAGGTTGCAGGACTGTCTAGAAACCTTAGAAGTGAAATCATGCCATTCAATCAAGATCATATACGAAAGTGATGGGATGGTGGCAAAAAGTGGTAATTTGAGGATGCTGGATTTGCGTGATCTGGACAACTTGAGGCACATTTGGCAGTACGACAATCTCCCAAACATCCCGTTCCCAAATTTGAGATACATAAAGGCTGTGAGATGCTCCCGTTTGGATATGCTTTTCGCCAACTTCACGGTGAAATTTCTCGAGCAAATCGAAGAGCTGGTGGTAGGGTCATGTGAAGATATGGAACTAATTGCTGGCCATGAAGAATGTGAAGAAGTGACTGGTGAGACAATCACCTTCTTTGGGTTAATCACTCTTAGACTTTACAATTTGCCGAAATTCAAGAGCTTCATACCAGAGAAATACTCTGTGGAATTCCCATCCTTGGATGACTTGAGTAGAATAGAGCTAGACCAAGGCAACCAAAGTGCGGAGGAAAGTGAGGGGGAAACTGAGCAGTTAGACCGCATAATTGAGGAGTTAGATAGCGAAATTGAGGAGGCAGACAGCGAAATTGAGGAACAAAGTGAGGGGGAATAATTAGTTTTATGAAGTGAGCCACAAAAGTTTGTGAATGTTGCAACGAATGGTGTCTGGTAATATGAGATTTTGTTTTTTTTCTTTTGCAGTCTCTTCAACACTTCCCGCAAAGTGTGTAACTGTTTTCTTGGCTATTCATTTCTTTGGTTTTTCTCCTGGGCTACTCCTGGGCTACAGTGACGAGTGGCCAATCATTGGACCATAAATTGTGGGGTTATGCTGTATAAATTCTAATCAAGTGCATTATCGTGTTTATAAATTTTCCCGTAATATTAGAAAATGTATGTGCTATTATATTAAGCAATCGAAGTCATGATGAATTACCTCTTGACAACCATCGCAAGAGGAAGAAGGAGATCAAGGAGATTGCAATCTGGGAAAGCCCATGTTCCTCCTCCCATCTCTCTCTCTCTCTCTCTCTCTCTCTCTGTGACAATTGATGGAGGCTGAGACTGTTTGAGTTTGAGGGACGGTATTATGATTTTGAATTCAACGAAGGTTGAATGTGAGTTGGAATCGGTAATGAGGATTCCTTTGAGTGGGTTTAGTATTTGAATCTTCATGATTCTTATCAAGGTAAACTTCGCTCTATTTCTCCTGGAGGTAGGGACCGAGTGCTTGATTCCGCTGGCATGAAACCTGGTTGAGTTTGGGACCATCCTAATGAACTCATTCAGGTGCCCTTTATTGAAACGCCTACCATATGTTTGATTGAATTCCTGAATGGTACTAGCATGCGTATTTTGCATGTATTCTTGCATTGTGATGATTATCTGGCAACAACGTGCTTAAACTGAGAGTTCTCCAGGGCATATGACAAATTATTTTCGTTGATGTTGGTTGAACTCTCCCGGTTGTGCTCAATGCTCCCATGACTGAGAATTTGAACATGCCGTGTTGGCTTAATTTACTCAGAATTATGTTTTCCTTCTCAATCTACAATTTTGTATATGGTTATTTTAATATTCAAGACAATGACCATCTTTGAATTGGAAATTGTGAAATCCTTCTTTGAAATGTGCATCGTTACTATGTACTTCAGTAAATTCCTGTGCAGACTTCATCCTTTGCTTGATCTCGCATGTAATAGGTTTCGTATGCCTAGATGATTATGCCTTGCATTTCTTGATCTATTCGGTGATACCTCAACCCCTTCACACTGCCAATGATATTCAGTTAAATTTTTTTTGGCGAATGCATGGGCCTCTACCTCTTTGATTTTCTTCTTTTACTGAAGATTCTGAAGTTCATTCCTCGATGTCATTTGGTTGTAACTTTTCTATGAATGGCATGCGAGTCCCTGTCATACTGACATTCGATGGCTGAGTGCATAATGAGCTGTTTATGCCATGGCCGAATGCTTTACCTGATTCATTGTCCACATTGCCGATTTGTATGCATGTTCAGTTGTTGCTGAATGAGTCTCATCCATGAGAATCGACTGTAAAATGTGGCTCAATGTTGTTTTCCTGTGTTACGTTGCTATGCATTTCAGTCTTTGCTGCATGACGTTCTTTGAAAATGTCTCCACTGGAGCCACCCGTGGGTAATTAGAATGCGGTCTTTTGTATTTGCTCCTAAGAGTTCCTATTGTGTAAAATCAAAGTTGTTTCCAAGTTATCTGAGTCACATTAACAATATATGTTGGATTCATGTAGACTCCATGTTGATTTCTTATAGAGTTCAATGTGTTTTTTGCATCATATGTGGGCTAGGATTGGATTTGATAGATCTTGGTTTCATATGAGGGTTAATTCGGTAGCACATGATAGTACATCAACGTGCAGATGATTTCTCATCATTTTTTAGTTACTAGTCTCTATCTACTAGTATTTCTCAATTTTCAGTAGTTGAAATTACCTCAATACCGTGAACCACATTGCTTTAGAATCGAATGTGACTAATTACATATTCGATCATGTTGTAATTGTATCGGGAAGAGTGGTGGGCAATATGAGGATTTTGCCGCCCACCCGAGGAAATGTTTCGAAACTGGCCAAAGGACCGACTTTACCCTCTTTGCTCAGATGGATTGGACATTGCATCAGGTGGCCTCTCATTTCCTTGGGACTTTGTTGGTCCTCATCCACATAAGCCCTCTAATTCCGTTTGGCTATTTTGTTCACCCTCTTCATGCGTTCAGTGCTTTGTGGCTCCCTAGAGCTGTCCTCTAAATCTCCCAAGTGCTCCACCCAAAGTGACATCCTATAACCATAAGCCTGCACAGCATCAATAAAACATTATTAGTCACAAGCTTAAGTTTTTTATAAATGTCGATGCACTCACTCACTGGGTGTTCAGTTAGTACCTGCTATTAAATAGGTGTAACCACATGGAAATATGACATACTTGAACTTCATACACAATTCCATAGTTGTGCCCTTTGAATCCAAAATCAGTGGTATTAGCTAATGCGCAGTTCTCATTGGGACCCACATGCACTCTACATCATGCGGCCCTCCGCAGAATTCTCTGCCTCTCTTCCTGTTTCTCTACATCTAATGAACTGAGTCGCTTTCCTTTTCAGCTCAGGCTTGGCGCACTCTGCAGCAGTGGGGGTAGAACAGAAACAGAGCACCTTCCAACACGGAAAAGGAGCTCAGCAAATTCTCTCTAGCCCTCAGTTATTCCTTTGATCTTCATTCCCTCTTCATTGTCCTCTCTGTTACCCTCCATCCACCAACAGCCGCTGCCACACCTCCATCGCTGGTCACCACAGGACATGTCACGCTGAGAAGGGGCAAGAACAAACAGCGTTGATTAAAGGAACTCGGGTGATTTTTGAGCATTTATAAGGCTGAGAAGAACAGAGGGCGAGCTTTAATTGACACCATAGACTGATGCTTCAACGAGGATTATCACCGTAGACAAATGATATGGACAAACATGAAGAGATTGTTCTGATGGAGCTGACTGAATAGTGATGGCTATGTTCTTTTTACTGAAGGCAACGGGAAAGATACAGTTGGAGTTTTGATTTGGATCCCTCTTCCTTGGTGGCTCTTATACCATGGAAATATTTCTATGATTTGCAAGCGAGAGGGAGAGAGAGAATCAACAAATATTGCACCTTTACTCAATAGCCAAATAAGAGTATATAGTAGCTCCACTTATAAAGATTGAGAGACATTAACAAAGCTCCGATTACCTTATTTGTGACCACCTGCTAGTTGCTGACTAATATTCATAATTGTACTTCAACACAAATCACAATTGGAGCAAATACTTGACAGTGTTTTTGCATGTTTTTCCAGGATGTTACTGCGTCACTTTCAAAGAAGTATACAAAACTGTACAAGTAAGGAGGGAATACGGAATTCATACTTCAAGTGGAGAGTTGTGGCAGCCTAGGCTTTTTTTACAGTCCACCGGTCTCTTGTTTTTTATCACTTCGTGACAACTTCTAGTTCTACTGGTCTAAATTCATCAGGAAAACGTTCGGCCTCTGGGACGTCAGCACGATGGTATTTGCCTGTGTTGTTGTCACTATCAACTTACGCCTTCTTTTGATGTGTAATACAATTAAAATATGGCATCATATAGCTGTCAGTAGGGTTGTCAATGGGTCCTGAACGGAAGGAAATTTTGTTAATACAATTACAGATATGTTTCTTAATACTGTAAAATGAAATTTTTAGACTGTTCGAGTTTCTCCATTATTGTCAGAATCACAAGCATAAATCTTTAGGATTCTCTCCTTCCAAAATTCGTACCCATCCCTAAACGGAAGGAAAGGGAGGGATGTGATGATAACAAACTTATGGACTCCTTCCAGACGCCAAGAGTATCGCACGTTTCAGAGCAGTAGGAAAGCAGCTTACGTTAATTCTGTTCGTGCATTTATGGGCTAGTTCTAGCCCAAACGCAAAGTTGTAAATGCTTTTCTGGAAAGTTTTTTTTTTTTTTTATATCTTCCTGTTCATTGTTTCTTGACAAAGCTTGCTTCACAAAGGAGGCTCACCTTTTATTACGAGCCACGCTGCTCATTTCTTGCATTGCGACTGATTATATGGCAGCAATAAGGAGTTCCTTTGCCTGTTCATTAATTCTCTGGTCACTTTTTCTCTGGTTGAGTGGGATATCTGTTAACTGTTAGGTTATTTTAGGTGCTATTCCGGGAGCCATTGCTAGCTGCATCCCGAAGTTGTTTGAGGATGACAAACTGACCGTGCCTCTGTCGAAAAAATCGGGTGGTTTAGTAGGAATTGCTAGAAGTGTGACCGTTGAAAGTACCTCATTAGTTGAATGAGGAACATTTTCTCAGACTTTCATAATTGGTTCCAACCGTGTCCTATCATCCCCTTCCAGCACAGAAGTAATTATGGACTTGGTTCAGTCCTTGCATAAGTACCAGTGGCTCTGTACTTGATCATTCCGTCTTATGCAAGGGAAAGGCAGAGGATATCTGTTGGAGCAGTATCCTATTCTATTCTGTAAGCAAAAGCCGTTGCAAGAATCGCATATAATCACCTTAACGATGGACCAAATATCTCACGAGGAGCTGATGAACTTGGGCCAGTTTCTGAGACACTTGACTGCTGGGATTCGTCCAACCATTCTTCATTTCCATCGTCATCATCATCATTCTCGAAAACCAGCTATATCCCGTGCTTTTTCAGCGAGAGCCCAGGAAAGTATGGTGGGTCTCGCAGGACTATATCTATTCCTGTCTCCTTTGAACATCCGAACCATTGGCTTGAATTCTGGATATTTAATCTGGTAAAGCTGGTCTTCGCTTGTGTCATTTAATGTCTGACGTGTATCGGACCTTCAAGCCTGAGAAGCCTTCCTTTAATGTCCTCGATTGCTGGTAGCGGAATGTTTGCCCAGTTTGCACTGTCCATAGAGACAAGAACAGCGATAATCATTCCCTCTAACCTTGCGGTTCTTCTTCGGAGCAGCAAAATGAGGAACTTCCTGACAAAACCATCTGGGAATCTCACTCCCAGGGACACTCGAGTTGCACAAATGCTTTAGAGCAACCTGAAATTTCTTATGAAAAAACACTTTTAAGGTCAAAACTTTCTGCATTCATGATTGAAGATACTGAACAAAGGTGGAGAAACTGAACTGATTATCTTCATCCATCTTTTTGCGACAGTTCAAGTAGTTTTCCCAAAATGGGAGTTAAGAGTGATCTTTTTCAACTTTTCAATTCTTGTCTCCCAAGAGTAAAAGCCTCAGAGATTTCAATACCCGGAGACCAGGGAAGTCAACTAGATTGCTGCAATCAGTAAAGTTTAGCTCCTTTAAATCAGTAGAATTCAGATAAAAGGCGTAAATTTGAAATTGATTACCCTTGAGGCAGTGTAGTTCTCGGAGATGATGGCCATGGCGGCGGTCAACTCGTTGATCGCCTCCGGAAGGCCCGGTGCTATCTCTTCTCCTTGCTCGAGGCCTTCTTCGTGGTAGAGGCGATCCACGATGCAGTGGCGGGGGGTGTCGGTGCCGCAGCGGAAGCGAGAAGAGAACATAGCGTCGTCCTCTCCGGGATTGTCCGTCAGCATCTTCGCTTTTTGGCTTCTCGATTGGCCTTAAGAGTCGCCGGTCTTTTGACAAAGGTTGTCGTTGCAGAAATTGAAGCGCCACGTAATGATAACCAATGAGCAACAAGCACCTTGCTGACGGATTCGTGTTCCCTTTGAAAAGAGCGATTTCCACAGTATGGAAAATGTCATGTCTTAATTTTAATTGACAAATCGAGGCATTCACATCAGTCAAAGGAAAAACTATCTAAAAACTTCTAAACTTATTGTAAGGTTGTCAATTAGCCTAAATTTTTATACTAATTTAATTCTAAACATTTCAATCGTGATAATTTAATCTTAAATATTTTAAAAATTATAAATGTAGTTCTTTCGATTATTTTTACCATAAATCGCTAACTTGACGTGTCAGTCAACGCTAACTATTCTACATGAAAAATTGATATTAATGTGGTCAATTGGGTTTAATTTAAAAAGTAAATTATTATTTTCTTTTCTTTTCTTTTCTTTTCTTTTCTTTTATTGTTTTCTTCACAAGGCCGGCAAGTGTTGCTGAACATTTTGGGAAAGTGGCGTTCAACTCGTTACCGCCGAGAGCGCAGCAACAGGCCTTCAGATTTGTTCCCATTAAGGTGAAGACTTCTCAGGACGGTTCTTTTGCCGAATGTTAATGAGATTGTGCCAGAAAGTCCATTTTCTTGCAGGTCCAGCACTAAGAGGCCGTCGCTGATCTTCCCCAGATATTGAGGTATCGTTCCAATGAGATTGTTACAAGAGAGGTCTAGAATTTGTAGGTCCTTCATTTCACGAAGAGAGAAATGGATTTTGCCAGTCAATTGATTGATAGCCAGAGAGAGGATGAGAACCATATTTAGGAGCAATGGAGGTTAAAACGGCCCTTGGATCTAGTTCATATTCGGCTGGAGAATTGTAAGATTTTTTTATGGAACTTGTTTCGAGCTAGTGAGGAAACTGTGAGAGATATTGAAATAAGACTGACTCAGCTCAAACATGCCACATCTATGACGGGATATCACTGTGGATTATGTTGCCTGGCAAACTGGTTGAATATCTCAAGAATGCGGGGTTCAGTAACTTTCCACCTAGAAAGACCGACTTTTTGGAGTTTTGGCAAGACATGCTCGACATTTTTGCTATTGGTCAAAGATTGAGATCTTTTAGACTTTTGAGTCTGGATAACAAGTGTAGGTCTCAAAAATTGGTCAAGTTATTGGCTAAGATGCTCAGGTGAGGTTGGTAAGCTGAAAACCCGAGGTTAGCATGATGCCATGCAACTATTTGCTCCTTAGGTTAACATGGTCTAATGAGGGTGCAGCAAGGAACTTGTCTATGTGACCGCTGGCCCATTGTTACTCAGGTCTACTCTCATCAAGGATGGAAGAGAGAATGAGGTTATTGGAAATGTCAAGTTGGGCAAGATTGGAAAGATTCTTTATGCTTGGACTCCAAGCGGCTTGGAGGAATAGGAACTGTGAAGAGATTATGCTAGAAACCTTGTTGAAGAAGTCGTATCTTGTTGTCGAAAATATTGGGTAACTGGACCTATGAAATTGTTGGAGAGAAGATCGAGTAGAGTGAGCCAATCCAGGTTTGACTAAGTTGGAGGAACATGCCTCCTAAGCTCATCGAATGAGAGTTCCAAATTGTTAAGTTGTGTTACGCTACCGAGTGACGATGGAGTAGAGCCAGTGAAATTACACTAGTTAAGCCAAAGTATCTCTAGAGAATGCAGGTCGCCTATGGACTCTGGTAATACCCTAGAGAACCTTGTGGAGGACAAGTCCAAAACCTTCAAAGAGCTGTAATGTAACCCGAAAGCTCAACATTGCCTGATAGATGGAGACATGTCAGCTCTGGCAAAAGGAAAATGTTTGCTGCTTATGTGCAGCACGATTGAGTGGAACTGAGGCTGAGGACTTCCAGAGACATAAATAAATTTACTATTAGAATCACATCAATGCCAGACACCGTTAGCACATCAAGGGAACTCTTTATTGTACATTGATGCTCCTCTTCATTTCACATTATCATTTATAGCCTCAAGAATATTTGTCGTTATATAGGACCATAACTATATTCAAGAATAGTTGTCCCATCTATCGGTGTGTTCCTTAAACTGGTTGTATTGAAATTTTTCCTTGTAGTGTATGTTGTTAATTGAGTATGTACTTTTTTAAACTCGACACTTCTAATAATGAGGCAATTTATTGGTCTCGACAAAAGGTACTCAATTAAAACCTCCTTAAGTTTGAACTATTTTTTGAGAGAGATATTTTTTGATATAATTAGTCAATAAAAATTAATCGCGCGAACTATAATTATATGACCTTAATACATATTGTGGTGACTAGAGGAGGAGAACTTAATGAACTGCAGTTTTTGGCACAATTAAAGACAAATGATATTGTCAATCAAATCATTTGTTCACAAACTCTAGAGCAAAATAGGTCGCCAACAATATACTTTTAAAAATTTGGATGCCCATACCGATGCATTTGGTTATACTTGTGCTATTTTTATGTATTTATTTTTCTTTAACTTTACAAATCATCTTTTAAAAAAAAGATCCCATTCTTACTGCCATAATGAAAAATTCTATCGCTTATATATTTTCAATTTTTCCTCTCTCATTTGGATGGGTGTAACTCCTTAAAAAATAGCACTTAACTCCACAATAGTCGTGACATCCCGATTTTCCAATTCTATTTTCAATAAATTGAGACGGCATTTCGTTGGCACACATATAGTTTTTTTCTTTGAGTCGGCCACTCATGTGAAAACTAGTTTATCAGGTGAAGTCGTTAAGATATTTTAATGCATCAGACTCGAGAATTTGACCAAGAAACGACATTTCGACCGAGCTAATCTGCAGGGGTCATTACGACACAAATAAAAACTTATTAGAAACCGGAGATAGGTCAACTCGACAGAGGCATGTGATCAAGTGTGGGTGATTCCACCAGATCACACAATTTTGTTAATCGGCACTGGACCGACTTTTTTGTCGATTGAGTACCCTGTGTCCGTATTTGAAACCTTGAGATTACCCCAACAACCGGAAGTCGCTAATGTGTCAAAGATGTATATTGTGGCTTGAAATGATCAACCATAGGTCAAATGCATAAAAGTTTCTAAAAGCTGCCCGCTAGATCAAGATGCACTAGTATCGTGTCAAAGTGAAATTAACCGTGAAATTGAGATCGAATTCTAAAATTGGAAGTCATGGTGTATCACATTAGGCACATTTGGATTAATTTACGGACTTTAATTGGACTCAATTGGAAGAGAATTGAATGGAATTAAAGAAATTAGCACATAAGATTCTATGCCCCAGCGAAAAATGAAATTAAACCTATTGGACTAAGGTTGTGGGAGGTTAGAGTTAGTGGATTGTGACATCACAAGTGATGTCATGGGATGGGGCAAGATTGGCTAGGGTGGTGACACTTGAAGGGTGGAAATTGAATCCCAAAAAGGTGGGATGTCACTTTCCCATTGTCCCCACCATCTTCAAGCTTGGGAAGAGAGAGAGAGGGAGAGAAAAGCTGAAGAAAACCAGCGAACCCGACTCCCTTTTGTCCACCCTTCGCTCGCTTGCTCGTCGCCGCTTGCCGTTCGCCACCGGAGCTCGCCGTCGCCGCTCATCCGCGCATGACCGCCCGCTGTCCCGCGTGCGAGCTACTCCGCCTTCGCCCGTGAGTTCGAGCCCGTCATCCGCCATCCCGCAGCTGCTGCTCGACGTCGCAGCACCTCGCCATAGCCTCCATCGCCGCCATTGCTCCGCCCGAGCCATCGCCAGTCACTACTCGAGCTACCGCCTCTCTCTTCTGCTGATTTCGCACCCAACCGACCGCCGTGCCGCCTTCCTCCGAGCTTGGTCGATGGTTGGAAGTTCCAGGGAGATCTAGTTCTTCAAGGCTTGATTTGGTCGCCTTTTGGTTCTCATTTGGTCCGTGTTGGTTTGTCGTCGGCATCGTCATGCTCTTCACCGGAGACTCGTCGGAAAGCAATTCCGGTGAGTTTAGCTCACTAAGCCTTGATTAGAGGGTTAATGATGCCTTAAATGTGTTTAGCTTAGGTTGATTAAGATTATGTGGTTAGATTAGTTTATTTAATTGTGGATTAAATTAAGGTGTTTAATTAAGTTAAAGTATGTTTAGTTAAGGTTAAATAGGTTTATTTTAATATAAGCCTTGATGTGACTTAAAGGATTTCATTTCTGATTTAAATAAATGTTTCAAAATTATTGGTTTATCTAATAATGTATTATATTCCGAAAATTATTAAAATATTATTATTTTAAAAAAATCGAAAAAACTATTTTTGACCTCATCTCGCTCGTAATTTCGTGCTAATCGTTGCTGTGTATTTAGAATTTGAATTTGATGAGTGAATAATGCAAATTGAGTGTTGATTGTGAAAAATATGGATTTTGTCCAGAAAATCCCAAGTGTCGGGTTTAGCATCGAAATTTGATTTTGAAGGGTTAATATTGTAATTGGAGTATGTGAATGAAATGTAAAGTATCTAGGGATCAGTATTAAATTGTCGTGTGCTGGTTGAAAGATTCGGTCGCAATAGTGACTAAGCCAACTAGACCTTTATTCTTCTAGAAACGCCGTCAATAGAGTGACGTGGCTCGGTCGTAGTAGTGGCTAGGCCAATTGGACCTTTATTCTTCTAGAAACACTGTTAATAGAGTGACGTGGCTTGGTCGCAATAATGGCTAGACCAACTAGACATTTATTCTTCTAAAAATGCCGTTAATAGAGTGACATGGCTCGGGTCGCAGTAGATGCTAGGCCAACTGGACCCATGCTCGACATGGTAACGAAGCCGTGCTCCATGGGGAGAGGCGATGCCTGGCATTAATGTCAGTAGATAGTCGAACTGCAAGTTGGCTATACCCTTATATGGCAGTGAATAATGATGAGAATGCTTACTGCGATTGTAAATCATGTGAAATTGATCATGTTTCAATGATTTAAGTTCTTATTATTACTTGTGATTGAGTGACATGAATTGTACTAATCTGCAAGCAGGCAATAAGACGAGGTAAGTCTTATGTGCTGTGTGGTTAAACCACTCTGTGGCGTATTTTCCTTTTAATAAGAGTTACGAAGGGGTGAACTTGCTGAGACAAAGTTTCATCCCGATTTGGGGAAAATATTTCAGGGCCGTAGTACCCTCGGAGAGTGGCATGCCGTCGGAGATTCACCAGACGACGCAAAGTGCTCTTGACCCATTTTTGATGCACATAGTCTCTGACACATTTTTGGTGCATATAGTTTCTGGATCCTGTTGGTGTATGTAAACCCTAGATTGATGATATATGAAAGTATGTTGACTTGATTTTGAATTGATTTTTCCTACTGTCCTATCTCATATGTTTTGTTAGGGGTTTCTTAACACGTTCCGCATGCGCATAATAATTCGATGGGGTCGGCAACACTGCCTGAGAATGTCACATTTTCATGACCATGACAGGTTGTTTCACGTGTCTCGAGGTTCGGGATGTGACATCAGGTAAGCCAACAATTTTAGTAATAGAGCAGACATTAATATTCTCAACCATTCCTTGTAAGCTAGTCACCAGTTCAATCATGTTTACCTTCAACCCTTTTTTGTTAATATTAATATTCTCAACAATTTTTGGTAGCAAAAATTTTGTCATGAGCAGCACCAAGTATGATGGAATTTTTGATTCCCTGGGGCCCATCACCGATTTTCCCTTTCTCCCTGGCAATCGGTTATGAGAGCAACAACCAGAAGGACATTTTCGTCATTTTGAATCGGGGCACTTTCGTCATTTGACGAGAGAAATATAAAAGGGAATTTTTGGTCTTCGTCGTTTGACGAGGAAGTCCTGGATTCTGACTGACTCAGCTTCGCGTCCCTAACCTCTCCCTCCCGTCCTCCCTAGCATCACCGCCGGCCGCCAGCTGCACCGGAACCCACCGCCGGCCGGCCTTCCATCTCCGACCACGGCAGGCGCACGAAGGAAGGCACACACTACACGCACAGGAGAAACAAAGCTCGATCCTGGAATCGGAACTTCAATTTCGTCGATTCGAGCTTCACCAGAGGTGAATCAACGTCGATTCCAGTGTTCATGACTTCGATTGCGGATTCCAGTGATCGTCTGGTTGCAGCTCTGATCGCGTGTTGTCCTGACCGCGAGGCGCTCCTTCGGCTCGTTCTTTCGCTTCAGGGATCGGTGGAAGGTTGCGGTAAGTTCGAATCGCATGGGAAAGGACGCCCCGGCTCAGTTGACTCCCAACCATCACTTTCGAATCTTCTCTCCGCCGATTGAGCTCTTCAGCTTCTTGCTCTAAAACAAGCCCAGGAGTCGTCCTCGCGTCTAATGAATGTACGGATACTGCTCAGGAAGTGTTCGATGAAATGACCGAAAGACTATCCGATATTTTGTCCCGTTGCTGGCCATTAGAATCAATGCTATAATAGTGAGGCTGTGCTCGCTGTCTGGAAGTCACTGAGTCGCCACCAAATCATCAGGTCGTCTCTTCTCCAATTAAACTTTGTTATTGTTGTCGATTTGTTATAGACTCGCCTCTCTTGATCTCCGTTCAGTTTTTATTCTTTTCGCCTTTCATTTGACTGCTCTGTCCGACCTTTGTTTGGTCGTCGTGCCAAGACTCTTCTCGTCATCAAAAGCCAGAAGCGGGACTGCAACGGTAGAAGCCAAGGAGGCGCAGTCACGATCGCTTTCGATAATACCGGTTGCCTTCTTCGGACCTTCC
Organism: Eucalyptus fibrosa; assembly: GCA_017140475.1. Taxonomy (NCBI): domain Eukaryota; kingdom Viridiplantae; phylum Streptophyta; class Magnoliopsida; order Myrtales; family Myrtaceae; genus Eucalyptus; species Eucalyptus fibrosa. The sequence goes on from CM029511.1 coordinate 13,372,132, forward strand.
TCTGTGTATACATCCGAGATGGCCGGAACGGTATTTACTCGGGAGGTTATGTGTGCTCGCTGAGGCCATAGCTTTTCGTGTTGGCCGAAGCTTATTCTAGGATTCCATTTATTGAAAGGTTCTGTCGATATATGGTCCTAAAGTGGCGGTGCGATCAATTGTCTTTCGCATTGCAAGTTGAATGATGAAACTCCCCGAACTGGACCCCTGATTTTTTGCTGGAATGTGTTGGAATTTGCCGAATTTTTGTGGAGGTGTTGTCAGAAGATTATTGTTGTAACTTTGCTAGAATTCACTATAAGTTTACTTGGAGTTGCTGTAATTTGTTCCGAATTGTTGAAACTCGCTTGAATATGCCGGAGTCTTGCTGAAATAAGTTAGAATTTTGTCAAAACATGCCCCGAATCTTTAAAGATACTTTTCTAGTTCGCCAACATGCAAGACGACATTTTAATGCCATGGCTCTCCTCAAAGGCGTCCCATATGTTAGACCTCAAGGATTTTCTTGGGAAAGTCTATTGATGCTGGCGAGAAGAGAAGCGAGAGAAGAGAGAGAGAGAGAGAGAGAAGAAAAGTTGGCGAAGCTTGCTGGTAATTTTTGTTTCATGTATTCCGCAAAATCTTTAAATAGAATGGTAACTTTAAATAAATGAAGTAAGTAACTTCCTTGGCATCCGTAGGTTTCAGTGTTGGCGTTTAAGTTTTTTTTTTTTTTTTTTTTTTTCTAAATAAATTGTTTGATCTCAATTGAAAGTCTTGTTTCCCTATTCGATTTTTAACCTATTGCTTTTGGTGAAAAATATCACATAATTCTGTAAAAAGTCGGTCGCACTGTTGATATCTTTTTCATGTTGATTCTCCCAATTATTTTCGATGAATCTGTATAAAAATCAAATCAGAAATCTCATCTTCTTACCCCCTTTATTTGGAGAAATCTCTTCGCACTCTTCCATCAAGCGACATGCTGCTTCAGTTGCTTCCTTCATTGTTCCTCTTAGAGCATCATTATAAATAAATAAAAAAAATGTTGCACAGACTATGTAGAATTACAGAAAAATCCATCTCTATTTCCTACGACTTCATAGCACACAAAATATCTAGTGCTTCGGCGACATCCCAATTCTAACAACACCCAGAAACCATTGCATTCCAGGAGCCTATATCTCAGAACGGCGTATCATCAAACACCTTACAAGCATTTCCTAAGTAATCAATTTGAGCAAACATGTGAGGCTGAAGCTTGTGGATCTGGGCCTGGTGTGAGATGGGCATGGTTTAATGGGTCGTATCGAACCGAAATGCTTGGGCGATGGTGCCAAATTTATCCTCTCTTATTCATTATCATTTTGTGCCGCGGTACTTCCCACTCCAATTTCGGCTTTGCTGCTCTCAGAACCCTTTTTTTTACCATGTGAATCACTCGTCTTCTCTTCGAAACTGTCTCTTTCTTTGTCTACCACAAGCTACTACAGACCTGGATTATTAATGAATTCACAGCTGTAATATTTAATTTGTTTATAATTTTTGCTCATTTGCAAGCTTCAAAAAATTTGATTGATGAAATATTTATTTTATTATAATTGTTGCATATTACTTCTCCTCCAAGTCGACACAAATATATAAAATAATAAAACAATTATTGTTTTAGAGCCGTGTGTGGGACCTTTCTTTATGAATTGCTTATTCCAAAGGCCGTCCCAATATGGGCACTAGTTAGGGCGAAATATTTAGTGGTTTCCTATTGCCGCACCTAGACCTGAGATGGGTGGTGGGACCTGCCATGGCTGCACATAAAAGTTTCGTGAAGTGGAATTAAGGAAGGAAAAGCAAAGAACGATGGCTAGGAACCTCACATGCGGCCTGGAACCGACTATCTAAGAGAGAGCTGAAAATTAACAGAGGCAGGTCCTTTGCGGTCGAAGATTCAGTGGGAAGCATGGTTGGAGGGAGTCGCGGCGAGACTGAAAGGTTAATTGATAAATTTGCGAAGGAGGTGAGTGCTAAGCGCAACCATAGATTGCAATTTGCCATTGTGCAGCCTCTTATCACCGAGTGCAAGGTCCTAAAGGCACATTATAAGCACATTTGGATAGAAAATCAAGTGACGGACTTGATTACTAAGGCTCATTGTTGCAAAATCTCTCCTAGCAATTGGGTCCCTAATGTCCTGCAAGTTTTATCAAGCCTTGTTTGCTCTGAGGCTAACAAGTAACGAAAGCAGTTGGTTTCCCGGGAAAAAAAAAACCGATTAGCAAAATAATATAAATATTTTGCCATTCTCACACACGTAGCTCATGCATGATCTAATCATAGTCTAACGGCTAAATCACATAGCTAATAACAAGGTTAATATACATAAATATAAATTTTTTCCTAAATCTCTCACAAATCTTAAATCTTATATTTAAATCATTCTCATATAGATTTGACTCTAAAAATGATTCAAAATTTCCAATTATTTTTTTCTTTATACATTTACAAACTTCTTTTTTTTTTCCCAAAAATTTTCCCTATAATCTCTCAACAAAACCGGCCTCAAAAGATTGCATCCACGACACTTGCCAACAAAATACCGATATTCTCTCCCTCTCCTTCGACCCTCACCAATTTCCAGGCCTTGTTTATAAAAGCTATAGCTTAGACCTGACCAATCCTTCAAGTGTGTGCATTTGTGCAAACATACCGTGCATCTGTGCAAACATACCGTGCACAGCATCAATTGCGAGCCCCTCAATCATGATGCCTTTCCTTCCTCCAAGCGTCTACTGATCACTACGATTGAGAATGATGTTTGAAATATATGTTTCCTGTTTCATTAGAATGTTCATGATAAATAGAGTCAATTCTCGTTACTAGTTATTTTCGTTCCTTTGTTTTTAGTATGTTCTACGATTGTTTCTTGGAGTTGCAACAACTCAACATAGAGGATAATACTTACTCTAGGCAATTGAATTGGTGACAAATGTTGACTACACTTGACCCTGAATTCCCACTTTCTGAAATAAATATATTTTTCATTGTAACGTCCAAAGGCGGACTTCATTGGTGGCATGACAGGGTATATGGCGCATGAGATGGATGAAACGTTGATAGATTGACGAGTTCTAGGCGCAAATCGTTCCGGTCCTTATTTGCCTTTTATTGGATGTTTATTTCTGTTAAAAAATAGATGATGCCGATCCCTGTTCTATTGACATTCTGTCCATCATTTTATCGCTTCTTTCTATGGAATATGATATATCTTTTTTAATTATTTTATGGGGGGAAGATCGAGCGGTTTAATAATGAACATTTATGATTAAAAGACAATGAGTGGACGGAAGGATTAGATGAGATGAGGAGAGAGTTTTATCCATTTGCCTCTCTGTCGTGCGTCACGGATTCACCCCATCCCTCTCATATTTTCCTTGTCTCCGTCACTATGTTATGTCTATTTGGTCATGAAATTTCATTCTCGTATCGCATTATTGTCCTTGCCTAAAATGGAAATATGAAAAAGGATCGAGAAACGTGTCGTGTGAAGATGCGAGAATATATGGAGAAATGATGAAGTGATAGGGGTCGCCGTTATCGGCAATTTGGTGTGAATGAACGTATGGAAGATGTACAGGAGCGGTTCAAAAGAAGCTTTTGAGAATCGATCTAGATTGTGGACAGTTTATTTTATTTCTTAATTTTTTGCTGCAACTGGGAAACGCATTGAGATATCTCGAGATTGATTGCACTATAAATTCGTTTTGTCGCCGTTATCGGCATTTTGGTACAAATGAAAATTCCTATCCTTACTATTTTAGCGATTTGTTTTCTATCGCTTAAATATTTTCAACCTTTCATCTCTCATTTAGACGTAGGTAACTTGTGAAAAAAAAGCGTGTAACTTCACAATTGTCATGCGAGCCATCGACTTTAGTTTTAGAGCTGACGTTGAAACTAATATTACGAAACGAAAAAGAATGCTTTGAGAAATTAAATTAAAATCGTGATCAACACTCTAGACTGAAATTGATTGTGGCTTGAATGAAAAGTACAATCAGTAACAATCTCGTGGAGAGGTTAATGAGAGAGAGGAGTTGGTAAATTCTCAATGCTCTGTTTTTTGTCATTCTTTTGTACAAAGTACAGGCTAAGAATTCCGGTTGAGATTTCTGCGATGTATCCTTCAATTTTGGATTTTTACTGATCTGTACTAATTTTGATGCTGCTGTGATAAACTTGGATTGCAATAATTGCTTTCACGTTGCGATTTGATCTCTTGTTCGAACCGATCACCATATGTTCGTTAAAATGCCGAAATGAAGTTCGTGTGCAAATTCGAGATGCATTCTCATGTCTTAGTCTGGAATGATGGTTGTATAATACACATGTTCGATTCATTTGCAGCGTATCTGCTTCCAGTGATTTAAGCCTATGGCTGAGACGTCGACATGCCATGACTACTCTATTGTTGTTCAAATCCATCCTCACATGCTGTCTATGATCCTGAAATATTCTTGTTAATAATTTTTCAGGATGACCAAAGCATGTCAACTTATGCCATAAGTAGCATAGTAGAATCTAGTGGTCATGAAATTGTTGGCATCTGACGAGTTATGTTCACTGGATTTGGATATTGTTTTACTCGTGAATCTGTTAGTAGGCCGAAAGGTCTTACGTTGCCGATTTGTAGACAGGTTCAGTTGTTGCTGAATGAGTCTCAACCATGAGAATTTACAGTAGAATGCGGCTCAATTCTGTTTTCCTGTGTTTATGTTGCTATGCATTTCAGTTTTTGCAGCATGATGTTCTTCGAAAATGTCTCCGCTGCAGCCGCCTGTGGGTAATTAGAACGTGGTATTTAGTATTTGGTCCCAAGAGTTCCTGTTGTGTATTACCAGAGTTGTTTCCAAGTTATTCAAGTCATATTGTCAATTTACGTTGGATAGCCATGCTGATTTTTATAGAACTTTAATGTGTTTTTTGTGTCATATGTTGGCTAGGATTGGATTTGATAGATCTTGGTTTCATATGAGGATTAGTTTGGTAGCACACGATGGTACAGCAACATGCAGATGATTTCTCATCATTTTGTAATGTTTTAGTAGTGATTTGCTTGAATAAATAAAGGTCACGTGCCATTGTCGGAACCACAGACTACAAGTATCGGACTCGTTCTTAGTTAAATAATGTGTCCCGGGTTAGTTTCAGTAAGTGGTCATGAGCCCGGGCCGGATTCTTTAGTTTACCGGATCATTCTGTGCTTATTTGTTATATGTTTCCCTTGGAATTTCATTATTGGTCGTCATTAGGGGCATATTTATTTGATAGCTTAGCAATAGAATAAATCTTGGATTTAGCTCATGGGGATTCTTGTCCCGGGACTCAATAATGAGGCCATGTATATTCATCACTTGACATCATATCGGGTTTATTCAATCGCACTTTACCTTTATTGCATTGATTATGATTGGTTACTTATTGACTGTGCACCTATGCAAGTACATCATTTAGTGGTGTATGATAATATAATAGGCAAAGACCGCATGAACAATATATTCGAAAGATTGAGAATCGATACCGAAAGGGTGGTCATTAGATAATTAGCGTAATTAAGCCCCCAATCAAGAGCGAAGCGTACTACTGTGCTTCACTTGGCTCTTAATTGATTTCAATTAAATAAAAATAATTGATTAATCAATTGAAACTCAAATGTCACGATAGTTAAGATATAAGAGAACTCACGTTGAACAAGAGTGAGCACCTTGAACAAAGGCATCACTCAATCGTTACACACGCCCCCTCTAAGATTCCTTAGAGAGGGTTGCAACAATTTATGAGAGCGAGCTTTCAAAAATTAGTTATGATAATACGTGTTATGGTGATTGGAGGAGGCGGATTTAAGGGGCTTCATTTTTTGGCACGTTTTAAGACAGATGATGTCGTCAATTAAATCTCTTGTCCATGTGCTCCGAAACCAAGTGGGGTTGCCGACAATTTGCTTAAGAGAATTTGGATGCCCATGACACTTCATTTTGGCATTCCTGTGCTATCTTTTTTCATTATTTATTTTTACTTATCATTACAAATCTTTTTTTTTTTTTTAACAAAAGATCTCCATCCCCATTTCTTTAATGTTTTGTTCTCCATCGCTTATATCTTCAACCTTCATTGCAGGATAGCCACCTGTTCAGCATGTTTGCCTTCGTTCTTGTGATAATGTACTTAATGTTGTCAATCGGAGACACGCACATAATATGTACCTTCATCTATGTGAATGGTAAGCTTGAGTCGGAACCTTATGACACCTATATTCCAATGGTCTCTCTAAATCCTTCTTTTTGAACCTTCATTCTTACCGTGTTTATTCTTCAGAGATAAACTACAATCGAGAGAGAGAGAGAGCGAGTCCATGGTAAATGAAGGCATATAAATGAGGAATTAATGGAAAGGAAGTAAATAGAGCTAATAATAAGAACAGATGATAATTTTTTTATCAGAATGAACTTCACCTCTAAGATAATATAAAAATAATGGAACTCATGAACTTGCCGAATTTTTGTTGAGGTGTTGCCGCGAGATTATTGTAGCTTTGCTAGAATTCACTAAAGGTTTACTTAGAAATGTCGTAATTTGTTCGGAATTGTTTAAACTCGCTTGAATGTACCAGAGTCTGGCTGAAATAAGTTGAATTTTGTCAAAACATGTCCGGAATATTTAAAGATACTTTTCTAGTTCACCACACGCAACACGACATTTTTATGCCATGACTGTCCTCAAAGGCGTCCCATCTGTTAGACCTCAAGGATTTTCTCGGGAAAATCTGTCAATGCTGGTGAGGAGTAAAAATGGGTGCCATGGCAAGTGAAAACGGAAAAAAGAAAAAAGAAAAAGAGATGGCGAAGCTGTTGGTAATATTTTTTTTCTATTCGGCATCCATAAATTTCAGTGCTTGCATTTAGTTTTTTCTAAAGAAATTGTTGATTCCAATTAAAATTCGTGTTTTCCTATTCGATTTTTCACTTGTTGATGTTGGTATTTCACGTAATTCTAGAAAAAGTCGATCACGTGGCTCATATCTTTATCACGTTGATTTTCCCAATTATTTTCGATGAATTTTTATAAAAATTGAATTAGAAATTCCATCTTCTTACTCCCTTTATTTGGAGAAATCCCTTCGCATTCTTCCATAAGATGATATGCTTCAATTACTTCCTTATATTGTTCCACTCGATGCATCATCAAATTGAGCGAAAAATAGTGAGTAGATTATATAGAATTACTGAATAAATGGTGAATAGATTATATAGAATTACCGAATAATCCATCTCTATACTCTGCGATTTCATAACAGACAAATTATATCCAGTGCTTAAGCGACATCCCCATTTTAACGAATACCCATAAACCATAACATTCCACGAGCTTGTATCTCAAAACGGCATATCAGCACTATCTAAGTAATCATGTTAAGCATGCATATGTGCCGAGGAAAAGGCAACGGATACTTAGATTCATAACTTAGCTTCAGAATTGAGTAACTGAACCTTTCTCCCTCCACTACATTTTCTACAAATTTAATGGTGGAAGACCGGATCGGAAGATCAAAATCCCTTTCTTAGTTCCTAACTCTGATGAAATCTAATTCGATTTGGAGAGCACTGGTGGAAAAGGTGAGGAAATAGCATGTTGGAAGAGCATCGTCATGGTTCGCCTGCAGGCTCTATATCGCACGGTGTGAGATGGGCATGGTTTAATGGGTCAGGCCAGACCGAAAGGCTTGGGTGATGGGGGCCAAACTAGGCCCAATTGGACTCTCTCTTCTTATTTTTATTTACTTTTATTTATTATTGTTTTTGTATCTTTTTACTATTATTTATTTCTTATTTTTTTTTCAGAAATATATGCTTAATGTGTCGATAAAAATTAAGGTGTCAACAATGGATTTTGTGGAATGAAGAGAAAGAGGGAGAGAGAGAAGAGAGAGAGATTATGTAATGCGCTTTACAAATATACAAATATAATAAAATCACCCATTATAGGAAGGAAAAGGTAAAAACTCAGCATAAAATCCATTATGAGATTGAATTCCAACACTAATCATAACAAATATTATATATTTTGATCACTCTTATGATTGAAAAAAAAAAAAGGTATAGATACTAAGGGTGTGCAAACCGGGACTCACCCGGACCGTCCGGAACCGGACCGGAACCGCCCAAAACCGGTGGTTTTTGAGGGAACCGGTCTGGTTCCTAGTTCCAATTTATGGGAATCGGTGGGTACCGGTCTGGTTCCCGGTTCCATGGGCTAATTCGTCCACCCGCCCATCCGGACTAGACCGATTATATTAAAATAATATATTGATTTTTAATATTAAAAAAATGAAATTACAAATTAACAAACCCAAATAAAATACTTAAAAAATTAATTAAAGTGAGAAAAAAAAAGTCCAAAGCGCACCAAATGGAGAGGCGTTGATCTCCAGTCAAACCAAATGGAAAGGCGCTGAAGCTAAAAAGTCCAAAGCGCACCTTAACAAGGCATCAAGCAATTGGTGGGCAAAAAGCAAGCACATGAAGAAGTAGGGCTGCAGGAGGAGAAGAAGGTGGGCAAAAAGTAAGCACGTGAAGAAGCAGGGCTGCAGGAGGAGGAAAAGGGGGGCAAAAAGCAAGCACGTGAAGAAGTAGGGCTACAGGAGGAGGAGAAGGTGGGCAAAAAGCAAGCACATGAAGAAGCAGGGCTGCACGAGGAGGAGAAGAAGAATAGGTTAGGCGACGAAGAACCAGCAATTTTGGTTGAAAACCAAAGTTGTTTCCTGTCAAGATCGAAGCTTTCGAGAAAATGATATTATTATTATTGTGAGATCGGTTCTATGGAACCACTTGGGAACCGGACCGGACAGGCAGTCCGGTTCCCGGGTGGACCCATACAATTAACGGGTGGATCGCGGTTCCAATTTTTCGAAACCGGCCCTTAACGGGCGATTCTCGATTCTAGGTCGGGAATCGCCCATCCGAACTATGCACACCCCTAATAAATACCCATCAAAACAAGTTGTTTTGTCGTACCCTTTAATATTGAAAAGGTTATATGGTTTCAAATATATTGACGATAAATGTTTACAAAAAATATTTATATGTATAGATCATATTGAGGATTATGACGAGGCTTGCAAGATATAAGATCTCATATATGACTTATATTTGACAAATAGTAATACTAAATGGTGTTTATCACTGCGGCAATCTCCACTGATTCCAAAGACTTCGACTTTTTATTACCATCACGCAAGTCTTTCTTGTCATCCAACGGTTCGAGACTCTCCATGCTAATCGAACTGTTGCAAGGCATGATGCACGGAAAAGGGCAATTATTGCAAGCGTAATTTCCACAACTTTATTTAGAGTGCTTCTTGACTTGACTTGTCTTTTTTATTAATTAAAACAAAGAATTAGAAAAAAGAATCAGCGAGCAATAAGATGTTTCTTAGTTGGTAAACCGTACTCTCCACCAACTAATTTTATAATTTTTTTTCGCTAATAAAGTTTAGATTGCGATCCAAAAAGAACCACCGAGTGATAATGATGCGAGGCATGATGCAAGGAAAAGGGCAATTTTTGCAAGCGTAATTTCCACAACTTAATGTAGAAGTGCTTCTTGACTTGACTTACCTTTTTTCATTAATTAAAATAAATAATTAGAAAAAAGAATCAATGAGCAGTAAGATGTTTCTTAGTTGGTAAACCGTACTCTTCACTAACTAATTTTGTAATTTTTTTCGCCAATAAAGTTTAGATTGCGATCAAAAAAGAACCAGCGAACAATAATGATGCTCCTTTGTTGGTAATCATACTCTCCACTAAGTAATTTAATATTTTTTCCGCTAATAAAATTTAGATTGTGATAGCGCTTAGTCTCTTTTCAAAAGATGGACGCATAGCGTCAATGTCTTATCCAATTTGAAGGCCCTTACTTATGCATTTTTATCGTCTAAGGACGATGGTACATGAGAAATTGTCAATCAATTCTAATTTTTTTTTTTTTTTGTACTAATGACAATAACATTTTAACTTTTTCAATTCTCAATTTAGTCCTATCTTTGTACGAAATCACGATATAGTCATTTTGACTAATTTTCATCAGAAATTGCTGATGTTGTAAGTCACGTAAGATGGTCGATAATAACCAAATCATACGTTAGTAACTTCTTATAAAAATTGACGAGATGGACAACAATGAATTTTGTGTAAATGTTTAAGATTAAATTATCAAAATTGAAAATTTTTTGACTAAATTGACATCGATACAATACATCTAAGACTTGTTGGGTAATTTTTTCCTATTTTGTGTATTAGCATGTAGTTGTGGAGAAGAAACTTATTTCATCATAAAATTAGAAGACAACTACTAAATTCGTGCATAGAGTCACCTCGTTACAACTTTAAGGTTGATCGATGATTATATTCAACAACTTGAGTAAATAATATCTCAAATGAATCAATTTAGGGATATGATCATCGAGTTGGGCCTAATAGATGAACCATTGATAAAACAACAACTTATAGTGGCAGCATACAAATCTTTTATTTTATTTCGAGTAATGATGATGGATTATTAAACGAACAAAATGATATTAAAAAAGGAACAAAGAAAGATGAGATACAGAACATAGTATTAAGACACGACAGAGGGCCCAGGAAAAAGTAATAAGAACAAAAGCAGGAGAATATGATTGGTTTTTCTCGAGCCAAAAAGTGAAACCATAATATTTTTTGTTTCATGTGATAAAGGTCTCGTACATGTCAAAGAATCAGAGAAAACTCCTCGAGTACATCAAGAGAAGATGCATTCATATGTCATCATGCTCATCAAGGTGAAGACGAAACTTGCGTCAATTAAAGTGAATAGGTGAAATGGAGATATAAGATAATCTTAACAGAAGTCCTGTAAAATTTACAATTCTAGAAAATAAAATTCACATCATTTTCTAATAGTAATGGGTCATACATATGCACTCAATTTTTTCCACAATATTTGAATGGTAAAAATCTCTAATCGAATTCCTTGATTGTATAAACCAAAGTGAGTCAAGTTTGAAATCTATTCTTAACTATTCGACTCAACTCGATCTTCATTAATAAGGGAGACATTCTCTTCTATATAATATTGCAATTCTTGATCCTGAATATTTTGAGTTACACCTTACTTCAGCGGCCCGAATATAAATCTATGAAAAGCCACACAAATTATAGACGCACGAGAGGAAAAATTAAAATTGGGTGTTGGAGGCAAAAGAAAAGCCCCAGAAAACAGAGTTTTCTTTTTTCCGACAATGAATGGCGCATTCTTCACTTCAAAAAATACGTTCACGGTGTTTTCTATGTGCTTATTGCTATTTCCTAATAGACTAGCTTTTCCACAAGACTTGCGGTCAAATAATAGGACAAAATTCCAAAGATGCTTTTACAAGGAAAATAATACAAACTTTCGATGAGAAAAACATTTTGGCCAAAACCGATGGTGGCACGTCGTACAACAGGAGAAAGCATTAATTATTGGACTAAGTGGACTCCATTGTTGTCCAATTTTAGTAAAGCTAATGCTCAAAGAGCCCGTCAAGTCACTGGGATTGGAGTGCCTTCATCTGCATCAGAATCTGGACTCCGGCCGCTGCGGATTGCTGGAGCCAAGCGCGACTCTCGTAATTTTTAGTGGGTAGGGTCTGAAGTCAATTTCAGTACAAAAGAAATGGCGGAGTGGGCCCTTTTGTTTTCAATTAATCGTGTAATCAGATGGAGGCATTTGCTCTTTTTGGAGATTCCGTAGATGTCGTGTAAAGATGATGATCAAATGAAGCCTTGCACTACACATGTAAGCGCGGGCACCTTACATGCATCGATTAAAGTACGAAATGGAGCAAAGATTTTGCAGAGTCCACGCAAAAAAATACAGGTAAGTCAAGCTTTTGACGAAAAATAACATCATATTGATAAAAGATCGCAGGATCCTCGATATAAGTACTGGGATTTTCTCAATTGTGAAAGGGAAGTTGAAAGTTTTATATATGATGATTGATGGCCTGCCTTCATTTTAGTTTGCAAAAATGGCCGTCTCTTCAATCCATGCCTTCATGTAATAATTTAAGCATTTAGAACCGTTGCAGTAATTTTACAAAATATTCTAGAATGCCTGACTCTAATATCATGTGAGATTTTGATAAACGTATTGTTTTGAAAATTTAAGCTGTTATATAAATACGTTGTTTATTATTTAAATATTTTAACAAGCAATATACTTAAGGCAACATAATACAAAACATTTCATGACATTTTCTATTGTGGCAAAATTCTTGACAACATAAACCTCTTCAGATACGGTAAATCCTCCACCCTCTTAGCACCGTCATTCCGTCCATCCACATCTACCTCTTCTCCTGTTCACTCATGTCTCTCAAAGATCCCCTCCACAACGATCTGGTGGGCCAACCCAATTTGAGACAATGAGATTATCAGTCCTCCCTTAATTCTGGTTTTTGCGCAATATTGTTTAGGCATTTTTAGTTCGTGAGAAAAAATTTTTAGAGAACTCTAGGTACAATAATAAGTCCATGACCAAACAACTTATTACACTTTTCTATTAAGCCTTCCATAGTGACTCGAGGAACCAATCTCATGCCGTACCATGTCAAGCCCAAATGCCGTGCTGTAATTTTTGCACAAAGTGTCGTGCCATAAAAACACTCAGGAATTTTCAGTAATAATCTTATGTATGGTATGACAATTTGTGTAGGAGCAATGGCAAATTTTTGTTCTAAAACCGAAAATACTTATAAGAAAACTTTTACACGACCAAGAAAATCAGATTCTCCTAAGGATGGGTAGAGCTTAGGATACCTGACCCCAATACTCGAAGCATCATGGAAAATTGCATTGCACTGCACTGCTTGTGCATAAGATATTGTTGCACTTTGCTTTCGGGAACCAAAAAAAAAATATATATATATATATATATATATATTCATAAACAGAAAAAATAAACACAATCATGCACGCCCTTTAATGTCAAGTGACTGACGATGGCCAAAAAGTAAAACTTAACCCCACCTAGGTTAAATCTTAGCCTAATTTTGTTCTGTCTTTCCTCCTCTGCGTTTTAGAGAGAGAGAGAGAGAGAGAGAGCAGCATTAAAGCAACGATGGTCGATGTGTCCCCGCCCCGGGGGGGGGGGGGACACTTGGAGTTTGGTAATGGGAAGCGTTTGTGAATTGGTTTATTACTATTGAAGTGTGGTTTTGAGAAATAAATGATTATAATTTGTAACTTCTACACAAAAAATGAAAAAGTCATCTTCCATGAACCTTCAATTTCTCTCGATGGAATTTTGCATGTAGGTCAAAACCTATGCATATTCCATTAATTGAATTAGATTAAGAAATAAAAAGGAGGAACTTGTGATGATATTTTTCCGAAGTTAGCCTTAGGCTATTGCAGACTTATTGCATGCAAGACGCTTTTACAAGGAAAATAATACCAACTCTTGAAGAGAAAAGGATTTTGGCCATCGCTGGTGGTGGCCCAATAGTACAACAGGAGAAAGCATAATTGCACTAGGTGGACTTTATATTTTCCAAATTTATTAAAGCTAATGCTTAGAGAGCTCGTGAAGTGACTGAGATTGGAGTGCATTTTTCTGAATCGAAATTTGGACTCTGGCTGCTGCAGATTTGCTAGAGCCAAGCATTGCCCTCGTAATTTTTAGCTGGCAGGACCTGAAGTCAATTTCAGTACAAAAGAAATGGCGGAGTGGGCCCTCTTGTTTTCAATCAAGCGTGATCACATGGAGGCATTTGTTCTTTTGGAAATTCTGTAGATGTTCCGTAAAGATGATAGGACGATACGCTGAAATACGTATACGAATACATCGGAGAAATACAACTTAAAAAAGATATAACTAGAACCAAGTTATTCATTTATTAGGATATTCAAGCAATTGACATGTATATGGTTCTTGGTTTTTTTTTTTTCCTTATTTACAAACACACACGTATATTATCTCCTACAGTTGTATTAGTGGTTAACAATCACATATCTAGATATGATGAATTTTGCACTTCAATCTTGGCTTCTCCTACTTAGAACAACTTTAGAGGCGACACCCGTCTTCTGATAGATGAAGCCTTACTCAAGAATAGAGGTGTTAAAATGGGTCGCTTGTTTATAACAAAAGATGGTTAAATGGGTTTCACGATTAAAGGTTTAAGATAGGTGGGTCTTAAGTGGGTTCTTAAATGGGTTGGGTTGAAAACTCATTTTCAACAAAAACATTATAATCTCTTCATTCCCTCTTTAACTTTATAAAAAAAAATTATAAAAATCGAAATTATAAATTTTTTTATTCTCTTTTATTTTTCTTCCTTTTTTTTTTTTTTTTCTTTCTTTTTTTCTTTCTCCTTCCTCCTTTTGGCTGCCGACATGACGATGACGGCCGACCGGCCGGAGTGAGCCTCGAGCTTGCCGGATCGGCGAGGCGGAGGCTTCGCCGATGATCGGCGAGGCTCGATCCTTGCCGATCTGGCGAAACTCGAGCTCGCCAGCATCGAGGCGAGGCTCAAGCCTCGCCAGTTTCGACGAGGGGCGAGCTCGAGCTCGCCCGACACTAGCGAGCCTCGAGCTCACTGGATCTAGCGAGGCGGAGGCCCTGCCGATGTCGGCGAGCTCGAGGCTCGCCAAATCTGGCGAGACTTGAGCTCACTGGCGTCAGGCAAGGCTTGAGCCTCGCCAATCTGGCGAGCCTTGAGCTCCCCGGTGTCAAGCAAGCTCGAGGCTCGCCTGTGGCCGATCGCTAGTTGTCGTCGTGGTCAGTGAGCTCGAGGCTCGCCTGTGGCTGATCGCCAGCCGTTGTTGTGGCCGGTGGCCGGCCAAAGAAGAAGAAGGAGAAGGAGAAGAAAAAAGAGAAAAAGAAAAAAAGAAAAGAGAAAAATAAAAATAATTAAAATTTTAATTTTAAAAATAATTAAATTTTTATTTTTTTAAATAATTATTTTAAAATTTATAAAAATTGTCCATTAAATTTGTGTTGTATACAACTATTTTAGCAATACAATTTTAAAAAAAAATAATATATATATATATATAAAAGCTTGGAAGTGTTTTAATAATATAATCTTTAAAAAAAACATAGGAATAAGTTTTTCTAAATTTGGTTAAATATGAAAATATTTTATTAATATGAGTTGGGTTGGGTCAGGTATGGGTTGGATATGGGTTGGATCGGGTTTGGGTCGAAAAATTTACATTAAGCATAAATTAGTCATAAATGGGTTAATGGGTCAATTTGGATCGGATCATTAATGACCCAATCCAAACCCGACCCGACCCACCCGTTTAACGGCTCTACTCAAGAGATGTAAGCGCAGGCAGTTTGCGTGCATTAACAAAAGTACGAAATGAAGCCAAGGTTGGTAGAGTCCATGCAAAAAAATACCGGTAAGGAAAGAGTTGCCAAGCTTATGATGAAAGATAACATCCCGTTGACCAAAGATCACGGGATCCTCAATAACAAGTAATGCGATTTTCACAAAATGTGAAAGGGAAGTTGGGACCAAATATATAATCATATGTGGCTATACGCGTATTAAGTTGAATCTAGACAGGACAACGTTTAGAGAGAGAGAATATGGTACAGTGGAGCTGGGCCCTTAGTGTGAGGTTAAAAAAGCAAGAAGCTTTAATAATCGCAACATGATCCACAATGCATAAAGTCATACTGCCCGTATGCATCATGAGGTTGGGATAACACGAATCTTCAATAATTGCAACGTGATCCACGATGGCCAAAAAGCAATTAACTCCTCGATTAAACCCCTTAACCTCACTTTGTTATGTCCTCCTCCTCCCCTACGTTTTAGAGAGAGAGAGAGAGAGAGAGAGAGAGAACAGTAGCATCAGCGCAATGATTGTGGACATGTCTAGTCGGTACTTGTTAAGGAAGGAGAGAGACGCAAGGATTTGGAGTTTGCAGAGAATCAGAAGAGGGTCATTAAATTGTTGACGAGGTGTAGTCAATCAATGCAATCAGGCTATTAAAGTGAGGTTTTGAAAACTAAATGATGAGTATAATTAGTAATTTCCATAAAAAAAATGAAATGAAAGGCCGTCTTTTATGGACCTCCAAGTTCTCTTAATAGAGTTGTACATGTAGCTCAAAGCCTACGCATGTTCACAGCATGAATAGATTAGTGTCTCTTAAATATTAATGGAGTGTCTAGGTCTCTTTAAGCATCCGACCAAATCTCCATCAAATAGGCCGTCCCTCTATTTCATACACATTGGATAATTATCGGAGATAAATAGTTTTTATTAGTACACTTATGATAAATTTACCTTTTATCTTACATTCTTTAGAAAATGGGCAAGATGCCACACTTTATGTTTTTCATCTCGGTTTCTATGCGAAGTTGGTTTTAGCTGCTTAACAATCTAAACTTGAGAGCTTAGTCCCTTGTCTTTTTTTTTTTCTCTCCTTTAATTCCTAGGAAAGTTTGGTGAGAATTTCTTCTATACTAGAAAATATTAGTTATTTAAATTCTAACCTTAATCTCACATTATTCTTGTTTATCCATTTGAAAAAAAAAAAGTATGGAGATGTTGGGAATGAGAAACTAGTTTCATAAAAGTTTACATTCAAATGATGAGGCATGATCAATTAAAATCTAACAATAACATTTTGGGTCACTGGCTTGGAAGAATTTGTGGTTGATGGTCGTAGCATAATCAACTTAAGATTGATGGAGAAATTGAGCACGGCTCTGATGGATCTTATCTTTATTACATTTCATCAAATAAATTGGGCGTTATAAAGACGCAACACCTATCTTCTGTACAATTGATGTGGGGGGCTGAACATTTTCATATGCTTTTCACATATCAATTGTCGTAAAGATAGATGGCATGGTTCGGTGGAGTTGGGTAGGAGCCTTCATGTAAATAAAGTCGTACCGCCCATTAGAGCCGTTAAACGGGTGGGTCGGGTCGGGTTTGGGTCGGGTCATTAATGGTCCAACCCAAATTGACCCATTAACCCATTTATGACCCATTTATGTTTAATGTAAATTTTTCGACCCAAACCTGACCCGACCCATACTCAACCCATACCCGACCCGATCCAACTCATATTAACAAATTTAGAAAAACTTATTCCTATGTTTTTTTTTAAAGATTATATTATTAAAATACTTCCAAGCTTTTATATATATTATTTTTTTAAAAATTGTATTGCTAAAATAGTTTTATACAATATAAATTTAATGGACAATTTTTATAAATTTTAAAATAATTATTTAAAAAAATCGAAATTTAATTATTTTTTTAAAATTAAATTTTTAATTATTTTTATTTTACTTTTAAAATATAATTTTCTTTTTCTCTTTTTTCTTCTCATTCTTCTTCTTCTTTGGCCGGCCGCTAGCCACAACTACTGCCGGCGACCAGCCACAGCGAGCTTCAAGCTCACCGGCGTCGGCGAGCTCGAGGCTCAAGCCTTGCCCGACGTCGGCGAGCTCGAGTCTCACCAGATCTGGCGAGCTCGAAGCTCGTCGGTGTCGGGCGAGCTCGAGCTCGCCCCTTGCCGGAACTGGCGAGGCTTGAGCCTCGCCCGACGCCGGCGAGGCCTCCGCCTCGCCAAATCCGGCGAGCTCGAGGCTTGCCGGTGTCGGGCGAGCTCGAGCTCGCCCTCGCCGAGCGTCGGCAAGGCCTCCGCCTCGCCAAATTTGGCGAGCTCGAGCTCGTCTGATGCCGGCGAGCTCGAGGCTTGCCTGGCCGGTCGCCAGCCGTCGCCGTGCCGGCGATCGGAAGGAGGAAGGAGAAAGAAAAAAAAAAAAAAAAAAGAAGAAGAAAGATAAAAAAAGGAAGAAAAAGAAAAGAGAAAATAAAAATTATAATTTCGATTTTTATAAAGTCAAAGAGAGAAGGGAGGAACTATAATGTTTTTGTTAAAGATGAGTTTTCAACCCAACCCATGTAAAAACCCACTTAAGACCCACCTATCTTAAACCCTTAATTGTGAAACTTATTTAACTTCTTTTGTTATAAACAAGTGACCCATTTATGACCCATTTAAGATTTAAATGGATCATAAATGGGTTTATGACCCATTTTAACACCTCTACCGCCCATGCGCACCCTCAGGTTGAATAACACAAGCTTTAATAATCGCCAAGTGACCGACGATGGCCGAACAGCAAACTTTAACTCCACCCTGGTTATCTCTTAACATCACTTCGTTCTATCTTCCTCCTTTGCGTTTTAGAGAGAGAGAGAGAGAGCACATGGCAACGATGGTGGACGTGTTGTCGACACGTGTTAGGTAGGGAGATGCACGTATTGATTTGGAGTTTACAATGAGAAGCATGAATTATTTCATTATTGCACATTCAGTTTCAATAGTTTAAGTTCAAATACCATATTTTCTTGGAAGTTGTATTAAAATGTTATTTTATAGTTCTTCATTGACTTGTTTTGACAATTCTTCTAGATAGACAACCCGGCGAAAACTCATCAAATTGATCGTGAGTGAGCTTCGAGTTGAGCTGAAGGTCAAACATAGGTTCATTACCAATCATTTGGTTGTATTGGATGATCAAGAAGAAGGCATAGTGAAAACTATTAGATGCCGAAATTGAACGGGTATGCTTTGTTGTAATATACAAGATTGGTGACAATGGCAAGATGACTTTGCTGGTGCTATCTTTAGCCAATTATCTGCTAGCTTCAACTCTTATGCAACTTGAAGAGTGTCGTTGGCCATTGAATAGTGCATATCATGATTCAAACGCTTTCCAATTCTGACACAACTTCTGATAGAAGTTAGCCTAGATGAGAATAAGACAAGTGATGTAATTTTTGTACAGTGGTTACTTGAGTGTCATGATTTTTTTCAATCAATTGAGATTCATGACTTTTAAAAAAAAGGATCACTTAAATGAATTAATTTTTAAAATTTTTTTACTTAAGTGTCATAATTTTCAATTAATCATTTAAATACTAAAACTCCCACCACAAGTGCCATGATGTGTATCACTTGTGGGAAATGTCTTCAAAAAGGTTATATTGCTCAAGTGAACTTTTTTTAGAAGTTCCATAGCATTTAAATTATTGGAAAAAGTTATGATATTCAAGTAAGTGCTATACAAAAATTGTGGTGACATTGTTTCAAAGTTAACCTTATTTAACTAGGGGCATTATAGACTTTTACATGCTATGACAATACAATCACACAAGCACTGCAAGATGTGTTTGCATGAAAATGATACAAACTTTAATAGAAGAAGAGGGGACGAGAAAAGCATTTTAGTCAAAACCAATGGTCTCCACATAGTACCATAGTAGAAAGCATTATTGCACTTAGCGGACCCTATTATTGTCCAACTTTATAAAGCTAATACTTAAAAGAGCTTGTGAAGTGACTGAGATTGGAGTGCATCATCTAAATCAGATCCCGAACTTATAGAGATTGGGGCCTTGCGGCTGCTGATAGCTGGACAAAATTACAATTATCCTTCAAAATTCTGATGGAATTGTGTCAATAGCTCAATGCATGTTCACAAGATTAATAGATAGGTGTCTCTTAGGTATCGATGGAGTGTCTGGAATTCTTTGAACACTCGAATAATTCTCATCAAGTATAGTGGTCTTTTTGTCCCACACACATCGGTAATCACTGGAGACATGGGCCTATGCTCCTAGAGGCGGCCCTAAGAAAATACACAAATATGGTGATTCAATCACAATTACCATTTAGCAACCTAATATAAAGTGAAAACTCTTAAATTTTCCTTATAAAAAAATTCTTGATTTTGTAAATGATATCTGTCTTGTGATCATGGTTTTATATCATAATCTTTTGAAAGTATTTTAGCTGCCGCCCTTGATTTTCTCAATTTCCATTCGAAGTCAATTTGGGCAACATAAAGTTTTAAACTGGGGAGCTGAGCCCCACTTCTTTTATTTTCTTTTAACTCACAGGAAGGTTTGGAGAATATTTCTTCTATACTAGAAATAATTCATTAAAGTTTAGATTCTAATGATGAGACATGATCAATTAAAATCTAATTATAAAAGTTATGGATCACGAGCTTCGAAGAACTTGGAGTTGATGGTCATAGCATAATTAGCTTAACTATTAAGATTTATGTGAAAATTGAGTGCAACTCTTGTGAATCTTATCTTTTTCGAAGAGGTCCAAGTTGGAGGAACATTTCTCACCATGGCAGCACCATTGTAGTTTGTCAACATCGAAAATTAATGTTGTCCCAACACTGCCACATATTTCAAACGATTTGAAAGCTTGTTAACTCTCATTATCAATGAATGCTTGGCACTTTCCTGTTTTGAAAGGCTTGGTGAAGTTGAGGGAAATGCGAATTACTAGATGCAAATACTTCATGAGGACACTATGTTCGTCGGGCTACAGTCCTTGGAGACATCTCTATTTAAAAGACTTGTTGAGATTCAAGGTTTGCGGTGATCGAGATCTTTGTTGCACTCAACAGTTTCCTACTGTGATTCAATTGAAAGATTACCTAATCTATGCAAGTTAAGAAGCTTAGATGTGTTGAACCGAAAGTCTATCCTAAGCCGAGAGCCATGGAAGGCCGCAACAGCCTACAGTCTTTAAAGTACTAGGAGACGAATTGGATGTCTCTTGGAGCTACCAGGTACAACTTATGAAAATTGCACTGTGCTGCTTGTATAGGAGACATTGTTGCACATTGATGTCCACAATTCAAGTCAAATCTTCTTTTTGTCGTAACAATTCAAGTCGAGTCCAAACATATAATGTAATACAGTTTTTGAAGTCAGCAATACATTTGCGCCAGCACTACAAGATGTTTTTGCAAGAAAATGACAAACTTTTACGGTGGAGGAAAGGACGGAAAAAGCATATTGTCCAAAATTGGCGGTCGCCACTAGGGGCGAGCACGGGTAGCGGGTAGAACCGGGAACCGGAGAACCGGAACCGGAACCTCGGTCCGGTTCCCGGTTCTTAAAGGACCGGTTCCGGTTCCCGGTTCCATTTTTCCGGGAACCGGCAATCCCGGTTCCGGTTCCGTTTCCAAGTGGAATCGGAACCGGAACCGGAACCGGAACCGGAACCGGAACCGGCCGCGGAACCGGAACCGGAAACACGAAATTGTTTTGTTTAAGCATTCGCGTCAGTGCGCAGATGGGCATCAAAAGGAGATGCCTTTTTCATAGAAGCTGCGAAGAACGCCTTGAGAAGGAGCAGCAAGAGGAGGAGAGAAAGGAGCGAGACCCACGAGAATTTGAGGCCGGAGGAGCCCAAAGTTGCCTGCTTTCTGGTGGGTAACGAGGTTGGGGGAGCTGGGCATTGATGGCGGAGGCGGAGAAGAGAGGGAGAGCAGGAGGAGGGGAGGGGGAGGGAGAGGAGGAGGAGGAGAGGCTGCTGATGGAGGGGGTGACGGTTCTTGATTTCGACGTGCTGTGCTCGACGGTGGCGCTGCAGACACAGGGGAAATGGAGGAAGCTCGAAAGCGGGGAGGGGGATGAGGAGGGGTTGGAGCTTGGTGGTGGGGTTTTCAGGACGTGGGAAGGTGAGGTTCTTGATTGCTTCGAGGACCGTCGTGTTGCCCTTCAATCTTCATGGTTAGTTCTAGTTTTGCTTTTTCTTTTTCCCTTTTAAGGTTCTTGGTGTTGTGTTACTTTCTGGTTAAGAGAAGATAACATGAAGTATTGCAAATTGATGTTGCGATTTTCGGTGGGCGCTAACGAAGAGATGGATCTTTTCGTTGTTTCCGTGGTTTCGGGCTTGAATTCTCATGCGGAGAGGAGCTCTTCTATTAGGGAAGCAGTTCTTTCTTGGGTTTGCCTGATTAATGATATTTGCCGTGAAAGGACACTTTTTCTTTTTTAATTTGTGGAATACTTTTTCTTTTCTGGGTTGAAAGATTTTGTTTGCAGAAAATTTAACTCTTGTTGGACCGAGTCCTCTATCTTGGTTCAGCACATTTTTTCTGTGTTTTGACTTGGGGAGTGGGACGGCTTTCGCTATTTTGACCTTATTTATTTATTTATTTTTAGAGTGCGTATATTATAATTCAACTCTAAAAATGAATAATAGAAAAAAAAAAAAAACTGTTGGCATTGGTATGTTTCCTAAGATGTGAGAAGTTACCGTATAATATACGCGTACGTTATAGTTTTTTTTGGTAACACACGCATACGTTATATTTTTTTTTGGTAACGTGCGCCCACGTTATAGTTTTTTTTGATAACGTGCGCGCACGCTATATATTTTTTTTTATAACGTGCGCGTACGTTATATTTTTTTTTATAACGTGCGCGTACGTTATAATTTTTTTTAATAACGTGCGTGTACGTTATATTTTTTTTTTGGTAACGTGCGCGTATGTTATAATTTTTTTTTTTTTTTGTAATATGCGCATACGTTATAGTTCAAATCTATAAATAAAAATAAAAACAAAAAAAGGAACGCGGAACCTGTTGGAACCTGGAACCGACCACTAACTGTGACGGGGTGGTTCCGGGTTCCATTTGACGGGTAGGTTCCAGGTTCCTCATTTTGAGGAACCTGTACCCGAGGGTAGGTTCCAGGTTCCAGACGGAACCGAACCGGAACCTGGAACCGCTCACCCCTAGTCGCCACATAGCACAACAGGAGAAACATATTATTGCACTTAGTGGGACTCTATTATTTGTGCAACTTTATTAAAGCTGATACCTGAAAGAGCTCGTGAAGGGAAGTTACTGATATCGAGGTGCATCTGAATCGGAATCTGGACCATAGCCCGGTCCCAAGTGGAGATTGGTGCATCGCTGCTGCAGTGCTGCTGATTTCCGGAGCTGAGGTCAGATGTATTAAACGATTAAGCATTAATTAAATGGGAGAAAATATTTGGGGGTCCCGACTGCCAAGCCAGCGTGTACCCCGACCAATGAAGAAGTGACGCGTGGCTCCACGATGCGCTAGCTGCTCCACTGATTATTTGCCCTTTTCTGCTTAAAAATTTACAGTCATTAACAGATCTGCTGCCGCTTTTTTCTCTCTCCTCTCTAATGGAGTAGGCCTGCCTGCATTAAAGGAGCTTTGTCTCTAGTCATTTCTTTCCTTCTCACTTCAAAATTTTGGGTGAGAATTCGCTCTCTGGGCCAAAAGCACATTGCTCCTCCGTCTTGCTCCGGCGCCGGGTCATCTTCGCTCTCTGCCTCAAAGCTCATTGCTTCTTCGGCCGTTGTCATTGTGTTCCTTCTCCGCCCTCTGCTCCGGTGTGGTTTTTCTGCGCAGGACAGCGAGGAATGCTCTTGCTGTAAGTCGCAGACTCCATGCGACAAGAAGTTCCAGCTCTCTCCGATTCGGCTTCGGATCCACTACGTTCACGGCTCATAACAGTGAGTTGATTCTTTCCCTGATTTTTGTACTCTTCTTTTCTTTTCTTTTTCTTTGCTGTTTTTGCCTCCTTTTTTTTTTTCTTTTTAAAGTTTTAGTTTCTTTTGTTGGTGGGTGATTGGACGTGCTTGGCTATCGAGTCGGCAATTTTGCCCGTGAGTGTCCGGTGTTGTGATTTTTGGGAGGTTGGTTTGTCTAGGCTAGCACTGAGTTTCAGTCCGAGGCGAAACGAATGGTTGGAAGTTTCCGGGAAACCGGGGAGATTAGCAGAAAACGAATGCTTAGTAATATTGGAGATGATGTGGAAGTATTTCGTTGAAACGAATAGTCGGCACTTGTCTGATTTTTCTGTTGTTGGCTTTTGTCTTCAAGTATTTCGGTGGAAGTAATTCGATTGGGGAGAATGGCGGATATGGTTCCGCCTCCCTCGGCATATATACATTCTTAACTCTCGTTTCTCCGCAGAGAAGGGAAGAAAACCAGAAAGAATTCAAAAAGGTGGAAAATGGCGGATGCCGGTCTGTGTGCAGCTTCAACAGTGGCAGGGTGCCTGGTGGCTCCGGTCAATCGTCTTTGCGGTTATGTGATATCCTACGACAGCCACGTTTGCAAACTTGAGGACAAAGTTGCGGAGTTGGGGCACGCGAGTGATAGGGTGCAGGATTCCATCCGTGAAGCTCGAGACAACATGAAGCCGATCAAACACTATGTCAATCAATGGGTGAAAGATGTGGAGAAGCAGGGCGAGGAGGCGTGCCGTGTTCTCGATGACAAAGCTAAGATAACTTGCTTCCGCGGGTGGCTTCCCAACCTGAAGGTGCGATATCGTCTCGGCAGGGAGGCGAGGAGGAAAGCTGAACGAATCCAGGGACTCATTAATCAGACTCCATGCGGGAAGGTCTACGACGATCCTCCTCCAGGGCTCGTTGATGGCGCTTCCGACGTGATTTCCTCGGCCGATGATTGTGGTGACATTATCTTCGATTCTCGAGCTTCCATCTTAGAGGAAATAATGAATGCTCTGGAACACGAGAAGCACAAAGTGATTGGGATCTACGGGGAGGGTGGTGTGGGGAAGACTACGCTGTTAAAGCAAGTTGAGGAGAAACTCAGGAATGAGAAGAGATTGTTCCGCATGATCGCCAAAGCAAATGTGTCGCAGAACCCGGACTTGAAGAAAATCCAAGACGATATTGCTTACGCCTTGAGTCTAAAAAATCTGAAGGATGAGCCAAGTGAAGAGGGAAGAAAAGATCTTCTGTTCAAGAGATTACAGAAGGATCCGGGTGAGAAGATTCTCATAATATTGGACGATCTGTGGAAAGAGCTTGATGTGAGGGAGGTCGGAATTCCTTCGGGAGACGAGAGCAAGGGATGCAAGTTGCTGCTAACATCCAGATTTAAAAATGTTCTAGAGCAAATGAAGTGCGACACCCCCATATCTCATCTTGAAGCTTTAAAGTACGACGAAGCATTCAGGCTATTTGAAAAGACGGTTGGTAACGGGCTCAAAGACGATGAGGAATTGAAAGCAATAGCACCTAAGGTGGTCAAGAAGCTTGCAGGTTTGCCTCTTCTGATTATCTCTGTCGCGTGTAGCTTGAAAGATAGGGATGTGGACACATGGAGAATTGCTTTGAAAAAAATAGACCTGTCAAAAATGGAAACTATAGTGAAGTTGAGTTACGATCGTTTGAAGAGTGAGGACACCAAGACCTTATTCTTGCTCTGCGGTCTTATTGGCGGGACCATTCAAGTTGAAATCCTGCTGGTTTTAGGCATGGGTTTAGGCTTGTTTGAGGAATTTGGGACGACGATACAAGATTCAAGGGCTGGATTGAATGCTATGCTCAATGAACTCCGCTCCGTTTGTTTGTTGCTGGATGGTGGCGATGACAAGAACAATGTAACCATACATGATCTTTACAGCGAGGTGGTCACCTCAACTCCATTTGGAGGTCAGAATTCCTTAATGATGAACAGCAATTATGGCTCGTGGCCAAAGGAAAAGCTTGAGAAATGTTGGGCAATATGCCAAGTTAATGTAGGCAGAGATAGGCTCGATAAACTGATGAAGTGTCAGTTTGCCAACTTGAAGATACTCGTGTTGTCTCAACCACCAAACTGGTACTGGATTCCAGAACACCTACGTGATATGGGAGATCACTTGGGACTACTAGATTTCACATGCATGAAGGAGCTTCAAGTCCTGTATCTTTGCTCTATGCGTATCACTAGTTTACATTCCTCGATTAGAATCCTTGGGAACCTCCAGTCTTTATACTTAGAAAGTTGCAATGTGGAGGATGTGGCAATTCTCGGTAATCTCAAAGCATTACAGATTCTCAGCTTCGCAAGGTCCACAATTTCGAGGCTGCCTAAAAAATCCAAGAACTAACGAATTTGAGATTGTTAAATCTAAGCTACTGCAAGCTTAAGATTATTAAGCCCGATGTCCTAAAATGCTTAACCAACTTAGAAGAGTTACTTATGATGGGAAGCTTTAATCAATGGATGGGCAAAAATGAAAAGCCATTAGAATTGCGTAATGCTGGGCTTGCCGAGTTGAGAAGCATGACAAAGCTAAATTCTCTGGAAATATCGATTCGTGATCCCATCGTACTCTTGGAGGTTGATGACCTACCATTTGAGAACTTGACTAGATTTTGGATCAACATAGGAAATATTGACAGAAGGGAATTTAAAGGTTTGAAAACCATGAAGATCAAATTGGAAGCACACAATAGTATTCTTTCAAAAACATGGATCCAAAAAACTCTCCAGAAAACTCAATATTTGTGTTTGGACGGATTGGGAGAGTTCGAGAAAGCTCACAAGTTGTGCATTCAAGGATTTCCGGAATTGAAGCATCTCGACATTCAGAACAGCCCATCAATGAAGTATGTTGCCAGTTCGTCCAATAATGCTTTTACAATTTTAGAGTCTTTGTTCCTTAACAATCTTATCAATCTGGAGAAGATATGCCATCACCACATCACTGCAGATTGCTTCAGCAAACTAAAAGATGTGATAGTCAATAATTGCAACCGATTGAAATACTTGTGGTGTCTTTCACAAAGGCAAAATTTTGTACAGTTAAAAAAGATTGAAGTATGGAATTGTGGCTCAGTGCGAGCCATCGCAAGAAAAGACATAGTCTCTACCAATTATAAAGTTGAGTTGCCTTACCTACATCATTTGCATTTGGTTGGCTTACCAAATATGACGACTTTTTGCACAAGAGCTGAGATGACTTCAGAAGGTGCTCCAATTCAGGTAACTTCTCCATTTTCTCCCCATGTCAATTTGTCTTATCGAGAGGGTATAAGTTTTGTTCACATACTACACATTTTCATTCACCTTCAACGATTGGTAGAGGGAAGCCTCTTTCTGCGACTGCTTTTTATTTCTTTTCTTTTTTCAATTTTAGATAATTACACTAATTAATTGGGCTCAAGGGTTTCTAATATGATTAGTTTATTACTCATATAACATTTCTAATGAGTAGAAGAAATAGTGTATTGAACGAATGAGCCTTCAAAGAATGAACAAAATAAAATAACTTCAAAATAATTAAAGCAACTTCCAAAGATTAAATTAACGGAAAGCAAACGAAGAGCCACATAACAAAGAAGTCCACATAATTCATGTCCCAACTTCACGCAAGTTGGAACTAATTCCAACACATCATGCCAACATAACCGTGTCAACGTCAGCTATTTTAGGGATATTTTGGGGACATTTCATTCTCCACTTTTTTCAAGCTCGACAGAAGATCTTAATCTTTCGCTCTCCATTCAATTGAGTTTTAAATATTTTTTATTGATTGATTAAGTTTTCAAGGGTTTTAAAGGCAATAATCCCATTCGTACACTTTGGGTCCATTCATATTCTTTCAAGGCTAGGGCTGTGGATGGAGGAGGAGGAGGAGATGAAGGGACAGTCGTAATCACTACTTGATTTACGAATACTTATCCGATTCCTTCTTCGATGGAAAGGTAAACATCCCTTCTCTTGAGATTTTACCCATAATAGCCATAGATACTCGGTATGCTAGGACATGTAACAATATCCTTTTCAAGATTCTTATTTGGTTTATTTGTTAAAATGTGTTCACAATTTGTAACTACATTTGTTAGTGAATATTAATTCTTCCACTGCATTAGATTGGTGGTTAGGATTAGGCCAAATTATCAAATTTTTCACTTCCGTGATCCAACGCATGACTCTTATGAGCAGATTAGTTTACCAAACTTGGAGCACTTAGGGCTTCACTCGGTGGGATCCTTCAAAAGGATATGGCACGATGAACTTTCCAGAAGTTCCTTTTGCAAACTGGCCACCATCACCATTCAAAATTGCTCTGACCTACTCCACATCTTCCCTTCGACAATCATAGGGGGATTGACCAGCCTGCAAAGTGTCAAGGTCTTTAATTGTCCATCCTTGAAATCTTTGTTTGATTTTGGGTCCCTAGATTCAAATACAGAACAAACCGTGGTATTGCTCCCTAAATTGGTAAGCATCAACATTGGAAGTTGTCCCTCCTTGGAATCATTGTTTAATTGTGGGTCCCTTGATTCAAATGACAAAGTTGTATTGCTCCCCAAATTGGAGGAAGTAAGTTTGAGTGGAGCAAAAAGGCTGAGATATCTCTTTTCCAAATATACGGCCACAACTCTGGTGAAACTTCGGAAGCTAAATATTACTAAATGTAAACAGATGAAGGAAGTGATTCTCGAGAAAGAAGCTGGTCGATCAGAGGCAGAAGTGATGAGTTTGTCTTGCTTAAGTGAATTAACACTTAAGGAGCTTGATAACCTGATTAGTTTCGGTTCAGGAAGTTGTTCATATTATTTTTCCTCCTTACAAGATCTAAGAATTGTGGGGTGCTGTAACTTTAGAGTGTTCATCTCAAGTCCCACAAGTGTCAAGACGCAGCTAGGCGGGACGGCCAAAGAAAATGATAAATCGCCACAACCGCTATTCAATGAGATGGTTCGTTCTATCCGTTACTGTGATCATTTGTATTCTTGCATTATCATGTTTTATAATGAAGAATGTAATAAATTTGTTCTACTTATCCTCCTTTCTCGCATTATCCTCATGCGAGTTACATTTCCTAATATAACAAGTTTGGAAATTAATGGTCTTCGGTGCAAAGAGTTATGGAACAATCAAATTCCCATTGATTCCTTTCAGAAGTTGGAATCTCTTGAATTGAATAGCTGTGACAATCTCCGACATATTGCCACTTCTTATATGTGGAAGAAACTGCAGCGCTGTCTCAAGAAACTAAAAGTATTTTCATGCCGTTCGATCGAGATCATATATGACAGTGATGGGACAGATACAAAGAGTGGTGAATTGAGGAGGCTAGCATTGCGTGATCTTGAAAACTTGAGGTGCATTTGGCAGTCCAACAGTCTCCCAAACATCCCATTCCCAAATTTGATAGACATAGAGGTCGTGAGGTGCCCCCGTTTGGAAATGCTTTTCCCTACCTTCACTACTAAATTTCTTGGGCAAATCGAAGAGCTGGTGGTGGAGTCATGTGAAGATATGGAACTAATTGCTGGCTATGAAAAATGGGAAGAATTGACCGGCACCACAATCACCTTCTCCGAGTTAACTGCTCTTATACTTTTTGAGTTGCCAAAATTCAGGAGCTTCTTACACGAGAAATACTCTCGAAGTTCCGGTGCTCGAGGACTTCCCATCCTTGCATGTCATGAGTATAAAAAGCTGTGGAGCGAGCCGGACCAAGTCCTTGGTAACGGGAAGACTACCAACTACAACGACCATTTCGCTGGTTTTCATAAGACCTGAGGTATTCCTTCACTATTTCATTGCTTTGGTTTGGCTCTCTATTCACGGACCCACACGCACTCTACATCACGTGGCACGCTGAGAAGGGACAAAGGACAGAGAGCATTGATCGAAGGCTCTCGGTGATTTCAATTGAATCCTTTCCTCTCACTTCGGCCGCTTGTCGTCACCGCTTCCGATCACCACTTGTTTCGCTGCCGCGAAGAAGTTACGTAATGCCGGAGTGCTCAAACTTCAATCATGGTTGCACTGCTTCGATGATTTCATTCCTTGACGTTGCTTCTCTTCTTGCTCATGTTCGATGTCAATCGCTATAGCTAATTGTTCTTCGATCAATGCTCTGTTTTTCGTTGCTATTGCTACTATCGTGTGCAAATCGACGTGATTGAGGCTATATAAACGATTTGA
This sequence comes from Eucalyptus fibrosa, assembly GCA_017140475.1. Taxonomy (NCBI): domain Eukaryota; kingdom Viridiplantae; phylum Streptophyta; class Magnoliopsida; order Myrtales; family Myrtaceae; genus Eucalyptus; species Eucalyptus fibrosa. The sequence goes on from CM029511.1 coordinate 13,401,769, forward strand.
ACTAGTGCTTCTCCGCTGAAATGTGTACCATCTATTTGATGAAATTGCTGAACTAAATTTGTGTGTATTTTGATTCAGTTATTGACTAGATTCTTGATCTATTCTAGTCATACAAGTGTATTTGAGTTTTGTTGCTTCATAAGAAAAACCATAGGTATTCAATTTCGAATTTGTTTTAAATCTGCCAGAACCTTGTTAATGCATGCTGATTTGCAATTGTTTTGTTGCGGCCCTGAATTGATGCAATTTTGCTCAAGCAAACATGTGCAGTGATATAAGATTTGTGTTATGGTGATTTTCATGTTCGCTTGGGAAAGAAGTTACGGCATGAATGAATGAAATTCTACTGGAAATCGATCTGTAGATGCGACTCTGTCTTGATATCCCTGATTTGGCGGGCTGTTGATTCCATCTTGAGACTAGTTTGGTTATGGGATCATATATTTCATGCTAGGAAAGTAATATGGTGAATCTCATGCCAATTTTGTGAGAATTATAGTCATATGTCTTGTAGGAAGATATGGCTTCAATTTCATTTCTATTAGTCATCAAACGATCACGATTTGTGGTCATGTATGCTCTGTTATGATTCTGAACATGTGCTGGAATTTTTGGAATGAGCATGAATCACATGGATTTTGTCTTTGGTTTGGTTGCCTTTTTGATTGCTTGTGGATAAATGATATCGCGTGTGCATGATTAAATTGATGAGATGTGTGCTTGATATTGCCATGACATTCTTGGCCTTATAACTGATTTAGAGAACTCCAATGTTAATTGAAGTTTAATTGCATGATTCTTGCAATTCCTCTACTATTACACATATTCTTAAGGTGATATGGTAGATTAAGCCAGATGAGGAAATCTCTCAACAAAGCTGGTCAATGAGGCCCCTAGAAATATTGCATGTATGACACTTGCCACCAAAGTACATGTATTGTCTTCCTCTCCTTCAACGCTCAGCATTCAAGGCTTATTTACAAGAGCTATTGCTTAAATCTAATTGATCCTTTTTGTGTGTGTTTGTGCCAACATACCGTGCACAACACCAATTGCAACCTATGTCCTTTTTTCTCGGAGTGTTCACTAGTCACTCCTATTCAGAATGATGTTTCAAAGATACGATTTTTGTTTTCCTCCCTCCCCCATATAATTCGCAAAAGCATGTCATTAGCAATACCAGCAACCTGCCCTTGAAATCCATCAGGACCCTACCCATATGTTCCACCAGGATTAGGTCCCTAGTTCCAATTGTCTCTCCTATAAACAATTCTGCAATGGAGGTGCAAAGCTCCATCTATTTCCTTGCAGCAAGTCTCTCTGTTGATGACAGTAATTATTTTTAATGACCCTGCTGATTGGAGGTCCCCTGATCTGAAAAAGTAGAATCTTTTCCCTCTAAGAAGTTTATGCTATAAATCTCAAATGGAAAACACTTAGCCAAGAAGAACTTGATGAACCATATGAATTTATCTTAATGTTCACACTATAACATCAACTCATATAAAGCATTTTATACAACAATGGCATCGTGTGTCCTTTCCACAACTTGCTTTAATTAGTAGAGAGTATCCATCTGAATCACAACTTTGTCTTGCTCATAAATGCTCATTCTACTCATATTTCTCAATTTCAGCTGCTCAAAACACTGCGATTTAACTCAAAATCACTTGAAAATTTTGTTATATATCATTACATTTGCACACTCTCAAAATCGAATGCCACTAATTTTACATAGTCAATCATGTTGTGAGAGCATCGGGAAGAGTGGTGGGCGATCCGAGGATTTTGCCACCCACATCGGGAAACGTTTCGAAACCGGCCAAAGGACCAACTTTACCGTCTCTGCTCACATGGATGGGATACTCGCATCGAGTGGCCTCTCATTTCCTTGGGATTATGTTGGTCCTCATCCACATAAGCTTTCCAATTCCGTTTGGCTATTTTGTTCACCCTCTTCACGCATTCAGTGCTTTGAGGTTCCCTAAAGCTGTCCTCTAAATCTCCGAAGTGCTCCGCCCAAAGCGACATCCTATAACCATAAACCTACGCAGCATAAGCTAACATTATTAGTCACAAGCTTAAGGTTTTGATATATGTTGCTACCCTCGCAAGGGTGTCTACCTAGTACCTCAATTTAGATAAGAGGCTAATCCGATGTACTAACCTGGCCATGCGGATGCTTCTTTTTCCCAGCCCAAGTGTGATGCGGCTGATAGGCCCCCATCGCGATTTCGGTGTCTCTTGAGCCATCTAGAGATCTTTGGTTGATATTTGCCGATCCCATGATCACATACTCATCATCTACTATCATTCCTTTGGCATGCACATATATCATGAACCTGCGAAACTTTTGAACCGAAGCCTGCATGGATAGAAACGACAGCATGTTTCAAAGCATAAAGTCTTTTTACCACTCATTCAAAAACCATAGCTCTTAATGACTATTTTTGTTTTGCTTTTTTAACAGATAAGTCAAAGGAAGAATCCATGAAAAGAGTATAGACATATACCAAGGCATTATTTTCGGATTGTTGATTCATTGCTTGGGATGAAGACTGTGTAGAGGACAAGGGCTCCCGCTTGCCAAGGCAATAGAAATTCAAGTAATCTGACGGATGGTACTTGTGTGACAACCCGGCTTTTTCGAGAGCCTGGGCTATAATTTTGTACATCATCGTCATGGTTTGTCCCTGTCCACATTATCAATACACAAATATGAGAGTAGTGAATGTTTATCTCTTGGAGAAAAATACTAAATGACCTGAACAAGGTCGGGTCTGAAATTTTCCCCTTTGAGTAGCTAGGTTTGTTCGCTTGGATCACTTCCTTTTAAACGCTTAACTCTGTTCAATGTGTTATTTAGTTTCAATTTGCTAGGACGTTATATTTATTTGATATACCGTTATCGAAATGCAAGTGTCATCGCTATTTGTTTGCAAGATGAAAGAGTTTATCCTTGATCGACCTGCGAAGAGAATTTCCTGCACTGCAGCACTAGTAGGGACACCCTCCGGCCACATCGGTATCACTATATACACGCGGAAGCACTCATTTTCACTGATCTTACTTGCGATCTTCAATGCCAGCTCCATCGGAACTAGATTGTTTGCACCTGCTTGTCAAAACCAAATCAAGCGTTGTTCACCATGAAAACTTGAACTCGAGAAATTAGATAGGCTGAAACAAAACTAGAAAATGGGGGAAAAAATCTAAATTTAAAAAGGTTTTGACCTTAGAAATATAACATATTGAATCAGAATTCAATTGTAATGTCTTATACAGTGAGTTCTAGCTATTATTAGCTGCTACACAATCCCCAGAGGAAGCAAAGTCTGAATTCTCTTTACTAGAGGTGCTATTGCTCACTAAACTCAAGTCAGTCAGAATGAATAGAAATGTGAAACTTATACCTGCATTTTTGTATGATGGCCAATGGTAGGAAGAGCCAAGAAAATACTGGTTTTCAATGTAGATGAAGTGTTGCGCCGATCTAATCGCCTTCACGTAAGCCGTGTGAATGCTCTTGTCTACTTTCAAGTTCTTTCCGCATATAAGATTCTGCAACCATGAAGAGATTGAAAGTAACAACATGATCATTGCAGGCTTCAATCCATATGCAAAAGCACTAATGATTGTGCATAAGAAAATAGAGTGACTTTCTAATGTGAGGAAAACTTTTCGAGTTACGCATATATAACAGCCACTTGCAAATCTACCAGCATGGTATTAGCAGCTAAAACTTACTTGCTTTGCAGCTTCTTCAACACTCTTTGGGAATCCCTTTACAGATCCCGAATCAATCGATCTGAAGATCTATACCAACGTAAAATAGAAATGAAAGACGATCATTACACTTCGTTTTGTTTACGAATGAAGTCCTTAACAATGGTCATTAATTTTACAGAAAGTTTCCCGACCTGCACGTGCCAATTTTCCGGGTCATCTTCATCCCTGACTTGTACTTTTTTGTCGCCATCGGGACTTGTCGAGGGACAAAGTATCCATGAAATCCTGTCAAGCCTTAAGAGAGTATTCTCATGCCAATGCCTGACGTTTTTTAGCTTGAACTCGCGCCACTTCGCCACCTTTTTCCATCTCTGTTCGAAATTCTTCAATATGTCATACGCAGCTTGTCCCTCAACTTTGCAATGTAGATCATGCCACGGTTCCCTTGGGACATTGACAGTGGACTACAGTTGTCACAAAAAAAAAAAAGGCAATGATCAAATGATCGGAAAATTAACATTTACATGTCTTTACAGTGCTGAAGGTAAACATTAGCTTAATTACCATGAATGTTGGGTTGTGAATGTCATTCTTAAAGACACTGTCAAGATCGCTATAGAGTCTATGCTCGGGAGTGTCGTATCGGCCATCACATAGGTCCAACCCACCAATGAAAGCCGTTATTTTGCGGTTGTTTCCTGAGGCTTGAGTGTCGAGAACCACACACTTTTGGTGGTGCGTGTACAAGGTCCCCACCACCTGGACTACAAAAGATCCATACCAACAAATTAAACCAAACATTTCCGTAGATTTATGCTGGATTTCAATCGAATGGGCAGCCTCGCAACACTGTAAAATTCCCTATTAGAACTATCCTAAATGCATGTCATTAGGTTAGAGAACACATGATATGATCTAGGACAGCATGAGACAGATCAATAACTTCCGTGGATTGTCGATGAAAAGAAAACTTTCCTATGAAATTATACCCGAATGGAATAATCAGGTAATATACAGCAAAAGCAATGCTTTTGATGCAATCAAACAATGAGATTTTGATTAAGGATCGACCTAAACATCTAAGGATACATACCCGTTGCTTGAAAATGCTGAGTTTGGTGCTTGCATAACGAGGAGCAAGCACACATGGACGCCGAGTGTCGGAAAAACTTCTTCGTCTCTTCATCATGAGTTTGCATCACGCCATCCTACACTAACAACATGGCACATGCTGAGTCTCAATGATGAGAGATCTCAATAAAGAACTATCTTTTCCTAAGTTGATAAACGTACAGATTTTCTGTCACAAAGAGCATGGATTTGAAATTTGGCCAAATGGTGGGTTGCACCATAAATAAGGATACTTATCCAAGAAAGAGCCATGATATAACATATTCTCCATTCGCATTTTGTAGAGGCTAACTGAAAGAAAGAACTATAAAAGGTCAAGATTTTGATTATTCCAGCCTTTGTGTTAAAAAATAGAAAACTTCTTATTCTGTAAATATTCATTAAGCCAACACTAAAAGTAAGAAAATCCTTTACTAACTATGCACCATTGATAAAAGGGTGATCCTTAAATGCGATGCTGGTAGAATAAAAAATGTGTTCGCATACGGCTCTCATCACCATTGATGCATTAGTCATAACTTGAACCACTCTACTGCACCCGCCCAACAAATCAATAGTGTTGGAAGCCATGGGCGGACAAATTTTTCTCGACCCAGCAATATTCTTATCATTTCGCAAACCATAAACACATTTCCATGTTTCAGCAATGTATTACATATAAACATGGTTTAGTATTACCGTCTTCAAGAGGAACTTGTCGTGTGAAGTCTTGTCGTCCCAAACAAGCACGACCACTCGGACACCTTCCTCGGACTTGTACTTTAGGAGCTCCCCTAAAGAGAGCTCTCCTCCATTTGGCAATTCCCTTGTGGGCTCTCTCACAAGCCTCACAGGATGATAAATGGACCAACCAATGATGTAGATCAAGTGGTGGGCCTCCAAAATGGCATGGCATATGTCCTCCCAGCACCTGCCTTGCTCATAAATATTCCCATCATCAAGCAAAATCTGAGGCAGCTTGCCCTTTGGGACATGAGCATCTTGGTACAGTGTCACATCCCCACCTTTCCTAAGTGGAAAATATGTGTTCGGGACACCAACATAGTTTGGCCCAACCCCAACACCATCCTTGTATAAGGGATTGTCACCGATTGGCCTGAATTGGATTGAGATGTGAAGTTCTGGGTAGGGCTTGAGAGGGCTCCCGAAGTTGCCGATTATCGGGAACCAGTCATTAATCATGTCGCCAGATACGATCTTGGCCACTGGTATGTCCACGACCCCGATGAGCTCAGCCCCAAACACATCATTGTCCTTCACATGAAACTCCACTTTCACAACCGGATGCGCCACAGGAACGCAAAACCGCTCGTCCCACAGGGGGTTCTCGCAGTTCTGGATCACCCGGGTCTGGGCAACCGTGGCTCCCGCCAGGCAGACGGATACGTAGGGATCACTCGTGATCATTGAGTTCTTCCCTGAGGAGCGGGCAGGGACGGGCCGCTGCCCGTGTAACGCAGGCACGCAGGGTGGCCCGATCATGGAGCAGCACTGCCTTATTCTCTCCGAGGCCAGGTCCATGTTTGGGAGGGATTTGGCCTCCACTATGTACATGTCCAATTCCCCGTGCAAGAAGATTGGCCCTGTTGTGACGTTAAGCCCATTGAGTTTTCCCGGTTCAGTGTCTGCGTTCCCTGGGATTTCATCCTCGTCGCCCACGCTTCTTTGCGCCGAGTGCGAATCTTCCATCTTCTCAAGCACTTCTTGATCACCTCAATTTAACCCCAATTTGGGCAGACTTTCGCACCTAATAAAAGCTGATGCGGTCTGCTAAATTGAAACTCAGTTGCTCTAACGGAAAGTACCGATCTGTTTAGCTTAATTTCTGAAACCCTCAACGAATTCGGTCTCTGCAGAATTAGGATCCGCAGGTGCTCCTTGCTGAAAATCACACGGAATTAGGGTACATTATTTTTCTTGCGCATGAGAGGAAATGATCCCATTCGTAAGTTCATTAAAAGAGGTACAAGAAAATCTTTAATAACTTTTCTAAAAAGAACAAAGATTAACAGATCTTGTAATTCAAGGAAATGACAATCCTCATATCACAATTGATCGATAGGTAAAAACAGAATGCCCGGAAATCTGAAGCCTTGGGGAAATAGCTTGACGAGGAGGAAAAAGAGTGAAAAGGAGAGTTACCTGGTGTTGGAAAAAGCAAGGAGGACCCAGAATTGGGAAGACGAAAAGACACCAGACAATGGAAAAAGAGCTTTGCAAGGTTTTCGCTCGTTGGAGAGAGAAAACAGAGGGAAATGGTCAAAAGACAACACCACAGAGAGAAAATACAGGAAAAATCGAAAGCGAAGATGGTGGGAAGCCTCAGATGATGATGTGTAAACCATCTTTATCTCGAGGACTCGTCTTGTTGACTCCCTTTCTCATGTGACCCGAGGAGGTACACCTTTCGATTTTAGATGGTTGATGGGAAAGTAATTGCGGGGAATTAGAGGGTCGATCGAATGTCATTCGATTCATCCTCTCTAGTCACTAGCAAAACTTAATTAATTGACTTTGCCATAGTCCACTGAAAAGGAGAAAAAATCACACGGGTATGTGTGAGATCTAGAGGAAAAAGGCAACAAGTTTCGTTGAACCATATCCAGGCATTTAGTAAAGCAGCTTATCCAGCGGTGCAAGAGAGTGACGATCCAACGAGGTATATTCAAAATAAGTACACAGACTCGGCGACGAAAGTTAAGTCTGACGCAAGAAATCCAAATTTTCTGGAAGAAAACAAATGCATAATCCAGCTCACAATCGCATTAATTTTGGTGAGGGAGATGGATAGGCATTTTGTAGTGATTCTTATTGTTTCCATGCATGTTTGCTGAACTTGGACTCGCATGCATGCATGCACACACCCACACACAGAGAGGAATTCATCTCATACCTCACAACTATTTATAGAGAGAACCGCCAGCCTATATGAAAAATGACATGATCTAAAATGAGGACTTAGTTCTCAACCTACTATCCTGACCATGTGTAACATCGTGACTCCTGCAGGAACCACATCAAATCCTCTCGAGAGAAGTCGTGCAAATCACCATCTTTGCAAGCCTTGCCATCCCAAGGACCCCATCTGAGCTCTCTAATATCTCCTCTGCAGAAGACAGCGGTGTTGAGGTGTATGTCAGAGGCAGCAAGACGAGAAAAGCTCACACTTAACAGCTACAATGTAACAAGTTAAGATATCCCCACATGAAGCAATGAGATGGTCATGGTCATGGCAAAATTGACGAGAAGAAAAGCAAATACAATACTGGACAACACTAAAATAATTTCTCTCTTTTCTATCATATTTCCAGGGCAGAGCAAGAGGTAAAGAATGCCTGTGAGCCTACCTTGCCCATAAAATTGGAAAAGCTATACCCATGGAAAACAAAATAACACATCAGATAGCAAAATTCTCATGTTAAAGACTGCAATGCAGAAGTATGCTTCCGCCCGAGAGGAAAAGAAATACACAAAGATAATGAGATTTGGATGAGTATGCACAAAAAATCATGCGACGGGACAAGTTCATCTGTATTTTAATCACAGAAAAAATGGCTAATTTCAAGGTCCAGCCTGCAACCAACATTGAGGCCAATGTCATGACAGATGCAGCGCAAGCATGTATCTCCATCTTAAAACAAGAAAATGTGCATTACTTTGGAATAGCAGCAAGACTAACTTCACAGCCCTTGTTCACAAAAGCAACCGCCCACTGTAAACTACTTAAGTTTACACACGACATAGATCAACCGCCCCCTTATCCAAGTTCAGTGAAGAAATCTCGCTAAGCATCCCACTTAACACCTCTCAAGAGTACAATAGCAACAATCAAAACCAATTCTTCGTAATCTTATGGCAAATGCATAGCAAAGTACTCATTTGCCTCAACGCATCACCCAAACTTGGCATAGTTGAAATCTCATACAATGATAATCATTTTACACATGACTAACAAGTAATGAGTACCATACTCTTTATTTATTACTCCACTCAAGGATCTATTTCAATAGACTATAAAAACTTACTTGCTCAATTCCCCCTTGTCCTTCTGGTCTGTAGCTCCTCTGATCTTGCTGCGTGCTCCACTGGTCTTCCTGCACATTCTTTTGCCCTGGTGGTGTGAACCTTTGTCGTTCGCCATATCCCATATAATTCTGTCCATAACTGGGATTCATTCCTTGGCCATGTGCACTACCAGTACCCTGCCCTTGAAATCCATCAGAACCCTGCCCATATGTTCCACCAGGAGCAGGTCCATAGTTCCGATTGTCACTCCTATAATCATTCTGCACTGGAGGTGCAGAGCTCCATCTATCTCCTTGTGGCAGGTCTCTCTGCTGCTGATTGTAACTGTTGTTATGACCCTGTTGATTATAGTTTCCCTGGTATGAAGGTACTGGATCCCTCCTCTGCCCTTGATACGGATCCCTTCCACCAGGGGCATAATTCATATTGCCCATTGGCATGGGATTTCTTCTTTCACCTTGCCCCGGGGGACCATAACTTTGCTGAGGAGGATAATTTGGTGGAGCATCCCGATGCATAGGTCCTTGATAACCATATTGGGGGCTCCCTTGTCTGTTTGGCATTTGACCTCCTTGCTGGTCATATCTAGGTTGCTCATAATTTCTATTGCGCTCACGCCCTCTACCTCCCGACCTCCCATACTGAACTGGTGGTGGCCTATGCGTGATTACTCCATTTTCATATTTGTCACCTAATAATTAGAAAGTTCGACAAAATAACAAGCGTTCCAGGGTTACCATAAACATGTCACAGAGTTGGGATTAAGGAATTAGAGGCTGAAGGGATTAATTGAATGCAAAAGTTGGGGCAGAGATGTCTAGTAGATTAAATTCCTTGTGTAGTCAAATCATACCTCCATACTCCTTGTTTTGGGGATCAATGTAGGAATCAGGTAATATAAAGACAACTCCAGGTAGATCTGTTTATAGCTCAATAAGTCAGTGCAGATCGATGATGAGATACTATCATTCATTGATTCCAATGAGAAACTGATTAAAGACACTTGCCTCTAAATTGCTCTGACTCTGCTTCAGTCATCACGGCCTGAAACCCCTGATAAGTGGTGGTGCTACAGGCATAAATTCTCTTTTTTGCTTCTTCCAAACTGAAACACAAAAAATGTCATCTCATTCAACACGCAACTAAGAAATATCAGCAATGATTCAACAGAAACTGGCATATCTAGTGTAAATGCAGAGAACAAATTAAATTACCTAGCTTTCAACTATGAGAATCATTCACTTGACATTTACTTAAGAAAATTAAAGATAAGAAAAAGCCTTACCATGACATTCCTAAGTACAGCGAGAAGAAATGCTGTAAGAAGGATAAAAAGGGACAATAGTGTCATTGTCCCTAAACTTCAGCCCAATGTACGATGTCATACTTACTTTTAATTCATTCAATGTGGTTCTTGATTTACTTGTGAATGTATAATGTGGTCCATTTGTTTGATCACCCATGGGAAAATATCACCACAAGTCCCAAATTATTGGGTAATGTGCAACCGAGTCCCTCAAATTACAATTCATTCAATCTAATTCCTCAAATTTTCCTTACAAATTCAAAGAAGTCTTTTGTACAATTCACAAGGATCATTGACTATAAAAAAAAAAAAAAAAAAAAAAAAAAAAAAAAAGATTTAGAAAATAAATTGAAATGAAAAGATAATCTTCAATTTAGACAATACTACAATTATGAAAACTTGAGAATGATACCACATGACCAATCTGATTTTGTTGTGGAAAGGTGAGCGACTAGATTGACAAATTGAAAGTTTAGGGACTAGATTGCACATAATGCGATAGTTAAGGGACATGTGTTTTCTTTCTCCCTCATTCAATGAAACAAAAAGACTACATTGTAGCAGAAAGTTCAGAGGAGACACAGAATGAATTAAAATTCAAGAATGAAAATGCACATTAGACCAAATTTTAGGGGCTATTAGTATCATTTACCCCCATAAGAAATACTCAATTCAGACCCTGAACATTTTTTGGCTCATCCCGGTGCCAATTTCCAGTCTGATTAATTTGTTCATTCCAATTTGGTTCATCTGCACAGCCCCTATTGGGTGGAAAGGCGCAGACACTTGAAGAGCTTCAATGAGTTATGAGAACAAGTCAAACCTTTAGCCCAGGGGCTGACCTCCCCAAGTTGCAACCATTTAGGAAAGAGAGAAACTTCAGCCTCTTCCAAAATCACTAGCCAATTCTAAAAGATATGTCACCTTACACCACTGACATTCTGCCTTAACTACCATATCACCTCTTCCCTGCATCGGAAGAGCATCCCAATTTCCCAGAAATCCCTTTTTTTTCTTTTACTGTTGAGGAGGGCTTCAATCCCTTCCATAAATTAGAGTTCATTAGACTTCCAACCTGTATTGGCAATGCTTTTCGGCAACACCTGACTTATCCCTAAGCATTGCCAGTACTGAGACACCCATAAATCTCCAAGCAACACTCATTTTCAAATTTTAAATCTTATAAATTAAACATGAGGCTCCAAAGCCTCTTGATGACCCACTCCACCTCTGTCTTCAATTGGCAATACTCAAGCTACCACTAATGGGCAACAATATAATGGAGTCTTTGTCACAAAATTGATAAGGCACTAAGCTAAACACTTTGGACTAGATCTAGCACTGCAAACTCCATAGTCCGGCCACAGAAACAATAAGATAAACATGTCAACTAATCATTCTAAGGGAGATGTCTTTCTCTCGGGTTCAAAACCTGATGTTGAGTCCTCTGGCGCAAGTCTCCTCGTAGGTGCGAACCATCTCCTCGGGCGTGGGCTTGGGGTCCTTGGGGAAGTCCACGGTGATGAGCCAGTGGTTGAAGTCGCACCCCTCGAAGAGCACCGTGTCCGGATCGATCTTGTCGCCGTCGTTGTAGCCGCCGGCGTTGTAGGCCAGCGACCGCGAGAAGAACAGCGACGCCGCCGCCGCCACCGCCGACGAGGAGCGAGGCCGCAGCGCGGTTGCCGCGGGAGGCGGCGTCGCCGGCCGCGACGGAGACGGCGACGGCGCGGGGGCGGCGGGGGGCGGGGGAGCGCGGCGAGGGGGCGGCGGAGGGCCGGCGCCGGCGCGGCGAGGGGCGGCGGAGGGCCGGCGCCGGCGCGGCGAGGGCTCGCCGGAAGCGGACCAAGCGCATCGCCATGGCTGCTGTTGAAGATAGAGAGAGAGAGAGAGGGTTTTAGGGGTTTCTGGGAGGAGCTTCTCTCTGGCGAGTGCGACTTCCGATTTGCAGGAGCGAAATTTGATTTTTTTGTGATTTTCGACCGGAAAAAATTACGATTCGGCCCCAGATTTTTAGGGTGGTTATTGATTTCGCCCCCACCCAGTAAATCCCTCGATATTTTTTCCGAATTGGTTTTTCAATGTACGCCCGCCCCGACTCCGACCCGCAAATTCGCCTCAAATGTCGGTCACGTGACCGAGGGCGGTGAGGACTTCGAGGGTGAAATCGTCTTTTCGAGGCGAGAATTATATTTTCGCCCTTGGATTTGTTGCGTGGTTGGAAATTGCCCCCTGACGTTTCGAATTCTTTTGCAACGTGCCTCTTTGTAAAAGATGTTTACTCAATTATGTCCGAAACCCATCTCGCCTCTTCGTAAAAGAAATCTTCCATAACTGAAGAAAGAGCAAATATTCTTGGATAAAAAAGAAAAAAAAATTGGATACTCTTTCCCTTCCTCCCCGCTCGTTTGTTCATTTCTTTTTTTTTACTTCCTTTCATTTTTTAAACTCTAATTAAAATGCACGAGTCAATATTAGTTGAAAATCGATTCGAGACCTAAACGAGGGATCAAGGGCCTGCCCCTCCTCCCCATCCCCAACCTCTTTCTCTTCATCTCTTTTTTAGTCTTCTTTCATTATTTAATTCTAATTAAAAATCTTGTAATTTACCGTCCTTTGTAAGGAGAAGACTGTCGAGATTTTTTGAAAAATCAAGAGGCATATTGCGAAACTTTGATACATCAAAAGGTCGTTTATAATTACTTGACAAATTTCGAGGCAAAATTAATTTATTAGACGATTTGTCTTCAAGTTTTTGATTCCAAAAATTTGGAAACCGGTCGGTCTCGAATTCCTCGTGCTAAATCGGTAGAACCAGCAATGACCCTAATTCCTCTTTTGCTCTTATTTTGGTCATTTTTCTGGATTTTTTTTATAAAGCCTTTCTTGTATTTGTTTGTATTGGAGAAATCTTGTGCTGCAGATGGTGAAGGATTGTGAGGGACCCATCTTCTGAATTTTACTTATTTGAGACCAAAAGAAAATAATTTGTAGCACGTTTGCACAAAGAAAAATGAAGAAAACTTAATTGATTTCATATATCTTGGTTTCTGTTTCTCTTCCTTCTTAAAAGTTAAAACTCCCCATCCTGAAAAAGAGCAAAAATGAAGGAGTGGCACAAGAATTAAACTTCACTGAAATTTAAATAATAATAATTAAAAATACCTAACTTATTCTCGAATTGGCCCCAAGCCATTTCAGGACCGATAGGATTGCTATCCAATTCCATGAATTTTTAACCGATTCGATTTGATAAATTCCATCAACCAATCCACGAAACTAATCACCCATACTTTTGATATGACTTACTTAAAAAATAATGTCTTCATAGTTTAACATTTTATTGAGCAAATTCCTCCTTTTGCTTCTTACCCTACGGAATCTAACAATACAATAAAATAAGCGGTCTTTCAATTTGCAAGGGCATATTACGCCTCAAATGAGCGGAATTTGATTTTTCTTGATTTCTGACCGGAGAAATTACGATTTGGCCCCGGATTTTAGGGTGGTTATTGATTTCGCCCCACCCTGTATCTCTAGATTTTGGCATAAAAACCCTCGATATTTTTTCCGAATCGGTTTTCAATGTACACCCACCGACTCCGACCGCAAGTTCGCCTTAAGGTCGGTGAGGACTTTGAGGGCGAAATCGTCTTTTCCATGCGAGAATTATATTTTCGCCCTTGGATTTGTTGCGTGGTTGGAAATTGCCTCCAGACGTTTCGAATTCTTTGGCAACGTGCCCCCCACCCAATACCTTTTGAGATTAGTTGCGATCTTTCCCTCGAAATAATTGTGGAAAATGAGAGAACTAATTTTAATTAAGGAAAATTGATGGGAAGTGAAATGGATATTTCTAATGAGGAGAGATTATAGAAATCATTTTTGAAAGGATGCTTACTCTATTATGTCCAAAAGACATCTCCCCTCTTCGTTAGAGAAATCTTCCACAACTTAAGAAAGATCAAATATTCTTGGACAAAAAAAAAAAAAATCAATTTGATACTCTTTCCCCTCCTCTCCACTTTGTTAACCCAAACATCAAATAAGATATAAGTTATCTGATCTATAGTTATATGTGGTCCACTTGCTTCTAGTTACAGTACGTGTTGTGGGCTTCAATCTAAGGTGTAAAGTCATCATACCACATTCCTCCAGTGGTAATGTTTATATGAAGTGGAGATTATAATATTAGGAATATGAATATGTATTTGTCATCATTTTTTTAAAATAGTATGTAAGAAAATTTTATAATTAGTATGATATAATCTAAAATGATGATACCATGAGTCTACACTAAACTATGGATGAGAAAACTTACATATTCGTTCATGATACAAGATTTTGTTAAAAAATATCTAGTCTAAAATTATTTTTTTAGTATTTCCAAATATCATAAATCTCGTGTGGTATGATATCATATAACCAATATAAATGATAATTGACAGGTCACATCATTAGTTAACCGTTAAAAATCATAAATTAGTTAAAAGTTGAATTCTTTTTATTTGAATGTATTATAATATGTGCTTCATACACGTATTTTTTGGAAGTTCAACAAATACAAGGGAAATAAAAGTTCAATCGATAATCATATATACATCTTCTTCTTTTTTCAATCTGCTTTTTAAACATACCCATAAGGGAAATAATGGGGAGTTCAATGTTCATGGAATACTCAATAATTTTTTGAGTCCAAATTAAGATGGGTAAACTTCATAGATAACTTGTCAATTATGTTGAACATTGTTAATTACGATTGCTATCTAAAGTAAAGTGTAATTGTAGGGCACAACAAATATTTACAACGGTTTTTTACAAACTTTCTTCTTCTTCTTTTTTTTTTAATAAAAAAGTGAGAGCGAAGTCATGATGTGATTTGTTTAATTATTAGGATAGATTTACAAAATGCCCAAGAAATTCAAGAAATTCCCATTCTCTTCTTAAACAAGACTTTCGTTCAATTTAATACTGATAGAAATAGAGATTCCCCGAATTACTCTATAGAATTGACTATTTGAGGTTTTAATCGACAACTATGGGAATGAAAATAGAGAGAAAATTTAAAAAAAAAAAAAAAATCATCCCAATAAAAATAAATTGCTAGCGATGTGACGGTGCGAGGCCAAGTTGTCAACTCAACATACGATGTAACCAGTGGGATTCGCCCAGTGGTCACCCTTCAACATGGAAGGGGGAGGTGAGGGGTTCAAATCTCCACTTTCTTAGGGAGGATGGGATGGGGACGCGTAAGTTTCAGGAGTGGGTTTCGATTCCCACATCCTGCAAGAGGCAGGGCAAAAGTCTGAAAGTGAGTGTAGAGTGGCAAAAGTCTAAAAGTGAGTGTAGAGTAGGAATAAAATAGGACTGACAAAAAAACATACGATGTCATCCGTGTAATTAAGGGGCATTTCTAGGGGCGCTTCTTCAAACTCAAACTTTCCCGCCCAAGGCTCCTTGGTTCTCTATAGTTGTATCCATTGATTTCAACTCTACGATGAAGCCATTGTGTACCTACGATACAAATAAATAAAATTAAAGGTTCAACCTTAAATTCTGACAACTTATTTCACACATCATTGTATTATAGCATTTGCCTTCATGCTTTGCTAATCATCAAGTCAGACTCAACCTTCCTCAGCAAAGCGTGATATAGAAGATCAACAATAGTGGTCATCATTGTTGTGGCGATACAGATCACAGTTATGTAGCACACACAAGTATGAGATAGAATTAAACTTCACGATTAATGAGGTCTCAACTCTTGCACACTATAGTGATGCTAGATTACTTCATGTTTTCATAAAAAAAATACCAATTGAAATGGCTGTACTACCAGTTATGGCATAATAATCGTCATGGCTACAACACAATTCAGAATTGCCTATAACAACAAGAAATAACTGGTCCTTGACGAGCTGCTTCATGAGCAGTGTAAGTTAAGGATAAGTTGTCATGTTCCTCCCTTCTAGATTGAGCAAGAAAAGATGTATCCATGTTGACAAAGATGCGATAGGAGGAATGCAAAAATGTTGTGGGCAATGCCAAAAAGTCTCTTCAAGAACTTAATTTACCTCCAAGCAAAGGAAAAGAAGAGCCTACGAGTCCATAGTTAATAAAATCTATTTCCTTTTAAATTGAACTTCGTATGCCCTAAATTGTCACAAGATGCGAGGACTTGAAACTAAGCACTGATTGAAGGCCATTGCTATCGGGAAATCCTTTGTTCCTCTCAGTTTTCTAATTGAACTCACCACCATTCTGCCATTGCTACCCTTCATTGCTCGTATGGAAGGGAAAAAAAAAACTCTTTCCCTCTAGAAACCCCCGAAAACTTCTGTAGGAACCATTTCCTTAGCCTTTTCCTGATGTCGAAAATTTTGAGCAAAGGTTCTTATTTTTTCTTTTGTTGATCCATCATCAATAAGCAAAAGAATAAAAACTGATTGTAAGGGCCGTTGGAAAATGTCCTAGTTCCGTGGACCTAGCACCAGAAAAAGGTCGTCATCTTAGTTTGTGCATGTATTCTTTCATTCTGAGTAATATTTGTAACTTGAAATGTCGAAAAAAGACTCATGACTTGCCTGCCTCATTCTTCTTTCATCTTCGCATGCCTCCACTAAAAAATGGTCCTTTTCATTTGCCCTAATTTGTATTTAAGAATGCAACCGTACAGCTGTTTGACCTAGTTGACCCAGATCCAAGGGGTCTTCTATTTGCTTACTATTTTGCTCCTCCCCCGCCCATCCTTCAAATCAAAAGAGAAGGTGTTTCCAGTAGAGTTACAATGCGTTGCTTATACATCCACTTAAAGAAGTTGAGTAACGTACTATTCCTGAATTCATGTGATTTTGGCTAATATGTATCTGGCGATGGCGATGCACATATCAATGTTTTGAGCACCTAACCGAACTGGATGGTTCAACTAGATACGGGAAGCTGGTCCAGTTCAGTCTTATTATGTAAAATGTCTAGGTCAAGAACCGGAGTTGACCTGGTTCGACCAGGTTAAGCTGGTTCTACTCAGTAAACCAGCAGATAGGTCAACGTAGGCCTTTGAAAATGGGTTATTTGCATTTTATTCCCTCCAGAACTCCAGAGCTAGCAGCACGTCCACAAGTACTAAAATTCACTTCCAACATCAAGATATTCATAGTCTGCACTTTAATTTAATGATATATTTTCTGGGGAAAAAAATGACGAACCCGTCCGAGAAACACATTTTAGAAAGTAAGATGTGTCAGTGGCTTCGTCACCAAAAAAGGTACAAGAATAAGATTGCCCCTAGTCCCATTAAGCCATCACCCTAGATTAAGTTCTACCAGATACCTCCATCTCTATAGCACTATAATGTAAAGTGCAAAACTGAAGCTTTCTAAGGTAATCCTTCATTATCTGCCATGTTTACCATGGCATTAAAACGCCACATATTGAAAATACCCAACCAGAAAACTTGAATTCTCACTGGATGACAAACCTTAAATAACACAGTTTAAAATCAAATCTACGTGGCATGACAAGCAATTCAGTTGGACCTCCAATCTACAGATGACTGCAGCAAAGAATCTAAGCCAAGGCTACGGTACAGTTCAACAATGTTCACGCCATCATCCTAGTAATAGAGACAGAAAAATGTGGAGGCACGAACAATTAATATTGCAGTATTCTTGATCAACCTGACAAATATTCCCAAAAGATATCCACTTACATCAAAACACTATGTCAGATGATGCACATGATAAATCATCATGTTCTTATGCAAGCTGGCAGACAATAAGCTTCACAGTTCAAGTGCACATGAATGATGAAGAAATTACCATCACTGTGGATCAAAATCATATGTTTGGTTCTAATAGACGACTAGATTCTATTTCTTCTCTAGACTGCCTGTGTTTTTTAGCCTCGTGACCGTATTTAAATCTATTTTGACTCAGTACATAAATGAACAATACTAATAGGAGAATGACATCCATGCTTTAGATGACAGGAAAAATCAAGCATTATTCACCAGTCCTTCCATCATAACATGCTCAACATGACTAGCCTAATTTTGGTTCTACAAGAAGACAGATTAACTGTCAAAATCCTAATATATGTTTGACGACCACGCGTTAAATTATCAGCACATGAAGCACACAAACAATGGAAGCATTTTCAGCCAAAACATCAGCTACATATAACAAATTCTGGATGAAAGAGGAATATTTAGAATCCCACCTTGGAATGACAAATGTCAAGAGTTGTGATGCCCGGTTTGCCAGATTCGTGCAGCGGATAACTAGAAAGTTGGCTGAACCTCTCCAGATCCTCAACAGGTGCCAGTGAAGAGGGAATCTGACAACACTTAAGGTCAGTTATAGATTAGAACACATAACCATGAATGAGAAGCGAAAATGAAAATAAAAAGCTGCCACCAAAAGGACAAGGGAAAAATTATGGCATAAAAAGTAAAACCAGAAGGCCTAAAAACTGATCCTAATGTACCTGTCACTTTTTATGCTGTTGAGAAAGTGCTAAGTTACAATCTATTATCACAGCAATGATGCTTGCAGAATCACAATTTCTTCCCAGCATAGCCTGACTCTTCATCTAGAGAAGCCATGACATACAAAGAAAGCTGAAGTAACTACTTGATCACTGATCAAATGCCAAAAAGCTACTCAAGACATTAAAAGGAAGAACCTTTTCTCCCATTGCTCAAGGCAGGAGCATCACTGCAATATCAGAAGATACTGTCATGGATTTCTGTCTTTCAACCCGTGCAAGTAATGACCGGGCTTCATCCCTTTCCTTTTTTAAGTCTTGCAATAACATGGCAAGCAGCATCATGGATATCTGTCTTTCCACCGATGAATCTTGCTCCTATTCTCTTTAGCGGAGGCAGCTACATGGATACAACAGAGTACAACATCATTATAATAGCAACGCGCTCATCGGATTAGCAAAGAAATGCTCACGGCAGATGAACTTCGACTTTCTGAAAAGGTTACCAAGAAGAGACCTCATAACTCGAGGAGGCTCAGAGCCCAGGCCCCAGAGTTTGATTCATTTTCCCGACATTGAGGTGTTCATCCAGAATTATCAGCTCCAACAATTTTCTACAGCTCTGCATACAGGCTTCAAAGAATTACGTCTGAACAAACAAGAATAATAATTGCTATAAGAACAAAGTCGGGTGCAAATCTTGACATGGCAATAGGTGCACCCGATGTTTCTTAAATCAGGCAGATGCCTTTCAAAGGACATGAGCTACAGAGAACATCTCTCCAATTAAGAAATGAAACATGCATTTAATCACCCACCTTCTACTCGCATCGCATCAACAGTTTTGACACTAGTCAACCCAGCTACAGTCCACAAAAGAGTCGGCTAAGGAGACGCACTTACTTCTATCTAGATGATAATATTAGCATAGAATAATAGCCACACCTTCATTTACAAGTACA
Source organism: Eucalyptus fibrosa (assembly GCA_017140475.1). Classification (NCBI taxonomy): domain Eukaryota; kingdom Viridiplantae; phylum Streptophyta; class Magnoliopsida; order Myrtales; family Myrtaceae; genus Eucalyptus; species Eucalyptus fibrosa. The sequence goes on from CM029511.1 coordinate 13,421,404, forward strand.
TCAAAGAAAATAAGCAAATAAGAGTTATTCTACTTATGGCAACGAAAGCGGAAATTCAGCATCTAGTTTCTTTGTCACGGCCATCATGTGAACAGAAACTTATCTTCAGCTCGATAAAATTGTGAATAGCGACCCTTTTGGACCAAAAGGAAAAATAACCTGCAGCGGGGGAAATAATTAGAAACCATGAATACTGCACTTAGTAAGAGGTAGGGAAGGATGATTGAAGTACCTGCAAACAAGATGACTTAGACAAAATCACTTGTATAAAGGAACATAACTATGGACCTACGGTATTCCAGGAAGGTGAGAAACCAAACTTATAGAATTGCTAAGTTTTCTGGGGTGCTCAGTCCAGTGCAAAAACAGCAACTCCAACTTCTTTTCTTATGCCTTGGCAGCAATTCGTGCCCTAAGAGTCTGGTGCAAATTGCGGTTGTAAATAAAAGAGTGAATCAACTGCTTCATTAACTAATAAGACGAGAACAAATTACTTTGATTCTCGTTCTTTCTGAATGGATAAAATTATAACTGGCAGAAAAGACAAACCAAATCTTGCTTCTCTTTTTCCGCAATTTGCCCACACTCTAGCCGCCTCTGCTTTTCACTTTCTTCACGCGCTCGTTGCTCAGCCTACAAGAAATGTGACGTTTAGGACTAGATGATGAGAAATAGCCAACTTGCTTGCACCGAGTTGGTTCTCTGATAAGTCACAAAAGATGAATCAAGCAAATTCTGTAGTTTTGTGTTAGATTGGCACTGCAATGTTCCATACAGAGGAGGCATCATCTGCTCAGATGTCTAAAATATGGACAACTTACAGTAGCAAAAAAGCACCTCTTAAGGCTATTATGATCCAGGTCAAGAGCATAGCCAGCATGATAAAGCACTTTCACCAAAGAAACACCAGCAATCATGTTCTTTATTTTATATCCAAACTAGTATGGGGATTGTTTTGAGCCAAAGATTATTGCATAATGCAGACATACTAGTCTAGCAATAGAAGAAAAGGAAATAACAGCCATTTACTTCATAGTAGCACACTGTACAATCAATCACATTCCTGCGATCGACTCTTCTCACCTGAATTTCATAAAGAATTTCAGCCACTATAATCAGCAGGAAATCATCATAGGTAGTTTATAAAATGCAGATGCTTTGGCTAGTTCAAAGACCAGATAAGTAAAGAATTTGACCTCCGCATAAATGCATCCGATCCCGACAGTCAAATGTCCTCATTTCTGAATCTCTGTAAGAAATTCAACACCGCAGAGAATAATGAAGGGATTAATCACTTTCGGAATTCCTTATGGTACACAAAGATCGAAAAAAAAAATCACGTGACAGAATGAAGATGTAAAATGTACATTGCCAAGCGGTTCAGATGAACAAATGGGATTTTCTTTCAGAATGTAGGACTCAAGTGACATATAAAATTTCTTGAACTATCATGTTTTGTTCAAATCAGAGGGAGAAGTTGTCAGCGACGATGAGGCTGGAATGAAAGATCATCAGAGCTGCTATGAACACAAAAACAGAGAGAGAATCAGAAATACAGAGGGCGGTGAGGACTTCGTGGGCGAAATCATCTTTTCATGGCGAGAATCATATTTTCGCCCTTGGATTTGTTGCATGGTTGGAAACTGCCTCCCGACGTTGCGAATTCTTCTTCTAAACATTAAAAGTTACGTAGAATTCTCCCGACTTTTTGGATTTCTTTTTGTTACGTAAACTGTTTTGAACAGTTTTTTCCTAAATGGTTTAGGTAACAAACAGTTGTTGAACTGAAAACAGTTTTACGTAAGCCTCATAAATTCTGGGTTCCCCTCGCTGAATTCACCCACAGATATCCGCTCAAAATGGCAGACCGCGTCGAGTCCTGTGTATTTCTTGCCCTTTTTGCAGCATTTTTTTCCGCCGTGGTCATATTTTTTATAATACCTTATTCCATCCTTCCGGATATAGAACTAAGTCCCGCTTCGTCTCTCTTCTCCGTCGACGTCTCTGGCTCCTCTATTACCGGTCAGTGGAACCTGTCTCTTTTCATAAAGAATCCAAGTCAGAGCATCGCGGTCGAATACTCTGGGATGACGGTCCTGTTGAAATTCGATCATCGGCTCCCCCTCTCAAGCCCCATGCTCGTTCCTGCGTTCGTCCAGGATCCTGACAACGCGACCATTATCCACGCCGAGTCGCGGTCGAAGATCCCCATATTCAACGACTTGTACGTGAGGGGCCTGGTGCGTGCGTTGAAGGGGAAGGAGATGAAGATCCAAGTGTTCGTGGAAGCCAAGCGGAGGCTGCACTGGGGTCTGTTCTCTGTGTCTGCGTTCGACCTGAGCGTCTGGTGCCCATACGTTACCTTCACCGCTCCAACAGACGGCGAGGACAGCAGAGATTGGATGAGCCTCGGAGGCACCCTGAATTGCTATGAGTATTAACTCAACCTCTCTATATACTGGTAAGTATAAGTTCCTGTTCTCGTTGCACAGAAAAACATAGGCAGCGTAGCCAACGGCGACGCCCACGCCTGAGGCATAGGCTCAGCTCTATGACACGTGAAGCTCTGCCATCGGAAATGAGCTCTGTCGAGGAGGCTGAGCTTCAGCAGCGGCAACTGTTAAAAAAACAGAGGAGATGCAGATATGCAGATATGCACAAGAGCAACGCTAAAAACAGAGGAGAACAGAGGATATACTGATATACACAAAAACAGAGGAACTGTCTGCAGAACCACACATAAAAAACTGACACCATAGCCTTTATATAGGCTTTACAAAAACAAATAACCACCACACGTACAGCAACCAATCCACATAATAGAAGTGCTTAATAGACTATTAACACATAAAAAACAAACCAGGAACATTGACTCGTTCAACAGCAACGTGTCGTTTGGCTCTGTCCACCTTCAGGTGAAGAGCTCTGTCGGTGTTGATTTCCATTTTTCAGAAAAGGACATCGTTTTTCTTTTTTTTTCGATATGGACTTTCCAGTTCGAAGAAAATATATCTTATGAACAAGGTTTGATTCTGTTCTGATCTTTTTTTTTTTTGGTTTTTTCAGATTCTAGAGACTCTGGTGGCTTCTCCAAATTTGGGCATCGGTTGGACATCGGTTGGAGTTGTCATTCAAATGCTGTTACTGGTTTATATGCTGTACTTCTTTCGACAATGTATATTTCTTCTAGTCTCAAATGGAGTCTGTCCTCGTACAATGAGAGTCAGTAGTTAAGTGACTTCATTTGATGACAATTTGTCATTGCTTTCGCCTCCATTTCATGCTTTCCTCCACTCGGTCTTCTTTCCGACCACCGCGCGGCGAGAGAGAGCGCGAAAGTGAGGGTCCGACTTCCTCTCCCAGCCTCTCAATCACTTCTCCAAGCTTCCGTCTGTAAATCTCTCAGATCTGATTCTTCCGCATCGTTATTGCTATTGCCGCTCCTTGCTCGTTAGATCGATCAGCTCCTTTTACATTTCGTCTGACTTTCTTCTTGTTCTCTGCACTTTCCACGCCTCGACAGATTAGCCTATTACCATTTCTAAGTTTACAGGAGTTTCAGATCTTGGTTTTGTCCGCTTTCTTCCTCATCGTTTAGTTCCTTAATTGCTTAAAGGTCATAGTGCTGGTGTTTGTCTACTGTTATTTCCAACAAGATATCTTTCTCAAATTTTCCAAGCGTTTTGCTGACGATGTATTATTATATGCATTCCTAACCACACCAGTCCCACTTAAAACAGAAAACACTAATTTTGCAATTCCTGCTTCACGACTGTCACAAAAGAAACGAACTGCTGTACGGGTCTATGCCTAACCAAATCATTAATGAAAAAGGGAGGGGCACGAACTCAACAGTATTGGCTTGCAGGGGAAGAGGCGGCAGCTCCTTGGATTTTCTCAGTTGGAACACCGAGTAAGAAGAGACAGAAGGTGAACAGAAAACAGTGAAATAAACCCACCAAAGAATTAGCACAAGAGGCCAGTTGCTTCTGCCTCCTTCGACAATTGTGTTCCTAGCGTAATATGAAATGAAAGACGCGAGGATCCAAGTGACGGCCCAAGAAACAGTGTCTCCATTCACAATTCTGTGAACCCAATAATAATAAAAACAAAAGCTAACGTATACCATGGAGATTATGACACTGCAAAGCAGAATCGCCATTGAAGAGACTCGAAGTTTGCTCATTACTCTGTCACTGTGGATTATCTCTGCATCACCACCACCACCACCACCACCATCACCACCATATCTTCTCTGTTTTCGAATGTCAATCAGAACCCACGTCACCAAAACGAACCCAAACACTACATTCACTAGCTCAAGTGCTATATACAAGTTGAAAGCTCCCAAAATTCCGGGCAAGATGCTTCCCATTGAAATGGCCATGGACACTGGAAGAACTCTGCAACTACAAGAACCTGCAACCCAAATGAAAAAAGAAAGAAAAAAAAAGGAAACTTGGTTCAAGCTTTTCGCACTAGAATATCAAGAAACTACAGAACGAGGAATTGAACGGTTTCATTCTCGCTACCCGTGGATAAACTTCAAGAACATGTACAGGTAATGGGGGGCGGGGGAGAGAGAGAGCTTTCTGTTTTCCTTTTCAGATTCAAACCTGCGGAGAGAGATGATGAAGAGAGAGCACGTGGTTCTTCGTCGTGCGTGGGTCGGTGGGCGATAAAGCGTGCTTTTCAGTGGGAATGCGCGGTCACTGAGCCTGGTTTCTGAGAATGGTTTAAATAGACGCCAGAGCAGCTAGAAACAAAAGTCGAAACGAAAGAAAAAGAAAACAATCGCCATCGCCGTAATCTTTTAGTTAGCAGCCTACTGCTTCCATCGCTATCCCCCTAAGACGGAACGTCATCTATTTTTGTAGTATTAACATCATTATGTTACCAAAGCAATACAGTAAAACAGGCCAGAATCTCGACCGCCGCTCCCCCTCAAAACCACCGAGCACTATTCACGCCGGAAGAGCGAGCCTGTCGCCATTTCTTTTGGTAAAGCTTCTTTATCTTCGCTGTTTTCCTGTTCTTCTTTCTGTTTCCTTACATATTCCTTCGGCAGGGAGGCGTTCTCGGGCATGCACCGTTTGCTTCGCTAGTTGTCAATTCTGAGGGCAGAGGATGTCTTCATTCGTGTCTTCATCTAACGACACAGAATCTGCCTCTCGGCTTTTTCTTGTTCGTATTCTTGCACAGAGACTATCACCTCCTGAAAATGCAGCCAAGAGAATATCCCCGCTGTTGCAGTCCTATAAAAAGAAATACGGAGTCGATGAGAAAAAGCTGGCGAACGAACTGCCGTACGGGTCTATGCCCTCGAATAGTAATAATGAGTTTTCAAGACTTTCCATTTGAGGTCGTTTCCACATGTTCATCAACAATGAATGTTTCCACTCTGATTCTCTATCGCTGCACCCTCCTGGCTATTTCAAAGTATAATCGGCGCTCGAGACTCTTGTCCAGCACTTTAGACTTGTCCGGCTTCTTCATCGGGCTTGGATCTATAAAAATTGGTCGAGTTCTAAGGGTTGGGTTCGGTTTTATCCGGGTCACGCCCCTTTTGTCCGGTAGGATTCCATTTCTGAAACTCCATCTTCATCGAAGAGGACCTGCACCGTTCCACATCATGCTAGCTTATCAGAAGCGAACTGAAATTACGAATTAGAATAATACCGTTAGCTGTTAAAAGAACATGTAGGAAGCTTTCCCTTTGATGGCGAAGGAGCGACCATTGGTTTTGCTCTACGTAAGAACAGTAAATTTGGACTGAAGACACATTTCTAACCTTGCCGTCACAACTCAATGGTTAGGAAACAGTGCATCACCAGATATTATGAGTTGTCACACCGGTTAATGGGCTTTGTGATCATGGGGAGCTGCAGTAAAGGTTTCTCATCCGAAAGCAACATACAATACCTTTCTGGGAAAACTATATATTAATTTGGCAGCATCTCTTTTTAAATGAGTGTCAGAGGTCACCTGCCCAACAGTCACACGTGCTGTGTGATGATTGATGGATTCTCTAAAGCAGGGGATGTTGACTTTGGATGTAACCTGCTACTCGGAAAAATAGAGAACGGTTTCTTCCAACATTTGCTTGATTTGGACGAGTAAGAAATTGCCTTTGTGCGAAACATAGGGTTCATGAGGCTTTGTGGTCATTCACCTTATGGGTCACAAGGTATTGTTCCAAAGGTAGTGAAGACTGTTTTCTGGCTGACAAAAATGGAGTAACGGCACCTAAGATTGTTAAGGAAGACTTGTTGAAAAGAAGTTGTATAACTTGTTATGTTTATGAACTTCTCCATGAGAGTGTTCAGGACAATAAAAAATGCTAAAGAAGATGCTCACGTGATCAGAAGATGATGTCCTTGTCTGTTCATATATCAATATCTTAAAAGAATGTGACAGTTGTACATTTTTGCATGATTTTAAATTCCAAACCTCGTGAAGCTTCAATTGCTATTGCCATGTAAGAAAAGCTCTACTGGGCATATTGACAAAGAAGACATTTAACAGGATTGTATGAGAATGTGGTGACAACGTAGTATTAAGTTGAGCTACATGTGCACTCATGCAGAGAACCATCGCTCCGTCATAGGCTGCTCTTTTCTGTGAAGACAGAACTCCCGACATGTCGGCAAGCACCTCCACTGAGAGTCCTATGTATATTGCTTCCTTAAGGCCCAATTATCTTTACTAGACTATTGAGGATCAACTCTTCGTGTCATGGAAGCTAGGGTAAGGCATTTAACTACCTCTTGGTAATTTACGTTCTCATTTCTAGTGGAAAAAAGGACATTTTGTTTTAGGTATCTTAGTTCTCCATATAATGCTCTATATGTTTATTGTGTTATGCTAAAAGTGTGTTTGGTTCAACATTTTGAAAGTCCATTGGAAAAATGCAAAGTAATTTAGCCTAAAAGACTTTAAGTAAATACAAAGGCCATTTGGTAAACTATACTTTGAGAAATAACTTTGAGAGAAATATTGTTTGGTTGAAAACTCATTTGAAAAACCCTTTGGGTGATTAATATTATTATTTTTAATTTCATTTGTTTAAAATTGAAAAAAAAAATAATGTATGCAACTTTTTAAATATAAATTTTGACAATAATACTAAAAAAAAATCAAATACATATATAATTTTTTTTTTTTAAAAGACCAAACCCTCCATTGGAATTTTTTAATTTTTATTTGCTTAAAATTGAAAAAAAAAAAAAATAATGTATGTAACTTTTTAAATATAAATTTTGACAATAATGCTAAAAAAAAGAGACCAAATCCTTTGTTGAATTTTTTTTAATTTTTATTTGTTTAAAATTGAAAAAATAATGTATGGATCAAGATCATTCTTGATGACTTGAAGGTTGAGTGCATAGTCCTATGAAACTATTTTGTGATAATAAGTCTGCAATTAATATTGCTCATAATCTTGTGTAGCACAATAGGATGAAACATATTGAGATTGATAGGCACTTCATCAAGGAGAAACTTGAAGAATGATTGATTTGTTTGTCTTATGTTCCTTCAAGACAACAAGTGGCGGATGTCTTGACCAAATGGCTTAATGATGGAAGTTTTCATGAGCTAATTTCCAAGCTAGGAATGGAAGATATCTATTCACCAGCTTGTTGAGCTGTAAATAGATAGATTATATGACTGTAAATACATAGGATTTTTTAGGAGGTTTTTGATTCTGATTTAATTATGATTAAATCTCACAAATCATGGGATTATAGCTATTAACCCACAAATCGTGGGATTTTAGCTTTTCTCCTTTTTTTAGGCTTTCTTTCCTTTATTTTTGTTTGCTAGGATTTATCTGTGTATTAGCCTATAAATACAACATTGTAAAGCACCAAAAGATATGAATGAGAATAACAATTTCTCTCCATCTAAAATTTCACAAAGAGGCAGTTGACCTTCTTTCATATTTTAATTCTAATTAAAATATTGTAATTTACCGTCATTATAAGAAGAAGACTATCAAGAATTTAAAAAAATCAAGAGGCATATTGCAAAACTTTTATATATCAAAAGGTTGTTTGTAATTACTTGACAAATTTCGAAGGCAAAATGAATTTATTGCCTTAAAAAGACGATTTGCCTTCAAGTTTTTGATTCCAAAAATTTGGAAACCGGTCGGTTTCGAATTCCTTGTGCTGAATCGGTAGAACCAGCAATGACCCTAATTCCTCTTTTGCTCTTATTTTGGCCATTTTTCTGGATTTTTTTTTTTTTAAGCCTTTCTTGTATTTGTTTGTATTGGAGAAATCTTGTGCTGCATATGGTGAAGGATTGTGAAGGACCCATCTTCTGAATTTTACTTTTTGAGACCAGAAGAAAATAATGTTTAGCATATTTGCACAAAGAAAAATAAAGAAAATTTAATTGATTTCATATATCTTGGTTTCTATTTCTCTTCCATCTTAAAACTCCCCAACCTGAAAAAAGGGCAATAATGAAGGCGTGGCATAGGAATTAAACTTCACTGAAATTTAAATAATAATAATTAAAAACACCTAGCTTATTCCTGAATTGGCCCCAAGCCATTTCAAGGCCGATAGGATTGCTATCCAATTCCATGAATTTTTAACCAATTCTTACTTGATAAATTCCATCGACCAATCCTGAAACTGATCACCCATACTTTTGATATGACTTACTTAAAAAAAATAATGTCTTCACAGGTTAACATTTTATTAAGCAGATTCCTCATTTTGCTTCTTAGCCTACGGAATCTAACAATACAATAAAATAAGCGGTCTTTCAATTTGCAAGAGCATATTACACCTCAAATGAGTAGAATTTGATTTTTCGTGATTTCTGACCGGAGAAATTACGATTTGGCCCCGGATTTTAGGGTGGTTATTGATTTCGCCCCACCCTGTATCTCTAGATTTTGGCATAAAACCCTCAATATTTTTTCCGAATTGGTTTTCAATGTACGCCCACGCCGACTCCGACCGCAAGTTCACCTTAAGGTCGGTCACGTGACCGATCATGTGACTGAGGGCGGTGAGGACTTCGAGGGTGAAATCGTCTTTTCAGTGCAAGAATTATATTTTCGCCCTTGGATTTGTTGCGTGGTTGGAAATTACCTCCGGACATTTCGAATTCTTTGGCAACGTGCCCCCCGCCCAATACCTTTTGAGATTAGCTGCGATCTTTCCCTCGAAATAATTGTGGAAAATGAGAGAACTAATTTTAATTAAGGAAAATTGATGGGAAGTGAAATGGATATTTCTAGTGAGGAGAGATTATAGAAATCATTTTCGAAAGGATGCTTACTCTATTATGTCCGAAAGCCATCTCCCCCCTTCGTTGGAGAAATCTTCCACAACTCAAGAAAGATCAAATATTCTTGGACAAAAAAAAAATCAATTTGATACTCTTTCCCCTCCTCTCCACTTTGTTAACCCAAACATTAAATAAGATATAAGTTATCTGATCTATAGTTATATGTGTTCCACTTGCTTCTAGTTACAGTACATGTTGTGGGCTTCAATCTAAGGTGTAAAGTCATCATACCACATTCCTCCGGTGGTAATGTTTATATGAAGGGGAGATTATACTATTCAGAATATGAATATGTATTTATTATCATTTTTTAAAATAGTATGTAAGAAAATTTCGTAATTAGTATGATATAATCTAAAATGATGATACCATGAGTCTACACTGAACTATGGATGAGAAAACTTACGTATCTGTTCATGATACAAGATTTTGTTAAAAAATATCTAGTCTAAAATTATTTTTTAGTATTTCCAAATATCATAAATCTCATGTGGTATGATATCATATAACCAATATAAATGATAATTGACAAGTCACATCATTAGTTAACTGTTAAAAATCAGAAATTAGTTAAAAGTTGAATTCTCTTTATTTGAATGTATTATAATATGTGCTTCATACGTGTATTTTTTGGAAGTTCAACAAATACAAGGGAAATGAAAGTTTAATCGATAATCATATATATACATCTTCTTTTTTTTCAATCTGCTTTTTAAACATACCCATAAGGGAAATAATGGGGAGTTCAATGTTCATGGAATGCTCAATAATTTTTTGAGTCCAAATTAAGATGGCTAAACTTCATAGATAACTTGTCAATTATGTTGAACATTGTTAATTACGATTGCTATATAAAGTAAAGTGTAATTGTAGGGCACGACAAATAACTTCTCTTATACTCTTCGTATCCATTGACTTCAACTCTACGATGAAGCCATTGTGTACCTACGATACAAATAAATAAAATTAAAGGTTCAACCTTAAATTCTGACAACTTATTTCACACATCATTGTATTGTAGCATTTGCCTTCATGCTTTGCTGATCATCAGGTCAGACTCAACCTTCCTCAGCAAAGCGTGATATAGAGGATCAACAATAGTGGTCATCATCGTTGTGGCGATACAGGTCACAGTTGTGTAGCACACACAAGTATGAGATAGAATTAAACTTCACGATTAATGAGGTCTCAACTCTTGCACACTAAAGTGATGCTAGATTACTTCATGTTTGCTTTTCATGAAAAAAATACCAATTGAAATGGCTGTACTACCGGTTATGGCATAATAATTGTTATGGCTACAACACAATTCAGAATTGCCTATAACAACAAGAAATAACTGGTCCTTGACAAGCTGCTTCATGAGCAGTGTAAGTTGAGGATAAGCTGTCATGTTCCTCCCTTCTAGATTGAGCAAGAAAAGATGTATCCATGTTGACAAAGATGCGATAGGAGAAATGCAAATGTTGTGGGCAATGCCAAAAAAAGTCTCTTCAAGAACTTAATTTACCTCCAAGCAAAGGAAAAAAGAAGAGCCTACGAGTCCATAGTTAAAAATTCTATTTCTATTTAAATTGAACTTCTTATGCCCTAAATTGTCACAAGATGCGAGGACTTGAAACTAAGTGGCCACCCTTCCAACATGGAAGGGGAAGGTGAGGGGTTCAAATCCCCACCTTCTCAAGGGGGGATGGGGGTAGGGACGCGTAAGTTTCGAGAGTGGGTTGCGACTCCCACGCCCTGCAAGAGGTAGGGCACAAGTCTGCGAGTGAGTGTAGAATAGGAATAGAGTAGGATTGACCAAAAAAAAAAAAAAACTAAGCACTGATTGAAGGCTATTGCTATCGGGAAATCCTTTGTTCCTCACAGTGTTCTAATTGAACTCACCACCATTCTGCCATTGCTACCCTTCATTGCTCGTATGGAAGGGAAAAAAAAAACTCTTTCCCTCTAGAAACCCTCGAAAACTTCTGTAGGAACCATTTCCTTAGCCTTTTCAAACTGAATGTAAGGGCCATTGGAAAATGTCCTAGTTCGGTGGACCTAGCACCAGAAAAAGGTCGTCATCTTAGCTTGTGCATGTATTCTTTCATTCTGAGTAATATCTGTAACTTGAAATGTTGAAAAAAGACTCATGACTTGCCTGCCTCATTCTTCTTTCATCTTCGCATGCCTCCACTAAAAAATGGTCCTTCTCATTTGCCCTAATTTGTATTTAAGAATGCAACCGCACAGCTGTTTGACCTAGTTGACCAAGATCCAAGGGGTCTTCTATTTGCTTACTATTTTGCTCCTCCCCCGCCCATCCTTCAAATCAAAAGAGAAGGTGTTTCCAGTAGAGTTACAATGCGTTGGTTATACATCCGCTTAAAGAAGTTGAGTAACGTACTATTCCTGAATTCATGTGATTTTGGCTAATATGTATCTGGCGATGGTGATGGTCCAACTAGATACGGGAAGCTGGTCCAGTTCAGTCTTATTATGTAAAATGTCTAGGTCAAGAACCGGAGTTGATCTGGTTCGACCGGGTTAAGCTGGTTCTACTCAGTAAACCAGCAAGTAGGTCAACGTGGGCCTTTGAAAATGGGTTATTTGCATTTTATTCCCTCCAGAACTCCAGAGCCAGCAGCGCATCAACAAAGTACTAAAATTCACTTCCAAGATCAAGATATACATAGTCTGCACTTTATTTTAATGATCTATTTTCTGGGAAAAAAAAAAGACAAACCCATCTGAGAAACATAATTTAGAAAGATGTGTCAGCGGCTTCATCACCAAAAAAGGTGGAAGAATAAGATTGCCCCAGTCCCATTAAGCCATCACCCTAGATTAAGTTCTACCAGATACCTCCATCTCTATAGCACTATAATGTAAAGTGCAAAACTGAAGCTTTCTAAGGTAATCCTTCATTATCTGCCAAGTTTACCATGGCATTAAAACGCCACATATCGAAAATACCCAACCAGAAAACTTGAATTCTCACTGGAAATGACAAACCTTAAATAACACAGTTTAAAATCAAATCTACGAGGCATGACAAGCAATTCAGTTGAACCTCCAATCTACAGATGACTGCAGCAAAGAATCTAAGCCAAGGCTACAGTACAGTTCAACAATGTTCACGCCATCATCCTAGTAATAGAGACAGAAAAATGTGGAGGCACAAACAATTAATATTGCAGTATTCTTGATCAACCTGACAAATATTCCCAAAAGATATCCAGTTACATCAAAACACTAAATCAGATGATGCGCATGATAAATCATCATGTTCTTATGCAAGCTGGCAGACAATAAGCTTCACAGTTCAACTGCACATGAATGATGAAGAAATTACCATCACTGTGGATCAAAATCATGTGTTTGGTTCCAATAGACGACTAGATTCTATTTCTTCTCTAGACTGCCTGTGTTTTTTAGCCTCGTGACTGTATTTAAATCTATTTTGACTCAGTACATAAATGAACAATACTAATAGGAGAATGACATCCATGCTTTAGATGACAGGAAAAATCAAATCATTGAGATAGTTGACTAAACCAATGAAGCAAGAAAACAGGCAAAAGGATTTCATACAAGCAAGAGACATAAAGTTTACACCAAGGAAGCATGTTTCAGCTACGAATACAACATAAGCTGTTGAGGTGGCATGTTTATGACTACGACGAAGACAGACGTGACATGGAATCTGCTTTTCCTTTTCATAGTTGAAATGAAGGAATTTAATTAAGAAAAAAAGGTCACTAAGAGTGCCTCAGTAGTATGATCTTTCAATGTATCCCGACAGTTAAAGCTCCCATGTTCAGAACCTTGCCACACCCGCATAGTGTGCAGATCATTGCAAGCCCTTAGACTCAAGCATGTCTTCGTTTATTTTGTCAATGCAAATTCTTGAAGACGAGGCATTCCCAAACTAACCCAGATCAAGCATTATTCACCAGTCCTTCCATCATAACATGCTCAACATGACTAGCCTAATTTTGGTTCTACAAGAAGACAGATGAAAGGTCAAAATCCTACTATATGTTTGACGACCATGCATTAAATTATCAGCACATGAAGCACACAAACAATGGAAGCATTTTCAGCCAAAACATCAGCTACATATAACAAATTCTGGATGAAAGAGGAATATTTAGAATCCCACCTTGGAATGACAAATGTCAAGAGTTGTGATGCCCGGTTTGCCAGTTTCGTGCAGCGGATAACTAGAAAGTTGGCTGTACCTCTCCACATCCTCAACAGGTGCCAGTGTAGCGGGAATCTGACAACACTTAAGGTCAGTTATAGATTAGAACATATAACCATGAATGAGAAGCGAAAATGAAAATAAAAAGCCGCTGCCAAAAGGACAAGGGAAAAATTATGGCATAAAAAGTAAAACCAGAAGGCCTAAAAATTGATCCTAATGTACCTGTCACTTTTTATGCCGTTGAGAAAGTGCTAAGTTACAATCTATTATCACAGCAATGATGCTTGCAGAATCGCAATTTCTTCCCAGCATAGCCTGACTCTTCATCTAGAGAAGCTATGACATACAAAGAAAGCTGAAGTAACTACTTGATCACTGATCAAATGCCAAAAAGCTACGCAAGGCATAAAAAGGAAGAACCTTTTCTCCCATTGTTCAAGGCAGGAGCATTCACTGCAATATCAGAAGATACTGTCATGGATATCTGTCTTTCAACCCGTGCAAGTAATGACCGGGCTTCATCCCTTTCCTTTTTTAAGTCTTGCAATAACATGGCAAGCAGCATCATGGATATCTGTCTTTCCACTGATGAATCTTGCTCCTTTTCTCTTTAGCGGAGGCAACTACATGGATACAACAGAGTACAACATCATTATAATAGCGACGTGCTCGTCGGATTAGCAAAGAAATGCTCACGGCAGATGAACTTCAACTTTCTGAAAAGGTTACCAAGAAGAGACCTCATAACTCGAGAAGGCTCAGAGCCCAGAGTTTGATTCATTTTCCCGACATTGAGGTGTTCATCCAGAACCATCAGCTCCAACAATTTTCTACGGCTCTGCATACAGGCTTCAAAGAATTGCGTCTGAACAAACAAGAATAATAATTGCTATAAGAACAAAGTCGGGTGCAAATCTTGACATGGCAATAGGTGCACCCGATGTTTCTTAAATCAGGCAGATGCCTTTCTAAGGACATGAGCTACAGAGAACATCTCTCCAATTAAGAAATGAAACGTGCATTTAATCACCCACCTTCTACTTGCATCGCATCAACAGTTTTGACACTAGTCAACCCAGCTACAGTCCACAAAATAGTCGGCTAAGGAGACGCACTTACATTCTATCCAGATGATAATATTAGCATAGAATAATGGCCACACCTTCATTTACAAGTACATCAAAGAAAATAAGCAAATAAGAGTTATTCTACCTATGGCAACGAAAGCAGAAATTCAGCATCTAGTTTCTTTGTCACGGCCATCATGTGAACAGAAACTTATCTTCAGCTCAATAAAATTGTGAATAGCGACCCTTTTGGACCAAAAAGAAAAATAACCTGCAGCAGGGGAAATAATTAGAAACCATGAATACTGCACTTAGTAAGAGGTAGGGAAGGATGATTGAAGTACCTGCAAACAAGATGACTTAGACCAAATCACTCGTATAAAGGAACATTACTATGGACCTATGGTATTCCAGGAAGGTGAGAAACCAAACTTATAGAATTGCTAAGTTTTCTGGGGTGCTCAGTCCAGTGCAAAAACAGCAACTCCAACTTCTTTTCTTATGCCTTGGCAGCAATTCGTGCCCTAAGAGTCTGGTGCAAATTGTGGTTGTAAATAAAAGAGTAAATGTCAACTGCTTTATTAACTAATAAGAAAAGAACCAATTACTTTGATTCTCGTTCTTTCTGAATGGATATAATTATAACTGGAAGAAAAGACAAACAAAATCTTGCTTCTCTTTTTCCGCAATTTGCCCACACTCTAGCCGCCTCTGCTTTTCACTTTCTTCACGCGCTCTTTGCTCAGCTTACAAGAAATGTGACGTTCAGGACTAGATGATGAGAAATAGCCAACTTGCTTGCACCGAGTTGGTTCTCTGATAAGTCACAAAAGATGAATCAAGCAAATTCTGTAGTTTTGTGTTAGATTGGCACTGCAATGTTCCATACAGAGGAGGCATCATCTGCTCAGATGTCTAAAATAAGGACAACTTACAGTAGCCAAAAAGCACCTCTTAAGGCTATTATGATCCAGGTCAAGAGCATAGCCAGCATGATAAAGCACTTTCACCAAAGAAACATCAGCAATCATGTTCTTTATTTTATATCCAAACTAGCATGGGGATTGTTTTGAGCCAAAGATCATTCCATAATGCAGACATACTAGTCTAGCAATAGAAGAAAAGGAAATAACAGCCATTTACTTCATAGTAGCACACTGTACAATCAATCACATTCCTGTGATCGACTCTTCTCACCTGAATTTCATCAAGAATATCAGCCACTATAATCAGCCAGATATGTAAAGAATTTGACCTCCGCATAAATGCATCCGATCCCGACAGTCAAATGTCCTCCTTTCTGAATATCTGGAAGAATTCAACACAGCAGAGAATAATGAAGGGATTAATCACTTTCGGAATTCCTTATGGTACATGAAGATCGAAAAAAAATCACGTGACAGAATGAAGATGCAAAATGTACATTGCCAAGCGGTTCAGATGAACAAATGGGATTTTCTTTCAGAATGTAGGACTCAAGTGACAAATAAAATTTCTTGAACTATCATGTTTTGTTCAAATCAGAGGGAGAAGTTGACAGCGACGATGATGCTGGAATGAAAGATCATCAGAGCTGCTATGAACACAAAAACAGAGAGAGAATCAGAAATACAGAGGGCGGTGAGGACTTCGAGGGTGAAATCATCTTTTCGTGGCGAGAATCATATTTTCGCCCTTGGATTTGTTGCATGGTTGGAAACTGCCTCCCGACGTTGCGAATTCTTCTTCTAAACATTAAAAGTTACGTAGAATTCTCCCGACTTTTGGGATTTTTTTTTGTTGCGTAAACTGTTTTGAACAGTTTTTTCCTAAATGGTTTAGGTAACAAACAGTTGTTGAACTGAAAACAGTTTTACGTAAACCTCATAAATTCTGGGTTCCCCTCGCTGAATTCATCCACAGATATCCGCTCAAAATGGCAGACCGCGTCGAGTCATGTGTATTTCTTGCCCTTTTTGCAACAATTGTTCCCGCCGTTCTGATTTTTCTTGTACTACCTTATTCCATCCTTCCGGATATAGAGCTGACCCCAGCTTCCTCTCTCTCCTCCGTCGACGTGTCCAGCTCCGCTATTACCGGTCAGTGGAACCTGTCTCTTTTCATGAAGAACCCAAGTCAGAGCATCGCCGTCGAATACACCGGGATGACGGTCCTGTTGAAATTCGATCATCGGCTCCCCCTCTCAAGCCCCATGCTCGTTCCGGCCTTCATTCAGGATCCGGCCAACGTAACCATCGTGCAAACCAAGTCGCGGTCGAAGATCCCCATATTCAACGATTTGTACGTGAGGGGCCTGGTGCGTGCGTTGAAGGGGAAGGAGATGAAGATTCAAGTGTTCGTGGAAGCCAAGCGGAGGCTGCACTGGGGTCTGTTCTCTGTGTCCGTGTTCGACCTGAGCGTCTGGTGCCCACACGTTACCTTCACCGCTCCAACAGACGGCGAGGACAGCAGAGATTGGATGAGCCTCGGAGGCACCCTGAATTGCTATGAGTATTAACTCAACCTCTCTATATACTGGTAAGTATAAGTTCCTGTTCTCGTTGCACAGAAAAACATAGGCAGCGTAGCCAACGGCGATGCCCACGCCTGAGGCATAGGCTCAGCTCTACGACACGTGAAGCTCTGCCATCGGAAATGAGCTCTGTCTGTCAAGGAGGCTGTGTCGTTTGGCTCTGTCCACCTTCAGGGTCAAGAGCTCTGTCGGTGTTGATTTCCTTTTTCAGAGAGAGGACATCGTTTTTCTTTTTTTCCGATATGGACTTTCCGGTTCGAAGAAGATATATCTTATGAACAAGGTTTGATTGTGTTCTGATCTTTTCGTTTTCTTTTTTTGGTTTTTTCAGATTTTAGAGACTCTGGTGGCTTCTCCAAATTTGGGCATCGGTTAGGCATCGGTTGGAGTTGTCATTCAAATGCTGTTACTGGTTTATATGCTGTACTTCTTTCGACAATGTGTATTTCTCCTGGTCTCAAATGGAGTCTGTCGTTTTAACATAAAATTTCGGATCATGCATCGGCATACAATCTGAAAGCTCGTACAATGAGAGTCAGTAGTTAAGTGACTTCATTTGATGATAATTTGCCATCGCTTTTCGCCTCCATTTCATGCTTTCCTCCACTCGGTCTTCTTTCCGACCACCGCGCACGGCAAGAGAGAGCACGAAAGTGAGGTCCGACCTCCTCTCCCAGCCTCTCAATCACTTCTCCAAGCTTCCGTCTGTAAATCTCTCAGATCTGATTCTTCCGCATCGTTATTGCTGTTGCCCGCTCCTTGCTCGTTAGATCGATCAGCTCCTTTTACATTTCGTCTGACTTTCTTCTTGTTCTCTGCACTTTCCACGCCTCGACAGATTAGCCTATTATCATTTCTAAGTTTACAGGAGTTTCAGATCTTGGTTTTGTCCGCTTTCTTCCTCATCGTTTAGTTCCTTAATTGCTTAAAGATCATAGTCATGTGCTGCTGGTGTTTGTCTACTGTTATTTCCAAAAAGATATCTTTCTCAAATTCTCCAAGCGTTTTGCTGACGATGTATTATTATATGCATTCCTAACCACACCAGTCCCACTTAAAACAGAAAACACTCATTTTGCAATTCCTGCTTCACGACTGTCACAAAAGAAATACGGACTCGATGACGAACGAACTGCTGTACGGGTCTATGCCTAACCAAATCATTAATGAAAAAGGGAGGGACACGAACTCAACAGTATTGGCTTGCAGGGGAAGAGGCGGCAGCTCCTTGGATTTTCTCAGTTGGAAAACCGAGTAAGAAGAGACAGAAGGTGAACAGAAAACAGTGAAATAGACCCACCAAAGAATTAGCACAAGAGGCCAGTTGCTTCTGCCTCCTTCGACAATTGTGTTCCTAGCGTAATATGAAATGAAAGACGCAAGGATCCAAGTGACGGCCCAAGAAACAGCGTCTCCATCCACAATTCTGTGAACCCAATAATAATAAAAACAAAAGCTAACGTATACCACGGAGATTATGACACTGCAAAGCAGAATCGCCATTGAAGAGACTCGAAGTTTGCTCATTACTCTGTCACTGTGGATTATCTCTGCATCACCACCACCACCATCACCACCATATCTTCTCTGTTTCCGAATGTCAATCAGAACCCACGTCACCAAAACGAACCCAAACACTACATTCACTAGCTCAAGTGCTATATACAAGTTGACAGCTCCCAAAATTCCGGGCGAGATGCTTCCCATTGAAATGGCCATGGACACTGGAAGAACTCTGCAACTACAAGAACCTGCAACCCAAATGAAAAAAGAAAAAAAAAAAGGAAACTTGGTTCAAGCTTTTCGCACTAGAATATCAAGAAACTACAGAACGAGGAATTGAACGGTTTCATTCTCGCTACCCGTGGATAAACTTCAAGAACATGTACAGGTAATGGGGGGCGGGGGAGAGAGAGAGCTTTCTGTTTTCCTTTTCAGATTCAAACCTGCGGAGAGAGATGATGAAGAGAGAGCACGTGGTTCTTCGTCGTGCGTGGGTTGGTGGGCGATAAAGCGTGCTTTTCAGTGGGAATGCGCGGTCACTGAGCCTGGTTTCTGAGAATGGATTAAATAGACGCCAGAGCAGCTAGAAACAAAAGTCGAAACGAAAGAAAAAGAAAACAATCGCCATCGCCGTAATCTTTTAGTTAGCAGCCTACTGCTTCCATCGCTATCCCCCTAAGACGGAACGTCATCTATTTTTGTAGTATTAACATCATTATGTTACCAAAGCAATACAGTAAAACAGGCCAGAATCTCGACCGCCGCTCCCCTCAAAACCACCGAGCACTATTCACGCCGGAAGAGCGAGCCTGTCGCCATTTCTTTTGGTAAAGCTTCTTTATCTTCGCTGTTTTCCTGTTCTTCTTTCTGTTTCCTTACATATTCCTTCGGCAGGGAGGCGTTCTCGGGCATGCACCGTTTGCTTCGCTAGTTGTCAATTCTGAGGGCAGAGGATGTCTTCGTTCGTGTCTTCATCTAACGACACAGAATCTGCCTCTCGGCTTTTTCTTGTTCGTATTCTTGCACCGAGACTATCACCTCCTGAAAATGCGGCCAAGAGAATATCCCCGCTGTTGCAGTCCTATAAAAAGAAATACGGAGTCGATGAGAAAAAGCTGGTGAACAAACTGCCGTACGGGTCTATGCCGTAATAATGAGTTTCCAAGACTTTCCATTTGCGGTCGTTTCCACATGTTCATCAACCATGAATGTTTCCACTCTGATTCTCTATCGCTGCACCCTCCTGGCTATTTCAAAGTATAATCTGCGCTCGAGACTCTTGTCCAGCACTTTAGACTTGTCCGGCTTCTTCATCGGGCTTGGATCTATAAAAAGTGGTCGAGTTCTAAGGGTTGGGTTCGGTTTTATCCGGGTCACACCCCTTTTGTCCGGTAGGGATTCCATTTCTGAAACTCATCTTCATCAAAGAGGACCTGCACCGTTCCACATCATGCTAGCTTATGAGAAACGAACTGAGAATTAGAATAATACTGTTAGCTGTTAAAAGAACATGTAGGAAGCTTTCCCTTTGATTGCGAAGGAGCGACCATTGGTTTTGCTCTCCGTAAGAACAGCAAATTTGGACTGAAGACACATTTCTAACCTTGCCATCACAACTCAATGGTTAGGAAACAGTGCATCCCTATCATTACTCACTACATACCCATTGAGAGCTTATGCAAGGCTCGCAAAGTAAAGGAAGCTTTGAATTTGCTTGATAAGATGGAAGTAAAGGGGAATTACACCAGATATTATGAGTTGTCACACTGGTTAATGGGCTTTGTGATCATGGGGAGCTGCAGTAAGGTTTCTCATCCGAAAGCAACATACAATACCTTTCTGGGAAAACTATATATTAATCTGGCAGCATCTCTTTTTAAATGAGTGTCAAAGGTCACCTGCCCAACAGTCACACGTTCTGCGTGATGATTGATGGATTCTCTAAAACAGGGGATGTTGACTTTGGATGTGACCTGCTACTCGGAAAAATAGAGAACGGTTTCTTCCAACGTTTGCTTCATTTGGACGAGTAAGAAATTGCCTTTGCGCGAAACATAGGGTTCATGAGGCTTTGTGGTCATTCACCTTATGGGTCACAAGGTATTGTTCCAAAGGTAGTGAAGACTGTTTTCTGGCTGACAAAAATGGAGTAACCGCACCTAAGATTGTTCAGGAAGAATTGTTGAAGAGATGTGGTATAACTTGTTATGTTTATGAACTTCTCCATGAGAGTGTTCAGGACAATAAAAAATGCTAAAGAAGATGCTCACACGATCAGAAGAAGATGTCCTTGTCTGTTCATATATCAATATCTTAAAAGAATGTAACAGTTGTACATTTGTGCACGATTTTAATTTCCAAACCTCGTGAAGCTTCAATTGCTATTGCCATGTAAGAAAAGCTCTACTGGCATATTGACAAAGAAGACATTTAACAGGATTGTATGAGGATGTGGTGACAACGTAGTATTAAGTTGAACTACATGTGCACTCATGCAGAGAACCATCGCTCCGTCATAGGCTGCTCTTTTCTTTGAAGACAGAACTCCCGACATGTCGGCAAGCACCTCCACTGAGAGTCCTGTGTATATTGCTTCCTTAAGGCCCAGTTATCTTTACTAGACTATTGAGGATCAACTCTTCGTGTCATGGAAGCTAGGGTAAGGCATTTAACTACCTCTTGGTAATTTACGTTCTCATTTCTAGTGGGAAAAAGGACATTTTGTTTTAGGTATCTTAGTTCTCCATATAATGCTTTATCTGTTTATTGTGTTACTCTAAAAGTGCATTTAGTTCAGCATTTTGAAAACTCATTGGAAAAATACAAAGTAATTTAGCCTAAAGGACTTTAGGTAAATACAAAAGCTGTTTGGTAAACTATACTTTGAGAAATAACTTTGAGAGAAATGTTGTTTGGTTGAAAACTCATTTGAAAAGCCCTTTGGGTGATTAATATTATTATTTTTAATTTCATTTGTTTAAAATTGAAAAAAATAATGTATGCCACTTTTTAAATATAAATTTTGACAATAATACTAAAAAAATCAAATACATATATATATTTTTAAAAGACCAAACCCTCCATTGGAATTTTTTAATTTTTATTTGCTTAAAATTAAAAAAATAATAATGTATGTAACTTTTTAAATATAAATTTTGAAAATAATGCTAAAAAAATCAAATACATATATATACTTTTTTTTAAAGACAATTCTTCGTTGAATTTTTTTAATTTGCATTTGTTTAAAATTGAAAAAATAATGTATGGATCAAGATCATTCTTGATGACTTGAAGGTTGAGTGGCGAAGTCCTATGAAGCTAGTTTGTGACAATAAGTCTGCAATTAATATTGCTCATAATCTTGTGCAACACAATAGGACGAAACATATTGAGATTGATAGGCACTTCATCAATTAGAAACTTGAAGAATGATTGATTTGTTTGTCTTATGTTCCTTCGAGACAACAAGTGGCAGATGTCTTGACCAAATGGCTTAATGATGGAAGTTTTCATGAGCTAATTTCCAAGCTAGGAATGGAAGATATCTATTCACCAGCTTGAGGGAGAGTGTTGAGCTGTAAATAGACAGATTATATGGCTATAAATACATAGGATTTTTTAGGAGGTTTTTTTTTTTATTTTTTTATTCTGATTTGATTCTGATTAAATCCCACAAATCGTGGGATTTTAGCTTTTCTCCTTTTTAGGCTTTCTTTCCTTTATTTTTGTTTGCTAGGATTTATCTGTGTATTAGCCTATAAATACAACATTGTAAAGCACCAAAAGATATGAATGAGAATAACAATTTCTCTCCATCTAAAATTTCACAAAGAGGTAGTTGACCTTCTTTCATATTTTAATTCTAATTAAAATCTCGTAATTTACCGTCACTATAAGGAGAAGACTATCAAGAATTTTAAAAAATCAAGAGGCATATTGCAAAACTTTTATACATCAAAAGGCCGTTTGTAATTACTTGACAAATTTCAAAGGCAAAATGAATTTATTGCCTTAAAAAGACGATTTGCCTTCAAGTTTTTGATTCCAAATATTTGGAAACCGGTCGGTTTCGAATTCCTTGGGCTAAATTGGTAGAACCAGCAATGACCCTAATTCCTCTTTTGCTCTTATTTTGGCCATTTTTCTGGATTATTTTTTTAAAGCCTTTCTTGTATTTGTTTGTATTGGAGAAATCTTGTGCTGCAGATGGTGAAGGATTGTGAAGGACCCATCTTCTGAATTTTACTTTTTGAGACCAGAAGAAAATAATTTTTAGCATATTTGCACAAAGAAAAATGAAGAAAATTTAATTGATTTCATATATTTTGGTTTCTATTTCTCTTCCTTCTTAAAACTCCCCAACCTGAAAAAGGGCAATAATGAAGGTGTGGCATAGGAATTAAACTTCACTGAAATTTAAATAATAATAATTAAAAACACCTAGCTTATTCCCGAATTGGCCTCAAGCCATTTCAAGGCCGAGAGGATTGCTATCCAATTCCATAAATTTTGAACCGATTCTAATTGGGTAAATTCCACCTCTAGAGTGAGAATCGACCAATCCCGAAACTAATTACCCATACTTTTGATATGACTTACTTAAAAAATAATGTCTTCACAGTTTAATATTCTATTGAGCAAATTCCTCCTTTTGCTTCTTAGCCTACGGAATCTAATAATACAATAAAATATAAGCTAAATAAATGGACGAGAGAGAAACTTTTCAGTTTTGACTAATATTTTCATCAAAGAGATGATTTACCTTTGAAAAATAAGTAAAGAAAACCATTTACAAATTTAATATATCATCTGTTATCAATAACTATTTTTTACAAATATTAAATCCAGTGAAAAAAACGGAAGTTAATAAATATAATCTGTCATGTGTCTTAATATTAGAATTCTACAAATCTTTTACATATTGTTAAACATTTCCTTTGTAAATTTTATATATTTAGCAGTATTTCCTTTCCATAATTTAATACTTCAAATATTTATCAATGAAATAATTTTGATTGATCTTTAAAGTGTCAACTTTTCGCATACACACAACCCGTGTGCACATTTTTTAAAAATAATTCTAAATATGTGTGACATTTATTTTTTACTTTATCAAAAAATATTTTGCATTAGCTAATAATTCATATGTTTCTTAAGATGCGTGGCGAGTTTATGAAAATTTGCTAGACCTGTTTGATGGGACAAATGAAAGAGCTTGGATTTTGCTAGGGAAAATAACTTTGAAATTGAAGACTTCACCATCAGGACATGAAAGAATACTCCACCAATCAAAGGTAATTAATTTTGACGTTCAACACCAAAGAACTAGAATAAAATGAATTTCTCGCTTGAGAAGAATTCTCATATATTATCAACTAAATTTTGAACTTTTACAATTAAGAATGCACCTCCTATTTACGAACAGGCTAAGACATAAGAATTAAAAACATTGAATTAGGAAACATTCAACTTTTAGAAACTCTATCTTATATCTTCTCCTCATTGGTCCCATCAAATCATGTTGTGGGCCAAATTTCCTTTTGTCTGTGCAAATATCAAATGGACCTACTTGATTGTGGAGGTTGGAGGTGGGCTTGTGAGTAGGAGTGCGCAAAAGAAATGAAACCACTTGAAATTGGATCGGATTGTTGTAAAACCGGTTGTTCCTATGGGATTGGTTTGATTCCTTGTTCTAGTTGTGAAACTGCTCACCCGAACTTGATTGATACATACATATATATGATTTTTTTTTTTAAAAAATTATGCAAAGCATCTATATGCTCTTGAGTTTGATGTATTTGGGCTTGAAGATGACCGAAATGAGTTCAATTCTAGCTTTGGGGGCTCTTTTAGTGAGTTCGATTCTATGGGCTAGATGGAAAATGGAGGAACCTCTAGTGGATGTTTTCCATAAGTGGGCAAATAACTTGAGTGCTAGGCATCTTTGGTCCAACATTCCTCAAATCTAAAAGGAGACAATGCGGCAAGGGATTATTCACCATAGGTACTGAGGAGGATTGATTTGTGGTTCGAAGCAATTGCACTAAGGTGAGTGACGATGGCTTTCTAAAGCTAATGACGCCAGTCTGGGTTGGAACGAGAATTTCCTTTTAGATTACATGTCAACTATTTAGATTACCTGGGATTGAATTGGTTGGGAACATTTCAACTGGTCATTATACCTGTCAATTGTTCTGAACACTCCAAAATGAATTTGTTTGGGACATTTCAACTTATTCCATGGACCCACTTGGAAACCGTGGTTCTCAGTTTCAATTTTTCAAAATCAGTCCTTAGTGAGCGATTCTCAATTCCAAGTTGGAAAGTCCACCTTGAAACCAATCACCCATACTCACGAATAATTCAAGAAACTTGATGCTTATGCATCACTTTAATAATTCAATTTTACAGAATCTTTTAAGTAGATTATTTTCATTTGAAAATTGTGTTTGTAGGATGGTCACGCGAGGAACGTCATATCTAGGAAACAAAAAAGAATGTAATGATAAAGCAAAATATTATCGTTTTCAAAATATTGACTATCATAAAATTGGAGTTGAATTGATATTTAAATTGAGTGTTTCTAAATTACAAGGGCCAATAATTTATATCGTAAAACCTATGTAACAATCAAAGTATATAGGACCAGCACTTGCATTTGACTCTCTTAGAGAAAACTGGATGGCTCTAAATATCATTTGAGTACAACATCTCTGTTAAAGTCTTGTATTAGTAAAGTTCAAAGGCTCTAATAGTGGACACCAAAATGCAATGCCAACAAATTGAAAAGAACATTCAAGAAATCACAAAAATATTACAACAGCAACAAAAGTAATAATGGTGCATTTGTTTCACAAAAATGAATTATTCGGAAAATATTTTTTTAAAATAATTATTTGTATCACTTACAAAAACAAACGAATAGAAAAAATTCACTGTTCATGAAATTGTTTACACATAAATTGCTATTGATAGTAATAAATTTTTCATTGATAAATTATTTCAAACGATACATGCGATTATTTTTTAGGGAAATATTTTCTAAATCATTATTTTTTTCTAAACAAAGGTAGTCTTGGTAATGTTATAAATGCTAGATATCATCAACTTGACTAACTTACTATCTTCGATTTGTTAATTAATCGCCCCATTTAATGTGAAATCTGGTGTTATTCACTCAAATTCAGTGGCCAAATTTACTTTCTACAATAGGCATTCATGAGTCACTCAGCATATGAAGTCCAAATAGGATTCAAAGTACATGCTAGATGTCATCCAACCAATGTGGTCTCGGTTTAAATTTATTTGGGAGCATTTTGAAGGTAAAATCTTAAATGTGGATTTCGATTGCAGGATGCATTACGCCTCAAATGAGTGAAATTTAAATTTTTTAATTTTTCACTAGGAAAATTACAATTGGCAAGATGTTATTGATCCCCCCACCCCCCAAAAAAAAAAAAAAAAATCCAGTATCTTGATGTTAGCATAAATCCCTCGATATTTTTTAAATGGGAAAATTACACAAATAGTCCTATATTTTCACTCAATGTCCAATTTCGTCCCCGACTTTCGATTGGCTCGATTTGGTCCTGAACTATTGATAAAATGTCCAATTTAGTCCTCAACTTTCGAATGGCCGATTTGGTCCTAACTATTAATAAAATGTCGATCTAGTCGCCGAACTTTTCGATCGGCCAGTTGGTCACTGAATCCATGATGAAATGTCCATCTAGTCCTTCGTTATTATTTTTCTTTTTTTTTCCTTTTTTTTTTCCTTTTTTTCCCTTTTTTTCCTTTTTTTCCTCTTTTTTTCCCTTTTTTCCTTTTTTTCCTTTTTTTCCTTTTTTTTTTTTTTTTTCGCTTTCCCTCCGCCGGAGCCGGCGGAGGGCCGGCGTCCGGCGAGGGAGCCCCTCGCCAGATCGGCGAGGGCCCCTCGCCGGCGTCCCTCGCAAGCGGGCGAGTCCCTCGCCGATCTTGCGAGGGAGCCCCTCGCCCGACGCCGGCGAGGGGCTCTCCCTCGCAGATCTGGCGAGGGAGAGCCCCTCGCCGGCGTCTGCGAGGGAGAGCCCCTCGCCGGCGTCGGGCGAGGGCGAGGGCGAGGGGCTCCCTCGCAAGTGGGCGAGGGGCTCTCCCTCGCCGGCGTCGGGCGAGGGGCTCCCTCGCAGATCTGGCGAGCGAGCCCCTCGCCCGACGCCAGGCTGCGAGGGAGCCCCTCGCCCGACGCCGGGCTGCGAGGGAGCCCCTCGTCGGCGTCGGGCGAGGAGCACCCCTCGCCAGATCTGCGAGGGCGGCCCTCGCCCGACGCCGGGGTGCTCCTCGCCCGACGCCGACGAGGGGCTCCCTCGCAGCCCGGCGTCGGGCGAGGGAGCCCTCGCCCGACGCCGGCGAGGGGCTCCCTCGCCAGATCTGCGAGGGAGCCCCTCGCTCGACGCCGGCGAGGGCCGCCCTCGCCTGCGTCCGGCGAGGGCGACCCTCGCCGGAGCCGGCTTCCCTCCGCCGGAGCCGGCGGAGGGAAGAGAGAAGAAGCAAAAAATAAATAAAAAAAAAAATTTAAAATTTAAAATTATTTAAAAAATAAAAATAAAAAATAAAAAAAGGAAAAACAGTAACTAAGACTAAATCAAATATTTATCAATAATTTAGGGATCAAATTGGTAGATCGAAAGTTCGGGACCAAATCAGGCATTTATCAAATAGTTCGGACCAAATCGGCCATTAAAAGTTTAAGACCAAATCGGATATTTATCGATAGTTTAGGGACCAAATCGAATTAGTGATCGAAAGTTCAGGGACCAAATTGCACATTAGGTAATAGTATAGGGACCATTTGTGACATTTTCCCTTTTTAAATTGATTTTCAATGTCCCCAGCATTGACTCCGACCATAAGTACACCTTAAGGTCGATCGCGTGACATCACGTGACCATGGGTGTGAGGTTTCAAGGGCAATATCGTTTTTCGCGGCGAGGGTTATATTTTCACCCATAGATTTGTTGCGTAGTTGTAAATTGCCTCCTGATGTTTCAAATCTTTCTGCACTGTGCTCCCCATCTTTTGAATTAGTTGCAATCATTCCCTGAAAATAATTGTGAAAAATGAGAGAATTAATTTTAATTAAGGAAAAATGATAGGGAGTGCAATCAATAAATAGTTTTAGGGATGAGAGATTATGGAGATCATTTTCAAAGGGAAATTTACTTCAATTAAAATGCTCAAGTCAATCTTAGGTGAAAATTGATTTGAGACCTAAGTAAGGGATCAAGGACCTCCCCCCCCCCCCCCCCCACATTTCTTTTTTAGTTTTGTTTCATTTTTTAAATACTAATTAAAATTGTAATTTACCATTAGTACAAGGAGAAGATTGTAAATAATTTTAAAAGATCATGAGGCATATTGCAAAATTTTGATACATCAAAACGTCATTTGTAAATATATAGCAAAATTTCAAGGCAAAATGAAATTCTTGTCTTAAAAAGACGATGTTGCTCTCAAGTTCTCTTGAAGATGGGTCATGTGACATCCCACGATCGACTTTTAAGTGAGAATGTCATTAGAGTCAATGCTGAAGACATTGAAATCAATTTGAAAACAACAATGATTGATGCCAAAGTTGAGATGTTATTAGGCAAGTTGTGACAACTGTCATTTGGAGGGCAAATAATAATATTCCATTAGTAACTTCATTTTAAAATAGTCCAACAAAAAGCAACCACCTGAACATATAAGTGGGATAAAGGGTAAGAGTTTTAGTTCTTGGAAAAATAAACATAACATAAATATTCATTACATTTGGGAAAAAAAACAACCATGGGGGTTGAAATCATAGTGTACTTTTGATCACGAGGAGCATCAATTAGCTCTAGGTAGTTTCCGATTTAAAAAAATTGTAATTGGTTATAAATGGACGGTTTGCAATTCATTATGTTGAACCAGTACCCTTATTATTGACTAGAATTTGGACTCTTACAGTTGAGAATGCACCTCCTATTTACAAAGAGGATAAGACATAAAAATCTTAAAACATAGAATTAGAAAACATTCAACTCTCAGAAACTCTATCTTGGACCCCTTCTCCTCATTGGTCCCATTAAATCATGTTTTGGCCCAAAAATCCGTTTGTTTGCACAAATATCAAATGGATTTAATTGATTGAGGAGGTTTAAGGGGGGGGGGCTTACGAGTCAGAGTGTGCAAAAGAATCGAAACTGCTTGAAACTGAATTGGATAGTTCCATTTGATTACTAATTCTAGATATGGACTTGCTTGCCCATCCAGATCAAACTGGTACACACACACATGTGTGTGTGTGTATATGTATATTATGTAGAGCTTTTATGTTCTCTTGAGTTTGATGTATCTATGCCCAGAGATGACCAAAGTGAGTTCAATTCTAGCTTTAAGGGCTCTTCTTCTTCTTCTTCTTCTTCTTCTTCTTCTTCTTTTTCGATTAGTGGGGGACTCTCTTAGCGAGTTCGATTCTATGGGCCAAATGAAAAACAAGAGACCTCTTAAGGGTGTTTTCCATGACTAAAAAATAACTTGAATGCTAGAGGTGTTTTTGGTTCAACATTTTTTAATCCTGAAAGGAGATGATAGGCCAAGGGATTATTCTCCATAGGTGTTGAAGAAAATTGATTTGTCTTCTAAAGCAATTGCAATGAGGTGAATGACAGTGGCTTTCGAAGGCTAATGATGCCTATCTGGGTTGGAGCTACCCTGGTCAACTATTTAAATTATCCAAGAATGAATTTGTTAGAGACATTTTGACTGGTTCAATGGATCATCAGGAAGCTACAACTATCAACTATTCAGAATACCTTGGAATGAATTTATGAGGGACATTTCAACTAGTTCATGGCCCACCTAGGAACAATGGTTCCTGGTTCTAATTTTTTGAAAAGATTATTAATGGACAGTTCTTGGTTGCAAGTTGGAAACCATCTATCCTATAACCGATTACCCCTACTCACATGTTAATTGTCATCAAGAAACTCGGTGTTACCCGTCACTTTAATAATTCAATTTTAGAGAATCTTCACAGTAAATTATTGACAAAACTATTTTCATTTGAAAATAGTGTTTGTTGGATGGTCACAAGGGAAACCATGCATCTAGAAAACAAAAAATGTAAAGATAAAGCAAAATTGTCTGTGCTTTTAAAATAGTGATTGTTAAAAAGTTGGAGTTGAATCGATATTTAAAGTGAGTGTTTCTAAAATACAAAGGCCAACTAATTTATATTGTAAAATATGTGTAACAATCGAAAGTATAAAGGACCGATATTTGCATTAATTTTTCATATTATGAAAATAAAATCTCTATCAAACTTAATTAACTTAAGCATTTGGCTCTCTCGAAGAGAATTGGCTGGCTCTAGCACCATTTGAGCACAACGCCTTTTTCAAAGTCTTGTATTAGTAAAGTTCAAAGGCTCTAGTTGTTGGCGCAAAAATACAATGACAACCAATTGAAAAGAACATTCAAGAAATCACAAAAATATTGCAACAACAATGTAATAATGGTGAATTTGTTACAGCAAAAATGAATGATTCAAAAAATATTTTTCTAAAAATAATTGCTTATATTGCTTATAAAAACGAACAGATGGAAAAGAATTTCACCATTCACAAAATATTTAGATATAAATTATTATTGATAATAAAATATTTTTCACTAATTAATTATTTTAGATGATAAATACAAACATTTTGAGGAAAATATTTTTGAAGTCATTTAATTTTTTTTTCTAAACAAACAAAGTCTTGGTAATATTTTAAATGCTAGATATCATCAACTCAACTCACTTACTATCTTCTGTTTGTAATTTAGTCACCTCTATTGAATGCAAAATCTGGCGTTATTTACTAAAATTCAATGGGTGGATTTACCTTCCACAATAGGCATTAATGGGTCACTCAACTACGTATGGAGCCCAAAAAGGTTTCAAAGTACATGCTAGATGTCATCCAACCAATAAGATATTGGCTTAAATGGTAATGGAATTTGTTTCTCTTCTTGTGGTCTTAGGGTAATTCTTTTTGGGAGCATTACGAAAGTAAAATCTTAAATTTACCTAATTAATCTAGGGGAAGCGCGCCTTTAAGATTATCTCGGAAAGTGGACCGAGATGCGCGAAAGTAGTCCGAACATCGCTCGGCCACGGAAAACAAAACTAAACCGACCAAATATCATCCTAACGATATTTTAAAAGAGTGGCGGGTGGGATGTTACAGAACTCAGAATAGTAATATCCGGAAAGAGAGAAGTAGGGTCGATATTGTTCCACCATTGATTCAGTAAATTTTCTTCTGCTCATCACATTATTTTCTAGCTTCATAATCCATAAATCCACCCTTTATCTGTATGAATCCTCACCAAAATCATGTCATTTTCCCTCTCCCACATTTTTATTCCTTTTAATCCGCAAAATAATTTACTTTTCCCCAATTTTCTAACAATTTTAACAGGTAAAGCAAGGTAACTCAATTCTCCCAAGCAAGAAAGTGACTAGATTGGAAGAACCTCTTGGAGGACGAGGACGAAATTGAACAAAAAAGGTAAAAATCCTGCGCCTTTTTCCTTTTGCGCGACTGATTTATAATCTTCTGCAGCGGCCCCTCCATTTCTTCATCTTTCAACTTTTCAACCCTAAAGTTCTCTCTCTCCCTACCGGCCAGCGGCTCTGCTACAGTGCACGGCATCTCCGGCGGCGGCGGGCGGCGGCGGCGGAGCGGAGCCACGACCTCCGAGGAGCGGCGGCGGCTCCTGGACGGCAGCGTCCACCAGCTCGATCCTCTCTTCGGCCGGCGGATTCCTGGCCCGAGGTTCGTTCCTCCGCTTCATTTTTCCCGGGCAAAAGCCCCTGCCTGCGATTTACTTCGGTGCCTGCGCGTGTGGAAATGATCGGGGCTATCGATCTCGGTCGCGGAATCGCGTGTAGTTCTGAGCGGCAGGCTGTTTGATTCCGGTCGTCTTCAGTCGGTTTGGTCGGATTTTTCGACCGTTACTCAGTGGCGATTGGTTTTTGTCACTGGTGTTCGATGTGTTTGATTCGTTGAGGTCGGCAGGAGTTCGGAAGTCGTCTTCCCGCGTTCTTCATTTCGTCGATAGTTGTCTCGTTTCCTCTCATTTCATACTCCGGGTTCGCCGTTCTTTTCTTAGGAAATAAGTAATTCAAAGGTTTGGTTAGGGATCTTGCGTCGAAGGTTACACGGGGCGCCCTTTTAGGTTTGCTGAGATGTGTGATACTTTCTCATGGATTTCCGCTGCGGGTTCAACGAGTTTGAAATGTGCAATTCGAGGACCCTGCCTCTCGAGGGACTCCTTTACATTCGGGGTATTTGAAGAACTATTTGTAGATGTGGATTCGCAAAGGAAGAGAATCCGATAGCCTTAATTTGATTCTTTTGTACATTCCTCAGTTGAGTGAAGTGTTTGGAATTAAGATGACTGAGAGTTTAGTGGACGAAAGGATCCGCAAACAACAATGCTTCCTTTTATTCTTGGCCAAATACAAGCAGCAATACACCAGTCACATGCTTTGAAATTGTACCGATTGAATTTACAAAATTCATCATGGACTCCAGTCCACAGTTGCCAAAAAAAATAAAAATAATAAAAATAATAATAATAATAAATTGAAGAATTAGATGGAGGCAAAGTTCTTGGTTGACTTTGTTTTTGGCGAAGATAAGGAAATATTTTGGCAAAGGCTTGAGAATATTAAAGGCAAAGGCATAGTAGAAGATGAGGTGGAGCTTCGTCATGGAAAAGTGATACAGAAAAGTAGTTATGGAACGTGTAATGTCAGCATGGGAGGTTTGATGCTAATGGTTAATTAAAGAGGTACCTAAGTGGAAGTAAAGAGTTCAAATTCTTTCCCCATCTATTGGCTGAAGAGCTAATGGCTGCATTGGGTTGGAGTATCATGTACCCCATGGAAGTTTTTTGGGTATATTTTCACAAGCATTAAATTTCTTGCATTCATGTTTGGTTGTCATCTTTTCAATCCTTTTGTCTTGTATATAACTCTGTTATATGAGGAAACAAAGAGAATGGGAACCGATGGAATGTGTAAAGGCAGAAATAGAACAAGAAGAGGTGGCAGCTTAATGCAATGATGAAGTTTCAAATACAACATTGTCCTTGGGAACAAGGATTATTGAAGGGGAAAGAAGTTCGTGAATGACAAATAATCAGGATTATCAATCTTAGTCACTGCAGCTTGTGCAATTTGCGCTAGAGAAATGTTCTAGCTGGCTTTTAAATAGTTATTTAGATGCAATCAGTTCTTCTACTTCTTCTTCTTCTTCTTCTATGTCTCTTTCTCTGTCTCAACTCTGGTTCTCTTCTCTTTCTTGAAATTTTTCCCTAAGTTTTTCTGCTAACATCAGCTTCTAGGTGTTTCGGAAAATTTTTGTGGCTGTTGATTTTATTTTGGTTAGATGTCAGATGAAAGTTAAAAGTTTACATACTATATTGTAGATCCAAGAACTGTAATAACCAGGTTTTGAATAATGGCCAAGTCTGAACAAGGGAAAAAAAATTAGTTTCTTGCACTGGTGAACATTCCTTTGTTAATTTAGGTGGTTAAAGTTGTGTTTTTAAGGTGGCGTATTATCAATTGGGAGGTTCAAAAAATTGCGAAAGTCCAGGTCTTCTAGGAGTAATGGCATAAGACTTGTGGCTTGTAATTAGATAATTTTCAGGAAGATAATTGTCGTGAATTTTTTAACGATTCTTTCTTACAAGCATCCTTGCCAATGGCAATCGCGAACATTAGTAACTTCGTGGATCTGATAATGTTGATAAGAAGGAGCATCCCAAACTACTTGAGTCCTTGATCCTGTGGATTTGTTCATATCTTTGTGGTTTTAGCAATAGATTTTATGCTTATGTTTGCATACATCCATGTTGACAGAGAAGGAGATTTTCCAACTTTTACTTTATACGTCACAAAGATTGATCTTCAGGATCCTTTGGTATCCCTCTTGATCTTTTATGTAAAGATTTTAAAAGTTCCATTTAGATCTATAATAGTAATTGGTTTGGTTTAGTGGATATGATAACCTTTTTTGTGACTAGTCTATGCAAGAAATCTCGTTTCATTTAATATGATAGCAATATGTGTGGGTATGATTTATTGTATCTTTTCTTTTTATGTGCCAAAGTTTATAGAGTGGTGGATCGTCGTTTATATTTGTTGCCTCTTAAATGCTACTACGATTTTATTCTGCAGTAGTGCAGACATCAAATTTAAGTTTTACGTATTGCTTCTTGATTTGCTTGTTTGTTTTACTTTATGTGATGAGTTCATTAAACGAGCAATTATCTTCGTCTTGCAGAATATGAGCAGCTTGGTCGAACGGCTGCGTACTAGATCAGAACGAAGGCCAATTTACAGTATAGATGAATCGGATGACGATGATTTTGTTCCCCGAAAACCTGGGGTGACTCAGGACAAGCTAGAAAAGATAGTCAGGGATGACGCGGTCTGTATTAGCATCCTTTTTTTTTTTCCATTTTTCCTTTTTTCCATGATTGTAGCATGTTTAAATCGATGCTTCTCCTTTACACTTGAGAGTATGCATTTAAGATGGAAACAGAGGAGTGGGCTGGAAAAGATGGACAGTAAGGACTGCATAATATCATTTAATCAGCTTTGTGACGGAAAGTGGCTTCCAATTGTGCCCTAATTTGGATTTGGGTGTTCACTGTACTTTTGTGCAGTGCTTGAGATTTGTTTTATTTTCTTTTTCTTATATCTTTTAGTACTGTGATTCGAAACACGTATTCTTGGTTTTGCCATTATTATTGTTATCTAGTTTATTTTTCTAAATGAAAGTTAGATCACAGTTGCCTCCTTAATGATGCAGTTTTCATTTCTGAACCGGTTATCTGCTTTCTTTGATTAACAGAAGGAAGATTCATGTCAAGCCTGTGGTGAAAGTGAAAATCTTTTGTGCTGTGAGACGTGTAATTATTCTTACCATGCCAAGTGTTTGATTCCGCCACCCAAAGCTCCTTATCCCAGCAATTGGAAATGTCCTGAATGTGTATGGCTCCATTATATGTATTCTCTTTTCATTCTTTTGGCAACTTTTCAATTGTTCGGCTTATGTGAGAACTGGTATTTTGTGATTTCAGGTTAGCCCCTTAAATGATATTGAGAAGATTTTAGACTGTGAATTGCGCCCCACTGCAGCTGACGCTAGCGATGCTTCTACACTGGGTACAAAGCAAATTTTTGTGAAACAATATCTTGTGAAGTGGAAGGGATTGTCCTTTCTGCATTGCACCTGGTAATTTTAGGCTGCATCATTTTCTCAGTAATGAGAATTGCCATATGAGATTGATTACTTCTATGATTTTACTTTTTGTGTCTCTTTTGCTATTGCTGGGGAAATCCAACTTTTCGTTGGGTGTTCAGCTTTGCTTGTTATGCAACTTCCATCGTATATTCTGTTCAGGATCCCTGAGAAGGAGTTTTTTAAAGCTTTCAAGTCAACTCCACGGTTAAAGACAAAGGTGAACAACTTCCACAAGCAAATGGCATCAAACAATAATGCCGATGATGAATTTGTTGCCATAAGACCAGAATGGACTACAGTTGATCGGATTATTGCATGCAGGTTTGATTATCTTGACCTCTAGTTCTTTGGGAGATCAATTTATGTTTGCTATCTAATCTACTCTTGAGGTGGGGTTTTGAGTACTAGTGCTCCTAGGTATAATGTTGTACATCCGTCATGCTGCTAGTACTTTTCAATTTTTCCAACTTAGACTGTCATAAAGAAGAATTGGCTTCTCTATACTTGGTTTGGAAATCAAGAAAATATTTAATTTTTGATCTGGTTTTATTTATTCCTCAGTTTCCATGCTATGTTGATCTTTTCTACGTTCTCATCTGGCGATTTATTGGTATTTTGATTTTTGATTTGTATTATTAAGCGTGGTGTCGTGTACTGAATGCTGTAGGGGAAATGATGATGGAAAGGAATATCTAGTGAAGTGGAAAGAGCTTTCCTATGATGAATGTTACTGGGAATTCGAGACGGATATATCTGCGTTCCAGCCGGAAATTGAAAAATTTAATCAAATACAGACCAGGTCTCGCAGATCATCTTATACTAAACAAAAGAGTAGCCTTCGAGACTCTTCTGATCTGAGGAAGAAGCAGAAGGAGTTTCGTCAGTATGAACAGAGTCCAGAATTTCTTACAGGCGGTATAATTCTCATTGTTTGTTGGTGTTACATATTGCTGCTTCAATTTATCTTCCATCTTTTTCCTTATCTTTGCACATCTGTTGCTTGTGATAATGAAGGTTCACTGCATCCCTATCAGCTTGAAGGTCTTAATTTTCTACGCTTCTCTTGGTCTAAACAGACACATGTGATTCTTGCTGATGAGATGGGTCTCGGTAAGTCTTTGTCATGAGGAAAATTTATGCACTGAATTTGCTTTTGTGTTTTCTGTGTAAGCTATTCTTTGTTTTTTGCAGGCAAAACTATACAGAGTATTGCTTTTTTAGCATCTCTGTTTGAAGAAAATTTATATCCATTCTTAGTTGTAGCTCCACTTTCTACTTTGCGGAATTGGGAACGGGAATTTGCTACATGGGCACCTCAATTGAATGTCGTATGTATAT
The DNA here is from genome assembly GCA_017140475.1 of Eucalyptus fibrosa. Classification (NCBI taxonomy): domain Eukaryota; kingdom Viridiplantae; phylum Streptophyta; class Magnoliopsida; order Myrtales; family Myrtaceae; genus Eucalyptus; species Eucalyptus fibrosa. Next base: position 13,457,635 of record CM029511.1, read on the forward strand.
TAAACTATTATTGCATCATATTTAATCAGCAGTATTGGTGACCAACGTGATGTGAGGTTGTACTTTCATAGGTCATGTATGTTGGCTCTTCCCAAGCTCGTGCCATTATACGGGACTACGAATTTTACTTTCCTAAGAGCAAGAAGCTCAAGAAAAAAAAATCTGGCCAGCTTGTTAGTGAGACCAAGCAAGATAGGATAAAATTTGATGTCCTCTTAACATCGTATGAGATGATTAATCTGGACACAGCATCATTGAAGCCGATACAGTGGGAATGCATGGTAAGATCTGTTGGTAATTGAACTCATAAAGATTACCCAACATGACGAAGGCTTGACACTATGTTTTCCCTCAGATTGTTGATGAAGGTCATCGTTTGAAAAATAAGGATTCTAAATTGTTTCACTCATTGAAGCAGTATTCAAGCAGACATCGAGTCCTATTGACTGGAACCCCACTTCAGGTGAGTTGTTTATAATATTATCCTGTCCTAAGTGTGAAATGAGAGTACTGCCAAGTATTAGGATTCACTTGAACAACTTTCGACTTATAGCTAGATCTGCATTCACTCAAATCTTGTAGTGTTTTTTATTATAACAACTTCCTACTTGAATGCTTAGCTTATGTTTGATTCACAGAACATTGAAGCCTTTGATAGAGAAAATCACGTGTCCATTATTTTTTAAAGATGATGGAGGGTGTAGTTTTCTTGAGGTGCAAGCCAAAATGTCATGAGTTCATTGCCCATATCTTTACAGCTTATGGCCTACTCAATTTCTTGACCTGATGTGGAAAGAAAAACCGTTATTGCCGTACAGACTGATGGGATAAGCAAACCCAATTACATTTGCAGCTAGATTTAGCTTTTTTTAAATTCTGCGTATAATCTTGTTTCCATCCTCTTGTGGCGTGTGCTGAGAACAATTTGAGGACGGTGTTTACTAACTTAGTTGGGGCTAGGGTTTGAGCGACTGAGTTTGGAATGCTGACTGAATTTCTTGGTTAAATTGTCAATCTTTCCTTCTGAACACTGAACCACACGTTCTGTTTATTGGTTCTGTCATTAGTTAGTATCAACCTTATAGTATCTTTTCATTCAGAGAACATCAGTGGAGCATTTTTGTTGATACAAGTCTGAGTTCCTTTACTTTTTCCTGGTGGAGTCAAGACTAGTGTTAATTTTGTGTGTAATTAATTTAGAAGAATTACCTTGGGTGGGTGGTTCGCAGCGAGTAAACTTTGGATGTTGGTTAAAGCATGGAATAGTTAAGCCAAGCACCAGTGTCTTAGTTGTGGTAACAGAACTAAGGATTAGATATCTTGTGTATGGAATTTTTCCCTTTTCTAGCTTTTCTTCTATTCATGTCTGTGTTTTGTATTACCATTGTTTTACTTAAGTTATTAGCAACAATTACTCACAACTGCTTGTTTGGTACATTTTCAGAATAATCTGGATGAGCTTTTTATGCTTATGCATTTTCTTGATGCTGGGAAGGTTTGTCTACATGGACATTTAGAATATATCAGAGTACTGTTTCTAGATCTATGATGGATTTGAATGTGGCTGATACCTCCCCGATCGATTTTGGTGCCTGCAGTTTGGAAGCTTGGAAGAATTCCAGGAAGAATTTAAGGACATCAATCAGGAGGAGCAGATTATAAGGCTTCATAAAATGCTGGCTCCACACCTTCTCCGAAGTATTGACTCTTAAACTAGTGATTCAAACATTTCACGATTTACAAAGGAGAACAGACGATTTTTTGTCGACACTTTTGGCTGAAAGAGCTATAAATATTCTTGGCCTTTTGTAGACTTCATAAAATGCTGGCTCCACACCTTTTCTGAAGCATGACTAATTAGTGATGCAAATGTTTCACATTTTACAAAGGAGAAGAAACGACTTTTTGTCAACACTTTTGGCTGAAAGAGTTATTTCATCTTCTTGGCCTTTTGTATCCCTTGTCAATTTTTCTTCACTGTAAGTGACAATAATTATCCCTAAGATGCGATTAAATTAGAGAATCAAATGTTTTCTCTCAGTGAAGTTAAATTCCAGTGACGTCCTGGATAGGATTTATACTGATTGGAGACAATAGCTCTCGAGTAGAATATTTGTATGGCTGTAGATGCATGGTATAGTAGACGTATGGTTACCATATTTAATGGGAGTTTCATTTTCAATAGGTTTAGTCTTCTTATTGGATGTGAATCTAATTTGTGTGATACTGCAGGAGTAAAGAAAGATGTCATGAAGGAGCTGCCCCCAAAGAAGGAACTTATTTTACGTGTTGAGTTGAGTGCAAAACAGAAAGAATACTACAAGGCCATTCTAACCCGTAATTATCAGATACTAACACGGCGAGGTGGTCCCCAGGTAGAATGAGAGATTTACTGGAAGGAGCTATATTTTATATTTGACAACATCATTCTAATTAAATTTTGTTCTGAGTGGCAGATATCTTTGAATAATGTGATTATGGAACTGCGGAAACTGTGTTGCCATCCTTACATGCTAGAGGGAGTTGAACCAGACATAGAAGATAGTGGCGAAGCCTACAAGTATATCGTGATCTCTTTGATTTTGTATCGTGTTACTGAAGATGGCTCTAATGTTTGCATTTCACTGAATTTTTTGTGATTTGCTGCCTAGAACACTTGACATGGTTATGAGAGCAGCCACGTATTTGATTCGATGTTGTGATGGTCTGCTTGTTCGATGTTCAAATTAATGAGTCCCCTTTTTTCTTCTTCTACTTATCTTTCGACAGACAACTCCTGGAATCTTGTGGGAAATTGCAGCTGTTGGACAAAATGATGGTGAAGCTTAAAGAGCAAGGACATAGAGTGCTTATTTATTCACAATTCCAGCATTTGTTAGACTTACTTGAAGATTACTGCACTTACAAGGTATGCATCTGATGTCAATACTTTGAATGTTTATTCTTTTTGGCATGTAATTTGTGGTATTTAGTGTTCTATTGTCATTACTGGCCTATATGATGGGTGCGTTCGCATCATATTTCCCATGCAGAAATGGCAATATGAAAGGATAGATGGCAAGGTAGGTGGAGCAGACAGACAAGTACGTATTGATCGCTTTAATCAGAAATCCTCCACCAGATTTTGTTTCCTTCTCTCTACAAGAGCTGGAGGCTTGGGAATAAACCTTGCTACTGCAGACACCGTAATTATATACGACAGGTAATATGGTTGATTTTATCCTAATTTCTAATTGTATCTCAGAGTTTGCCCTGAATAGATATTATTAAGTGGTTTGGCACCTAAATTAGTAAGTTGAGAGATAGTACATTGGTTATGTATGTGGCAATCTGTGATTTGTTGAACTAAAAACTTTTAAAAGAGGATTTGCTTTATTGTCATATCTATGTTAGATGGATAATGGTGTTGACATAGTTATCTTCCTTGGGAGGTGCCTTTCCTCTCCCACGGTAATTAATGTGAAATAGGAGGAAATGAGAATCTATTTTATTTGGCAAGAAAACTTATACCTGGGGCTAACTTTGGAGGATGTCGCTTGTGAGAACAAGGAATCCAATAGGGAGGGTTTGAGGACACGTAGTGTGTTGTTTGTGTAAGCATGTTATGGGGATAATCTTGTTTACATGGTGTGTTTTGGAGGACTATGGAGTATTTGATACTCCATAGTGAATTGGAGCCTGGAAAGGTAAAGTTTCTTTATCTCCTTCTTTAAGCAGTACTTCTTTTTCCCCTTTCAACCAAAATTTTTATGGATCAGAGATCCTGTTTGTTGTTGCTCTCTCAGTACAACAATTTCTCATTCAATTCTGGAATCTATTTTTTCTGATTGTTATTAATTTTGATTATCACTACATCTGGAACCTGTTCTTTGGGCAAACATAAAGAGTATTTTCCATAAATGAATGAATAAGAACAATTTAGGTGTTTATTTTTATGACATTGGATGTCTGGTTTTATTGGACACCCAATTAGTTTAATTGGGTTGTGACATCTCCCATCATATTGCAATTAGATATTTTTTTGTGGATCAGAGATGTTGTGTTGTTACTTTCTCAGTACAACAGTTCCTCATTCAATTCTGGAATCTATTTTTTCTTGCTGTTATTAATGTTGGTTATCACTGGATCTGGAACCTGTTCTTTGGGCAAACATAAATTGTATTTTCCATAAATGAAGAAGAACAATGTAGGTGTTTATTTTTATGACGTTGGATGTCTGGTTTTATTGGACACCCAATTAGTTTAATTGGGTCATGGCATCTCCCATCATATTGCAATTAGATATTTTTGTTGTAAGAGTAAGGGCTTGTTTCGTATTTGGAAACAACTTGTGGATGGTTAAAGATATAATTTGTAAATGATAATTATCATTTTCCATAAATGCATATCTAATACTATGTATCTCTAATTATATCAAATAATGAGAGATACCAAATTAATCTGTTGTGGATCCTTCGGCAGACATTACTTGTATTTGAGCGTGTTTTTTTGGGGAACTTCTATTTAAGCAATTAGTTCCTTTAAACTTTGTAACAAACACTTGATTGATCAAGGATTCCTTGATTTTAATCAGTATGCGTTTTCTTTAATAAACTTGAGAAATTTGTCTTGAATGATTTATGCAAAATGTAAATTGTGCAAAGTTTCTTTAGAAACTGTCATATCATTTAATGCATGACGTGTTATGTATTGGTGCTTGTCTAGTGCACTTTTATTTATACAGCTTTCCTATCTTTGCCCATTTTTAACAGTAGGAAATATGATTAGTATCTATGTTCAGTTTTATATAATTATTGGTCACCTACATGTTATTTTGGTGTTCTTTTAGTTTTTCTTTCTCCTCCCTCCCCCTATGTCTCACGCTTGACATCTCTCTCTCCCTAAGGTCTCTCTTCCTGCTCGGGCCTCACCCACCCACCCACCCACCCTCCCTCTCTCTCTCTCTCTCTCTCTCTCTCTCTCTCTCTAGGTCAATTTATATTCAGGTACAAGAACATTAGATCTGTTGAAAGCTAATTGCTATAAATTTTATGGGCGGAGTATCTCTTAGTTTTGAACAGATACTGAGGATATATCTCATGAGTAGGAGTTGAAGGATCTTTGGAAAGCAGAAATCATTACTTCTCCTATTATTTGTTTTTAATGTCCGAATGGGATAATAAAAAGCTAGAAAAGACGCGAATAAGGCGTTTTTCAGCTTGTCTATTCCAGCCATTTTGTTGGAGACTTTATGGAATGTATTTCTGTTTAAAGTGGGGGATTGCCTCAATTTTTTTATTCTTTCTTTGGTTCTGGAATTAGTTCGCTGTGTTTATATAAGTATTCCTTTATGACGTGGTTAAGGCATTCTAGTTAGTCTAGTTTATGTCAACATTTTAGGTATTGTTAATGATGGGTAGCTTTCCTTATGTGGCCTGCATTTATTTTTCTCTTTCTAATGGAAATTTCTTCCACTTTCTTTTTTGTTTTTGCAGTGATTGGAATCCACATGCTGATCTACAAGCAATGGCCAGGGCTCATCGACTTGGACAAACCAACACAGTTTAGTGTTGTTATTTAGATATACTGCAGGACGTTTTTTTGTATTTTTTTTTTTTTTTTTGTCTTGACGAAAGAGGTTCCTTTCCTGTGCTCAGGTAATGATATACAGATTGATTACGCGAGGTACCATTGAAGAAAGGATGATGCAAATGACTAAGAAAAAGATGGTTTTGGAGCATCTGGTGGTTGGAAGGCTAAAGGCTCAAAACATTAACCAGGTGGACAGCACCCATCCTCACAGATAACTCCCTCTCTCAGAAGTGAAAATATAAATAACTTCCTTCGAGCAGTTTAGACCTGTTTAAACACTTAAATGTGTTTGCGGAATTTCTTTTGTGTAATACATAGACTATATCTCTGAAATCATCATGAAAGAACTCCAGTTTTAGACCTACTTCTAACCCCCATCGCCACACCTCAGTACAGCCCCCCTCCCTCGTAGTGGTGAGAGTTCTGATCTGTTATTGTCTGGTCACAGGAAGAGTTAGATGACATAATAAGATATGGCTCGAAGGAGCTATTTGCTGATGAAAATGATGAAGCTGGAAAGTCCCGCCAAATTCACTATGACGATGCTGCCATAGATAGGTGAGCTTCCATCTTTGTTATCTCCATTACTTAAAAAATTATAAATAATCAACATGAGTTTGTCATGCTTTATAACAGACTACTTGATAGAGAACAAGTTGGAGGTGAAGAGACGACAGTGGAAGATGATGAAGATGATGGATTTCTGAAGGCCTTCAAGGTTTTAAACTTAGCGTCAAACCTTGAAAATTATAGAACTTTTGTCTTTTGTGTGATGTGATGGGAGATTTGTCTTTGTCTAGTGAGCTTAAACTACACATTGCATTTAGTTTTAGATTTCTAATATCCAAGAAAGAAGTGGCTTAGGAGTTATGAGACTCTCCAAATGGCAGTTCTTTACTCCTGGATGAGGGATCATTGGTAGGCAGGATAAGTGACAGTCTGTCTGGTTAACAGGACTGAGAAAGTGGGAATAAAATAAAAGGAATTGGTGAAAAAAAATTGAGAACGAGAATAATAATCACTCGCTGAGTTACCTTGTTTAATGACGCTCTAGAAATGAATGTATGGTTTAAATTTTGTAGGAGTGAATTACTATGATACTAAATAATACATGGATTTCTAAGATGTACTTACCACATTAAGTTTTCTTCCACAAAAAGATGCCAAGTAAAAGCCTTAGCTATTGGTCCATTTATGAAGTTACGATATTTGTTGACTTTGATTCATTACCACCTCTCCCTATTCCCATTCCGTCGGCTCTGTACCTGGTAGGGCTTTAGTATATGACAGCCAAGCAGGCACCTTTTGTTCACTTCCTTCATCAAGAAAATCCATCCTGCTTCACGGTGCAATGTTTCGAGGCAAAGAGGAGGCTAATCACAACCAGAGGAGATCGATAATTTCTTTCGATTTGATATTCTTTTCCTTTTCAAGGGGGAAAGAGGAGGCTAGGGGTTGTGGTTGTTGTTGTTTTACTTCATTGCGGCTGCTGAATTGCACATTTCCTTGCTAGGACTAATCTTTCGATAGGCATGAGGTTTAGGGCTATGATCTGACATACTGCTATCTGACAGTTATTTGACCTTTCACTGTACATTTTTCCCCACAAGGAACTGTATAACCTGTTCACGTTTTAATTTCACACTTTCTCAATTCTAAATCATTGCATTTGGCTTTGTTGCACGTCTTTTAATCAAGAAAGCGAGACACTGGCTGGGATGTGACCTAGATCAAAGTCCTTCTAGGATGTTCCTTCTGTATTCCATATCACCACAGGCCTTCCTTTTTCTTTTTATTATCATAGTCACTGATGATTTGGCTTCTGTTTTCTCTGGTGGGGTAAATCTTTTTTGTGAGATCCACTTAGATGTGGAAGGTTTTCTAATAACTGTATAGAAATTGCGAGCTTTATGGGCTTAGTTCCACACTGTGTCATTTTTTGTGACCTGGCAATGAAGGCTGGGTTGAGCAGCTAAGCTGATACTCTGGGAATGAAACTAAACTTCACAAGGAGACAAAGATTACACACATGGGAGTCCCTGCATGTCTTGAGTTGGCTTATTCTAGAAATTATCAGACTGCCAACACTTTATTCAGATGTATGCTATTAGAACTTTAGTTTCTCCATTTGAATTCATAAAATTTATGTGACCTTCTTCCATTGCTTGAGCCTCTATATACTTATTGGTGATATCTATGATCTAAACAATTTGACTTACTGCTGAGCACTCCATGGAGTAGAGTCCAAGTGTCGGTTCTTCATTTTTAGGGCATCATGCTATGAATCACTATAAATGCCTTTTTCTAGGTGGCGAATTTTGAATATATTGATGAAGTAGAGGCTGTGGCTGAAGAAGAAGCGCAGAAGGCTGCTGAAGAGAGTAAATCTACCATGAGCAATTCAGAAAGAACAAATTTCTGGGAAGAGCTGTTAAGAGATAGATATGAAGTGCACAAAGTCGAGGAGTTTAATGCCTTGGGGAAGGGGAAGAGAAGTCGAAAACAGGTTTGTACTGCATGTTTTTGCCATGCTATAAGAAAGTGGCTTGGGTGTGCTGTTGATGATGATTATTGAATGAATCAAGTTCTAGGGAACTTTTTCTGTTAGGCTGTCAAAGAATTTCTCATTTTTATAGAGTTACCTTATTTCCTGTTATATGTTTGGAGGTCTAGAGCGATCATTAACACAATCAATCTGAACATTCAAACTTTGTTCTATTCAAAGTGGGTTATTGTGAATTTTATAGATGGTATCTGTTGAGGATGACGATCTTGCCGGACTGGAAGATGTGAGTTCCGAAGATGAGGATGATAACTATGAAGCTGAATCCACTGATGGTGAAGCTACTCTTCCTGGAATTCAAACTGGAAGAAGGCCTTATAGAAAGAGATCTAGGGGTATGTCAATTTCTTTTTCCATTTTAGCCAGTGTAATTTGTGCTTGATTACCATATTGTGCTTTTTCACTGAAGTGCTCATCTTTGATCATGTTTCTGCAGTTGACAGTACAGAGCCGCTTCCTCTTATGGAAGGTGAAGGACGATCATTTAGGGTACTGGGATTCAATCAAAATCAGCGGGCAGCCTTTGTGCAGATTTTGATGAGGTTTACTTCTGTATATGCAAAATTCAATCATCCATTTGTTGGGTTCAGATTAAATCCTGCAAGCTTGTGCAGTGATGAACAGACAATTTCTTTCTTTTCTCTCTCTCTCTTCTTCTTCTTCTTCTTCTTCTTCTTCTTCCTTTTTTTTTTTTTCGGGTATCTTAATTGCTGATTTTTTTTCATAGGTTATCGTGGATTCTGCATTTTAGAAAGTGAAGCTTATTATTGAAAATGTATTATTATGAATTAAGAATAAACTTTTATAATGAGACTTACTTGGAGCTCTGATGCAGATTTGGAGTTGGTGACTTTGACTGGAAGGAATTTACTCCCGTTTAAAGCAGAAGACTTATGAGGAAATTAAAGAGTAATGTGTTACCATCTTGCTTTATAGTTTTGAGAAACTAGGGATTGGAACATGATTCTAATATTTTGCTCTTTTGTTTGATATTTTCTGTATAAGATATATTCTGTTGGATGAACTTTTGCAGGTGCTGTTATGTGTTACTTAGGCAACTCATACACTTGAACAGAAATGTTTGAGTTACATTTTTCAATTTTCCTCAAGAATGAGTTTTGGTTTTATCAATTCTCCTTTTCTCAGGATCACTAGATAGCACAGGTCTAAATAGGCGATTATGATCTTTCGCTTCTCATATAGTATGCTTTAGGCATCTTAATACTGTCAATTAAGACGGATTGGAGGATTGACTTATTGAAGCTTATTCCAGGTTTATATATAAGACTACTGGGAGTACTTGGTACGCTTATGGTGGGATATTGCAATTCGATGTTTAGTTTGGGCCTTCCCCCCTTTTTTAGAGAAAGGGGGAGAGGAGGAGGAGAGAGAGAAGAGGGGGGGGGGTGTTCAGGTTCAATGGAAAATGCTGAGGTTCTCTGTAAAAGGAAGTTCCGAATACATTGCAATCACTGAAACTGGAGCAATGTTGCAAGTTCAGCCTTTCAGCTCATATCACTGCTTTGTCCTTATATGGTGCATGTTTATATCTACTTCATTGAGTGTAGATTGTCGCATGGTTGCACTTGTAGTATTCCAGTTATTTTGTCAATTTAGTTCAGCTTACTATATGCATAGTGTGCTGTGTATGATTGTACAGCTGTCGATCATACTACACATTGGTAAAATATCCATTGGAGCAAGATATTAGTTTTTGGTATATAATTGGCTGAAGTCATCACTTTTGGATTTTGGATTGATATTTGGCATGATAAATGTGTATGCCATGCATGTTTGAGTAGCATCAAGCCATAATTGTATTCCTCCTAAAGCTGTACTTGTTCTAGTTATAATTGGTGTTACTAAGGAGTGGATCTGTTCTTACAGATACGGAAGACTATTCTTGAGTCATATCGCTGAAGAAATTACAGATTCGCCAACCTTTGCAGGTAATTAGTGCTTGTGTCCTCTGTTTACTTAAATCTAGGGATTTTGTATGTCACATTTTGTTAATTATCTTGCTGCTTCTTGTGCCTTGTTTCTCATGATGGTTTTTTACAGATGGTGTACCGAAGGAAGGACTTAGAATACAAGATGTCCTTGTCCGAATTGCTCAATTGATGCTGGTAAAGGAAAAGGTAATTTTTTCAGTAGTGCTTTAATCTTTCTGTCAGTGTATCAGACAAACATATATTGAAGTCATTCGTTGACGGGTGGGCTGGGTTTTTGTGCTTGTCTTTTGCATTTGTCTTGTTTAGTAACACTGGAATCAATTATAGCATATGCAGAGATGGGCCATTTGGCGTTCATTAGGTCTGAGGCAATTTGCTTGATGCTTGGGCTATGATCAATGCGATTATCTAAGTGAAAAAATAAGCTGATCTGGATCAATTCTCACGATTTTGACAGACATCAAGTTGATCTGTGATAAGCATATGATATCATAGTGCACTGATTATCTGAGTGAAAAGATAAGCTGATCTGGAGCAATTCTTACGATTTTGACAGACATCAAGTTGACCTTTGACAAGTGTATGATATTAAACTGCACCAATGTGGTTCCTCCTATTTGCAACCTAGTATTTGAAAAAGATCTAAATAATGCAACATCCCTCATTTTGAAGGCCTGCCTATCTTTCTCCTCCAAATAGTCCAAAAAATGGAAGCAGGGATTAAAGACAAGACTTTCCATGTTGTTACAACAGTTCAACCTTGACCAACCTAAGAGTTACCGGCTAACAGACTCTGCCTGTGGGCAAACTAATGTGCAAGAATGATAGAGACGCATTTCAAAGTCTCTGAATCTTGGGGCAATGGAGCATAGGAGAAAAAAATATGTATAATGCTTACCAATAGAACACCTGCTGGCTAGCAGCCAAGCGTTTCTCCCCAAATTTTGTATGGTTAAATTTCAAACCCCAGCACTCCCATTAAAAAAAAAAAAAAATCTGTAGGTTATTTAGTTTTCAAACAAATCTTGCAAGGAAAAGGTTGCCAGCTTCTGCTGTGTACAAGTAATAGCTCCTGTAGGCTCATTTGCCAGGGAAGATCCCATGATAGCTATTTAATAGTCATCAGATAATCTCTCCATTAAATGATTATTTGCAAAAAGGTATTTTGGAGGTCAATGGCTTATGATACTGGCTGTATACTGTGGTACTTTATGACAGCTACTGGGTGGGAATCACTGCAGGCATTTGATTGCACCAAAGACGTATTTTGTTAGCCTATCTATCAAAGGAATTTCTCTGGTCTGGTCCTTATCAGGGATAAAAAGTACCCATGATCAGGATTTATGTATATTCTATAGCTTAAGCTTATCATTTTGTAAATTTTCATATTCATTTCATATGTAGTTTGTTTTTTTTTTCCTAATGTTCACATGGAAAGATTTGGCCTGTCAGTCGTTTTATGTGCTACTGATTCTGCCTTGATAGCTTTCTTCCTTCCAATGGTGCACGATTTCACTTTCAGTCCCTGAATTAACTTTTGCACTTATTAATGGTGCTTGCAGTTTAAAACTCAAAGTAAACTATTTTGATTGTGATAGTTCATATTGAAGGATCACTTGCTTTCTTTGGTCTGATCTTGAAGAGTTTGGTCATATGATGCACGTGTCTTTAATCATAACTTGAAGAAGTTGTAGGTGGTGGTGTCTACATACAGTCTCTAAGAATCTGTACCGGACAATGTACTACACACTCATAAATTCAGTTCGGCATATGAAGATTTAGAAAATAAAATTGTTTTATTGTAGGATGTTTGCCTACTTATCAAAAATGATAACATGTAACTACAGGGGATTTTAATTTTTAAAATAATGTAAGTTACCTTTCAACAGAATTCGAGATTTATGTTATTGTTGACTTCAGAAGATGAAGATGCCTGTCTGCTAAACATGCCTGTCTGCTAAACAAACTTGTGGAGGTTAGATAAATTTGGAATTTAAGTTGCATGTGTGCTGTTCACTAAAGATCTGTCACATGGTTTGGCACCTTCCTGGTCATTTTGCAATAAGAGATCTATGGCTAAAAAGAAGAAAAAAAAGAAAAGAATTGCTTGTCTGCTAGAGCTGGGGCTTACGTAATCAAGAAGTATATGGAATTACAGCCTGCTTCCCTGTGCCCTACATAATGTTCCCTGACTCAATCAGTTGGGGGTAGAAACTTGATGTAGCTTTATGATTGGATCATTTTATGTAGGGTAGGTAGGGTATATTTCATAATATATTGTTATTACATGAATTGGCCATCTTATTTGTTTTGTCTCTCTAGTGCATTTCTTGGCCTTTGACTTTTGGTTATATCAAGCTGAACCGTATCAGTTCAGCCATGAGTAATGGCGATAGCATTTTCTGAAAATGTAGGTGCTGTCAGCATCAGAAAATGTTGGGGCACCACTTTTTCCAGAGGAAATATTATTGCGCTATTCTGGATTGAAGCCTGGAAAATTTTGGAACGAGGAACATGATCTATTGTTACTGCGAGCTGTGCTCAAGTATGCCTTCTAACCTGTTTATTTACTAAATTGGTGCTCTGACATCTGGTTTCATATGGTTAGTATCTATTGAAGCAGTGTGCTTTCAACAAGTGCTCCAAATTACTATGTTTTTAAGAGCGCTTTTCCAGATTTCACTTCAGTGTATGTCCCATCATTGCCTCCTGCATTTCCCCAGGAGACTTCATACTACTTTTAGTAATGAATGAAGCCTTATAAGATTAGCGACTCAATAATTTACTAATCCTTTTTCTGATTTTTTTCCATGCTGATGTGACTGAGATTCCAATGGCACTCATCGGACCAGTCTGCATGATAGAAAATGATTCTTGTTGCCAGAAGCTAGGTGAACTTAAATAGCTCTTTTTTTTCAACAACACCCCCACAATCAACAAACCAATTCTTATCTTTTTAGGTGGTTGTGGACTATATGAAAGTGTTCTATTTTATTGTGGTCGGTTCTCTGTCAAGTCTTCTGAAAAAAATAAAAAGTCCATATCTTTTTAAATCTTCTCCTTCAAAATTGGTTTTATTATGCCCTGTATAGCCTGGCTCTTCATTTCAGCAGCTCATCATTGGAGCATCCAGAGGCCTTTGTTTCACATGGCAAAACACTTTGAAAGAGTATCTGCTATCTTGTCTTCAATTGGCCCTTCACCCACGTTTGCTCCGAATAATTTCATTCATTGTGTATCTTTCCTAGAGTGTAAACACATCCATGAATCATTTTCATCTCCACTACACTCAATTTGTGTACTCGGTGGTGTTTGACCGCCCAGCATTATGGTGCCATAAAGCACTGTTGGTCATATTGTCACCCTATAGGTTTCCCTTCTGCTTTAGCGGCATTTGGCAATAGCCAAAACACCACCTGTACATCTTGATGTAATCCATCTTTCTTTTGCTCTACTAGTAAGGTATTTGTCAATTTCCCTCCTTTTGCAAAATGGATTCAAGTAGCGAACCCCTACTCTTACTGATTTTATGCTACTCCTTACATGAAAACCGGTAGACTCCAACCTTTTCCACCAGAGGTCAAGCTTCTCATTTACTCTTGCTTGGTTTATCATGTAGGAGCAATATATCGCTTTGTACCAAGAAAAGTGCCTTTTTCATATCTGCTTAGGCTGGCTTCTTTTGAAAAATGTCATTCCATTTAATTTCTTCTACTAGTAGGGATGTCATACTAGATTGCTGGTCTAGGGTATCATGTGTACCTGATGAATGAGAAGTAAACCTTCCTGTTTGTATTAATTTGATTCTCGTTGTATCATTTCTATCCTTGAATTTGAAGGCATGGATATGGACGATGGCAAGCTATTGTGGATGACAAGGACTTGAGGGTTCAAGAGGTCATCTGTCAGGAATTAAATCTTCCCTTTATAAATGTACCTATCCCAGGACAGGTTCCTGTTCAACCTCAAAATGTTACTAATAGTACTGATGCAACTGCAAGCAACAACCAGCCCCAGGGAAATGGCAATGGAAATGATCCAGCCGTTAATGTATCACAGAGAGTCACTGAAACTGCCACCCAGGGACAGGTGTATCAAGATTCTAATCTTCTATATCATTATAGAGATATGCAGAGAAGACAAGTTGAGTTTATCAAGAAAAGGGTGCTTCTTTTGGAAAAAGGACTTAATGCAGAGTATCAGCAAGATTACTTTGTGAGTTTAAATCTCTCCAGTTTTTGAACACTTACCATGAAGAAATTATTTTACTGAAAGTTCTGCTTGAAGTAATTTCAAGGAATGTGGCTTTATAGTTTACTGTGTTGGGCTTCACTGTCTGCATAATGGAGACTGCATCAAATTTTGAAGATTCGGGGTATGATTGGGTTCAGAATGAACATAATAGGGAAATCAAATGTGGTAGACCAGTTCTGGAATAACTGGATTAAATTAGAAATGAGGAGTTAAAATTATTAGCTCGTAGATGCCAATACTAATTTAAGTAGCGTGTGGTCCCTTGGGATTTCCACTACAAGTTTTTCAGGGTATTGGGTAAACTTTTGATATTGCAAACACTCATTTAATCCATCTGGTTTAAATGATTCATTGATCTGAATGGGGCAAAACTTTGTTATTAACGTTGAGCATTTTATGTTACTCCATCATATCACATTGAGGTTTTGGTTGATTCATGCCTGGCTGATACTTTTTTCCACTGATTAATTGATTTCAGGGAGAGTTAGGAGCAAATGGGAATGCTTCTGAGGCGCCTGAATCTGAACCTCGAGCACCAGAGGCACCCCCTCCAAGCTCTGATAATGTTGATATGAAGATAATTGAGCAGCTGCCTCAGATTAAAGTCATTGGTAAGGAACCTTCCCCTAGTCTTCAATTTTGGGTGATTGTTTCAAGCTTATTAATGATGTGGACCTCATAATGACATCTTTCATTATTTTTTTATTGAAAGAAATTCTTCTTTTCTTTTCTTTTTTCTTTTTTTGCTTATATGTGCTGATGCATTTATTTCTTTATTACATGCACACTTCTTTGATGAATATTATCTTTTATAAGTATATGAAAGGGAACCAAGGGAGTGTGTATTCCATTCTAATGGCATTTAGTGTATGGGTGGGAGGAAATCAGTTCGTATCTTTAAATCCTTTACATATAAATTTTTCTCACAAGTTAATTATGTGACCATTTTGAGTAGGAGAACGCAGGATTATTCCAAACGGCGGTCGCTGATTTCGTGTGCGACCATTTTTTTCAAATATTTTTCCCTCTATTGCAACCTGATTTATAGTTCGGATATGCAAGTCCTTAAATTTTTTGTAAAATGTTATATATTGAATTAAAAGAACCTTGCCTAACATAGTTAGGCATATTATGATATATTACGTGATCAAGGACAATTAAGCTTTTGAAGAAGAATCTGAGCTTGAACACTAACTTCAGCTCTTAATATAGTATGTTGGTCAAGAAAAACTCATAATAAGTATAGATTATGGGGGTTGAAATATTCTAAGCAAACTGGACTTATGCTGATAAGTAGAGATCAAGGGTAGAAAGTATATGACCATTCTTCATTTTTTCACTTGATGTGCGCACGATAGGGATTATACAAGAGAGAGGAATGCTGCATTTTGGGCAATAGATGCAGGACATATTTGCATTTAGAACTTAGAACTATCTATTTATGTCCACAAAGAAGTACATTGATTGGATGACTCTTTTGTGTCAACTCTTTCCCCGTGGTTCATTGTATGTTTGTCCACAGCTGCAGAGGAGATCTCCGCTGTTGCTTTTGATGATGACTCAGACCGAATGGAGCTTGCGCGGGTGTATAACAAGGTGCCTCTATCGCATTCGTCTATGATAACTTTATTTTGAAACATTAGCACGTTGGCTTTGGTGCCGTGAATATGAATTCTGTCCATGAAACTTTTTCTTCTTCTGAGGATCTGCACAGTTGATCTTTAATTTTTCCATCTTGATTGCAGATGTGCAAGGTTGTTGAGGATAATGTTCATGAATCAGTGCAGACGTTCTATTCTGACAGCCCGGCCAGTCATAAGTTGCGGAAGAACCTTATTCCGCTTGAAAACGCCTTTGAAAGCATAACTCGAATCCTAACACCTGAGTCAGGTGACCCTCCTAAGTCAGAAGATTCAGTGGTTGGTCCAGGTCAACAATCAAAGGCTGAATCGTCCAAAACCACTTCTGCATCCTTCACTCAAGAAAATGGCAGCGCGAGTGCTGCCGTGGCAGACACTGAAATGCAGGAGTTAAATGAAGATACGTCGACGAGAGAAAGCAGGTTAGCCTCAGCGCGTGAGAATCATGCGCGGGAAGAGTGTGTGCCTCCAGATGATGCTGCCGCTGGGGAAGATTCTAACTTACCTGGGATTGAACCTTCGAGCTCGGCTGTCACTAAGGATGACGACGTGGAAATGAAAGAGCAGGATGTCCCTGACGAGGCAGAAAACCCCGAACCCAATGGAGCTGGTGGTACTTCTGAGCCTGTGATCGTTTTGGACGACTAAAAGATACAGCGGCGACATTGCTGACCCAGCAGCAGGGTCACCTCTTTAATAATAAAGTTCTTACAGACTATCGTTCCGAACCATCTGAATTTTACATTATTGATGCATGAGACTTTGATTGCTAGACCCTTTGCTCGAGAGGTCCCGACGGAAACGTTGCGCCCGTCTCATTGGGATTTTCGAGGTCGTTTGTTTCTCTGCCGTCTCGGCGTCTCCTAATCATTTGGAGTCGGTTCACAGTTAATTGTTAAAAGACTGGTATGGTGCAGTTTAATTGCCGAGAGACTTGATCTGTACTGCAGTTTGAGACTTTGAACAGAATAATGGCTTGTGCCAATGTTTGACCGGCAGGGCGTATGGAGGAGCACTCCATGTACATATTTTCATAGCAGCTTTTCAAATTTACCTTCTGCAATATTTACTATATGTCGAAGGAAATGCCTCCTTGGATTTTATCCATTTCGGTTTTTATCTTCTTTTTCCCCCGTCAAGATGACTTTTTTCAAAGGCTATGATTGTAAAGCGGTCGAAAAGATAGAAAATCATCGCGCCGCTTCCTAAATTCAAAATCTACATATTACCTATGAAAATAAAATAAAATAAATGTTCTTTTTCTAATTTACAGAATAATTGCATGTGGTGCGCGTGAGTTGAAGAGCGAATCGTTTTCACTTGCGGATCAAACGTTATTTTAGTTCGATGTTCATATTATTCAATGTGCCATGATAATGAAAAAAACGTGAGCACAGTGAAATTATCAGCCTTTCCTTTTCCTCAGGCAAGAGGGAGAGGTTATAATAACATAAGAGTTAATTTTTTTATAAAAAAAACATTATGTAATTTCGTACCGTTTCATTCAATCACAGGTGTGAGGCTTATAAGTTGGCTGAATGATGTTGCGGGAAACACAGGCTGATTCACAAGGAACTCGAAAGAGATACGTGTTTACTGGTGATTAGCCACTTTCGAACAAATGACAATGACGGAGAGTCTATCTTTCCCTCGATGATCTCTTTAATTGTCCTTGTATTTAATATCCGAAAGATGTCGGGACGCAATAGTTGAAGGTCATGTCTACAGTTAATTTTTTTAAAAAGAAAGCAAAATTATATAATTTTGTATTTAGATGAAAATTTCAAAGGTGGGTCCGTCCACTTGGGGGAGTTTTTCCTCATACCTTTCATTTTCCTGAATCATGCTCGTGTTTCAACGGGGAAGACTTCATGGGGATCCAAGCTGGTTCCCCTACCCCCTTTAAGGGGCTGTGAAAGGGAGAACCAATGTGGCCAGTATATTTTTCTCAAGACTCCGGACCCGGGCCTCTACTTAGACTTTTCTTATGGTCAAAATCTTTTAAAGACTTGCTCAGTTTCATAGTTGAAGGTCATGTTTACAGTTAATTTTTTTAAAAGAAAACAAAATTATATAATTTTGTATTTAGATGGAAATTTCAAAGGCGTTTTCTTCCCTTTGGATTTTCCACGGAAAAGGCCAAAAGAAGAAAAGCACAGATGCATGTTCAACACGCGTTCAAACCGCCACCTGCGGTACGACTCCCCCTCGCTTTACGGTCTCCTCGTAATCATGAGTCGAACCTCATCCGAATGTTAAAAAAAAACAAAAGAAGAAGGAAGAAGAAACAAGAGATCCCCAATTGCTCACGCGCCTCCTCTCGGTTTGCAGTGCACGCTCTTGTCAATCATCTGGAAAAGAGATCGAGACGAAGGGAATGGAAAAAAGGGGAAGCGCGTAATCATGAAGATTGCGACTTATGAACGTGCACAAACTTCAAACTTAAGCATGATTGTTGGGCTTCCTATATCTTCTTTGATTTGATAGAGCTAAGTAAGTACTATGAATCTCATGATAATCTTATAACAACCCACTAATATTCAATGACCAATTAGAAATTGCAAGTTGGAAACCTAGGACGGCATCTAATTTAAGTCGGTGGAGGTAAGTGAGATAGGTACGATTTGGGGTTCTTATTTTCATAAAATGCGATGAGTACCATGTCAAACTCATTTGGAAAAATTTGTCAATTGTAGGATGAGAGGAGGAAAGAAAAAAATGACCCTCGTTCGTCAGTGGTTCTCTATCACCACATCAGCTCCACTTGTTCTTTTACATGAGTTATGGGGTAATTGGTTTCTAGTCCGATCTAATAAAACGATCATTATTTTTTGTTCATGTTTCCATTCAGAATAATATCTTATCGTTCAAAGCATGACCAAAAATAAAATTAAAACTCAAAATAAATTTTATGCTTTCAAGACTTTTATTTCCTTGAAAACAATAAATTATAATCACTAATTTTTTTGAAGAAATAAAAAATAATATAAAGTACATGCAGTAGGTCTAGTTACTTCGTATAACTAGAAATTGGACTATTCGACACCTCTTTAATTTTTAAGAATCGAGAACTAGAATAATGCTTCTAAAAACTAAATTGAATTAAATCTAAATTCTCAAATGTGACAGTTTGTTGTTCACACCAGCCATGACTTATCCATTTCTCACAGTGAACACGTCATCAATTTGGGAGGAAGATACTAGAAGAGTAGATTTGAACGCAAGGAAGATTCAAATTCAATGCATTTCCAGTTTAAAAGCATTATTAAAGTGGAACCCCATCCATTAAAGCTCTCCTCTCCACTCCCCAACACGCGCGCACGCGCCCTCTTCCCACCGTCCACGGCGCGTGGGATACTTCTCATTCTCTCATTAACTATCTCTCTCTCTCTCTCTCTCTCTCTGCGAAACGCCGCCGTTTTCGACCTGCCGAGATTTTCGCACACTTTCTTGACCTTCAAAAATCTCAACTTTGTCCGAACAGTAAACCACTTCTCCTATCTCTTCTTCTTCTTCTTCCTCCTCCTGTTCCTTCGAGTCCAAGCTAAAGATCCGAACGCCAACCTTCGTCCCCCTTCGATCCGCCTCTCTCCGAGCTTCTTCGGGTCGCTGGAGTCTCTCCTGGGATCTGGGTCCTTGGACCGCGCGCTCGGAGCGAGCTCCCCTGTTTCTTGATCGGCGGATAAGGTAGGAAGGCGCGGCGGCGGCGGCGGTGGCGGCGGGAGGTGAAAGCATGGAGAAGTACGAGCTGGTGAAGGACATAGGATCTGGCAACTTCGGGGTGGCCAGGCTCATGAGGAACAAGGAGACGAAGGAGCTCGTCGCCATGAAGTACATCGAGCGCGGTCACAAGGTGGGTGTGTGGGTGTCTGTTTTTTCGGGTTCTCTGTTGTAAATTTTTCAGTTTTCGGGTTTTCTTTGGTACCCAGTTGGGAAAGATCGAATCTTGGGTGTTGTTGGAGCTTGCTAATGGGATTTTGGTTGCTTGGTCTTGTTGGTTTTGGGTTGTAGATTGATGAGAATGTGGCAAGAGAGATTATGAATCACAAGTCACTTATCCACCCGAACATCATCCGCTTCAAGGAGGTAAGTTTTGTGATTTGATGCTCTCGTGACGCCTTTTTATTTTTTTTTCGGGGTTTATTTCGTGGGCATTGTGTGGAGCGATTTCTTGTGAATGTTTAGTGGGTGACTTGAATGTGTGGGCTTGAAGTGATGCTCGATTTGATGCAGGTTGTTCTGACTCCTACTCATCTCGCCATCGTGATGGAATATGCAGCTGGTGGGGAGTTGTTTGAGAGGATCTGCAATGCTGGGAGATTTAGTGAAGATGAGGTCTGCTAAGTATTTTCCTGATTTGAGTGTTTTATCGATGACTATGATGCGAAATTGGGTTGCGGGGCCAAACGAAATCACCTTGAAACATATACTTTATGTTGCTAATTGCTTTAATACTCAAAGATTAAACAAAAGGGGAAAACTTTCCATTTCAGGTAAGGCCAAACAAAACAAAAAAAATCTGTCCGGTTTGTCCTTCTGTTTGGAGATTACACTGAGCTCGGTATGTTTGATTTTGAGCTCAAGATTTGCTTTGTGTAATTCACGCAGGCTAGGTATTTCTTCCAGCAACTCATCTCAGGAGTCAGCTATTGCCATGCCATGGTGAGCATAATGTCAAGTTGCCATCGTTGACACTGTCTTTCTGCTGTAGCTTCGAACTAATTTTTAATCCTGTATATCTATTACAGCAAATATGTCATAGAGATTTGAAGTTGGAAAATACTCTACTGGATGGTAGCCCTGCACCTCGTCTGAAGATATGTGATTTTGGTTATTCAAAGGTAACCTGTAGATGAAGTTGGATGAAAAGTGTCCATGTGCTTATTCTAATCCTATCGGTAACTTTTCCTCTTCTTTGTCCATGCATCTCTAGTCATCCATTCTGCATTCAAGACCCAAATCGACAGTTGGAACTCCAGCATACATTGCACCAGAGGTTCTCTCTAGAAGGGAATATGATGGCAAGGTATGCCAATTTGATGCTTTTAGATAGCAAGTAGTTCCACAGTGATTTACAGCTCAAATCTTCGATGCAAGATTTCATTTTGTCTTGTGCTGAAGGTGTGTTTGGATGTGGCTCTTTTCAATTGCCAGTCTTGTTATAGTTTATAGTGAATTACAAGATTACACTGCAGCTTCAAGAGTTCTGCAATCCTTTCATGTTTTGGATGAGCAAGCACTCTTCTCTGCAGTCCCTTTTTTTTTTTTTTGGGGTCATGTTTTGGATGAGCAAGCAATCTTTTCTAGATTGTTTCACCTCATGCTTCTTGCTATTAACTTATATTGGCATACAACCAGGACTGTTGTGGATCGAGGTGATCCATCACATAATTTTCGGTTTCATATGACCTTTTGCAGTGTCCTTTCATATATGATTTACCGGAATGCTAATTCTTGCCAAAGTGTGAGTACCTGGCTATGATGTCTTTGAACTCTCTGTGGGGCTAAAATTTTTTCGATCTTGTCTTCATTAAATCTCTTCAATAGATCTGCACATTGAACATTAAGTAGGTTGATGTGTCCTGCCTATTGCAATACAGATGACCTTACATCTTGTGTCTCCAATTGCCTCTGAATCCACCATATGCCAAATTTACTGTTTATCAAGGACCTACTTTATTTTGCATCAACTATTGCTCCTGAATACATAATATGCCAAAGGTACTGTCTATGGCTCACTTGATGAGAGATCTGCTTGCCAGAGATGAGAACCAGTCTACTTTTTAGCATTTCTTTTGTTCTCCTTTTTTCTCCTCACAATCATTGGATTTGATTTCATCATAAGCACTCTTAGCTTTCCCCCCAATTGCAATCCATTTTAAGGTTAGGATTAGGATTTGATGTCTCATATTTTTTGGTATAAAAACTGCATCTGAACTGAAATTAAGAGTAGAAAGAGAATGAACTGAAGGGACTGGAAATTGGAGGAAGAGGAAGTTCCTCAGCTGTTTGGAGTAACTTAAACTGTTTCGAATCAAGTAAAATGTAGAATTCTGATATCTTGAATTAACCTTGGTGTCCTCCAAGATGTCCTATTAAAGACAAATACGTTTGAGTCGATTTGGTGATCAAATGGGAACTCTTACACAGAAATTCTGTCCATATTCTTATAAATTAAAAATAGCGAATTCTGTCCATTTACTGCTCCAAGATAGAGCGATTAGAACTCGTGCTTTGGAAAGTAAATTTTTGAGTCCACGTTTTCTAGTTGTGTGATAATTTTTCTGCAATGAGGCAAAAGTTAAGAAGTGTGTCCTCTTGAGTCTTATTGGTTCCTTGAATATACAGATGGCAGATGTGTGGTCTTGTGGAGTAACTCTTTATGTGATGTTGGTTGGAGCGTATCCATTCGAAGACCCTCAAGACCCAAAGAATTTTAGGAAAACTATGAATGTGAGTGTACTTTCTTTTAGGCAGATAATTGATGTAATCCATTTCCTTTCTCACGCCACTTAAACTGACACACATGTTTTCTTTTTGCAGCGTATAATGGCTGTTCAGTATAATATCCCTGACTATGTTCATATATCTCAAGACTGTAAACAGCTCCTTTCTCGCATTTTTGTCGCAAGTCCATCCAGGGTAAGTAGATTAAGGAGATGTGCTTTTATCTGAGGATGCAATCAAGTGAACTGTTGAATGTCAATGATTGTTTGTAACATCTCCCTTTCCTTTTGAACCATGTGCCAGGCCATGCATACGTTCTTCCTGCTATTTCGACTGTCATATTCTTCTATTTTGGCCACAAGGTGTTTTGCTTCATCGTTTGACTAGTGAGGCTGGGATTAGTCTATAACAAAAAAATAAAGAACAGAAAACCCAAGCTTGGTGGTGGGAGAAGCGATCGGGTCATTACTTTTCTGTGAAAATAAGAATTGTATTAACAGTCCTTGCATCCACACTAGTAACTGTTACTGTGATATTCTTTCCAGAGAACCACTATCAAAGAAATCAAGAGTCACCCATGGTTCCTCAAGAATTTACCGAGGGAATTAACAGAAGCAGCTCAAGCCATAGAATACAGAAAAGGAAACCCGGGTGTCTGCCTTCAAAGTGATGAAGAAATCATGAAAATTGTGGAAGAGGCTAGAGTTCCCCCTCCTGCTTCCAGAACAGTTTCAGGCTTTGGTTGGGCAGGAGAAGACGAGGACGACGAGGACGATGGAGACTTGAAAGACTTGAAAGAAGAAGACGTGGAGGAAGATGACGAAGACGAGTATGAGAAGAGAGTGAAGGAGGCACAAGCAAGTGGAGAATTTCAGGTCACCTAGATCTATTCCTTGTTGGGGCCTCATTGTTTTCTGTTATCCGATCTTTGTCGTCAGTTGGCTCCAATAAGTTTACTCTGTAAATTTGGGTGTCAGAAGTGTGTAAGTTTTCAGGCTTGTTTATGGTCTTGGCCCGACTACATAGGGTTTATAGATTGTCTGAGTTTGGAGATGTAGGCACAAAGCATAGATTTGACAGTCACTTTCATTTTTTTTAATTTTTTTGTCCCGGACGTTCGAGTCTAAAATAGTACAATGCGGAGGTATAGGTATAAGAATATGCAGTCCTTGCATGGATACATATCCTAGCCTGTGTACCGTCATCGACCATTGTCGCAGGAGCGATACCAGATGTTATGAGAGTCAGCTTAACCATGTTTCTGTACCGTCTGTTGGTTTTTAGCGTAGTGACATGTATGATCAGACATTCTTTACTGGGGTTCCGTCCTACTTCAATTGAACTTGTAAAACTTCTGTGATATTTGGTTTCCTTTTAATGGATGAGTGTCCAAATTGCCTCCATCGAGTTAAATATGCCGGGGAGTGTTCAGATTAGATAATGTCCAAAGGTAGGGTGAGTTTTGCTTTGTCACCAATAGATGCATTTTGACCCATGTGTTAATTCACAATAAGCTTGTATCATGGGTTGGCAATTTCTTGGCCGTAGAATAGCCTGTGCAGCGCTTGATGAGATGATAATATCGGGGCAGCTTTGTTTTTTTTAATGATTATTTCAGAGAGCAATAATGCGGGCCAGCCTTTTTTTTTTTTAATAATTATTTCATAGAACAATAATGCGAATAGCTTTCTTGCGTTGGATGGTATCACGTGCAGCCTTTTTCAACTATCTAGCCCATCAAGTAAGACTATATCACTTTAGACTCAACAAGTGGTTATAGCTTGCAATAGCATCATTAGGAGAGCGATATCTACTTCCGATCAATTTGTGTATAAAAGGCCAACCTTGCTTTAAGAGCTTCATAGAGATATAATTGTTTTATTCTAAAACTTTTAGTACCAAACGCCACTTCGATGGACTAGTTGTATTTATCACTCATTCTTTGCTCAATAACCTCAAGCTCTACTTATAAGAGTACGTAAATATGAAAGAATCACAAACCGTTACATTCTTCTCCACTTAATTCCACAACACACTCATTGCATTGCTTCCCTCTGTTTCCTAACCATTGATGCACCACTTTGGACCATACATCGAATGACAACACTTGCCCAACAAAATATGCCACTCCATTAATAACTTTTTCCCCCTCCTGCATCTATTTGGGCCCCTTCAATCACTTGCGTTTTCCTTGACAAGTGACATTTCTAGGCAATTGCACCTTTTGGTAGCACTCTTTTACTTACTAAGCTTTCTTGATCTCAGTGGATTAAGAAGATATTTTTGCCAATTGATCCAGGAACGTTTTCCTTATTTGGTGAGGAATTGGTTCTTACCTTTGTCTCAAGTGTCATCTTAAAAACTAGTCAGGAGGCGTACTTTCTTTGAGCATATTTTTTTCTCGATGATTTACTCTCAACTATCATAGGATCGGGTAGACCATAGGTTTTCTTTGACTCAAACTCACTTACTAAAGGGATCCTACTTTGATACCATTTGTTAAGAACCGATAGTCCCATACAATGCCTAGTGAGCGGATAGTACTAGACCAACCTTCCTTCTATAGTTGTTATAGAAAACAATACAACGAATAACTTCCTCATATCGGATTGTATCACGTCTAGTTTAGCTCAGATGTCTAGTTCATTGAGTAAGATAACAAATTACATTAGACTTAACAATTGATTTTGGCTTATCATGATCACACGAAGAGAGTTGCATCATATCCCGCAAAATGCCAATCCCATCTTCAGAGCTCCATAGAGATATAATCATTTTATCTTAATACTCCTAATATCAATGCTACTCCTATAGACTAATTGCATTCATCCCCTCCGCAACACTACCTCTTCACACCCAAGCTCCACTCACGGGGGCATGTAAGTACAAAAGAATCATGGACATGGACTGTGACCCTTGCATCTATTTATACTCACAAGAGGCGGCACGAGTAGTAAACAGGGTTTAGCGATGGATTTAGTTGGTTTAGTCGATTCTTTCTAAGCCGAAAACGTGGTTGCACGTTCGTGTTTTGAATGCAGCGATAATTTACAATGTCTTTCTTGAAATTTTACGGGCACTTGATGTCGTTGCTCTTTTTGGATGAAACATATCACGTTCGATTTCCTAGTGAAGAGACGTCGGGTGTAGAGACAGAGGAGGAATGAGCCTTCTTTTAAACTGCGACGAAGGTTTTCCGATGAGCACCGATAAAAAGGGTTAGAAGCACGTATCCAAGGAGGCGGCTTTCAAAGGGCATATGTGACCTATAAAAAGGATCTCTCTCTCCCCCTCTTTTGATCTCGAGTCGTGCTTGAGTAGCTAAGTTTAAGAAGGAGAACAGCACAATGAGTGAGGAAGGAGACTTTCGAAAGGCCGACTCCTATATATAATTAGCCTTCCTGGGGAAGTAGTGAAGCCAAAAGACTTCGCCTAGGCGGAGGGACGGACGAAGGCCCGATGAAGGCCTGTGATCTAAAAGCGAAAAAATAGATCAAGGCTACAAAGTGTCACTCAGCCGTCTGCTCATGTATGTTCGTATTTGAAAGAAGTAGGAAGTTGCGTCACTTGTGGAGAAAACGGTCTCTCTCTCTCTCTCTCTCCATCAAGAGATGTTCACTCATAGATTAGGTCGCAAATAATGCTCTTTATCAACAATACCACCAAGATTGCGTCCAGAATGACAGACCGATGAATCGATGTAGATACACAAAACCATATCGTTCTCATTTCCTCCTTGTACAAGGACAGCAAAGCCTGATCCGCAACAATTCTTTGAATATGTATCAAAGGCAAAAGCCCTAGTCAATTAAATAGAGAAAAACTTTCATTATCAGGGGATACACACTGCACCTGCATCTTTATTTCACCTCTGGTGCTGTCCTTGAGAGCACCTCGTGAAGCTTTCTAGCTTCAGTGGATATGCATTCCCGGTCTAACAGGGCCAACACATCAGCTACTCCCTTGAGATTTGGCAGCCCAAGTTCCATCACAGCATGTGCGTTTGATATGCCGATTCCTCCAATTGCAATGACTGGCAGCTTAGAAGACAAACAAACAGCTTTCAACCCCTCCAAGCCGATGGTGAGATTGTTCTCCTTGGTGTTCGTTGGATATATGCCTCCAGAACCAATATAATTGGCGCCATCCGTATATGCTTGTTGGGCTTGCTCCGGTGTCTTGCATGATACCCCAATGATCTTCTCTGGGCCAAGAAGGGCGTGTGCGGTTCGAACAGGCATATCAGATTGACCGACATGGATCCCATCAGCATCACAAGCTAGAGCAATGTCGATGCAATCATTTATTAGTAGAGGAACGCCCTGGGAACGGCATACTTCCATGCAGGATTTAGCTGCTTTGAGAAAGTTCCTCGTTTCAGCATCCTTTTCTCTGGAGAAAGGTACAGAAAATCACGCTTATCATAAGCAGGCCCATCTGATGCGCTTTATGGCCAATCTCATCAATACAGGAAGATGACTGCCTGAAGCATACGATGTTCCTTAAATGGGAATGAACTAGCTCGAACCACTCAACCAAACACCCATAGAAGATCAACAACTCACTATATTTGGATCGTGTGTTAGAAGGAAAAAGAAAAGTAAAATTAATTCATTCACTCTCACTCGACTGGATAATTAGGTGTAAGGACAATTGAGCATTCCCTCAAAGAGTCATTTCTTCTCTACCGCCCGCTTTTGAGACTTATACACAGATGATTTTGATATCACATTTCCAAAGTGCCATTGTTCTTTCTGATCACCTCAGCCTCAGGTAAGCATACTCTTTAAGTGCCAAACAAGCTCAGTACTGATCACCAAGAAGTACGAAATATCTTTATCCTTTTCAGAACATCAGAGCTTCTTAAATCATAAACTTTTCATTAAGATTTGAAGACAAAGGCAAAACATGTCATTCGCCAACCTTGATTCAGAACAAAATGCTTAACACAAATGCTAAATAGCAAATTTAGATGGAAAGGAAACCTTGGAAGGACGAGACCACTAAATATTTACAGAAATGTGTGCCTTTAGTTGCAAACTGTTCTAATAAGAGGTATCAATTTTGAAGCTTTAAATTATGTGCTTAGCAATGATACCACTGAAGTTTGTGGTCCTTTGGTTAGAACTATAGATCTCTTCACTAGAAATGTTGAAATAAGTACTGTAAATATTTATTCTCTTCAACCAACATAGACAAACGACTCATATCCGGATGATGAATGATGCCTATTCACATCTCCAACCTGTACATAGGACTGGATAGTTTCTCATCACGGTGCACACACAGTAGTACAAAAGAAACACACAAAATTCCATAGTCTGGGATGGTCGGCAGACTTGCATGCTTCTCGGACCTTGACAGCCATTGTTGTTTAAACTAGACAATGAAAGAAATGCTATAAATCATGCAAGGCAATGAGGCATGAAGTGTAAATGCACAAACCTCAGCTGAATAATGGTTGCACCTCCCTCAATTGCAGCTTTGACAGTGTCTTCAATAGACCTGCCCCACTTTCTATTCATCCCCGAATCTGTGACAGCATATAAGAACAGATAACTTGGATCTAGGACCATCTTCTTCCTGTAATTATGAACCTTTTGGTTCAACATCAGAAAATGATCGAAAGGCCCTTGACGTCCTTTTTGAATGCTTATTTCTTTGCTGTAGTCCAAGGCGTTCTCAACAAAGCGTTTGGCAACCTGCCAAATTTTTTAAGAAATGAAAGCTCATAAATTGATGCCAAATTCTTGCATTTAATCTCCACAAATGGTCCCCTCAGATTTACTCCTTGAATTTTCAATCTTAAATTGCTCATCACATTTCCCTCACAATCATCCAACCCCAATGTCTCCCATTCATGGGTTATCAGTGCCCAACTGAGTTTTCATATCCCTCTACATCATTCCTCAAAGGAATGATAATTTATACTATTACATAGGTTGTATGATTTATGAGTACATTTTTCCCTTGGAACCCATTCTTATGGATTTTCATGTATTCAATTATCATAACTTAGTGATATCCCTAAACATTCCTTTCCGCTCCTCTCTTTACCAACTACCTATCAAGATTAGAAAGCAACTAGATATTGATCCATCTCCCTAGGCCTAGGATATTTATCCTTACATCATTCGGCGCACTCCTAACCCTCAGAAAGCAAGCTTCGCTTTCTCCTTTCACAAGTTCACATTTATGCCTATCACCGATATAGTACAATTGGTTGACATATATCACATATGCACAAAAACAACGGATGTATAATATCTTCTTTCTGCACATGCAGAATACACTCTTACAATATTCTTCTCCTAGACACATCACAAGTATAATCCTACATCACTGTGCCCTATATGCTATGGTAGCCAGCCTTGACCAATGTGCTCAACTTCCCTTTGTCAACTTTAGCACACAAAAGCCCATTTGGTAGCACTTCTAGGGCATTCTTTTAAGCTTCGAAAAAGAGGTCGCAACATTGACAGAATGATTTAGCAAAAATCTTATAACATAAGCTAAAGCAGCTAAAATCTACTACTCTAGCTTATCTTGTAATTTACATTTTCGAGTTGCTTGTTTCACAGATAATTTTATGATGTTAGCTATTGAATTTAGTAATGATGGAGCAAGGTAAAAAGCTGTGGCTGCTGCTAACCTCCAAAACCGTTAAATGGGCTTGTAACCTTCTACTAGTTGATGAGGCTTCCAGCAACCCAGAGATATAAATCAGTAAAAATTATTTGACAAAAACAACATGCAAGTGGTCTCCTAGAGATACTGGTTTCCTAAAAAGTGGCTTTCCATCCGCGAGTTCAAAACAGAATGGAAGCAAAGTTGGAGACTCAGTAAGCATTTCTCGAGCATATGCAATACCTGAACAGCGGGAAGCATAGGAGAACCTTTTGCCAGCTCAGCTGCCATACACAATGCCAAAGTACATCCTGTACCATGTGTATTTCGAGTTTTAACATGGGATGCACGCAGGTCACGTATTCTTTCGCCTACAAGACATACGAGAGAACAGTATTGGTTCGCAATGTAAAGGAATCGCATGCTTGAAAGTATGGAGAATACCAATGCAAAAGATTCTAGAATCAGACCATCGAAGAAAACATCAACAGCATCACAAGATCCAGGAAGGTCGCCACCTTTGACAAGCACATGTCTGTAAAGCATGTAGGCAAATAGATAAAAGTGGAAAAAATTCTCTTCCAGCTTAGGAAGTCCTAAATCTGAATTGTCTTTTATGTATCCTGGCAATCACTGCACAGTGGTTGCAGTGAACAAGCGTCTCACTTTAAAGAAGTCCAACATATTGAAATACTGAATTTGTGCACAGCCAATTAAAAAGAAAAAGATCAATTCTATAAGCGTGATTGCAGGAGCATCCTTTTTTCATACATACACACCACCAATTTGCTTAGGCAAACTTGCTAAAGTGGCACCTAAAAGACCAAAACTCTGACGTTAGGCAATATCTGAAAGTTCCAACTGTAAGAGGCATATCATCCTATTCGCAGGCACAGCAAATGGTCATGACCAAATTCTGATTATATAGCATTACTCAGGAGTTTCTTCAGGATTAATATTTGGAAGCAATAAGTGTTTATCTGGTACGTATGAGATACAACAAATACTATTCAATATTTATGAGTACGATCTGTCCTCAGTCGACAATGAGTCTAAAGAATATGCCTATGGACAATTTATCCTCAGCAGAGCAGCTAATTGTTTTGCCAAACCCTTTCAGTCTACCTCAATTTTAGTTATTCTTCCAGAAATTTATAACAGAAATTGGAAACTAAATACAGACATTTCAAAATATCAAATGCATCTCAAAGAAACTAACCTTGGCCCCATTTGATGCAATAACCCCACAGCAGAATGCATGTCAGCAATTGTCTCCAGTTGCCTACCCCCAAGTAAAGCAGATGCCTCCTTCAAATTTGGGTAACTACATCGGCAATAGGAAGAAGCTCTTCTCTGTATCAGAACCCAAATTAGTGACTCCCCAAGTTTCCTACGAGCAAAACTAGTGGCTTTTTATTCTATTTACTGCATGCTTCTGGCTAGCTCTAACGGTGAAAAGAATGAACCCCTGCCTGAAACAGCTACCCTTACTTTTGCACGGGAACTAAACGCTGACTATTCAGACTTTGTCTTGTTCATGAAATTATTATCTTTTGGCTTTCTGTCAATTGAGTTTTCTCTCGTTCAGTCAAAAAACTAATGATTCTTCTCTTCTTCCATAATCTCCACACATTAAGACTCCTCAATCTCCACCTTGACTATCTCTCTCATCTTGCTCATATCCAGTATCATAGTCTATCATCTATAAATAACATTCATTCCTTCGTTTTATTTCCTTTAGCAGCCTTCTCTCTTCTTCCGCGACCATGAAATGGTGACTGTTCACAATTCTCAATCTTTGAACCTCATTCCATACAAGGGATTGTAAAAATGTTAAGCATAGTGAAGATTTCTTCTACTTGGACACAACAGAAAATAGAAGAGTTAGGAAAGACATAATATCTATCATCTCTCTTCCATACGACCCCCGAGATCATCCCAATCTCTTTCATGAATGGACAGGCCCAGACTCTTCCTAATTGTGTGTTATATAGTACTCATGCAACGTTTGGTATTGAATATACCAAAACACAGCAAGAACACAATGATCAGCAAGAACATCCCCACTGGTGGATACCATTACGGGATCAACTACTAAAGCTGCCTTCAATCACACAAATTCAGTCAGCTACAATGCCAATAAAACTGCAATTGCATACATATGTTTAAGCAGTTTTTATAACAGATTCATACCTTTAACTGGAAACTTATTGAGACTGTTTCTAAGGTTCCAAACTATGCCTGGTGAAGGAAGCATGCCAGTTTTGACCTATGAACATGAGTTACACGTAGCATTAATATCCTCATCAAACGGTAGTCTCACTTTTACGATAATATGATCTTAATGAAAAAAAATTCTCTTGCAGTAAAATGCATCATGATCAATAATAGCATCATAGAATCCATAATAAAAGTAAATTGAACCGTCATTTGATAGATAGTTAAGTGTAGTTTTCAATTCCAGAAGTAAGTGAAAGATTCAACCAATAACTTGAGAAATTACCTTGTGCATTCAATCAATCCAAATATTGAGACTAAGTACATTGTGCCCATTAAGTGGAGCTTATGTCATAAATTTGAAAAGCTCTGTATTGTGATATCTTGGGAAAAGAGAGATTGGGATTCCAACTAAACATAATTTCCAACTGGAATTTAACACCAATCAGCTACTTATATCAATATGATTTCAGTATCGCATTAAATTTCAAAACCAACTTGGAATTTGATAATTTATTGTCTTCCCCACCGATAACCCAATATTCTCTTTATGGTAGCTTTATCTTCTCTTATTATATTTGGCCTTTTCTCCAGTGGCTTTTCACTTTTACTAATTCTTCTATTGTACAAGTCCATTAAAAGAGATTCAAGCTCCTAGGATTATGAATCTGTGAAAACACATAAATGCTGCAAATATAGCAGGATAACAGTTTTATACTTAAAATTGGTATGTATACTATACGTGCATCTGTCTGTTCTCTTCAATTCCAACTGAAAGTGAAAGTGAAAAGCTTCTCCTACAATCTTTTAACAGAACATAAGAAACAGATGCCATACGAAAAGCAGGGCATACAATCCCAGTAAGCTTGAAAATTTATAGAGTAGCAGAAGCAAGTAAATTGACCAACTTACCTTTAATCATTAAGTCATCATTTCAACCAAACATCCGTCTACGATGGTTGAGAAAAAGTTGGATTCCAAGATGACACTCCACACGAAGGCCCAAAATAGCCAAGTTCCTATGTCATGACAATAAAATTACAAAAGCACCGATCACAGTTAAGGAACTTCACAAGATTACCAGCCTACAGGGACTTCTCATCCTAGCCAAAGCAAACATGCGACCACCTCAAAGATAACTCTTGCACCCCCAAAAGCCACAGGTGAATAACTTTATCTTTGTCCCATAAGCAATAGCATCATCGCATGCCCTTACTCTAGTTGATAATATCAGAAGGAAACAGTTAAGTTTATCTGCCCTGGACCCAGACATCTTTCACGAGACCTAGAAACTAGAAAATTGTCATTTAACAATCAGCTTAACAGAATAATGAACTCACCCACCCGTCGACTAGCCAGTTCCCTAGCCACTTCGTTTCACCCACTATACCTGCAACATGCTAGACCTAAATTCTCCAGAGCCTCATCACCAGAGGAGATCAAAGGACTCCTCCGATTCATCAGGTGAATGTTCCTCCGTTCCATCAGGTTGAAGTGAAACTCAGTGAGAAGTAAGAATGACAAGACGATTGAAACATTAAAAGATCTCTCCAAAAAGGATTCGGGAAATACCATTTTCTTCGACATAGCTCAATTACAATCTTGATTTCCACACTCATGTATTTTTCCTGGAATCAGAAGACTGCCTCTCCTCCACATTCGAAAGCCGAAGGAGATGGAGAGGAGAAAAAGGAATCAGAAACTCCAGCCAAACGGTGTAAGCACATTACCGCAAGGTACAATCAAAAGTTTTGATTTCTGCAGCGATCAAATTCTACTGACCACGTCAACTTGCATGTCGGAGAGCACGGACTCCAGCTGGTCCGCAACAAATTCTTCCGGCATATTGTCAACGCCCTGCAATTTCGACATCATTATTCAACTCAAACGTGTACCAGAGAACATCAAAAACAGAACCACCGATCTCAAGTAACCATCAAAAGCACAAACCTGAACGCCAACAGTATTCTGCGCAGTGACCGCAGTGATCACGGTGGAGCAATACACCCCGCGCGCCGCGCAGGCCTTGAGATCGGCCTGGATCCCCGCGCCGGCCCCGGCATCGGAGCCGGCGACCGTCAGGACGTGAGGGACCTGCGCCATCCGCCGCCGCCTCCATTTCCCTGAAGCTTCGAATCCGACCACTCCTCGAGCTCGAAGACGAACCGCCGCACGACCGCCGGAGCTCCTCCGGGGAGAGGGATGGATGATGATTCGAGCGTGAGCTGTTCTGAGAAGCAAGCCTCGACTGTCAACGTTGCAGAATCGCAGACGAAGAATCTATATAGAGAGATTTAGATACAGAGAGAGAGAGAGAGAGAGAGAGAGAGAGAGAGAGAAGCACCTTGTGGAGGTTGAAGAAGACGGTGCCGGAGAGAGTTTCAGACAAAGCCATGTAAAGCCATCTCCCCGAGCATTTTTTGAAAGATTAGAAGGTAAGCATGTTTTTTTTTTTTTTTTTTTTTTGACTCATGAGGTAAGCGTGTTTGGAAATTCATCTCTGGTGTATATTTTGTAAAGCAATTTTAAGTGAAAAGAGAAAGATAAAAAAGAAAAGAAAAATGAGGAGGGGATGTATAGCTACATGGAGAGGGGAAAATCGTGGGGGAGCGGCTCGACAGTGGTGCTGGTGGCAGTGGGGAGGCAGCTAGCAATGGTGGCGATGGCGGTGGCAATGTTGGGGTAGGCAACTTCGACGCTTTAGGTCGCGCAATCCAGTCGCCTAAGTGACACTGACCTTAGGCGAGGCTTCATGACGGCTAAATTTAGCTCCTTAACGGCCAGATTTGGTCACTCGCGGCTGAGTGTTGCTTGCCAACAACAAGTCCAAGAAAGAAGGAAGGAGACGATATAGACAATATTTTTTTTAGGCCAAAAAAGGAAAACATGATTATCAGTAATGGTAATATTGAAAAGAAAAAAGTTCATTAAACCTCGTACTAGCATTTCAAAAATACTAAATCCGGACTTGCTTTGGACTTTTTTAACATTCTAAATACTAGCAGGAGACTAAAAAATGTGAATTAAATACAAAATGTTTTTCCTAATGAGCTTTGGGCCCAAAGCCCCTTGGGCCTAAGAGAGAATCGCTGGAGATTTGTTTTGTTTTTTCGGTCAAACGATGGAGATTGAGAGGCGAGCTTTTGTGTGACGGGTGGTCACCGGAGGCCCGTGAACAGTGCGCCTCATTGGCTAACATGCCACACGAAAAGCCATAATATTTAAAATAAAAATAAGATAAGATAAAATCGGGTCAATCTATCCATGACTTATACATCGTGAGAAATCGTTTATATTATCAATAATAACGAGTCACTTTCTGGAATTTAATTAGATCTTTAAACTCAAGTCCCATTCCAGGAGCTGGGACTTGATGCTCGGACTCGAGTCCTTGGTCATGAGACTTGCGCCTGAACTTGATTGAGATCCCGACATTGAGAAAACAAGGATCGTAGTACTCAAAATGTTCACCAAAAATATTCCAAAAAAAAAAACCAATGAAACCGTTTTACGTGCTTCCTTCTTTGTTAGCCAATTGAAAGATTTGTTTCCTTTTGAGTTTAAGAAAAAGTGCGATGCTCTTTAAGGAAAATAACTTGACTTTTTTTTCTTTTTTTTGGAATGAACTTTCAAATTCGAGCTGAAATTGATTTCTTTGTACTTGTTTGTAGAAAAACTCCGTGTTTTTCGTTAGCGGGGGAACTTGTGAATGCAGACCCGACAGTACGAGTGCCTTCGATAAAGCCTTACGAATCAACTTTTAGCTGTGGTGTTTGGGTAAAAAAACTATGGCCTTGTATGTTTTCGTTTCTGAAAAGTGTTCCCGGAACAGATTTTTTTTTTTTGTTCCCAAGAACAAAAAAAGAACAGAAATGAAAAACAAAAAAAAAAGTTGTTTTTTATTCTAGAAACGATTTTGAAGAAACACTTCTTCTTCTCTCTCTTCTCTTTTCTTCTTTTTTTCTTCTTTTTTCTTTGGCCGGTCGCCGGCCTCAGCCATGGCCGACGACCGGCCGTCAAGGGCTGGCGATGCCGTCAAGGGTCGGCAACCTCGCCGGAGCGTTGCCGGCCCCCGGCGAGCCGAGCCTTGCCCGCGCGGTGAGCTTCGCCGTGGCTAGGCAACGCTATTTGCCGGCCGAAAAGAAGAAAAAATGAAAAATAAAGTAAAAAATGAAAAATAAAATAAAAATATTAAAAAATTAAAAGAAACAAAAAAAGAATAAAATTTATCAAACGTGTTTCTATTCATTTTTTATTCCCGGAACAAATTTACCAAACGCATTTTTTCGGTTAAAAATTGTTCTTCGAAATAGAAACACTTTTTTCTATTTTATTTCCTCGAACGATTTTTTGAACGAAACGTTAGCAAATGCGCCTTATTAGACCATTTTTAAGTCAGAAGTTTGTAGTGACAGAGTCCATAGTCCAAAGCCCAAGCCCGGTACTCTTTGCTTTGGCTTTAGAGGATTTTCCAGAAAGTCTCTCCAAGTATTAATGAATTTTTTCAGTTACCTTTCTTGGCCTTGGAAACTTACTAAAATCCCACTTCAACCCTCAAATACCTCGTGAGGCACCGCAAACTAGAGTCGATCATGCACGACCTGGCCAATGGCCTCAAGTCCCTTTGGCGACCTTCTGTCAGCGCTCAAGTGGCCATCGACTTGGTGGCCGAAGCTGCCATCGAATATCCATCGGTCACACTCAGACATCCACAGAGAGAGAGAGAGACTGGGAGTGGCCCTGGCTGCCAGCCTGCCGCCACCAAGGACCGGCGAGCGTCAGGTGACCCCGATGGATTATGTTAAACAAATTAAAAATTTAAGTACAATATTACATATTT